>CM048745.1:37376040-38579254 GCA_026315105.1 Locusta migratoria
CCTTCAAGCGCTACAAGCGTCACCCGTCTCAGAAGCTCCTCATCACATTCAATCAACTTTGCGCTCGTGCTCGCCAGTTAATAAGACGGGAACAGGAGTGCTGGGAGAGGTACGTCTCCACTGTCGGGATGGGTATGCGAGCGTGAAGGTCGGGGTGAGAGTTTAAAATAGGGAAAGATTAATTTTTAAAACTCACAACCACCAACTGCGAACCAAATTCCTAAACATGCAAAAACACTGGAACTGTGATTGCGACTATTTGACTCGTTTTCTAGGGGATGATATCACACGTTCGCAGCTTTCCTTCCCTGCATATGATTAACATAACAAATTCATAATAAAATCAAGATCATGAGAGAAAAGGTGTACTGAACCCTGTGGCTGATACATCTGTACGTCGGCACATTTATCAAATAAAGTTATAGCTCGTGAGCCCCCAGACAAAAATGAATATTTGTCGCAAATTGTTTTATCACCATGTGGCTGTCTCAAACACCGTTTATGTTCATGCCTATGCGACGACACGTGTTACATTAACAAATCACAGTCACTCTAATTCAATGGCTGTCTCAAACACCGTTTATGTTCATGCCTATGTGACGACACGTGTTACATTAACAAATCACAGTCACTCTAATTCAATGCGATGCACACCTTGTTCCGCTGGCTAAATATTCACAAACACACAGTAGTACTCGATTCAACTTGGTGCCGTCTACGACGAGCAACCACACGTGGCGATTGCCACACACAAATCTATAACCTCCACTTCGAGGTTCACATGCCGACTGATGCAGAGCGACGCCGCCCGGCCAGCCACCCCACGTGCTCTCCCATCTTGTCACTTCCTGCCCTTGCGCGCGCACGCGCGCACCAAAAGCTCAACTGCCCGGGTTTTTTCCCCTATGTCATCAACTTCCCCATGTGAGCTGTTCTAACCGATTTGTCAACGTACAGCGCTCAGCCAATACATTTCTAAAACTTTCCTTAAAATCAAAATAATTACACTACACATTAAACAAATTTCTTCTTAGGTTTTTATATTGGTATAAACATCATTTGTACTGTTTATCATAATCGTGCAATTTCTTATATGACAGGTAAGTGATTTAACTGAATACTTCAAGATAAAATACAAAAGATTGATTGAAAATAAAATGAAAACTAGTTAATATATTGTTTTTATAAACAGACATTGCCATGCTAGTTGTGTAACTGTCTTGTATTTATTGGTAATTTATTACTTTTCATTGTCAATTAAACATATTACGTCAGATGTGACTATATCAGCTAATGTAGTGTTTATTTGTCAACAGGCTATTTTGTAATGAGGGCCTTAAAGGTTCCTAACTGCATTGTATTACTTCAAATGCCAGTAGTATTAGAATATTTGTGCATTGCACTGTGCCTGGCACTCGCCATTGTCCCTCTCTCCCCTCACCAGAAACGAACTGGAAAATCCTAAGCTGGAACAAGCCACCAACGTCGGCCTGCTCGCTGGCCTCCCGTCAGCTACAAGCACACAGCAAATCTCAACGTGGAGAATTTCTACCTATGGCCTAACTATAAATGTTGTCACCCAACTGTGTACATACATTGCTACCATAATTAATAAGATTAAAATTGTGTAACATTTAGTGCATTGGCATGGCCAATGTTTGCAGTGAACTTCATACTGTTTAATTATCAAAAGCTATTAATTACCAGTATATCTATTGGGCGGTAATCTTACAGGTACCTCTGCCTCACAGGTCTGGAGTAAAATCAGGCGGAATCAGCTGGAATACTTGGAATCTTCACGAATGGTGTTCTATGTATGGACCCAGCCACACTTGCACATAAGTTTGGCGAGCATTATGCTCGCACCTTTGCCTCTGCAAATTATCCACCGGCCTTCCGTAGATTGAAGGAGCAGGTAGAACACAAGCACCTGTCCTTACTACCCGCCGCTTTGAAACCTACAACACTCCTTTCACTGAGTGTGAACTCCTCAGTGCTCTTACATTATGTCCTGACACGGCACCTGGGCCTGATATCATTCGTAGCCAAATGCCAAAGCACCTCTCTGCAGTCAGCCGGCGTAATCTTCTTGCGGTCTATAACTGCATATGGTGTTTTCCCATCACAGTGGTGGGAGAGTATCATCATCCCAGTACTGAAACCCAACAAACATCCTCTTTATTTGGATGGCTATCGGCCCATTAACCTGACTAACGTTCCATGCAAACTGTTGGAGCGGATGGTCAGTCAGGGGTTGTGTTGTATTCTGGAGACTCGAAGCTTACTGGCTCCATGCCAGGGCGGATTTCGCCATGGTCGATCTACCACCGACAATCTGGTGCATCTCGAGTTTGCAATCCGTACAGCCTTTTCCAGGCGCCATCACCTTGTTGATATGCACATAGCATACGATAAAACCTGGAGAGGACACATCCTCAACAATGTACATTACTGGGACCTCCGGGGCTCCCTACCGATTTTTATCCAGAATTTTTTAGCTGTCCGTACCTTTCGTGTTCAAATTGGTGCTTCTCTGAGCACCTCTCATATCCAGGAAAACGGGGTTCCTCAGGGTTCTGTTTTAAGAGTTCCATTATTTTTAATTGCCATCAATGGTTTAGCGACAGCGGTTGTTTCTTTAGTATCCCCTTTTCTTTACGTCTTTATGCTGACGACTTCTGTATCTCTTTTAGTTCCTGCAGCATCCAAGTTGCCGAGCGCAGGTTGCAAGGTGCTATCTGGGAGGCGCAGACCTGGGCGCTTACGCATGGCTTTCAGTTTTCTGCCACCAAGACCAGAGTTATGCACTTCTGTCGGCGTCGGATTGTCCACTCTCACACTGAACTTTATCTTAATGACGAACTACTTACCGTAGTAGACACCCATCGGTGCTATGATTGGTCTTTGACGCCCGGCTGACGTGGCTCCCCCATATTCGTCAGCTGAAACGGGAGTACTGGCGCTGTCTCAACCTTCTCTGACACCTGGGTCATACGACCTGGGGTGCTAAGCTCTCGACACTGTTGCGGCTTTACACGGCACTGGTGCAGTCCCGTCTCGATATTGGGTGCATTGCCTATGGGTCTGCGGCACCTTCGGCACTGCACCTACTTGACCCCATTCACAACTGTGGAGTTCGCATCGCGATGGGTACCTTCCGCACCAGCCAGTGAACAGCTTACTGGTGGGGGCTCGGGTCCCACCTTTGGGGGCCCGCCGCAAACACCTGCTCGCGGCTTTTGCAGCCAAGGTATATTGCTCCCCAGGCCACCCAAACCGTCGTCTTCTATTTTCTGATGTGATCGTTCCCCCCCCCCTTCCCCTGCCCCATCAGCGACGCCCCAGATCAGGTCATACGATCGCCTTTCGAGTTCGGTCCGTCCTCCTCGAGCTTGAGTCTTTGCCCCTTCCATATCCATATCGGGTCCATGCGCGTACACGTCTGTGGTGCTTGCCAAGGCCGTCTACTCGGCGGGACTTGGCCCATAGGCCCAAAGTCTTAGTTCCACTGGAGGCGCTCAGCCGTCAGTTCTCGGCTGTCGTAGATCTACACTGATGGTTCTCTAGTTGATGGTCGCATGGGATTTGCTTATCTTCATGGTGTCCATGTGGTACAGCACTCTGTGCCGAATGGCTGCAGTGTTTACACTGCAGAGCTGGTGGCCATTCACAGAGCTCTGGTGCATATCCAGTTCTGCTCAGGTGAGTCTTTTGTTATTTGTAGTGACTCCCTGAGCAGCCTTAGAGCGCTGGACCAATGTTACCCACGGTCTCCCCTGGTGTTGGCCATACAGGAGATGCTTCGTGCCGTTGAACTGTCTGGGCGATCAGTGGCGTTCATATGGTCTCTGGGTCATGTTGGTATCCTGGGCAATGAACGTGTTGACCGGCTTGTCAAGCAGGCTGCCGGTGCTTCCATTCTCGAGATCGGCCTCCCGGCCTCAGATCTCCGTTCATTGTTGCGCCAATGAGTACATCGTCTTCGGGATGCTGAGTGGCATAGCCTGAGCACGCCCAATAAACTCCGGGTAGTCAAGGACACCACAGCCCTATGGCGCTCCTCCATGCGGACCTCTCGCTGGAATTCAGAGGTTCTGTGTCGGCTCCTCATTGAGCATACGTGGCTCACCCATGGACATCTTCGTGGTGAGGACCCGCCCCAATGTCAGTGTGGCTCTGAAAATAGTCCACATCTTGTTGGACTGCCCCATTTTAGCCGCCTTGCGGCGGATTTTTAACCTCCCTGACGTTTTATCAGGTTTTAGGTGACGATGCTACAATGGCAGATTTCGTTGTACGTTTTATTCGAGCAGGGGGTTTTATCATTCTCTCTAACTGGATATTTCTTTGTGCTGCCGAGTGGCTGACTATTCCTTTTTTATTCTCATGGTCGGTTAACCACAGACATCGGCTTCTTTGTTGTAAGGTGTCTCTTTTCTTTTTGTGTCTTGTCGTTTTTGATGATGTTTTGTGGACTCAGTGGGACTCCCCTCCCACTTTGCAGCCTTAAACTCTGGGCGCATTTCTTTCACGTCCACGATTTTACTTTTGACGATCAGAGATGGAATGGGGGACTGATGACCATTGTAGTTTTGTCCCCCTTAAACAACCAAACAACAACAATAAGAAATAAAGGAAATGTTGGCGGCAACTATGTTATAAAAGGGTTGATATGCTTTACCTTAACGGTTACGACACATCCTTTTGATGATATCAGCCAGAAATCTGTAAATTTAAAATGAGAATATTTGGAGGTAAAACACCATCGTGATCAAAAATTGGACGGGTGGAATTTTGACGTGCATAATATTGTGCCATAAATTTTAGTAGCAGGCACCGCGAACGCGGGGATAAAAAAATTCAGACGTTCTCATATACTATAGCTTCATATAAATGACTGCAGGCTGTAAAGAAAAAAATGAATAGTATTGTGAATGGGGAAAATTGAATTCTAATGTTATTAAAATGTTTAACAATCACTGCACTGTTACTGATTAGCCGTAATGGCATCCAATTCTGTAACACGCAAATGGTAAAGTATCTACGCCACTGCGAGGCGGGAAATCAAATAAGAACACCTCCGCCATTAAATTAATGAACTAATATATATTTCCTTGTACATTTTCTTTGAATTTAGCACTATACTTACAGCTATTTTAATGGTGCACGGGGAGAGCTGCTAGTAATGCGTCCTAACTCGCTCGCCGGCGGCAAAAGACAGACAAATGAAGCGGTTCGCTGTTCTTTCTCTCCGGCGGTAAAACAAGAGAATGTAGGATTTTAAGAGATTATTTTTCATTAGAGAGGAAGAAAAACGATCCTTGGTGGTATATAGAATCTTCGACTCGCGAAGGTAATTTTTGTGTATATATTTGTATTTATATTGGCAGCGTCTCACTGCCCCCTCTTTGGCTTCGAGCGGTAGTGAAATGGACTAGTCGAAGGCAAAGCCAAAGACTTCATTTTATTTTCTGTAACTCATAAACAGGGAATATTTGCGAAGGGGTTACAATTTTTCGTTTGTTTGGTTTGTTTTTGATTTTGGAATAGTGCTTTTGTTTACAATGGTTCATCTTTCAGTTTATACAATTTTGATTTTACATAGTCTTTAACATTTTTACTTAAGTTTTTAATCATTTTGTGTTTACATAAATATATACATAAATTGGCTTTACAATGACGTATTTACATTTACGATTACATGTACATGTTTTAAAGTTTCATTTCTTATGTATTTTGAAGCATTTCATCTTGATCATGAAAATATTCCCTTAATAAATTGCGTTACATTTTAGGTTTGGTCACATAACAACATATGTACACATAACAATAGATACACGTACATGTTTTTTAAATTGCTTGAAACATAAATTTAGACTTTCATGTACAACAGTTGGAGCGGTTATTGTGTTCGAGCGGAAGTTGTGCGTAGGTCGTGTGCGTAGAGTGTCGGCCAGGTGGTGGGGCTCATCTTCGTTCGAGCAGCTGTATGCGCGTCGGTCATCTGCGCATTGTGTTGGTCAGGACCACGTTTGAAGCTCGCGCCATCGCGTCGCCCGCGAGACCGGCACGTGACGTCAGGCTGTGTCTGCGTCTCGCCACGGGTCTCTTTATTGACACTCGCACTGACAGTTGTACATGGAAAGATAGAATTTACACTTATTAGCAATTGGTCATGGATAACATTAATTATTTTTGCTGGAAGGGAAAATACCGAAACGTTATTAGTTCACTTTAGCAGCTTTGTTTCTGTTTACTGTTATTTGGGTATTATTCAAATGGGGATTATGCAAGTATGGTGCTTTTTGTATTGCCCTAACTGAAATAACCAATGTGACATGAACGCACGCTTACAAGAATATATTATACAAATTATTTTCAACGCATTTCTTTGAGCGTACGTTCATATGAATATACATCTTCTATCTTAACTAAGTGCTTTCTAATTAATTATTTATTTACTGATAGACAAAAGTATTGATGTTGATGGCTTGGCCTATTGCTACTAAAATTAACAGTCTCACACCACATATACTTTCTAATGCAAGTTTGATTGCTGCTGTTAGCAGTCCGTAAATTTTTTCTTACAGTTATGGTATATTTTTCATTAGGCCCATCTAAAGTTTATGTACAAGATATTTACATCAAGTTCACTGTTCGCTTTATAGACCAGTCTCAGTATTTTTATAGTATTTATTAATGGTCTGCACTCTTTGGCAGTTATTTCACTTCCTCAACAGTGAGTTCACAATAATGGGTTTTGCTGTCCGCTGCAGGTGGAAGCAATAGCAGTCCAGTGTAGAGCTGGGCAAAACGGTTATTCTCCGATATCAGAGTAATAATGGGTATCGTTATTCTTTTCTATCAGTTAATTTTAACGGTTATAAATAACTGCACGGTATTTTTCCACTAACTTCCAGATGGAGTTGATAAAGCTTACTCATACTACTACTAGGTAGCGCTACTGAGCACTTCCAGATGGCGTTGCTACAGCTTACTCATACTGCTACTAGGTAGCGCTACTGAGCAGTTATCGTTATGAGTATTCCGTGAATTCTACTAGGTAGCGATACTCTACAGTTATCGTTATCGTTATTAGTACTGAGTAGTCAGTACTCAGTAGCCACTACTGTCTACTGAGAACGGACAGTTATTGTTATTAATACTCAGTACTCTGAATGGACAGTTATGGTTATTTCTACTCAGTACTAATAACGATCTATCAGTATTTAGTATATCTGGTGTGATTCAAATTGCGATTCAAAGTTATCGTGCAATAAACACACATAACTAAATGTCCTGTGTATTAATATGCCATTACATGAAATCTGTGCCCTGGAAATGTAGCCGTAATTTTCGAAGCTACTATGAACAGTGTATGAAGTGAAAGTGGATTATTAAATATGTGCTTAAACGTGTGTGAAGTGAATATTGCAGTTAAAATTATAAACATAACGTTGCTTCAGTAAGTGTTTTGTGGAGCGTCTTTAAGTGCAACATAAAAGTAAACGTAATGTGATCGTTTTGTTTATTCCTAATAAAGTTCTATATAAAATTTGAAAATCTGCTTGATTTGCGGAAAATTTTCTTTAGTACATGACAGCATCCTGGTTTGTAAATATGATTATAACTACGAAGTAAATTTCTCCAATTATGCCGTAACGGGTCAATTGAAGATTAAGATACCACCCGTCGGATTTGACGAAAAAGTTCATAAAATTTATTTGGGAATACAGCTTGCTACTAGGGTGTAACATTTTGCTTTAATAATGTGAACAGGCCGAATTTCGGCATTTCTGTATGCAGTGGAAGTGAATATATTAGCTCCAGAATGGACCACACTGAACCAGTCAATATTGCCCAGTACATGTAACTGATATCTGAAAATATCGATATTTTAAAATATTAAATCTACTGTAAACACGTTATCGGTCGTAATTGAGGGTGTAGACCAAATCCTCAAAGCTGCAATGTAAAGTGTACCAAACATTGCTCCAGTAGTATCAAAAGGAAACTGTTACAAATGTGCATTTACAACTATTGGCCTACTACATGCGAAATCAGAAACTTAATGGTATTGTAATAAGTGTCTTCAACACAAAACTAGACATACATATTTCCATATATTGTAAGAGAAATCCCATTTCAAAAACTAAGGCAAGTTTTATGTGAGCTTTGGAAAATGCTTGATATCTTTGGCTATTGACAGTGTATTCAGTTAAATTTTACTTAGTGTATGGTGTGCTATGTTGGTAGCAAAATGTTCACTTTGCGAGGGAAATTACTGACAGGACAAGGTTACATATAAGATCCAATCAACAACAAAGTATATTTATTTAACTCTCAATTTGAAAATTTATTGTTATTCTATAGGCCTACGGTTGAGTTTTAAAAGAGCATTCAAAGGTCATTGCTATCATCAGCATGTTACTCTAGTGAGACTGTAAGAAAACCTTTACCATGACAGTCCTTCATTTTTGGGTGTGAGGATGACTGTTTGTTGCATACACTTATCAATGTCTTTAAAGTGCTCTCTCTCTTATGTGCAAAAGTAATGCAGACAGAATTAGGTTCCACCTGTCAGGTGCTACATGTTTCTTGCTTTTTTCTTTGTTTTATTCAGTAAGGACTTGTGTGAACAAATAAAACCAACACAGTATGGATAGCCACTGTAAATGACAGTGTAATTTTCATAAAGAAAATCTAACCTGGCAAATTAGGGCACTTGGCAGAAAATTCCTCTGTGTCACCCTGTATGATGAAAATCCTTTATGTATCAACACAATTGCTATTAATTCATAATATACCACCAAGAACTATGTGTGGCCCAGTTATTATAGCAAAAAATATAGGTTTTCATTAAAATGCTTCTCAGTGCAGTGCCAAATTTGACATGTCTCTCCTACATGTGCATTTAAAGGTATAGGCCTACTATATATAAAATCAGAAACGTAATAGTGTTGTGGAAGTGTTTTCCAGTCAACACCAAAATATAAATACATATTCCCGTATATTGTAAGAGAAATCTCATTTGAGAAAATTTAAGCATGTTTTATTTGAGCTTTGGAAAATGCTTCAGATCTTCAGCTATTGACAGGGTATTCAGTTAAATTTTACTTAGGGTATGGTGTGCCATGTTGGTAACAAAATTTTCACTTTACAAGGGAAATTACTGACAGGACAAGGTTACATATAAGAGCCAGTCAACAACAAAGCAGGAACAGTAATATTTATTTAACTGTCAATATGAAAATTTATTCTGTTATTCTATATGCCTACAAGAGTTTACAGCATACACTTTAAATGTCTTGAAAGCACTCTCTCTTATGTTCAACAGTATTGCAGACAGAATTAGGTTCCACCTGTCAGGTGCTACATATTTCTTTTTTTAAATTTTTTTCTTTATTTTATTCAGTAATGACTTGTGTGAACAAATAAAACAACCAACACATGATAGATAGTCACTGTAAATGACAGTGTAAGTTTCAAAGAAAATCTCACCTGGCAGAAAATTCTTCTGTGTCACCCTGTATGATGAAATTCTTTATGTATCAGCACAATTACTATTAATTCATAAAGAACCACAAAGAACAATGTGTGACCCAGTTATTACAACAAAGGTTTTCATTAAAAACATTCCTCCATGAAGTCTCCTAAATGTGAATATTCTGTTGTATAAATTTTGTGCAAACTGATGTGTTTAATATGCTGTAGAAAGTTTTTCAAAGTCTCATGCTAAATAATTAAATAGAAAACTACCACGTGTAACTGAAGAATACTATATGAGAAAGCTAGTAACTGTCACAATTCTCACAATAATGCCTAAGAGAAAAGTCTCACCAAACCACCCAAGTAATTTGTATTCTGAAGCAGACATGAATAAGATGTATGGTAGGTGTTTTTTATTAGACATGTCTGTGATGCAGCATTGGCACCTAATATTAATGAAGCCACTAAGGTTGAGGTAGAGGGTATATTAGTACTTGCAGGTGGTTCAGATTTGCTTTAATATTTTACACCACCTGCAATATTTAAACATGAGAAAAATGTTCAAAAATATAACATTCACACTCGTTAACTGTGCTGTGTATGTTGTCTCATAGAAATATCACAGTAAGCACTTTTTGAGAAGGATTGAGTGTTTTTTCTTTATATTCACTATTATTTAATATACTGAATGATGTTTAACATCCCAAACATGCACTAATACAAATAATGAACTGTGTGATTCTGTTCTATGTAAACCAGCACTGCCATTCTTTCTCATGCTTTTATTAGACAGCAATATCACCTCAATACAGACACATGTGACTAGGCAACAAGTGAAGACTTACTGCCTGTGAGGAATTAAGGCACTTAAAAATGTATCAATATCCAAACTGTGTTTATAATGTGGGATCATCAGTTGGGTTGAACCTTGACTCCTTTCCCAAATCAAATTGAGCATTTCAAACACACCAGTGTTACAAATAAAGGAAACAAATATGGTTAAATGCTATTAGATGGGCACAAACTGTGTCTGGACAAGGATGGGATCAGTTCACTGGAATCATCAAATAACACAGGCATCAAATATTTATGTTTATCCTTTTATTTAATTTTAGGAGGTGCCCATCTATCTTCTTCTTTTCATTTTTCCAATCGTTTTGGGGACAAATTCTGTAATGGCACTTTGTACAACTTGCTGCCTTGAGGTGGATGGAATATGTTGCTCGTCTTCGATACTGCATGTGACTGGTGGGGTCACCTCCATCAGCAGTTTTTCTGCAGGTCTGGTTTGACCTGCAGATACATGGGTTTCACATCAACATAAGCAAATATTAAGTTGACTATGGATATGGGATGAAAATAAAGTGTGTCTTTCATTCTGCTACAAAAAATTTCAGTTTAGTGCACAATTGTTCTTCATGAAACTTGCAGTCTGAAATTTAGTTCATAGAAAGTTACAACTGATTCAGTTTCCTCTTGCTATACAAATGTATAATAGAGTACCTGATAATTGCAGACTTCTCATAAATACCGTACTTTTTAAAGAGATGCTGATGTGTAACTATGGCCCTTAATTTGCAAATACTTAACAAGATATTCACTGTAGTCATCCTACTATTAATGTTTAAATTTTTTGTTAAGTTAAAATTTAAAATATTTGTGGAATATGGTAGAAGACTTAATTAAAAACAATAAATATTTTTGAATTTGCCAGGAAGTTCTGGATTAGACAGCAATATTCTCGTAACTTGGGGAATACAGCCCCCCCCCCCTCAAGTTACAGTCGCCTCGAAATAAACATGTTGAACCGGTACATGTATATTTTCACTAAAATGCGCCGTTTAACAAAGATTTAAGCGTTCGTTACACGCAGATCGGAGTGTGAGTCCCATCAAAAATGTATTAGAAATGTAAGATTTCCGTTTTTCTACCTTCCCCTCAATCCTTAACGAATAAATGGCAATAATTGACGTAAGTTTGTTTACAAAGTATTGGCAGCAGGGCACTTTCTTCCTCGTAATAGCATAAAATATTAATTATAACGATTAGAGCATATTTATTCTTTTATTTAGAAAATTTATTAATCCTATCATACAATATTATGAACCTCTTCACTGACCAGCATTGGTTACAAAACTAAGTTTTATTTTTTTATTATTTTTGGAGGATTTCTTCATAATTCTAAAAGTCGGCACTCTACGAACGAAATATGTATCCTCTCTGGGAATATCATGACCTACTACAGTTAATAACCAAATACCAAAGAAGTATATAGGTCTTTGCCAAATACTCATAATGATACTGCCAGTGAAAAGTGAAAATTGACTGCCACTGATATTTCTACTACTCTCAATACTCCCTAAAGCGTCTACCGTTATCATAGTACCTCGAATTCGCATTGGTCACTCCATGTTATTAGATACAAGATTCCCACGAGAACGTAGTACACACTTTCACCAACAGATGGATAATCGTTAGACATGATTCTTACGCGGTTAATTCCATGGAGTATAGAACTGACCAGTATTTGGACAGGACATCTGGTCGATACTGTGGTCGAATCGATTCATTAGTACCAACTTTTGTGAACAGATGGCGCTACGCAGTACGCATAGTTATTACGATAACTGCCAGTATTTGATGAGCGGTTATTACAATCACGGTTATTCATAAGTAACCGGATATTTCTATCAGTTAGCGTTATTTTGGCCCAGCTCTAGTCCAGTGTCCTCCCGGACGCGACGCGGTACACGTATACACCGTTTCGCACTCGTACTGCCCGTGTTCTTTGGTGTTCACAACGGAAATATACGAGACACTTCACTGTCTTTTATCACCGCAGATTCTTCACATGGTGGTAGGAGAGTTTGAAGACGGGTGAGTAGAAAGTCTTTTTCTTTCTTTGAAGATAGCCACTCTAAATGTCTCGTGACTCGTTTATGAGTCGGAATGTAACAAGTAAAGATACGACATTGTTACAAATGAACGTATGGCATTATGCGACAAATAAAAGGTACGGCCAGACAAGCCCATCAATTGGATTCCATACTTAAATAAGAGGTTTATAGTAAAAGATTTAATTTAACGATAGAATAGACGTGAGAGTAGGAGGTCGCGGCACTGATAGAAATTTTCAGTAAAATTTCTAGACCGCAGCGTCAAATGCAACAATATTTCTAACTAAAAACATGCAAAATTTAGCCTGAGTCGTGGCTTTTACGCGCTCGACAATGAGTTAAATGTACTGCGGCTGCTCGCTACTCTCGCGGGATTTCACTGCGGCTTGGCATCTGTGTACAGTCTGGTCGTATCACTTGCAGTCTATTGTGCTTCTGTATGGCCCATTGTGTTCAGTTTCATGTATCCCAATAAAATTAGAATATTGGCATGCGATATCTCAATATTTTGCTACGGTTGTGTCGTAGTAGCATATTTGTTTACTTAAAACTAGTCGGTGTATTTTACTCCGCGACGTCGGTTTTCATCTTCTTTCTTCTGCTCTTTCTCTTCCAGCGGCAGGTCTGTTGACATGATCCTGAAATGCTTTGAAAACTACGTGTTTGAGGCGTCGTAGCACTTGTGCAGTACGAAGTTTGTTCACCTTGATTTTATCTTATGCTGAGTGACTTAAAAGTAGATACTTGGGTAAAGGTTTCATATACGTAGGCATGTCGTAATTAAGTACCGAGAAATTATGCCTACGTATATGAAACCTTTTCCGATACTTGAAATAAACTATCTTTTTGCATAAGCCTGAATAGTGGCACCTTAACAAAAATTACTGTCATGAATAGATGGTGTTCACAAATGGACTAGGATAAGCACTATTTTATATTTGGTACAATGTTTACCCAATGTATCTATCTGTATACATTTGCTAAGCATGTACATTTGAGTACTGAATATTAATGATTATCGCTTTCTCTTTCTAAGGCAGTTGTATTAAGTTGTGCTTGAAATATCCTTACTTGTGAATATTTTACCTTTCATGCTATTCAAAATTATTACAAGGACGCAAAATACTTTACATTTTATTTCTGTGGGCAAGTTTAAACCTAAGATTTCAACTTGTACTAATTATAGTGCAATTAGTGTGTGTTTTTGTGTATGTTTGTGGGGATCCTTGAAGTGCACATACTCACGTATCATCATTCATTCCTCCATTCACTCACTTTATAATAAGCCTCAAATCTAGGTTCTGTGTGGGTTTCTTACATTTTCATTATATGTGGGCAGTGCCTTGTGCGCTCCTGACCTCACCATATGCATATATTCGAATACCCTAAAAACTTCAATTCTTAAAAAATATATATTTGATGAGTAATGGATTCATTTTTCATCATAAAATGATACTATGGAAAATTACTTACTGAAACCTCGCTCACACATTTAACATAAAAACATTGCACAAATTTAAGTAGTACTTTGCATCTCTTGCAAAAGTTAAGGTTTGCCTTTACAGTTATACTGTTAAAAAATGAATGAAATCGTATTCACTCAACAATTATGAATGTGGTGGATCAAGTAACTATCTTTTGTGTATCGTAGCAACATTGTTTCACGTGTTCACGGGCAGGAGTTCACTTGTGGCATTAGATGCTTATGCATAACATTTTTTTCAGATCTTTATGAGGATATAATCCCTTTACCTTACCTGTCTTTAGATTACTAAGTTGACAACTACAACCATGTGGCATTCGTAGAATTTTGTACGCCCCAGTATATAAAGGTTGCCACTTCTTATTGTTTCTTAGGATTGCAGACGATTTTGGATGGGTTCTAAAGAGTATCATATCACCTGTTGCACACTTTTGGGTTCTTTTTAAATTTCTGTCATGGGACAATTTTCGTAAGTATGCTGCTTCTGTGGGGGAAGTTAGAACTGCACGAATTTTCTCGTCATATGAAAGGTTTTTCCTAGGTAACTTGGGTAGAGGATTGAGCCATTCATTAGATTCTATAACTTTGTGGATGAGTTCTGGAGGTGTAATAGAAGTAGAATACATAGGCAAATTATTTACAATTTCTTCGAATAAACCAAGATATTCTATCCACAGGGTATGTTTTTTTTTAGGCCTATATTCGGATGAACCTGTTACGTTATCGGCACATGCGTTCCATCGGATTTACTGAAGGGTTGAAAAATGACATTTTGATGTGTCGCGCGCCACTGGTGCGAATAAATTCTTTCCATGCATTACAAGTGAAAGTAGAACCATTGTCACTTAGAAGCGTGACAGGCTTACCAATGGTTGGGAAAGAAATTATTTTCAAGGCGCCGTATGACAGCGTTGGCTGTGGCAGATTTCAAGGCATATAGTTTAAGAAATTTCAAAAAAATTTCATACAAACCAAAAATATACTTGACACCACCACTTGCTACAGGAAGCAGTCCAGATAGATCTGCGGCTACAATTTGCAACGGTTGAGTTGGAATAATAGAATCAAACTGTGTTTTCGTTGATTGATTGTTTGGTTTTGATCTCTGGCATACCATGACATGATTTCAGAATGTAATGTATTTTTCGGTACATATTCGGAAAGAAGCAATACCATTTTGGTTTCTTTAAGCACTTTAAGGGACCGAAATGACCCCACACTCGGTGTGTGTGCAGAATCAGCGATTTTTCTCACGATCCCGGTATACATACGCACCAAATGTCGGATTTTGAGTTCCGGTGGAAGAAAAGGACGTTTTGATGAATCTCATAATGGGCAGATAGAGAATCATTAGGATTTTGTGTGTTTGCTGATAATTTTGCTCCACCGGTCGTCCCTTACTTGAAGGTCTTGCATGTTTTTGCTCATCTCGAGATAATATTGGCAGTAGTTTGTGTCTTTCATCAGCATAATTTTGAATGTTGTGGTTACTTCTGCATGAGCAATAAATTGTAGTAATCCTTGGGGAAGCCTGGACATCGCGTTCGCTACAACATTGTCAGAGCCCTTCATGTGGATGATCTCAAAATCAAATTCCTGAAGGAACATAGCCCATCGGGCTAAGTGACTATGAAGCAATTTGCAGGTCATTAAAAAGCTTAATTCCTAATTATCACAAAAGGCTTTGACATGCTTGCCAAAAATGTAATGGCAAAATTTTTTGAATGTCCATACAATGGCTAAGGTCTCTAACTCTGTTGTAGAGTAGTGTCTTTCACACTCAGTTAAAGTTCTACTTCCAAAACTGATAATTTTGAGTGTCTGGATTAGTGTGTCTGTGTTAGATGCGTCGGTAGAAATACGAAAATCTCGAGTAATATCTGGATGTCTGAGAATATCGGAGTTTACAAGGGCATCTTTGATTAATTCAAAATCTCTTTGGCACTTTTCATTTCAGCATCGTGTAGTACCTTTTCGCAAAAGCGAAAGAAGAGCATCACTGTTTAACAACTGGCTTGGTACAAAGCGACGAAAGAACGAACACATTCGAAAAAATGACTTCAATTGTTTCTTGTTCCTAGGTGCAGGAAAGTGTTGAATAACTTCTAATTTTTCAGGATCTGGAGTTATCCCATTTTGGGTGATAATGTGTCCTAGGTATTTGATCTCAGACTTTTCAAATTTTGACTTTCGAAGATTTTGTCACTCCACAAGCACAAAACTTGTGCAAAGTGCGCTTTAACAATTGCAAGTGGTCTTCCCAGGTGGGTGTGGCAATGAGAATGTTGTCTACATAGACAGTAATTTAATCCAGTTTATCGGGTCCTAAAACTGTACCTAGAGCCATAATAAAAACTCCGGAACTTACATTTAAGCCAAAAGGCAAAACACAAAATTGATATGATCGTCCTGTAAAGATAAAAGCGGTATACTTGTTAGAATCTTCGGACAGCGGAGCTTGCCAATATGAGGATCTCAAATCAGGATTGGTCAGATAATTTACACCATACAATTTTTGTAATTTCTTTTCAACTTTCCCAGGACGGGTACAAACAGGTACTATAAGTTCATTTAAGGCACGCGCGTCAAGAACCAAACGTACAAAACCATCGGCTTTAAAGACTGCCAACAATGGGTTGGAATACGGCGAGGAGGAAGGTTCGGTATGTTCCACCTTATCATTCTGTTTATTTCCTGTTTAACTACATCTCTTTTTGCCCAGGGAATTGCATAAGTTTGTTTTACATAGGTCTCATGTGGCTTGATCTGCATGTGGTACACATAGGTCGTAATAAGGCCTGGTTTTTCATTAAAGACTTGACTGTACTTTACAAGAAGCTCTTTCAATAGAAACTATCGTTCCTCAGGTGGTTGTTCTGATTCACGAACTTTTTCATGTATACATTCAGACCTTACTGTCTCCATGTTTATCGCATGAGCTGAACTATTGTCAAAAATTTGATTTACCTTTGGCAGTGAAATTTTGATAGAATGGCAGTTCTTGCTGTGCATAGATTTACTCTTAATTAAATTCACAGTACACACTTAATGATGGATTGTTAAGTAACACTTACCTGTCTTGAAATCTATGCAAGCATTTCTGGTATTCTATTCCCAATATGCAATTCTCATGCAACCCATCTACATCTACATACATACTCTGCAATTCACCGTAAGGTGCGTGGCGAAGGGTACACTGTACCACTACTAGGCATTTCCTATTCCACTCCCAAATTGAACGAGGAAAAAAAGAATGCCTATATGCCTCCGTACGAGCCCTGAGTTCTCTTACCTTGTCTTTGTGATCTTTACGCGAAATGTAAATAGGTGGCAGCAAGATCGCACTACACTCGTCTTCAAATTCCGGCCCTCTAAATTTACTTAACAGAAATTCACGAAAAGAACGTCGTCTTTCTTCCAGCGATCCCCAGTTGAGTTGCCGGAGCATTTCCGTGACACTCGCACATTGGTCGAACCTACCGGTAACAAATCTAGCTGCTCTTCTCTGAACCGCCTCTATGTCTTCCTTTAAACTGATCTGCTGCGGGTCCCAAACACTTGAGCAATATTCAAGACGTGGTCGTACAAGCGTTTTATACGCGGTCTCCTTTACAGGTGAAGTACATCTTCCCAAAATTCTCCCAATAAATCGGCTGATATTTGAACGACGCGACCGCATCAAGAAGCTCACTACTAATGCTGTATTCGAAAATTATGGGATTGTTTTTTCTACTAATGCGCATCACTTGAACAGACAGTGAACAGTAGCCAGTGTAAAAGTGCGACACAAAGGTCGCCCCGTCGTGTTAGAAGCAGTGATTTGAATAACGGGCGCCAACGCTTATTTCAGAAAAATGTACGTAAATCTTGCCCCCAGTGTGTGTCTCGCCACAAGCGTGCTCATTGCCCTCGTCGCAACGCAACCTGTTATCAATGAGGCAAATCAGGACATGTACAGTCTGTGTGTATGCAAATTAAAAACTCAAAGAGCGGTGCCGTTCGAAACAGTGCTTCGCAGAGTGCGAGAACAGTTCATTCTGTAAATGTTATACGGGCTGTGGAATTGAACAGTGCTTTCCTTGGATCTCAATTGCAAGAAAGTAGTTCTGCGCCTATGGCAAAACTATATAGTGCACCACGTAGCAAGCGCCGACGAGCGCGTAAAACAGTGCAACGGAAAGAGGTTCGGGACAAGCAAAATGACTATGAACAGTGCATTCCTGTAGTGAAAATAGTGCCTTCTGCTTGCGCGGACGCCGATCCGGCGGTAGTGCCATTTAGTGACTGTGTTGTTAATCCGCTGCGTGCCGAGTCTGCGCCGCTTACTTCACTACGCGGCCCGCGCAAGCGCAGTAAACAAACCGTAGCAGACGTTGCCCACATTCGCGCACCTGTTGCGCGCCGCAAGCAAAAACTGTGGCTCTCTTCATAGAAAATAAGACGGTGCAATTTCAGCTTGATACTGGTTCCGCTGTCACATTAATAAATATACTTATGAACTTCTGGGTTCGCCAAAATTGTCGCCGTCACAGCAAGTGTTAACAGCTTATACAGGTCAAAATATTCCCGTGCTAGGAACGTGTAGCCTGCCCGCCTCTTTTCAAGGTGTAACAAAAACAGTTGCTTTTGTAGTTCTTCAGGCCAAATCGACACAGAACATTTTTGGACTAGATGCTTTTGACTTGTTTGGTTTATCAATTCAAAGAGATGTGCTTCAAATTTCGTCAATAGTGCCTCAGGATAAAATCAATGCATTGTGTGACAAATATAGTGACTTGTTTTCGCCGGAACTAGGTTGTGCAAAATACTTCGTGGCATATGTAACTTTGAGAGAATCTGCAGTTCCAAAATTTCGTAAAGCTAGACCAGTGCCTATCGCAATGCGTGATACAGTTGCCAAAGAACTTAAACGTTGGCAAGATAGTGGGGTGATTTCTCATGTTTCTGCGAGTCAGTGGGCCTCGCCTATAGTAATTATACCCAAGCCGTCAGGAAAACTTCGCCTCTGTGCGGACTTCAAATCAACAGTGAACAGTCAAACAATTGTAGACACTTATCCCCTGCCCAGACCTGAGGAACTGATGGACAAATTAGGACAGTCTCGCTTCTTTTCCAAGATTGATTTAGCAGAGGCATACTTACAGATTCCACTTGATGACGAGTCAAAAAAATTTTTCGTCATTAATACTCACATGGGCCTTTTTCAATTTCAACGCCTACCCTTTGGCAGTTCTTCCGCCCCCGCTATTTTTCAGCGCTTTTTGGAGCAGCTGACAGTTTCTGTACCGTATTGCTCGAACTATTTAGATGATATTGTGGTATCCGGACGTACAGTTGAAGAACATTTAGCAAACCTGGAGTGCCTTTTCAAAGTTTTGAGTGCAGCAGGTCTACGTTGTAATAAAGCAAAGTGTTCGTTTTTTCAAACTGAAATAGAGTACCTAGGCCATGTGATTAATGCCCAAGGAATCCATCCCTTACAGTCACATCTTCGAGCAATCAAAGACTTGCCTCCTCCTAAGAATATGCACGAATTGCAAGCAGTAATGGGAAAGCTTAACTATTATTTCAGATTTATTCCCAATGTTTCTCAGATTGCAGCTCCACTGCATCGCTTATGTAGGAAAAATGTTCCTTTTGTGTGGTCCCAAGATTGCCAGGTTGCCTTTGACAAATTAAAGTCTGCACTACTCAGTGATGCATGTTTGATTCCCTTTGACCCACAGAAGCCTGTAGTGCTAGCAGTCGATGCCTCATCGTACGGTCTGGGCGCAGTAATCTCACATCGTATTGGTTCTCACGATCGTCCTATTGCCTTTGCATCCAAGCTACTGACGCCAACGCAACAGAATTACAGTCAGATAGAGAAGGAGGCCTTAGCAATCATTTACGGCGTCACAAAGTTTCATCATTATCTCTATGGCAGAAAATTCTATTTGTTGACTGACCACAAGCCTCTCACGTCGTTGTTCTCACCCACAAAGCCAATTCCGCCACGAACGGCACAAAAGCTTCAGAGATGGTCCTTGATATTTTCAAATTATCAGTATGAAATTTTGTACCGGTCTACCACTAAACATGCCAACGCGGACACACTTTCCCGACTTCCGGTTGGCCAGGATGTATAGTTTGATTTTTCGGAAATGGCATGTTGTCAGATAGACTCCAGAGATGCTTCCGCTGTCGCAGACTTTCCTTTAAACTCTCGTCGGGTTGCACAGGAAACAGCTGCGGATGCAGACCTAAGTGTGGTAGCAAGTTCTGTTCGCTCGGGGTGGCCTGCCAGAGCCAAAGACATTGATCGGCCTCTGGTTCGACGTTATTTTGCACAACGTCATGCATTATCTTCAAGTCAGGGTGTTCTGTTGTTACATACGGACAACGACCAAACAAGAGTGATAGTTCCCCGTTCCCTGCAACGAGAAGTGTTACGCATCCTGCACCAAGGACATTGGGGTATTGTTAGGACAAAGCAACTGGCCAGACGTCATTGTACCTGGGTTGGTATGGACGCTCAGATAGAGAGCATGACGTCACAGTGTACGGTTTGTGCGGAGCATCAGGCGGCTCCTCCGCAACGTTTCTCAGAATGGCCACGCCCCAAGGGACCATGGCAACGATTACACATTGACTTTGCCGGACCTTTCTGGAACACGCGATGGTTAATTGTTGTAGACGCTTTCAGCAAGTTTCCTTTTGTGATTGCCATGAACTCAACGACAGCGTCCAGTACAATCAGTGCCTTAACATCAGTGTTTTGTATCGAAGGTTTGCCTGAAACTATCGTCAGTGACAATGGACCTCAGTTTGTTAGTGCGGAATTTCAACAGTTTTGTCGTGTGAATGGCATTCAGCATATCACCACCGCACCTTTTCACCCTCAGTCCAATGGTGAAGCAGAACGTTTCGTTCGAACATTCAAGTCTCACATGGAGAAGATGAAAGGTCAGCACTCCAGGCAGCAAGCTCTTCAAATTTTCCTGTCTACGTATCGGTGCATGCCACGGGACGGCCCGTCTCCTGCCGAGCTGCTACACGGCCGGCGTCACCGCACTCTCCTTCACCTGCTGCAGCCTCCCACGCACCGAGTCGGTTCATATGGCGCTACGCGTTTTCAGGTTTCCACGCCGGTGCTGTACAGGGTCTTTGCTGCAAACAAGAAGACATGGTTGCTGGGCACCATTTAGCGCGTGCTCGGTCGCAATATGTATGTTGTACGTTCTTCCACAGGGTCGGAGCTGCGGCGCCACGCAAACCAATTGCGCTTGCACAGGCCGCGCGATCCTGTCTCCGGTTTCTTGATTCCTGACCCAGTTCACCGCCGGGGAGCACAGCCACATCGCTCGCCGCCGGGCCCAGCTTCCCCGGGCTACGAGCTCCCGATGGATGTCGACGCGCCTCCTACGCAGTCGGCCCCTCCGACTCCGTCGCCGCCACAGATGACAGCGTCACCGAGAGGGACTCCGGGACCGTGCGGGCCCCCCCAGCTTGGGCCACGCACCTCAGAAGATGACCTGCTCCCTCTGGGCGGGGGCGGGCGCCCTTCCGCTGGTTTTCGCGGGTTTTCCAGCGGATCGCAAGGTGTATACCGGGGCGCGGACGGCGTCTCGATCCCAGCCTCAGCTACGACGCCCGTCCCACCAGTAACGCCCCCGCCCAGGCCCTCCTCCCAGTGCCGTCGCCGCGGCCCTCAGCCCTACGCCACGACGGCGCGGCGGTTTGGGGGGGAGGGGTGTGGTGTCGCAGAAATACAAAGTGCGCGCCATCTACTTTCGCCGCGCGCCGCCATGCTCGCACGGCGCGGCGTTCTTACGACGACAGCCACGAGCGCCCTCTGCTGCAACCCCGCTCGTGGCCACCACGGCAAGACATCGTTCACTTGGGACTGAGATAGCAACCAGTTAGGACCTTCGGAATCAGATAGGCACCAGTGATGACTTGGCTATCGTACAGGCACTAGGCAGGCCTCTAACAACTATGTATCAACATTCTGCAGTACTATGTAAAAGTGAAGTATTGTATAAATTCTGTGCAATATATATCTCGTTCTAATTTACTTTAGTGTTTCTAGTTTCTGGCTGCTCCTCTCCGTACCTGCACCAGCGTGCTATCTTTATTCCTGTGTCGGTCTCATTCCACTCGGCCACCGACACCTACGACGGGAACGAGACACAAAAGCGGCGACGAGGCTGGGACACAAAAATGATCAATCACTGTCTGCTCTGATTCGTGAAACTGAGAATTTAATTTCTGATAAAGTGTTTATTTTCTTCTTTTTTTTAAAAAGAAAAAAAAAAACAAAAAAACAAAAACACGACTCTAGTTGTTTAGAAATCTCGTCACAGACTTGAGCACTTGAATTAATTTGATTCTTGGAGAGCCTGTCCTCAAACTCATTTTTAGGGATAATTTTTTAAATTAAATTATTTTCCCTACAGCAGTTCGCTGTTCTTTCTCTCCGGCGGTAAAACAAGGGAATGTAGGATTTTCAGAGTATTTTTCATTAGAGAGAAAGAAAAAACGATCCTAGTTGGTATCTAGAATCTTCGACTCGCGAATTAATTGTTGTATATTTATTTATATTCTTATTGGTAGCGTGGTAGGGGAGAGATTTGGATCACTAGTAGTCACGAACAGACACAACTTATCTCCAAGGGAACGTGTATCGGGACAGCTGAACTAATCCAGGACGGTGAGCTCAGCGTCATCAACGAAGACCTATGATCCACTGTTAGTACAGACAACACGCTGGAGGAAACAACGGTGAATCTGCCAATAGGGCCCGGACTGACCAAGGAACAACGCCAGCGGGTGTTAGCTATACTGCGCCAATTTCCGGGTGCATTCACACTCCAGCGAGAGAAACGTCAGACGAAACGGCCCACGATAAAGAACCGTATCAATACTGGGGATCATCCTTCAATTAGCCAGCGTTCGTATAGACTGTCGCCAGCTGAAAGACGGATAATTCGAGAGGAAGTGGAGAAGATGTTGCACGATGACATTATTCAACCTTCGGAGAGTCCTTGGTCGTCTCCGGAGGTCCTCGTAAAGAATAAGGATGGCACGTGGCGATTCTGTGTAGACTATCGGCTGGTTGAACAAAATCTCAAAGAAAGATGTCTGCCCAATGCCGCGCATTGACGACACCTTGAAAGGAGCTACATGCCTCTCAAATATGGATATGCAGACAGGTTACTGGCAATTCGAGGTTGACGAAGTTGACAGGGAGAAAACGGCTTTTATTACACTTGACGGCCTCTATGAATTCAAAGTAATGCCATTTGGATTAGGTAATGCTCCGGCGGCATTCGAACGCATGATGGACAACTTGCTTCGACACATTAAGTGAACGATTTGTCTTTGCTATTTAGATGACAGAGTAGTTTTCTCGAAAACATTTGAAGAACACCTGAGTCGCCTGTCAACTGTGTTTGCCTCAAGCCAAATAAATGCCTGTACGTCACGAAAGAAATAAAAATCCTGGGGCACCTAGTCAACGGAGATGGTGTCCTTCCTGATCTACATAAAGTAAGGGCAGTCACAGACTTTCCAACTCCACATTCGTGATGTGCGAAGTTTTCTCGGGCTGTGCTCATACTACCGACATTTCATAAAAGGATTGTGTAACAAGGCACGTCCATTGCAAGAACGTCTGCAGGGAGACGCCAAGATTTACTGGGACGACACAAAAGAAAGCGCTTTCCGGACGCTTACGGAGACTCAAACTTCCGCACCAGTTCTAGCCTTGTACGACGAGAATGCGGAAATGGTACTTCACATAGACATGATTGGTTATGGGATTGGTGCAGTGCTTGGAAAAGTTCAGAAAGGTGCTGAAAAGGTGATAGCCTACGCATCAAGAGTACTTTCAAAGTCCGAGATAAACTACTCTACAACTGAGAAAGAATGTCTCGCAGTTATCTGGGCTATCAACAATTTCCGGTCGTATTTATTCGGCAGGTCATTCACTGTCGTGACAGACCACCATTGTTTGAGTTGACTGACCACCTTGAAGGATCCATCAGGTCGACTAGCAAGATGGGCACTACGACTCCAAGAGTACGACGTCACAGTGGTATTCAAGAACGGGTGCAAACACAAGGATGCCGACTGCCTTTCGAGGAATCCATTAGTGGAACACAAGAACATGAATGAAATTTCAGCCTTCACTGAATTAGTTGACGTTACAGCTGAACAGAGGTAAGATCCAGCACTATTAAAATACCATAGAGGCCTTGGAGAAAGGAGAACTGACCGATAGAGAGTTCCAACATATAAACGGGACATTCAGTTGCCGAGTGGACGTCCTCCAGTACGCACCTCTCCCAGCGCCTGAACATTTTCAGTTGTAAGTGTAAACGGCTTCTCTCTAGAAGCTACATATTTTGACTTTTCAGTGCGCTTTCCCTTCAGTTCATTGAAGTTATTGTGTGCTCGCGTTTTTATTTGATTCATATTCACGTTAAATATCTGGTTAGTGTGTTATTCCGCCGTGTAAAACGCGTCGCGACAGTCGTCCGTCTTTGTTTTCTCATTTTGATTTTGGTCTGCGCGTTCTCGCTTCCGTTTGTAAATTTATACTGTGTTCTCGTGCATATTAGATTCAAATCCTTTGAGCGCATCGCGAATGTAGTTTTTGTTTTCTCGGCACTGTAATCATGAATATGGACTGTGACTGCTGTGTGCGGATGCAGGCTGAGCTGTTGACACTTGGCTCCCAGCTTCAGGCTGTGTTTACCTCTGTTGCTCAGGTGGAGGCTGCGATCGAGTGGCGTCGTTGTTGTTGGCCGGTAGTGGGGACCGAACGGACTCCCGTCGTCTCCACCGATCGGCCTACGCCATAGACATGCCCTGATACTGCTAGCAGTTATGTAGACACCCCACCCGTGGTTGCGTGGGAGGTTGATCCAGTGCGTGGCAGGAGGCGCAAGACATTCCGGGAGACCGATCGTGAGGCCTCCCCAGTTCGTCTCGCGAACAGGTTTGAGGCGCTATCTATTGACGACAACGTTCCTGATGGTGTCTCTCATCCTGAGGTCACCACGCAGTCTGTAAGATCTGGGCTTTCACAGACGGTGGGTTTGCTCGTAGTTGGAACCTCCAACGATAGGCGGGTGATGGAGCCCCTTAGGGAGATGGCTGCCAAGGAGGGAAAGAAGGCCAACGTGCACTCCGCGTGCATTCCGTGTGGAGTCATTCCAGATGTGTAACGAGTCCTTCCGGATGCCATGAAGGGTACGGGGTGCAGCCAACTGCAGGTGATGGCTCACGTCGGTACCAATGATGGGTGTCGCTTCAGATCTGAAGAGATACTCTCAGGTTTTAAGCGGCTATCTGAAGTGGTAAAGCCTGCCAGTCTTCCTTGTAAGATGAAACCAGAGCTCACCATCTGCAGCGTAGTTGACAGGACTGACTGTGGCCCTCTGGTACACAGCCGAGCGTATGATTCAGAGGCTCAGACGGTTCTGCGACCGTGTAGGCTGCAGATTACTTGACTTGCGCCATCGGGTGGTGGGTTTCCGGGTTGCGCTGAATAGGTCAGGAGTCCACGATACTCAGGAAGTGGCTGCACGGGTAGCAGGGACTGTGTGGCGTGGACTGGGCGTTATCTTTTTTTTTTTTTTTTTTTTAGTATAAAGGGCTTCGGGGAAAAACAAAATGGGCAATCTCAAAGGGTGCATCTGGGTCACAGGAGAAATGTAGATCTGGGAACTATCGGTATAACAGTTGTAAATTGTCGTAGCTGTGTCGGGAAAGTACCAGAACTCCAAGCGTTAATAGAAAGCACCGAAACATACATCATGCATCATTGTAGGCAGTGAAGTTGGCTCAAACCGGAGATGAGTTCAGCAGAAGTATTTGCAAAAGATCTGTGTTCAGAAAGGATAGATTAAACAAAATAGGCGGAGGCGTGTTTGTCGCTGTCAAAAGTAGTATTTCGTGTAGCGAAGTTGAAGTTGATAGTTCCTGTGAGCTATTATGGGCAGAGGTTGTACCTGAAAATCTTAGGAAGTGAATAATTGGTTCCCTTTAACGGCCTCCCGACTCTGAAGATACAATAGCAGAAAGGTTCAAAGAAAACCTGAGTCTAATTACAAAAAACATACCCGACTCACACGATAATAGTAGGCGGTGATTTCAATTTACCCTCAATCTGATGGCGAAATTATATTTTCAAATCAAGCGACACGCATAAAACATCATGCGAAATTGTACTCAACGCATTCTCTGAGAATTACTTCGAACAATTAGTTCATGAGCCAACTATAATTGTAAATGGCTGTAAAAATACACTTGATCTCTTAGCAAAAAATAATCCTGAGCTCATAACGACCATCAAAACGGATACAGGTATTAGTGAACACAGAGCTGTCGTAGCGAAATTGAGTATCGAAAGCCCCAAAGTTACCAAAAATAAACGGAAATTATATTTGTTCAGACCAGATGTGGCTCAAATTCAAAAAAGTGGTATCGACAGCAATTGACAGTTTTATACCAAATAAATTAATAAAAGAATGAGGCGATCCCCCTTGGTACACAAAACAGGTCAGGACACTGATGCAAAAGCAAAGGAAAAGGCATACTAAATTTAAACGAACACAAAATCACCAGGATTGGTGATCTTACACAGATGCTCGAAATTTATCGAGGATTTCAATGGGAGATGCCTACAACACTTACCACAACGAAACTCTTTCTTGAAATTTGACTGAAAACCCAATGAGGTTTTGGTCATATGTTAAACATACTAGAGGCAAAACACAAACTATTCCCTCACTACGTGATAGTAATGGCTATCCTGCCGATGACAGCGCTACTAAAGCAGAGTTACTAAACATAGCTTTTAGAAACTCATTCACCAAAGAAGACGAAACAAATATTCCAGATTTCGAATTGCAAACAAAGGTCGTAATGAGTAACGTAGAAGTAGATATCATCGGAATAGTACAGCAACTAAAATCACTTAACAAGAATAAGTCTTCTGGTCCGGATTGTATACCCATTAGATTTCTATCTGATTATACAGAAGCGATAGCTCCTTACTTAACAGCCATATACAACCGCTGCCTCAAAGAAAGATCTGTACCAAAAGATTGAAAAGTTGCACAGGTCACACCTATATTGAAGAAAGGCAGTAGGCGTAACCCACTAAACTACAGGCCTATTTCACTGACGTCAATTTGCAGCTGGGTTGTGGAACATATCCTGTATTCTAATATTATGAATTATCTCGAACAGAACGATCTATTGACCCAAGGTCAACATGGATTTAGAAAATATCGTTCATACGAAACACAACTAACCTCTTCATTCACACGATGTTATGGGTGCTATCGACAAGAGTTCGCAAAACGATTCCGTATTTCGTGATTTCCAGAAGGCTTTTGACGCCGAACCTCACAGACGGCTTTTAATCAAATTGCGTGGTTATGATTTATCGCCCATAATTTGCGATTGGATAGGGGATTTCCTGTCAGAGAGGACACAGTTCGTAGTAATCGATGGTAAGGCATCCACTAAAACAGAGGTGATATCGGGTGTTCCACAGGGTAGTGTTATTTGTCCTCAGCTGCTCCTTGTTTACATAAACAATTTAGGGGAAAATCTAAGTAGCCCTCTTAGGTCATTTGCAGATGACGCCGCAATCTACCGTCTAATAAAATCATCTGAAGATCAAACCCAACTGCAGAAATCAATAAAATATCAGTATGGTGCAAAAATTGGCAATTGACTCTAAATAATGAGAAAAGTGAAGTCGTCCACATGAGTACGAAAAGAAACTTTGTTTACAAGATAATCAATCAAATGTGAAGGCCGTAAACTCACAAAATACCTAGGAATTACTATTACTTCAGACTTAAATTGGAAAGAACACGTAGATAATGTCGTGGGAGAGGCGTACCAGAGACTGCGTTTTATTGGCAGAAACCTTAAAACATGCAACAGAACTACAAACAAAACTGCATGCACTACGCTTGTCCATCCATTTTTGGAGTATTGCTGCCCAGTGTGGGATCCTTATCAGGTGGGTTTGACGGAGGACGTCGAAAGGGTCCAATGAAGCGCAGCTCGTTTCGGATTGTCACGATACAGGGGAGACTGCGTCACGGAAATGATACAGGATCTCCGATGGGAATCATTACAACAACGGCGCTTATCGCTGCGGCGTGGGCTACTTACGAAACTCCAATCGCCAAGATTCTTATCCGTATGCTAAAATTTATTGTTCACTGCCAGTTACATACTTAGAAGTGAACATCAGAATAAAATACGAGAAATCAGAGCTCGAACGGAGAGATTCAGGTGTTCTTTCTTCCCGCGCGCTATTCGAGAATGGAATGGGAGATAAATAGTATAATGGTGGTTCGATGAACCCTCTGCGAGGCACTTAAATGTGATTTGCAAAGTATCCCGTGTAGATGTAGATGTATAAGAGCGACTACGATCCACTGAGCCCCAAATGGCTACTGGTCGTTCCAGCTCACCTCCATCCAGCTATTCTCAAGTATTTCAACTATGCTGCAATATCCGGTCATCTGGTATTCGTGAAGACACTAGACAGAATCAGACGCAGTTATTACTGGAAAGGTCTCTACTGATCTCTCAAGCACTATGTGAGTCACTGTAAAGAGTGCCACCGACGGAAGCATGTGCCGCAATTACCTCCAGGGTATCTCGTACCGATTCCACCTGCAGCACCTCCATCCCACCGGGTTGGAACCGACCTTTTACGGTGGTTTCCGAAGTCGACAACCGGTAACCGATGGATAATAGTCTTCACTGACTACCTCACACGCTACGCTGTCACCAAACCCGTGCCGACTGCAGAAGCTCCAGATATCGCAAAACTCGTTGTAGAAGACATTATTTTGAACGATGGAGCACCACGTGTCATGATATCTGATCGTTGAAAAGTATTCCAGTCAAAACTAGTATCAGAGGTAATGTCACGTCGCGACATTGTCCACAGAATGACACCTGCATACCATTCTCAGACAAATGGTCTTACAGAACGTTTTATCAAGACGTTAACAGATATGCTGTCCATGTACGTGGATCTTGAGCAGAAGGATTGGGATACAATACTGCCAGTCGTGACATTTGGTGTTAATACCACTAGACAACACTCCACACCTCCACACCTTCACGCCGCTTTTCCTCCTCCATGGCCGTGAAGCTGAGACGACAATGGATACGCTGTTCAAGTTGCAGCCGGGCGACACTGAGGGTGACTATATGAAACAGCTCATCTCCAGGGTCGAAGAAGCAAGATAGCTGGCTCGCATACGGACACTGGACGCCCAGAAGGATCGTCAGCGGTATAACTACAAGCAATGACCTGTTATGTACAGCCCAGGAGATCTGGTATGGATTTTTACCCCGCACGGAAAGTTGGACTATCAGAAAAGTTATTGAGGTGATACTTTGGTCCTTGTCGTGTCATACGCCTCCTGTCAGACGTCACATACGAAGTCGAGAATTATAAGCCGTCGTCGAAACGACAAAAACGAAGAGACATTGTTCACGTCTTCCGCATAAAACCTTACTTCGATCCTGAAGAGCAGAAACGCGAAAATGGCTTTTTGTTCAAGAACTCTAAGAGCGGTAACGTTACTGATGAAGCCACGACAGGAACGTCTATAGTCGGTACTCGTGCAGAAGGGAAGGATTCTCCAGAACTGCCATACAGAGTACCCATGATAAGATCAGGAGCTAGGACATTGCAGCAGGCTCCAAAGGGAACCTAACAGCGGGTCGCTGTTCTTTCAGGAGAGGTAGCAATGCCGCGATACTCAAAGTGCACTAAGTGACTGCGTGGCGCCACGGATAGCATCACCGATTGCGGAGCTGAAGGTCGTCGCTTCAATCCCGCCCACCGTCAAAAATTTATTTCTTTGTAATTATCATTTCCAGATTATTTTACATATTTCTTATGTTCACTTGTAATGTCTACGTGTTTCTTATGTTAACTATTCTTCTAATTTCTGGTATATTCTTTCTGTACATAAATACCCTCTGCCAGGCACTTAAATGTGATTTGCATAGTATCCCAAGTAGATGTAAATAGCAGAGCTGCCCGAGAGGCAGTCATTGCTGCGTGTACGTTTCATTTCGCGATAAACCTGATTTCAGTATAAGTGCTGTATTCAGTCGACAACCGTGCCTTCGAAGTCATGCTTGCTACCATTTTAACGCGACAATACGAAGGACGTCGGTGTGGAGTTTGAAAAGTAGACCAGAATGCCATACATGGTCTTAGGCTATTTCAATATCGAGGGAGACAAGGATGGCGGTTGTGACGGGAGTTAAGCTGCTTGGAGAGGAGGTGTGTGAGGCGTGGGAGCTGGTCATCGGCTGAGAAGGAAGGCCGGAAGCCACATGGGGAGGCGCTGGTGCTGGCAGAGCTGCTTGTGGCTGTGGTGGACCGTGCTTAATACGGAGATGCTACTGATGGGACGGTAAGAGGAGATGTGGGACTGGGATTTGTCAGGTCTGGACGACACGTGGAAGAAGCCAGTGTATAGGATTAGAGGGAAGCGAGGGCGGTGTGGAAGCAAATGGACAGGCCCGAAGATATCTGTATATTGAGTGGTCATGACCGGGAGCCTTGCTGCGTTTTGGGCTTAGTGTTAATTGAATGTCCAAGGCAGTGACGGGTGTGTTTGGGTTCTTAGGGAGGAATGTGCAACAAGAACTGGAACCCATGGCAAAGGGTGCGGGGGGAGGAGGTTGGACATCCAGGAAGAGTGAGTAGTCAAATCTGAGATTATCAGGGATGGAAAAAATGTCGGACAGGTAGGAGGGAAAGTGTTCGGCCTTACTGGCGTTGTCAGGAAAAGAACGGTCTTCGTGCAGGAGGCAAAACCAGTCTGTATGTTTCAGTATTATGCGATTTACGACACTTCCAATGGTAGAAAACTGTGTAATTTGACGACTTTACTCCGGTGGATAACGTGGAAACCTTTCCTGCGTGATTACGGTCGCACGAGCGAAGTAACGGACATGAACGTGGAATGGTAGTTAGTGCCAGGCGAGTGAAACATTTTGTAATAGTACGTGGTTTGAGGAAACCAGAGGCAACTACACTATTATCGACGAGGGCACAGCAGCAAGTTCACACATTCCAGCAAGAGGCCGGGCATTAACAACATTGACACGCATGTGAAATCTGATGTGACTTCTAAAATTTTCCCGGCGTATTTCTTCTTCCAATAATTTTCGGGTGTGCAGCCGGATCCCATTGACATTCTGCAACGATATTTCGGCCCAAAGACGCCAGGCAACTACTGAAGAGCGCAGGTACGTTCGCGGTATTTATACCGAGTATTTCGCATGCGAGATACGCTGGAGTCTTACTGCGCATGTGTTAGATGGTGACATGCGCGGTACGGCCGAGCTGTGTGTGCTGCCCTCGGTGGTGAAAGTGAACATTCATCTAATCATTGAGAATCGAATGATTCCGTCGATTCCGCTGTGCCTCAATAGCTTTAAGAACAGGGTTCCAATTTTTATCCAGCTGAAAGCCGTTGTCACGATTTATCAAATTGTCAGCAAGGGGTATTTCAACCGCTTCTTTGAAGACTGAGTTCCAAAAGCCGGAAACTGGAGCTAAAATTGTGGTTTTGTTGTATTCCATGGAGTGTCCCATGGAAATGCAGTGCTCTGCTACAGCTGATTTCGACGGTTGCAGAAGACGGGTGTGTCTTTCGTGCTCCGTACAGCGCTCTTGAACTGTTAGAGTCGTCTGACCTATGTAAGCAGAACCACACTCGCAGGGAATTTTATAAACGCCCGCTTTTTTCAGTAGCAGATCGTCTTCTACAGATCCGACTAGGGCTATATTCTTCGCTGTTGGACGGAAGATGACCTGGATTTTATGTTTCCTTAGCAATCTGCCTATTTTAGAGGACACATTGCCAGCATAAGGAAGGAAATGCAAATGCAACTGATTTCTTCATTGTCCTCTGTGCGTTGCTTCTTGTTGTTATGATTACGTATGGCCTTCCTTATTTGGCGTGGTGTGTGGCCATTCTCTTTGAACACTTTCTCCAACTGTTGCAGTTCTGCAGGAAGATTTTCTTCGTCCGATATCAAGTGTGCTCGATGTATTAGCGTACTAAGGACACCAGCGGTTTGTGCGGGATGATGGCAGCTGGACGCCTGGAGGTATAGATCTGTGTGCGTAGGTTTCCTGTACACAGAGTGTCCCAAAGAGCCGTCATCTTTGCGTCGTACCAGCACGTCCAGAAATGGTAAAGCTCCATCTTTTTCACTCTCCATGGTGAACTTGATATTTTCATGTATTGAATGTAAGTGACGGTGGAATTTCTCCAGTTCCTCTCTACCATGAGGCCATACAATGAAAGTGTCAACTACGTAGCGCCAGAACACAGTGGGCTTTAAAACAGCAGACTCAAGTGCCTTCTCCTCAAAGTCCTCCATAAAAAGATTAGCCACCACAGGGGACAAGGGGCTCCCCATGGCGACACCGTCAGTTTGTTCAAAAAATTCGTTATTAAATAAAAAGTAGGTTGAGGAGAGAGTATGCCCAAACAAAGCTGTCAAGTCTTCACTGAAAATGTTACCAATGAGATGTAATGAGTCCATTAAAGGCACTTTTGTAAAGAGCGAGACCACATCAAAGCTGACTAGTAAATCCGTGCTGCTCAACTTAACTGTCTTCAGGCGATTCACAAAATCTCCAGAGTTACGTATGTGGTGACAACACTTGCCCACGTACGGCTTGAGCAAAGAAGCCAGATGTTTAGCGGTATAATAGGTCGACGCACCAATATTGCTCACTATTAATCGTAGTGGTACACCATCCTTGTGAATCTTGGGAAGGCCGTAAAGTCTTGGTGGTACTGCACTGTGTGGTCTCAGCTTCTTGATGACTTGTTTTGGTAAAGAACTATCATTCAACAGTGAAGCGGTTTTCCTTGATATGCGACTCGTTGGGTCCTTTTCAATTTTGCGATACGAAAAAAGCGGACGTTTATAAAATTCCCTGCGAGTGTGGTTCTGCTTACATAGGTCAGACGACTCGAACAGTTAAAGAGCGCTGTACGGAGCACGAAAGACACACCCGTCTTCTGCAACCATCGAAATCAGCTGTAGCAGAACACTGCATTTCCATGGGACACTCCATGGAATACAACAATTTTAGCTCCTGTTTCCGGCTTTTGGAACTCAGTCTTCAAAGAAGCGGTTGAAATACGCCTTGCTGACAATTTGATAAATCGCGACAACGGCTTTCAGCTGGATAAAAATTGGAACCCTGTTCTTAAAGCTATTGAGGCACAGCGGAATCGACGGAATCATTCGATTCTCAATGATTAGATGAATGTTCACTTTCACCACCGAGGGCAGCACACACAGCTCAACCGTACCGCGCATGTCACCATCTAACACATGCGCAGTAAGACTCCAGCGTATCTCGCATGCGCAATACTCGGTATAAATACCGCGAACGTACCTGCGCTCTTCAGTAGTTGCCTACTCACCTGAAGATGGCCGGACGTCTCTGGGCCGAAATATCGTTGCAGAATGTCAATGGGATCCGGCTGCACACCCGAAAATTATTGGAAGAATGTGAAATCTGGTTTACCAATGGGTGGTTAAACTATCAGGAAATTGGACTGTTGGGATGTGTACTCTGAGTGCACTACGGAGTGCAGACGATGCACCACGATTCAAGACGTAGTGCATCGCAGTGGCTCAAAAATTGATCATGGATTGAAAACTTGAGCCGATAGCCAATAATGGACTTGAAAATATTTACTCAGAAGTCGCACTGCAGTTGAGGAATCTTCCAAAAAGAGTACCTCATCACATTTGTTTCGTTGTCTTCTTTTCCCCTTAGCCCTCTATTTGCCATTAAATTTTCTGCTCTTTTGTTTTTCTTCAGTTGGTCTCCTTTTGTGACGTGCTATGAGGGCAACTTTTTCGTCTGTTTCCTTTTCGAAGCTACATATACCATGTACAATTCTGTTCCTCCTACACAGCAATGTTCTTTGACTCCTGTACCCAATGCTGCCTGTTGGTCCCTCATTTACAGTTCTTACACACGTTCATGGCTGCCAGTTACGATGACAAGTTCTTTAAATGTTACGAAATGTTTGAGTCGTCAGTTTGTCCGCCCAGTAAATTCGTCAACTTACCAGAAACGACCATTCATAATTTAAACGTAAGAAAAAATTTCATTACATAATTTTTGGTGTTAAATGTATACAATAAAGAAACAGTAAGGTTTATGATTTACAGAAAAACTGAAACCATAATGGAAAAAATTCACCACACGTGTTCCAGATGCTTTTGTCTGTAAACAAAAATCGTAAGTCAGTGCTAAATGATGACGGTAGGCTTTACTACATATGGTAGTACACGTAAAGTGCTAATCGCTAGCAAGGCAAGACTTTAATTTGCTGCTCTGTCTTATTAATTGCATTACATTAATGATTCGTCATCTTAGACTCCTCCTCCTCTTTCTCAAACTTCCCCTACCTTCCTCGCCTACCGAATGACAGCCATATAATACGTTCAATTTCGGAAATTGTTACAGATTTCAGTTTTCCAAATGTCCACATTGTTATGAGTCAGCCAATAATTACAAACTTTCATCCGATACCTCTTATTGTGTATGCACTACAAGTACAACATCAGCGGCGTATCTTAATTGTAGTTTCTAGTTTCTGTTAAACAACCACAGAAATCATGCGGGACGCACAACAAATGTATCCGTTTATACAGTGCAGCCGAATTTGTCGTTAATTGGCTGTGGCAGCAAACAACCGACTGGAGTACTGTTTATAACGACACGGCTGGATTCTGCACGTCTCGATAACCGCGCCATGGTGATATAAAGCCTGATTTGGTTGATAAACCTGGTTTTCGTTGGTAGGTTACAAGTGTTTCCGGTGACTCTACGATGCAATGAATCAATATTGTTAAAAAGACAGTATCGAAGCTGCCAATGGCTCTTTAACGGTTTGTAGTGTTACTGCATGTAATGGTCTGGTTGCTGTGATCGAACTGTAGCCGTCACTGACAAAGAATGGTTATCTTCCACTGCTTGGAGAACTCCTACAGCTATTCATGAAAATAATGATCCCGATCACGGAAGAAATTTTTGTAAATGATAGTTCATCTTGTCACGGTGCCATAGTTCCTGGGAATAGGTTTGAAAAATATTATTGACAGTTCTACATCTAAATACATACTCCGCAATTGTAGTGGGACGAAATATTATTCCCTGCTACTACCTTTACGTCAGCTCAGTTTCGCAGGTAAAAGAACATGTTTGTATATGTTGTTAACAATGTTGATTCATAATAAGTTTATCTCATTCTTAAAAGAAATGTGTGTTGTTTTTTTATGTTTCATGTGCGGTGACAACGGAGCAACCTACGAAAATAGCATCTTCTCTGCTGGAGCCAATGATGAGGTACCTGGCCACCAAACGTCGCGGGTCGACAGCCACACGCTCAGAGAAGATTCAGTTGGAAGACCTCCGTTGCCAACCGTCACAATGAAATAAATAGAAATAAAAGAAAAACATGTATTGCCATAAGTTGATCAGTATCGTATGTTCAGAAAAGAAAGTGAGTCTTGTTGTTGAGCTCCTAATAGAACGATCTGATTATATGTGTTGTATTAGATGGTTTTTATAACTTTCGTAATGAAACGTAAACTTTTACTTAAAGTACCAGTGTGTGAAAAGTAATTATTACATCCAATAAGGAAAGAAGATATCTATATATTGAAATGAATGTATAATTTTGGAACTTTTGAAAGAATTTCTTCGATTTGTACCAGTGTAGGGACTCAGAAATAATTTATTTAACTGAAAGACAGTGAAAAGTGATCGTGCAGACTTTCCACACTACACCTCTGTGCGGTTCGACCTGCCACCCGTGGGAGGTATCCCAGCCCATGAAGGGGTTCTGATGCTCCTTCGAGACGACGTCTACTTCTATCCCATTTCATTGCATACTCACCTACAGGCAGTTGACGTCCGCATCACTTTATCCACATTTATCTTTTCCCTCTGTAATATCTATTCGCCATCATCTGCCCTTACTAGGGCAGATGTGCTACACCTTGTTGACCAGCTCCCTTCACTTTTCGTGTTGGTAGGCGACTTTAATGCCCACCACCCCCTATGGAGCTCTCCGGCACCTTGTCCGAGAGGCTCCCTTTTGGTGGACCTTCTCCAACATCTCGATCTTTTCTGCCTCAATACCGGTGCACCTACCTTCCTTTCAGACACAACACACACTTATTCCCATATAGACCTCGCAATATGCACTACTCAGCTTGCCGGTCGGTTTGAGTGGTATGCACTTTCTGACACGTACTCAAGTGACCATTTCCCTTGTATCATCCACTTCCTGCATCATTCCCCATCTCCTCGTCCCACCAGTTGGAACATTTCTAAAGCCGACTGGGGGATTTATTCTTCCATGGCTGTTTTTCACGATCAGAATTTTCCCTGCTGTGACAGTCAGGTCGAATACCTCACAGAGGTTATTCTCACCGCTGTCGAACATTCCATACCTCGTACATAATCTTCTCCACGTCGTGTGCCGGTCCCTTGGTGGACTGCAGCCTGCCGCGACGCGCTTAGAGCCCGGCGCCGTGCTTTACGCACCTTCCGCCGCCACCCAACTTTGGAGAATTGCATCAATTATAAACGTATGAGAGCGCAATGTCGTCGTATCATAAACGACAGCAAGAAAGCTTGCTGGACTGCTTTTACTAGTTCTTTTAACCGTTTTACTCCCTCCACGGTTGTTTGGGGTGGCCTACGCCGTTTATCCGGCATCAAGGTCCACTCCCCGATTCCTGGCCTGACCGTGGAGAACGCAGTCCTCGTGGACCCCGCTGCTGTTTCCAACGCATTGGGCCGTTTCTTTGCGGAGGTTTCGAGCTCTGCCCATTATCACCCTGCCTTTCTCCCTCGCAAACAGGTAGAGGAGGCACGGCCGCCTTCTTTCCACTCTTTTAATCGTGAAAATTATAATGTCGCCTTCACCATGCAGGAGCTAGACCGTGCTCTCGCCCTGTCCCGATCTTCTGCTCCCGGGCCCGATTCCATTCATATTGAAATGCTGAAGAACCTCTCTCCTGCGGGTAAGTGCTTTCTTCTTAGTACCTACAATCGAAAATGGACTGAAGGTCATGTTCCCACAAGTTGGCGTGAAGCCATTGTTGTCCCCATCCCCAAACCAGGGAAGGACAAACACCTTCCTTCCAGTTATCGCCCCATTTCTCTGACGAGCTGCGTCTGTAAGGTGATGGAACGCATGGTTAACGCTCGGTTGGTCTGGCTCCTCGAATCTCGCCGCCTCCTGACTAATATCCAATGCGGTTTTCGTCGACACCGCTCTGCTGCTGATCACCTCGTTACGTAGTCGACCTTCATTATGAACAACTTTCTAAAGAAGCGTCAAACAGTAGCAGTGTTCTTCGACTTCGAGAAGGCATACGATACCTGTTGGAGAGCGGGCATTCTCCGCACATTGCACACATGGGGCCTTCGGGGCCGCCTTCCTCTTTTCATTGAAGCGTTTTTGGCGGATCGCAAGTTCCGGGTACGGGTGGGCTCTGTTTTGTCAGATACCTTTTGCCAGGAGAATGGGGTACCACAGGGCTCCGTCTTGAGTGTGGCGCTCTTTGCCATTGCAATCAATCCGATCGTAGATTGCCTTTCAGCCGACGTCTCCAGATCTCTTTTTGTTGACGATTTCGCAATTTATTGCAGCGCCCAGCGGACGTGTCTCATGGAGCGTTCTCTTCAACGCTGTCTTGACCGTCTATATTCCTGGAGCATCGCAAACGGCTTCCGATTCTCTACTGAGAAAACGGTGTGTATAAACTTCTGGAGATACAAGGAATTTCTTCCACCTTCTCTACGTCTCGGCCCTGTTGCTCTCCCTTTCGTGGAGCCCTCGAAATTCTTGGGACTCATGTTGGATCGTAAACTTTGCTGGTCCACACGTGTCCTACCTGGCTGCCCGTTGTGCCCGATCCCTTAACGTTCTTCGTGTCCTCAGTGGCACGTCATGGGGAGCGGGGATTACGTCTGGCGACCGGTGCATTTTATACCAGCCCTGTTGAAAGTCTGTGTGCCGAGGCTGCTGTATTACCCTTGACCACTCGGCATGACATACTCTTGTGTCGGTACGCATGCCGCCTGCGGTCGATGCCCAACCATCCATCTTACCGATTATTTTTTGACGACTCACTCGATCGCCAATATCAGTTGTCTGCGATTGCCTTGATTCCATCTGGAGTTCGGTTTCGCCGCTAACTACAGCGGCTCGATTTTACCCTTCCTTCCACCTTTCGGTTGAGCGAAAGCCCATTGCCACCGTGGCATCAGGCCCAGGTTCACACTCACCTTGAACTTAGTTCGCTCCCCAAGGAGAGCACTCCGGATTTGGTATACCGCTCGAGGCTTGTCGAACTCCGTTCGCGGTTCGATAATGCTATATTTATTTACACTGATGGTTCCAAGAGCACAGCCGGTGTCGGATCTGCCTTCGTCGTCGAGGACAACCGTTTCCAATACAAGCTCCCTGACCGGTGCTCGAACTTCGCGGCTGAGCTTTTTGCCCTCCACCAGGCCGTTTTGTACACCTGCCGCCACCGCCAACCTTTCTATGCCATATGTTCGGACTCCCTTAGTGCCCTGCAGAGTCTTAAGGACCCTTTCTCGAACCATCCTCTCGTGTATCGGATCCAACGCTCCCTCCAGTTGCTAGCAGATGACAGCTGTCACGTTTCTTTCCTATGGGTCCCTGGCTACGTGGGTGTGCCCGGGAATGAGACCGCCGACATAGCAGCCAAGGCCGCAGCTCTTTTGCCTCGCATGGCTACCTTTTCCATCCCACCGGACGATGTTCAACGGGCTCTTCGCCGGAGTATCGTGTCGTCCTGGCACAGTGCGTGGCTTTCACTGTACAACAATAAATTGCGAACTGTCAAACCGATCCCGACCGCTTGGAGGACCTCCTCACGCCCCTCTCGGCGGGAGGAGGTCATCCTGGCCCGGTTGCGGATCGGTCACTGCCGTTTCAGCCACTGTCATTTGCTAACCGCCGACCCTGCACCGCTGTGCTCCTGCGGTGAATTGCTGACGGTGCGACACGTTTTATTGTCTTGCGTAAATTTTAATCATCTCCGTGTAGCCCTTCACTTTCCGTCTACACTGGAGGAAATTTTAGCTGATGACACACGAGCAGCTGCTCGAGTTTTGCGTTTTATCAACTTGGCCAACTTATCTAAGGATATTTAACCCTTTTCATTGTCCTTTATCTTTTGTTTTTAGCCTCTTCTTGATTTTCTGACTGTCACCAAAATTTTTTTTGAGATCTTGTGAATCTAAGTTCTTGTCTGGGCGCTAATGACCGTAGAAGTTGTGCGCCCTAAAACCAAAAAAAAAAAAAAAAAAAAAAAAAAAAAAAAAACATTTATAGCTTTCTATGACATTACATATGTAGTCATTGACAAACAAAAGGGAACTGACTTTTTTGTTTTAACATGAAACTTCGATAATGTCAACTCTTGCGACGACAACCGCAGAGATCAACATCTTCTTGCCTCGTGGCCGTCGACCCGCGACTTCATGTGGCCGTATATTTACTCCTTGGAATCGGCGTCGAAGATGTTGCCCTCGTAGGTTAAATCGCCTCACAGCACATGAAACATAAAAAAAAACATACAAAAAACTTCTTTAAGAATCATATAACATTCAACATTTACATAAAATTACTTAAGAACACAAATATAAGTAAGTTATCATGCATAAACTGAGCTGACATGAGATATGAAGCGGAGACAGTAATCCGTCCCACTACATACCCCACCCGAAAGCTCAGTTTAGCAGGTAATCAGAATGAAATAAAATTATTTTAGCTATTTTTTAGAATATAAGAAGTCCTGCTTCATAAGCTATGCGTCATAATTATCAGAGTCGTGCTTCAATTAATTAAACAGTTTCCACACAAACACTACGAGAGTCACTTCAAACAGGTTTAATTAGTCATGGCTCTTATTGTCCATGTAAAATTCTGAATGTCACATACCTTTTATCTGAAAAAAGAAAATAGTTTATTGTTCTCTTTAAAACTGTTCATGTATAGACTCTGAATGTCTATATATTCTATTTACACCACCATTGTACCGTCATCATATTTCTTGCTTGCCTTCATAATGCATTAATATCTTGTATGACGTTTATAAACATATATGAAACATTATGTGCATATGATAATTGTCTGACAGAATATCCAAACGGTAATAAATCAGTGTCAAATATTTTCTCATGACGTTATTACCCAGATATTCTATGGACTAAATTCCTTCCCTTCATATCAGGATGCGCATGGTTAAATTAATTTCAATTCAAATACAAAAAATACAATTTATTCCCTAAACAAATTTAGGAAAATCTTTCTTATTGTTGAAATATGGTTAGGTCATAAAAAGATAAACCACATATTATTATAGTGAACACACCGTACATAAACCCTATGTCTTCTGTAACTATCTCGTAAATAAATTATTTGACCGATAAAATTATAAGTCTAATCAGTTTAATAATTCTCGTAATATATATCTATCGTCTTTATCATGGATGTTATCTAAATAATACGACCAGTTGCTGTGTCAACGTAACATCTCTGACGCGTTGCCAAGTGCTCGAAATTACACCTACTTCTATTATTTTCGTACTTTAAATTCACATTTATAGTGAACTAGTCTTAATAAGATATCATATACTTTAACAATTCTTAATTTGCTTCCTTATATAATTGGTAGTTATGACTAAAACACTACCATAAAACTTTCTACATTACGTCGCCTCAAGTAAAATTTTTCCAGTCACCCGTTGAGATCCCTCACTTGGCTCTACCAATGTATCTTTGTACACTCTTTGTACTTACCTCACCATATATATATATATATATATATATATATATATATATATATATATATATATAGAACTTAAGTCTTCTCTTCTGAATAGAATTATTTTCTATATTTCTTAATTACTTGAGGTCCTAAGAAGATTAATTTGCATTGTCGTTGAAACATCGGCACGGCGCTTTCCTTTCGGCCTTCGTACGCATTTTAGGATAATAGATGCTGTATTACCTAACTATGAGAACTGTGATAATGTCAAGTTTGGCCCGTGCAAACTTATATACATATATGACACATCATTAGATTCTCACAAGCCGTAGCTTCGAACGCCTCATGGTCCCATTTCATTTATATATATATATATATATATATATATATATATATATAAAAGAACATCTATTCCTATTACGACTACATTCCGAGTTTCCTTTGCATTTATTGCTATAAAAGACTAAAAGAAAATTTTAATATATTTATTACATAGAGAATATCTACTAATATGGAAAGACTCTCTATCCTACAACATAACTTACATCATATTTGCTATGTATATACGCTGAGGAGTACAGTGTACTATATATATTGCCTTTGTGTACACATTAAAAGATCTCTCTTCGGTGAGCTGTATAAAAACTTACTTATACATAAGAGATTTCCTTTAAAATTTAATCGTCGTCTTGTGTCAAAATCTAATTCTCGTCGGTTGGTTGGCTGATCGTGTTACTATCTTACGCATTCTCACCCCTCTTTGGGCAAGAAAGGCTTAATTTGACTTACACTATAAAGTCTCTTTATTATTCCTTTATTATTTATTGAAGGCTCTTGCAACACTACAGCCTTTGGATGAGGAACTTTGTATACTACATAAGGTCCTTCATATAAAAAGAAAAATTTCTTTCATTCTTTGTGTGGTGTCGCACAAGTACAAAGTGCGCGCCGCCTACTTTCGCCGCGCGCCGCCATGCATGCACGGCGCGGCGTTCTTCCGACGACAGCCACGAGCGCCCTCTGGTACAACGCCGCTCGTGGCCACCACTGAAGGACATCGGCCACTTCGCACTTCGCACTTCGGACTGAGATAGCAACGAGTTAGGACCTTCGTAATCCGATAGGCACGAGTGAAGACTTTGCTATTGTACAGGCACTAGGCCCCCCCAGGGGGCCCACAGTTCTTTTGTGGGTACGTGTGTGGCGCGCACGGGGCCCCGAGCCGGAGCAGCCTTTCTTCTGCCCCAGGCTGCTTCACTGTCCCTCCCGGTTTATGCCTTCGCCCGGAGACGGGCATATTTCGTGAGCTACTGTGGTTCTTGTTGTGGTTTTTCTTCCTTCGTTCCTTCCTTCCTTACCCTTTGTTTTCTATCTTTCTCTCCTTGTACTCTCCTAGCTTTCTTCTCCTCATTAGTCTCCGCTTCGGCGTTTGAGACACTTCTTCCTTCTTTCTCTTCATTTCCTATCCTCCTCTTCTTTCCTCCCTGTGCGTGTCTGAAGGCCGACCCACGCATTATCGTGCGTAGCAGGTGACGGGGTAACGCGTAATTCCCCGCCCCGGGTAGACAAGTAGGGCACGTACGTACCCCCTGGTAAAGGCCAGGCCCAGGGAGGGGTGATTACCCGAGCTGGTACCTTCCGAACGTGCCGATTGGTCCCTCCGTCAGTTCTCGGGAGGTGTGACCTGAGGTGTGAACAATCACCTAAGGCGGGTAAGCCCTCGGAGAGGGCCCCCACTAGGAAGGAGCGCGCCATCGGAGACGCCGGTAATCACGGGGGACACTTCCGCGATGACTTCCTTATCTTCTTTCGTGACGTTGACCCAGAAACGTAAGTTAGACTCGCCTCAGCGTAAAAAGACTCTGCCTAATGTACCTAAATTTCTGGTTGTCTCTCGCACCGACGGAAAGGATTTCAATTCTGTCAATCCTTTCGTTATACAGAAAGGTGTAGATGCAATTGCTGGCCCTGTTAAAACCTGTTCACGTCAGCGCAATGGCACATTGTTGCTGGAAGTGGACAGTGCCTTCCAAGCCCAAAAACTTATACGTACTACGTTGTTGCACACGTTTCCCGTTAAGGTAGAAGCACACCGCACACTCAACTCGTCAAGGGGGGTAGTTTTTACGAGATCCCTTGACGGGTTGTCTGATGAAGACATCCAATCGTATATGTCCGATCAGGGTGTGACAGCCGTCCACAGGGTGATGAAAAAGGTCGATACCCAATTGACACCGACTCGTACTGTGTTTTTGACGTTCGACAGAGTTGACCTCCCGTCGAAGGTCAAAGCAGGGTATGAAGTCATCTCTGTCCGACCTTATGTGCCTAACCCAACGCGCTGTTTTCAATGCCACAGGTACAATCATACCCGTGAACATTGCCCAAATGCAGCAAAGTGTGTCACTTGTGGTAGGGACGCCCATGAGGGGGATTGCCCACCTCCGTCCCCTCACTGCCTAAACTGCAACGGTGACCATGCGGCTTCCTCTCGCGACTGTCCTGTATACAAGGATGAGAAGGTAATCCAGCAAATCCGGGTTACGGAGAAGGTATCAACATCTGCCGCTCGTAAGTTGTTGGCGAGTCGAAAGCCCACTGTCCTCCCAGCGGGTACATACAGTAAGGTACTCACCTCACCTCGACCTACCAAAGATTCCAGTACCCAGACATGTGATTTCACTTTCGCTGACACAGTTGTGCGATCCGCCAGCCCGAAGATTGCCCGTTCCACGTCCCCGCTTCCTCCTGCTGCTTCTAAGGTACAGTCTTCGTCAACATCTAGTAAACCGCGGGCACCTAAACAAGATGCCCGGACCTTGAAAAAGGAACCCGTCCGCGAGGATTTTCTGCGTTCTCAGGCTTCCCAACCGTCAACTGCCTCTTCCCGCCGTCACTCTTCCAGAAGAGCTGACAAGAAAAAGAGTTCCTCTCCTTCCCCGCCGAGGCGTGACCCATCTGTCGCGCCGTCCAACAGTTGCCGGCCTCGGCCGTCGTCTGTTTCACCGGGACGCTCCGTTTGCCGGGCGCCCGGCCCTTTACCGGCGGTGGAAACTGCCCCTCCTGATCAACTCAGGGAGGTGGCAGGCGCGTCGGTCGAACCTATGGACCACGACCCTTTGCCCCTGGACAGCGATAGCAGTGCTCCCTCGAAAACCGGTCCTCAGCGGCCGTCGAGGTGACCCCGCTCGCTACTTGGTTTTTATCCTTATTTCTTCTCTCATTTTTATCATGGCGCTCCTTCAATGGAACATTCGCGGCATTCGTTCTAATCGGGAGGAGTTAAAATTACTCCTTCGATTGCACTGCCCGCTTCTAGTCTGCCTCCAGGAAACTAAGTTGCGTCCACGTGATCGTGCAGACTTTCCACACTACACCTCTGTGCGGTTCGACCTGCCACCCGTGGAAGGTGTCCCAGCCCATGGAGGGGTTCTGATGCTGCTTCGAGACGACGTCTATTTCCATCCCATTTCCTTGCACACTCACCTACAGGCAGTTGCCGTCCGCATCACCTTATCCACATTTGCCTTCTCCCTCTGTAATATATATTCGCCATCGTCATCTGCCCTTACTAGGGCAGATTTGCTAAACCTTATTGACCAGCTCCCTTCACCTTTCGTGTTGGTAGGCGACTTTAATGCCCACCACCCCCTATGGGGCTCTCCGGCACCTTGTCCGAGAGGCTCCCTTTTGGTGGACATTCTCCACCACCTCGATCTTGTCTGCCTCAACACCGGTACACCGACCTTCCTTTCTGACACAACACACACTTATTCCCATATAGACCTCGCAATATGCACTCCTCAGCTTGCCGGTCGGTTTGAGTGGTATGCACTTTCTGACACGTACTCGAGTGACCATTTCCCTTGTATCATCCACTTCCTACATCATTCCCCATCTCCACGTCCCACCAGTTGGAACATTTCTAAAGCCGACTGGGGGCTTTATTCTTCCATGGCTGTTTTTCACAATCAGAATTTTCCCAACTGTGACAGTCAGGTCGAATACCTCACAGAGGTTATCCTCACTGCTGCTGAACGTTCCATACCTCGTACATCCTCTTCTCCACGTCGTGTCCAGGTCCCTTGGTGGACTGCAGCCTGCCGCGACGCGCTTCGAGCCCGGCGCCGTGCTTTACGCACCTTCCGCCGCCACCCAACTTTGGAGAATTGCATCAATTACAAACGTATGAGAGCGCATTGCCGTCGTATCATAAACGACAGCAAGAAAGCTTGCTGGACAGCTTTTACTAGTTCTTTTAACCGTTTTACTCCCTCCACGGTTGTCTGGGGTGGCCTACGCCGTTTGTCCGGCATCAAGGTCCACTCCCCGATTCCTGGCCTGACCGTGGAGAACGCGGTCCTCGTGGACCCAGCTGATGTTTCAAACGCATTGGGTCGTTTCTTTGCGGAGGTTTCGAGCTCTGCCCATTACCACCCTGCCTTTCTCCCTCGCAAACAGGTAGAGGAGGCACGGCCGCCTTCTTTCCGCTCTTTTAATCGCGAAAATTATAACGTCGCCTTCACCATGCAGGAGCTAGATCGTGCTCTCGCCCTGTCCCGGTCTTCTGCTCCCGGGCCCGATTCCATTCACATTGAAATGCTGAAGAACCTCTCTCCAGCGGGCAAGTGCTTTCTTCTCAGTACCTACAATCGCATATGGACTGAAGGTCATGTTCCCACAAGTTGGCGTGAAGCCATTGTTGTCCCCATCCCCAAACCAGGGAAGGACAAACACCTTCCTTCCAGTTATCGTCCTATTTCTCTGACGAGCTGCGTCTGTAAGGTGATGGAACGCATGGTTAACGCTCGGTTGGTCTGGCTCCTCGAATCTCGCCGCCTCCTGACTAATATCCAATGCGGTTTTCGTCGACACCGCTCTGCTGCTGACCACCTCGTTACGTTGTCGACCTTCATTATGAACAACTTTCTGAAGAAGCGTCAAACAGTAGCCGTGTTCTTCGACTTGGAGAAGGCATACGATACCTGTTGGAGAGCGGGCATTCTCCGCACATTGCACACATGGGGCCTTCGGGGCCGCCTTCCTCTTTTCATTCAAGCGTTTTTGGCGGATCGCAAGTTCCGGGTACGGGTGGGCTCTGTTTTGTCAGATACCTTTTGCCAGGAGAATGGGGTACCACAGGGCTCAGTCTTGAGTGTGGCGCTCTTTGCCATTGCAATCAATCCGATCGTGGACTGCCTTTCAGCCGACGTCTCCGGATCTCTTTTTGTTGACGATTTCGCAATTTATTGTAGCGCCCAGCGGACGTGTCTCTTGGAGCGTTCTCTCCAACGCTGTCTTGACCGTCTATATTCCTGGAGCATCGCAAACGGCTTCCGATTCTCCACTGAGAAAACTGTGTGTATCAATTTTTGGAGATACAAGGAATTTCTTCCACCTTCTCTACGTCTCGGCCCTGTTGCTCTCCCTTTCGTGGAGACTACGAAATTCTTGGGACTCATGTTGGATCGGAAACTTTGCTGGTCCACACACGTGTCCTACCTGGCTGCCCGTTGTGCCCGGTCCCTTAACGTTCTTCGTGTCCTCAGTGGCACGTCATGGGGAGCGGATCGTACCGTCCTGCTTCACCTTTACCAGGCCATTGTTCAGTCGAAGCTCGACTATGGAAGCCTTGTGTACTCTTCAGCACGGCCGTCGATTCTCCGCCGTCTCAACTCTATCCACCATCGTGGATTACGTTTGGCGACCGGTGCATTTTATACCAGCCCTGTTGAAAGTCTGTATGCCGAGGCTGCTGTATTACCCTTGACCACTCGACGTGACATACTCTTGTGTCGGTATGCATGCCGCCTACGGTCGATGCCCAACCATCCCTCTTACAGATTATTTTTTGACGACTCACTCGATCGCCAATATCAGTTGTCTGCGATTGCCTTGTTTCCACCGGGAGTTCGGTTTCGCCGCCTGCTACAGCGGCTCGATTTTACCCTTCCTTCCACCCTTCGGTTGAGCGAAAGCCCATTGCCACCGTGGCATCAGGCCCAGGTTCACACACACCTCGAACTTAGTTCGCTCCCCAAGGAGAGCACTCCGGATTTGGTATACCGCTCGAGGCTTGTCGAACTCCGTTCGCGGTTCGATAATGCCGTATTTATTTACACTGATGGTTCCAAGAGCGCTGCCGGTGTCGGATCTGCCTTCGTCGTCGGGGACAACCGGTTCCAATACAAGCTCCCTGACCGGTGCTCGACCTTCACGGCTGAGCTTTTCGCCCTCCACCAGGCCGTTTTGTATACCTGCCGCCACCGCCAACCTTTCTATGCCATATGTTCTGACTCCCTTAGTGCCCTGCAGAGTCTTAAGGACCCTTTCTCGAACCATCCTCTCGTGTATCGGATCCAACGCTCCCTCCAGTTGCTGGCGGATGACAGCTGTCACGTTTCTTTCCTGTGGGTCCCTGGCCATGTGGGTGTGCCCGGGAATGAGGCCGCCGACACAGCAGCCAAGGCAGCAGCTCTTTTACCTCGCATGGCTACCTTTTGCGTCCCATCGGACGATGTTCAACGGGCTCTTCGCCGGAGTATCGTGTCGCAATGGCACAGTGTGTGGCTTTCACTGTACAGCAATAAATTGCGAACTGTCAAACCGATCCCGACCGCTTGGAAGACATCCTCACGCCCCTCTCGGCGGGAGGAGGTCATCCTGGCTCGGTTGCGGATCGGTCATTGCCGTTTCAGCCACCGTCACTTGCTATCCGCCGAACCTGCACCGCTATGCTCCTGCGGTGAACTGTTGACAGTGCGACATGTATTACTGACTTGTGTTAATTTTAATCATCTCCGTGTAGCCCTTCACTTTCCGTCTACTTTGGAGGAAATTTTAGCTGATGACACACGAGCAGCTGCTCGGGTTTTGCGTTTTATCAACTTGGCCAACTTATCCAAGGATATTTAACCCTTTTAATTGTCTTTTATCTTTCGTTTTTAGCCTCTTGTTGATGTTCTGACAGTCACCATTTTTTTGAGTTCATAGCGAATCAATGTTCTTAGCTGGGCGCTAATGACCATAGAAGTTGTGCGCCCTAAAACCACAAAAAAAAAAAAAAAAAAAAAAAAAAAAGGCACTAGGCAGGCCTCTAACAACTACGTATCAACATTCTGCAGTACTATGTAAAAGTTAAGTATTGTTACATTCTGTGCAATATATCTCTTTCTAATTTACTCGAGTGTTTATAGTTTCTGGCTGCTCCCCTCCGTACCTGCACCAGTGTGTCGGTCTCGTTCCACTCGGCCACCGACACCTACGACGAGGCTGGGACACAAAAGCGGCGACGAAGTTGGGACACAAAACTTTGTTTTCTTTACTACTCTTAGGATGAGACAATGCAAGTACAAAATCTCCAATCTGGTAACAGGGTACCTTAGCTTGCTCGTTATACTTCCTGATTCGTTGTTCAGCGTTTTTAATCAGCTGTTCTTTAATATCATTTTCCTTTGTAGAATTAATTTTATTTAACGGAGGCCAAGGAATAGCAGTTAATAAAGGTTCTCCAATGATACGTTTACGTAAGATCTCAAGTGGTGCTAAACCAGTACTTAAATGAGGCAATTCATTTAATATCTTTTCAAATTCTGGAATTAACTTAGCCCATCGTGTATGTCTGGAAGCACAATATGTCCTACAAAGTCTACGTAGCTCTTTCATTACTCGTTGCACCGGATTTCCTTGTGGATGATATTTGGAAATGAGAATATGTTTTATATTATATGACCTTAACAACTATTTAAATTTGTTGCTGATAAAAGCACTACAATTATCAGATAATATTCTCTTAGGTGTGCCCCAATTAACAAAATAATCTCTACTAAGACAACGTATTACACTCGGAGTGGCTGCTCTTTTTAACATGTACAGCTTCAGTACAGCTTCACATATTTCGACCTGCATTCCAGTATTACAAAGATATAACTAAAACCACCTGAGCTGCGTGGTAGAGGGCCGGAAAGTCTATTGAGAGAATATCCCATAGTCAAAGAGGAATTATAGAATACAATTTATAATTATGGGGACTATTTCCTAGTTTTACCTTCTGACACAATTCGCATGTTCGAATAATAATTCTAACTACACGTGTCATATTCCTAAAATAGTAAAACTTCATGAGATGTTTGACACATTTTTGCCTACCAAAGTGACCATATCCTTCATGTATGTATACTATCAAGTCATGTACGACGGCTTCAGGTACACAAATCTTCCAATAGTTATGTTCAGGTTTCGCTTTCCAATACAATAAATTATTAAAGTACAACCAATTATCTTTAACTACATAAGTGTCCTCTTTGTTGTCAAAGGTTTGCAATATTTTACCAAAGATAGGGTCAAGTCGTTGGCTACCTTTAACAGCTGTTACTATTTGCTTCATTTTCTGTTCACTTTCTTTATTGGTCAGAAAATAAACATGATAGTTAGTCCCTGCTTCCTCAGTGATTAAAATATTTCCATCCCTAGAGGAAGCCTGCTTAATGCATCTGACACTACATTCTGTGAACCTTTTATATAACGTATTTCATAATGAAACTCCTGTAAATACAAGACCCATCTCATTAACCTACGGTGTAATAACCTAGAATTGGACAGAAAAACCAAAGCCTGGTGGTCGGTATACACAATAGTTTTCCTTCCGCTAAGTAAGCCACGAAACCTTTGGAAGCTCCAAACAACTGCAAGAGCTTCTTTTTCCGGTACGAAGTAATTTCTTTCGTGTTTATTCAAAGTTCTGCTAGAAAAAGCTATAGGACGATGTAATCCATTTTCGTCAGTTAATTCGCCCTGAAAGATCTCTCATGAAATTCCGTAATCGGAGGCATCTCTATACATACAAAATTCTTCTTCAAACTTTGGATGGTACAGCATTTTCGCGTTTATTATAGCATTCTTTATTCTATTGAAAACTAATTCTTCTTCCTGTCCCCAAGTCCAAACAGACTTTTATTTAAGCAAATCTAAAAGCTTAGGATTTGTAATATCAGTTCCTGGAATAAATCTTCTCAGGAAACTTACCATTCCTAAGAAGGATTTTAACTACTTCTTATTTCTAGGATTAGGTCATTTAGCAATAGCTTCAATACGTTGAGGATCCGGTCTTACTCCCTCACTATTCACTATATGTCCTAAAAACCTCACTTCTTCTCTCCCGAAATATGATTTCGACAATTTTAAAGTGATACCATTAGCAATCAACCTTTCGAACAACTCCTATAAAACAGTGAGATGTTCTTCCCATGTTCTTGTAACAACAAGGATGTCGTCAACGTACACAATTATCTAACGGGACAGTTGTGGACCTAATGCAGAGTCTAACGCTCTTAAAGGTTGCCACAGATATGTTAAGTCCAAATGGTAACACTTTAAATTGGTAAGACTAACCTTCAAAGAGAAAAACTGTATATTCTCTTGAGACAGGATTTAAGGTATCTTGATGATATCCAGCTGTTAAGTCCATATTACTCATATAACGAGATCCTGCAATTCTTAAAAGTACTTCCTCCATAGGTAAAGGTCTATCCCTTTCCATCTCAATGATTTTATTTAATTCCCTAGCATCTAATACTAGGCGAACTCCACCTCCAATCTTCTTCACCGCTCACAATGGACTGTCGAAGGGACTACATGATCTCTCAATGACACCTTGTTCCAACATTTTATTTACCTCTCTTGTGGCAGCTTCCTTTAGTTCCACAGAAATTGGATAAGGTTTCTTAAAGAACGGTTTTGGGTTCTTAATCTTAAGCTTACATACATAGTCTTTAATACATCCAGGTTTGTCTGAAAAAACTGACTTAAATTTTAATAATACTAATTCAAGCTCTTCTTTCTCCTGCTGAGAGGGGAATGTATTTGAATAACACTTATCTTTTATTTCATTATCGATACTATCATTGAAATCAGAATGATAACCTTCCTCTGCTACCTCCTCACAATCTAATAAGTTCATGGCGTCCACGTATTTAAGATACAGAGACTCATAGTTATTATCCACATCTTTGAGGTGGTCAAACTTAAATCTTACTATACGGTTTTTTACATAAACTGTAAGAGTGGAATTCTTAAAATCGAAGAGAGCCTCATGCTTATATAACCAATCAACACCTAAGATTAAGTCTACATTTAATTTATCCACTACAAGAAATGAATGCGAGAAAGCTTGCTGGTTAATTGTAAAAGATAGAAAAACTTCTTCATTGATGTTTTGACTTTTCTTGCCAGTAACCCCTACAATTCGTACATTACTTACTGGCAACGTTGGAAATTTCAAATATTTCCTCTTGATTTTAAATAATTCTTTAGATTGTATACTAACCTCACTACCAGAATCAATAATGATATTTACTTCTGTATCTTTGATGAAACCCTTGATGACTGGTTTAAAATTCCTTACTTTCTTTATGTCATTCTCTTGAAACAGGAGATCATCTTGTATACTATCTTTATCCGATCGATTTAAAGAAAAATTAAAAGTGGGTCGTATAGAACATAAATCTACCGTCTGCTTTAGTAGACCCGCACTAAGGGACGGTTTTAGTTTCCCGAATTTTCTATGATGATGTCACCAATGATCTCGCCATTATCCGTTATTTGTTTTGTGTTCGATTGATTACCTTGACCACGTATTTTACTTACCTTAGAACCACCTTCTTTATTCACAGTACTACCAGTATCTTTATAGGGTCTCTTAACTTGACAAAAACGACTTTTATTTGCGTTGTTGCCTTTACGAGGCTCAGATCGATTATTGCCGTTGTTCCAAACATCATTTTCTCGGTTATTCCTAAGTTGCTCGTCCTCCTTTTCTTTGTTTAAATTATCGAGCTGTTCTAAATAATTTAACAAATCTCTCGGACGTGACCATTCCCTTTCTATCATTTTTTCCTTAACATAATAAGGTAGTCTACTAATCAATACCCTGATTACATGTTCTTCCGTTATGGGATGCTCTATCAGTTTTACCCGATTTAAATGTCATTCAAAATACTTTATGAATCCTCCCCAACGTTTTGAATAATAGGGTGGGTCTAATAATTCAAGCGTAAGACGTTGTTGCTCCCCTTTTGACCAATATTTTTCTTTATATTGGGTGATAAAATCATCCCATGTCTTAAATTCGATACGGTTCAGAATAGCCCATTCAGTAGCACTAGCTTCTAATTGTCCGATTATAAATTGTATTTTTCGTCTATCATCCCAGTTAACAGGAAATGAACTCTCTGTGGCTTTTATAAATATAATAGGATGCAAGCCACCCTCTGGGTTGAAGGTCGGAAATTTATTTGCTGCTTCTGATGTCACTATTGCATGACAATTTCCTCCACAATCATTAAATGGTCTTGTTTTGTTCACTTCACATTGCGAGGAAGTAGTCGCAACGTTTTTATTATCTGCTGACATGCGTGCTACAATTATATTGTCAGCGCTTAAAATTTCACTAGCGGTACATTATCGTTCCTAGCAATGTTGGTAGAACTGCTTTTACTGTTAGTCATATTATCTTTGACACTGAACTCTGCTAACTGCTTATTAATTTCGTGCAATTGGAGCTCAGTATTGGACACACGGTTTAACAGTTCCGCGTTTCGACTGTCAGCACAGTTTGAACATTCTGCCGACTGGTGATTGTCACTATCTCTGACGGCCTCAATATTATTATAGATATGAGAGATTAAAGTTTTAATATTCACTATCTCAGCATGATCTTTTTCCACTTGCTGGGAAAGTTAGTTTAAAGCAGGATTTTCTATCCAAGAATTTTCTACATTCCTGGTAGAAATTTCTTGGATAGATTCTTGTAACTCTTTCCGAATATTTTCGGTTTGTAATATAAGCTCCTCATGGATCTTAATAATATTAACTTCTATCTCGTCACGTATCTTAATATTATTTGTTTCTATCTCCTCACGTAACATAACACTACTCTTTTCTATTTCAGTAGTTACTAAAACATGAATATTATCTAATCTATGTGTTAGCTCAGCGATATCTTGGTGCATTTGAATTTTTTCTTCACGTGACTCTTTGATATGTTCCTCGAGCCTATTATTGAGACCTAATATTTGTCCCTGAGTTTCAGTTTGAGCCGATTCTACCCTAGCCATTTGTTCCTGGGTTTTGTTTTGAGAAGATTCTATTTTAGCTATTTGCTCCTCGGTTTTGTTCTGAGAAGATTGTATTTTAGTTTGAGCCGATTCCATTCTAGCCATTTGCTCCTGGGTTTTGTTTTGAGAAGATTCTATTTTAGCTGTTTGTTCCTGGGTTTTGGTTAGAGTAGCTGCTATCTGTCTAAACATGTCCTTAATTTCATTATTATTGTCACTTATTTTATTCTCAATTCTATTTATGGATTTGTCTATTTTCCTATTGAGAAACCGTCCTTCCCTACTAAGTGGAGGTAATCCTACTTGTTCGTCACCCGATATTTCACCTTCTGACATATTGGCTAGATATGCACTGTCTACACACGTAAAATAACCTTTTGAACACTGTTCACTGTCACACACCAATATTGCCTCCGTGAAATTGACTCACCGGATGTTTTAATTTAAATTTAAGCAGCTCCGTGATAGGTGAGATGTTACTCGCAGCCACACCAACTGCCGTCTGCGTTGCACCGGATGATGCCGATGCCGGTGTGTCTGCTCTCTCTCGCAGACGCTGCCGACGACCCCAACTGCTTTGTCACCAGCGGCCCTTCTCGACTGCACTGCGCACCGTAATCACCCACGACAGAGTCGTAGCGATGCCGCAGAGATGACTGCTCACAGCTGCTGGACTGGGCCTGTTAAGTTTAAAAGAGAAAGGGTGTCGGGAACAGCAAGGTGCTGTTCACGGCTGCAGCGTAGTCTCGTAGAATATCTGGGTGACCGTTCTCCAAGGCTGCCCCCGTCGTCAACCAGATATCTCGTTGATGGAGTGACACAGGCTGCTTCTTCCTCCGCGTCTGTGTGCCAAATTTCTTCTTCGAATGGCACACAAGTCCTTTATCATCGGTCGTCACGTGCGGCGGAACGACCTCTTCGTACGGCGGAACGTGTGCTAAAACCTCAAAAGCACTCGTCTTTTATGATTAGGGTTAAATGTAGCCGTGTCAGACTTCGAAATCCTTGAGGTGTCCACTCGCCAATAAAAATTTATATAAAAATAAAAAAATTAAAATCTGTTCATGTAAGATCTTTGTATGTTGCAATATTTCAAAATCAAATTCTTGCGCCGAGGGAAGAAGTCTTGAACAGTCACTCTTGTTAAAATATTCCTAAATTCTCTCATAGATAAGATTGTCAAAAGAAATTCTTCAGTTTGTGGTCGTTGGTATAGCCACAGATATATATTCAATGATTATCGATCGATGTGTATGATCGTTTAATCAAAGTTCTAAAAGAAACATTTATCGAAGTCTTCTTGACGAACTTTTCCACTAATAAAAATTCATAAAAAATCTTCCTTCAGATTGAAGAATCTTTAAATTAAATATTCTCCTCGTTTCATTAATATATTATTTATCGTATAATAATTCTTCATAAATGATGTACTCTGACACTTTCGACAAGTTTAAACGCGATAACATTTATTGCTTTCTATGACATTACACATGTAGTCATTGACAGACAAAAGGGAACTGACTTTTAAAATTTGTTGTTTTAACATGAAACTTCGATAATAATGTCAACTCTTGCGACGACAACCGCAGAGATCAACATCTTGCCTCGTGGCCGTCGACCCGCGACTTCATGTGGCCGTATATTTACTCCTTGGAATCGGCGTCGAAGATGTTGCCCTCGTAGGTTAAATCGCCTCACAGCACATGAAACATAAAAAAAAAAACATACAAAAAACTTCTTTAAGAATCATATAACATTCAAAATTTACATAAAATTACTTAAGAACACAAATATAAGTAAGTTATCCTGCATAAACTGAGCTGACATGAGATATGTAGCGGAGACAATAATCCGTCCCACTACAGTATTAGACTTTGAACTTTTGCGTTATTTCTTTCGAACAGTTTTATTCTTCTAATATCTAGCACAAGAACCTTGCAGTACACATTTAAAACTTTTTTTTTTACTCTGAATGGAGATTTTTTAAAAATTCGATTGTAGTGGAATGGTTAAGGTCGAAGTTCGATTAAATCAAATTGGAACAAAAATTTACTCTTGAAGTGTAATATAAAGGAAGAATCGACTGTTCCACCGCAACGTGGCGACCTTCATAACAGGACCTGTCTGCAGAATCTGGCATTCGGGTGCAGGATATTAGAAGAAAAGAAGACGCACTGAAGCAGCCTGGTACGACTTGGCGGGCGTGAGCAGCAGACGAGGGCAGCCTTGCAGTACGGTCCCGCAGACAATCAACGAGACGACGCTTCGGTTGGGAAGCAGCACATTGCTGTTCCCGACAACCTCTCTCTGTAGCCCAACAGGTCCACCACCCCCCAGGGGGCCCACAGTTCTTTTGTGGGTACGTGTGTGGCGCGCACGGGGCCCCGAGCCGGAGCAGCCTTTCTTCTGCCCCAGGCTGCTTCACTTTCCCTCCCGGTTTATGCCTTCGCCCGGAGACGGGCATATTTCATGAGATACGGTGGTTCTTGTTGTGGTTTTTCTTCCTTCGTTCCTTCCTTTCTTACCCTTCGTTTTCTGTCTTTCTCTCCTTGTACTCTCCTAGCCTTCTTCTCCTCATTAGTCTCCGCCTCGGCGTTTGAGACACTTCTTTCCTTCTTTCTCTTCATTTCCTATCCTCTTCTTCTTTCCTCCCTGTGCGTGTCTGAAGGCCGACCCACGCATTATCGTGCGTAGCAGGTGACGGGGTAACGCGTAATTCCCCGCCCCGGGTAGACAAGTAGGGCACGTACGTACCCCCTGGTAAAGGCCAGGCCCAGGGAGGGGTGATTACCCGAGCTGATACCTTCCGAACGTGCCGATTGGTCCCTCCGTCAGTTCTCGGGAGGTGTGACCTGAGGTGTGAACAATCACCTAAGGCGGGTAAGCCCTCGGAGAGGGCCCCCACTAGGAAGGAGCGCGCCATCGGAGACGCCGGTAATCACGGGGGACACTTCCGCGATGACTTCCTTATCTTCTTTCGTGACGTTGACCCAGAAACGTAAGTTAGACTCGCCTCAGCGTAAAAAGACTCTGCCTAATGTACCTAAATTTCTGGTTGTCTCTCGCACCGACGGAAAGGATTTCAATTCTGTCAATCCTTTCGTTATACAGAAAGGTGTAGATGCAATTGCTGGCCCTGTTAAAACCTGTTCACGTCAGCGCAATGGCACATTGTTGCTGGAAGTGGAAAGTGCCTTCCAAGCCCAAAAACTGATACGTACTACGTTGTTGCACACTTTTCCAGTTAAGGTAGAAGCGCACCGCACACTCAACTCGTCACGGGGGGTAGTTTTTACGAGATCCCTTGACGGGTTGTCTGATGAAGACATCCAATCGTATATGTCCGATCAGGGTGTGACAGCCGTCCACAGGGTGATGAAAAAGGTCGATAACCAGCTGACACCGACTCGTACTGTGTTTTTGACGTTCGACAAAGTTGACCTCCCGTCGAAGGTCAAAGCAGGGTATGAAGTCATCTCCGTCCACCCTTATGTACCTAACCCGACGCACTGTTTTCAGTGCCACAGGTACAACCATACCCGTGAACATTGACCAAATGCAGCAAAGTGTGTCACTTGTGGTAGGGACGCCCATGAGGGGGATTGCCCACCTCCGTCCCCTCACTGCCTAAACTGCAACGGTGACCATGTGGCTTCCTCTCGCGACTGCCCTGTATACAAGGATGAGAAGGTAATCCAGCAAATTCGGGTTACGGAGAAGGTATCGACATCTGCCGCTCGTAAGTTGTTGGCGAGTCGAAAGCCCACTGTCCTCCCAGCGGGTACATACAGTAAGGTACTCACCTCAACTCGACCTACCAAGGATTCCAGTACCCAGACATGTGACTTCACTTTCGCTGACACAGTTGTGCGATCCGCCAGCCCGAAGATTGCCCGTTCCACGTCCCCGCTTCCTCCTGCTGCTTCTAGGGTACAGTCTTCGTCAAACTCTAGTAAACCGCGAGCACTTAAACAAGATGCCCGGACCTTGAAAAAGGAACCCGTCCGTGAGGATTTTCTGCGTTCTCAGGCTTCCCAACCGTCAACTGCCTCTTCCCGCCGTCACTCTTCCAGAAGAGCTGACAAGAAAGAGTTCCTCTCCTTCCCCGCCGAGGCGTGACCCATCCGTCACGCCGTCCAACAGTTGCCGGCCTCGGCCGTCTTCTGTTTCACCGGGTCGCCCCGTCTGCCGGGCACCCGGTCCTCTACCGGCGGTGGAAACTGCCCCTCCTAATCAACTCAGGGAGGTGGCAGGCGCGTCGGTCGAACCTATGGACCACGACCCTTTGCCCCTGGACAGCGATAGCAGTGCTCCCTCGAAATCGGGTCCTCAGCGGCCGTCGAGGTGACCCCGCTTGCTAGTTGGTTTTTATCCTTATTTCTTCTCTCATTTTTATCATGGCGCTCCTTCAATGGAATATTCGCGGCATTCGTTCTAATCGGGAGGAGTTAAAACTACTCCTTCGATTGCACTGCCCGCTTCTAGTCTGCCTCCAGGAAACTAAGTTGCGTCCACGTGATCGTGCAGACTTTCCACACTACACCTCTGTGCGGTTCGACCTGCCACCCGTGGAAGGTGTCCCAGCCCATGGAGGGGTTCTGATGCTGCTTCGAGACGACGTCTATTTCCATCCCATTTCCTTGCACACTCACCTACAGGCAGTTGCCGTCCGCATCACCTTATCCACATTTGCCTTCTCCCTCTGTAATATATATTCGCCATCGTCATCTGCCCTTACTAGGGCAGATGTGCTACACCTTGTTGACCAGCTCCCTTCACTTTTCGTGTTGGTAGGCGACTTTAATGCCCACCACCCCCTATGGAGCTCTCCGGCACCTTGTCCGAGAGGCTCCCTTTTGGTGGACCTTCTCCAACACCTCGATCTTGTCTGCATCAACACCGGTGCACCGACCTTCCTTTCTGACACAACACACACTTACTCCCATATAGACCTCGCAATATGCACTCCTCAGCTAGCCGGTCGGTTTGAGTGGTATGCACTTTCTGACACGTACTCGAGTGACCATTTCCCCTGTATCATCCACATTCTGCATCATTCCCCATCTCCTCGTCCCACCGGTTGGAACATTTCTAAAGCCGACTGGGGGCTTTATTCTACCATGGCTGTTTTTCACGATCGGGATTTTCCCACCTGTGACAGTCAGGTCGACTACCTCACAGAGGTTATTCTCACAGCTGCCGAACGTTCCATACCTCGTACATCCTCTTCTCCACGTCGTGTCCAGGTCCCTTGGTGGACTGCAGCCTGCCGCGACGCGCTTAGAGCCCGGCGCCGTGCTTTACGCACCTTCCGCCGCCACCCGACTTTGGAGAATTGCATACATTATAAACGTATGAGAGCGCAATGTCGTCGTATCATAAACGACAGCAAGAAAGCTTGCTGGACTGCTTTTACTAGTTCTTTTAACCGTTTTACTCCCTCCACGTTTGTTTGGCGTGGCCTACGCCGTCTATCCGGCATCAAGGTCCACTCCCCGATTCCTGGCCTGACCGTGGAGAACGCAGTCCTCGTGGACCCCTCTGACGTTTCCAACGCATTGGGCCGTTTCTTTGCGGAGGTTTCGAGCTCTGCCCATTACCACCCTGCCTTTCTCCCTCGCAAACAGATAGAGGAGGCCCGGCCGCCTTCTTTCCACTCTTCTAATCGTGAAAATTATAACGTCGCCTTCACCATGCAGGAGCTAGACCGTGCTCTCGCCCTGTCCCGATCTTCTGCTCCCGGGCCCGATTCCATTCACATTGAAATGCTGAAGAACCTCTCTCCTGCGGGCAAGTGCTTTCTTCTCAGTACCTACAATCGCATATGGACTGAAGGTCATGTTCCCACAAGTTGGCGTGAAGCCATTGTTGTCCCCATCCCCAAACCAGGGAAGGACAAACATCTTCCTTCCAGCTATCGTCCTATTTCTCTGACGAGCTGTGTCTGTAAGGTGATGGAACGCATGGTTAATGCTCGGTTGGTCTGGCTCCTCGAATCTCGCCGCCTCCTGACTAATATCCAATGCGGTTTTCGTCGACACCGCTCTGCTGCTGATCACCTCGTTACGTTGTCGACCTTCATTATGAACAACTTTCTAAGGAAGCGTCAAACAGTAGCAGTGTTCCTTCGACTTGGAGAAGGCATACTATACCTGTTGGAGAGCGGGCATTCTCAGCACATTGCACAGATGGGGCCTTCGGGGCCGCCTTCCTCTTTTCATTCAAGAGTTTTTGGCGGATCGCAAGTTTCGGGTACGGGTGGGTTCTGTTTTGTCAGATACCTATTGCCAGGAGAATGGGGTACCACAGGGCTCCGTGTTGAGTGTGGCGCTCTTTGCCATTGCAATCAATCCGATCGTGGATTGCCTTTCAGCCGACGTCTCCGGATCTCATTTTGTTGACGATTTCGCAATTTATTGTAGCGCCCAGCAGACGTGCATCTTGGAGCGTTCTCTTCAACGCTGTCTTGACCGTCTATATTCCTGGAGCATCGCAAACGGCTTCCGATTCTCCACTGAGAAAACTGTGTGTATAAACTTCTGGAGATACAAGGAATTTCTTCCACCCTCTCTACATCTCGGCCCTGTTGCTCTCCCTTTCGTGGAGACTACGAAATTCTTGGGACTCGTGTTGGATCGTAAACTTTGCTGGTCCACGCACGTGTCCTACCTGGCTGCCCGTTGTGCCCGATCCCTTAACGTCCTTCGTGTCCTCAGTGGCACGTCATGGGGAGCGGACCGTACCGTCCTGCTTCACCTTTACCAGTCCATCGTTCAGTCGAAGCTCGACTACGGAAGCCTTGTATACTCTTCTGCACGGCCGTCGATTCTCCGCCGTCTCAACTCTATCCACCATCGGGGATTACGTCTGGCGACCGGTGCATTTTATACCAGCCCTGTTGAAAGTCTGTATGCCGAGGCTGCTGTATTACCCTTGACCACTCGGCGTGACATACTTTTGTCTCGGTACGCATGCCGCCTGGGGTCGATTATTTTTTGACGACTCACTCGATCGCCAATATCAGTTGTCTGCGATTGCCTTGCTTCCACCTGGAGTTCGGTTTCGCCGCCTACTACAGCGGCTCGATTTTACCCTTCCTTCCACCCTTCGGTTGAGCGAAAGCCCATTGCCACCGTGGCATAAGGCCCCGGTTCACACTCACCTCGAACTTAGTTCGCTCCCCAAGGAGAGCACTCCGGATTTGGTATACCGCTCGAGGCTTGTCGAACTCCGTTCGCGGTTCGATAGCGCCATATTTATTTACACTGATGGTTCCAAGAGCACAGCCGGTGTCGGATCTGCCTTCGTCGTCGAGGACAACCGTTTCCAATACAAGCTCCCTGACCGGTGCTCTAACTTCACGGCTGAGCTTTTTGCCCTCCACCAGGCCGTTTTGTACACCTGCCGCCACCGCCAACCTTTCTATGCCATCTGTTCGGACTCCCTTAGTGCCCTGCAGAGTCTTAAGGACCCTTTGTCGCACCATCCTCTCGTGTATCGGATCCAACGCTCCCTCCAGTTGCTAGCAGATGACAGCTGTCACGTTTCTTTCCTGTGGGTCCCTGGCCACGTAGGTGTGCCCGGGAATGAGACGGCCGACATGGCGGCCAAGGCCGCAGCTCTTTTACCTCGCGTGGCTACCTTTTGCGTCCCATCTGACGATGTTCAACGGGCTCTCCGCCGGAGTATCGTGTCGCAATGGCACAGTGCGTGGTTTTCAATGTCCAACAACAAATTGCGAACTGTAAAACCGATCCCGACCGCTTGGAGGACCTCCTCACGCCCCTCTCGGCGGGAGGAGGTCATCCTGGCCCGGTTGCGGATCGGTCACTGCCGTTTCAGCCACCGTCACTTGCTGTCCGCCGACCCTGCACCGCTGTGCTCCTGCGGTGAACTGCTGACCGTGCGACATGTTTTACTGTCTTGCGTACTTTTTAATCATCTCCGTGTAGCCCTTCACTTTCCGTCTACTCTGGAGGAAATTTTAGCTGATGACACACGTGCGGTTGCTAGAGTTTTGCGTTTTATCAACTTGGCCAACTTATCCAAGGATATTTAACCCTTTTAATTGTCTTTTATCTTTCGTTTTTAGCCTCTTCTGGATGTTCTGACAGTTCCCATTTTTTTTGAGGCCATAGCGAATCTATGTTTTTGACTGGGCGCAAATGACCATAGAAGTTGTGCGCCCTAAAACCACAAAAAAAAAAAAAAAAGAAGAAGCCACAGACGCATCATACGGTCTTCCAGTCAGCATCCTGCAGATCGCAGAGGTGCAGTCTTCAACACCACGACAGGTCACCATCACAGCCAACTGACCACCGACATCATAGTGCTGTAATAATATACCCGGTGAGTTTGTTTCAAGTTGGCAGTGATGTCGTTGATAGGCGTGGTGAAGGCATAGTTTCGTGTGTGGTAGCTACGGAAGAAAACTCAATAATGTCTGAGAGTGAATTATCGGGTGACGAAAGACAGGGACAACCTTTATCTGGTAGAGAGGCAAGGGCGTTTAATAGGAAAGTCGATAAGTTTGAAAACAGAATTTATACGGACTTTAAGGATATATTAAATAAATTCTCGCAAGGTTTTCATCAAATAAAGAAAGAAAATGAACAATTTAGACAATCTCAGATTGAAGCACACGAAAAGCTACTATAGAGGCAGATTGAAACATAGGAACAATTATTGGGCCAAATAGAGGCATCTAAGATTTGAAACATAGGAACAACTATCGGGCCAGATAGACGCATCTAAGACTGAAACACAAAACCTAATATCCGGGCTTAATAGTAGACTAGAAGAGCACATTCGCGAATCGCGAAAGGAAAAGGTGCAAATGCGTAATGATATCGCAAATTTAACGTGCCGTTTAGATAATATTAAAGTCTTTGTAGTTACAGGAATAGAAAAGAATATTATTAGATTATTCGAAGAAATAGAGAATAAGATTTCTAGTCAAACGGAAACTGTACGTAAGCAGTTATTAGAATCTATTAAAGAGGTTTATACCAAAACGGTAGAAATTTCTTCAATATCTAATCCAGAATTAAATTCTCTGATTTAACAAGTTGACAGAGACCACACCGAACTAGAAAATGTTAAAGTTCTGGTCTCTGAAATATGTAATTACCTCGAAACTATCAGAGATAACCGTAATAAATCTGACGGCGAGCATTCACATTGTGAACAGCTGAGAGAGTCAGAGTTAATAAATCGTTTATCTCAACAGATATAAGTATTCAGCAGGTAAACAAACGTTTGGCAGAGATCGATAAACAAGAAAGCATTCCTGGTGACAGGGTTGCTAACATCTCGCGTAACGATAGTTGCGTCGAGATCGAAAACTTAGAGGGTAACAATGCCATCACTGAGAAAGTGTCAAATGCCAACAAAGACGATACGTATTTCACTGTAATGTAAGACAAGGCATAAAAATAGCTCTCAAAACAGATAACCCAATCCAAAAATATATCCCAAAAATCAAAACACACAGATGTCTACCAAGGAGCTGGAATATACCAACTACAATGCAACTCATGTGATGGAAGGTATGTAAGGACAAACCAGCAGAACATTCGATTCCCGATACAAGGAACACATCAGGGCATGGAAATGCGGAACAAACCACTCCACTTTTGCAGAACATCTAAAAGCATATAAACCACAAACCCACCACAATAGAAACAGACATGAAGGTAATTAGAATAAATAATGAAAAACATCTCCTAACATTACAAGAAAATTATCACATATATAAAACAAAAGCTGAGAAAAAATTGCTACTAAATGACCAAATAAACCTGGCCAATCAGTCATTGTTCTCACTGATTGACCACACGATAGACACAAATCCCAACACATAATCACAAGGCCCCCCCACCACACACACACATACACAAACAGGAAAAAAAAAAATTACACACACACACACACACACACACACACACACACACACACACACACACACACACACACAAAGACACCTTCAACACACTTTCAATGAAACAGTTGAATCTCAAATAAGCTAAGGTTGGCAACACTACAAAACAAACAGCAGTGGACACAGTATGGCAGCAGGTGACAGTGGAACCAGAAAACTGCAATGTGTTTCAGAAAACTGTAACATTTCGACCTGGTTGCCAGAAAGAGACTGACGTGGAGTAGCAAGTGCTGTAAGTACACCATTTTATACCAAACAACGAACTGTTTTAAATCAGAAATGAAATGTTTTGTACACATGAAAGAAACTTAACCTATATGTGTAAACAGAAACATGTAAATATTTCAGGACACCCACTGATGATGCCTTGAGAGAAAGGCGAAACGCATATGGGTGACTTAAAAATATGAAAGTAAAACCCTTCATTCGCAGTAGCAAAAGGCGTTTACTTTAAAAACATTACAGTGAAATACAATTCAGCTGCTGCTCAAAATGGCCACTGCAAGTAACGTATTAAAGACGATACGATTTCTGTATCGCAAGCGAAATCAAATCTAATAATACCTCCTAAACAGTGGTGGGAGGAATTGAATGTTTCAACGGGATCTAATACGGATAGTAAATTTCCGAACTTTAAACCTGGAGGCGAGCTTCATCCAATGATATTCTTGAAGGCATTTGAAAATACTTTTTCTCCTAAATGGAACGATAGCAAAAGAATATAGTTTGTGCTAGGACGTTTGGAAGCGGATGCTACCGAGTGGGCTATTTTACATAAAAACGAATTTAAAAAATTGGGACAATTTTGTGGATCAGCTTAAAGAAATGTATTGGTCAAAAGGTGAACAACAACGGTTAACCTTAGAGGTATTAGACCCACCTTATTATTCTAGACAGTGGGGAGGATTCAGGAAATATTTTGAATGGCACTTAAACCGTATAAAAATTATTGAACAACCTATTATGGAAGAGCATTTGATACGGGTTCTCATTAGCAGACTGCCGTATTGTGTAAAAGAAAAAAATGATAAAACGGGAATAGTCACGGCCCCGGGAAATATTGAACTATTTAGAACAGCTTGATTATTTAAATAAAGAACGGGAAGATGAGAAACTTAAGCTCAACAGAGAAAATAAATCTCTTAATTATAATAATGTTAATCAACCCCAATCTCGCAAATATAATAATAATAATAATAATAATAAAGCCGTTTGAGTCATGTTAAGAGGCAATACAGAGGTAAAGAAACTATAGTGGACCAGGAAAATAATTCTAAAGTACGGAGGACAGGTAACTTATACAGTGATTCGGTGAAGAAGCAATTAACTGATGACGGTCTTATTATAGGTGATATAGAGAATTCGGAAAACTAGAACCATCCCTTAGTGCGGGTCAGCTAAAGGTAGCGAAGTTAGTTTCTCTCCAAAGAATTATTTAGAATTAAAAGGAAGTACTGGAATTGTCCAGTAATACCAGTAAGTGGTGTAAAGACTGTAGGTGTTACTGGAAAGAAAAGCTAAAACATTAGTGAGGAAGTTTACTTGACTTTCATAATAATCCAACAGTTGTTTTCTCATTAGTTTCTTGTCGTAGATAAATTGAATATAGCCTTACCTCTAGGTATTGATTGGATATATAAACATAAAGCTATACTAGATTTTAAGGAATCTGTGTTGACGGTTCATACTGAATATCGTATTGTTGAAGTGAAATTTCATGATCAGCGGATTATAGATGACTTTTATGAAACTCTAAGTTCTACGGATTTATTCCTAGATTATAATGGCTTCGGATATGACATATATCAGTGTACTATTAAGGATAACATCGAAGCGGAAATCAAGGACAAATGTTATTCATATAGTTTCATCGCAGCTAGAGGAGGAGGAAATGATGTCTTTGCTTTTAGAATTGAAAGCAGTCTTTTCTAATACACCTGGTTGTGTTAAGGATTATGTTTGTAAAATTAAAGTTAAAAATCCGAAACCATTCTTTAAGAAAACATATTCCATACCAGTGGAACTTAAGGAAGCTGCCGCCAGAGAAGTAAATAGAATGATAGAACAGGGTATTATAGAAAGATCATGTAGTGCTTTCAACAGTCCATTATGGGTGGTCTAAAAGGGTACAGGTGGAGTTCGTTTAGTTTTGGATGCAAGAGAACCGAACAAAATTGAGATGGAAAGGGGTAGACCTTTAGCTATAGAAGAAATACTTCTAAAACTTGCAGGTTCTCGTTACGTGAGTACTATGAACTTGACACAGCTGGTTACCACACACAGAGTTAGGTTACATCCTGATTCTAGGGAATATACGGCATTTCATTTCGAGGGGAAGTCTTATCAATTCAGGGTGCTACCTTTTGGACTTAATATATCGGTAGCTACTTTTAATAGGGCATTAGACATTGTCTCAGGTCAACAGTTGTTACAGAAAATAATTGTATATGTCGACGATGTACTTGTATTCACGAAAAATTGGGATGAAAAGCTTGCTATTTTAAGGGAATTATTTAAACAATTACTTGATGAAGGTATTACTTTTAAATTATCTAAGTCCAATTTTGGAAAAAAAAGAAGTGAAATTTCTTGGACATGTAGTCAATAGTGAAGGTATAAAGCCAGACCCAGAACGCATTGAGACTATTGTTAAATGTCTGAGTCCTAGAAATCGGAAACATTTAAAATCATTTCCAGGGATGATAGGATTTCTAAGGAGATTTCTACCAGGACAAGATATAGTAAATCCTAAACTACTCGATTTATTGAAGCAAAAATCAGTATGGACTTGGGGAAAAGAAGAGGAACAAAGTAGGAGGCGAGGTACTGGCGGAAGTAAAGTTGTGAGGCGGCATCGTGAGTCGTGTCGGGGTAGCTCAGTGGTAGAGCGCTTGCCCGCGAAAGGCAAAGGTCCCAGGTTCGAGTCCCGGTTCCGGCACACAATTTTAATCTGCCAGGAAGTTTCAAATATTTAATAGTTTAATGGATTCCTTAGTACAAGCTAATATGTTGTATCTTCCAGATTTTATCCATGATTTTTGTATGTGTACCGATGCTTCTGATTACGGTGTATCTTGTGTAATTTTTCAAGGAGAGTTAGATGATGAAAATAATTCATACAGACCAATTGCGTTTGCCAGTAGGACGCTAAATAAACATGAGAGAAATTATTTTGTAACTGGGAAAGAGGCTATTGCTGTTGTCTGGGGATTTCAGAGGTTTAGAGGACTTAATTATATCCATAATGGATGTGACGTCGCGGTTGTATGCTTAATTAGTTTGTCAAGTAGGCTCAACCACATAGATCGTGTATAAAGCACTAAAATATGACGCGTTTCAAGGGTCAAGCCCTCATCATCAGATAAAATATACAAGAATCCTTAATACCCGAGACAATAAAAATCTAAAACGTAATAAAAGAAAACGTGGTTACTTCTCTTGTAACCGTGACTCCGCAGAAAGCTCCTCGGCATACCGAGCTTCGTCAAGATTGAAAACAGCCCCCAGCACTGGCGGCACATAACACTAGGGAAACGCGTGGAGTCAACAACACGAGTCTTGATACTAATCAAAAGCAATGAAAGTGATTAACAATTCCGTACGTACAGTACGTACCGTTAAGTAAATATATATAGATTCATATGTATTCTGAGGGAAGAATAAGTCTATATAAAATTAATCATTAGAATTAGTTTGTTCTGCCACATAAAACTAGTTTGAAATATTTCAAGAATCGCCCGCTAAGAATGTTTACTTAAGGTGTCGCCTTCCTGAGATGTTACTTAAGGCATCGTTCAACGTTAAATTTTACTTACAGGACCGCTATGCTAAAATTTCGGTTGGCGCAACTGATCTGTAATACTCTAAAATTATTGAACTTAAGACGTTTACATGCAGATTAACGAATGTTAGGCGTATTTTGTGATTACTTCTAGCATTCTATTATTAATAAAGAATAATATAGATATACTTGTAATATGTTTAGGAACTTGGATCGTATATATAAAATGGCATGGTTGCTAGGCATAACATCTGCTGAAAATCTGGACTAAGGGGTGTCAGGAGTTATGCTCACGGGAAATATCGAAGTTATTTTTTTATAGAGGTTTTCATGAGAACAAACTGGTTTTTTACGCAGGTTTCCCATAGGTATTTAAATGCTATTTCCATGACACAACGTTAATGTTCGTAGGCAAGAGGAGTTGTACCAATTTCACTACAGGTAAATACAATTGATACTTTTTTTACCTTTACGATAAGTGAGGTAATGTTACATAATTTATAAGAATATGTGTTGGGAGAAGCTCGTCTACAGAAGGATAGGAAATGTAACTTTAAAGAAATGGTAATTGAAAATTTTCTTTTTCGACAAACAATGAAAAGTTTGTTTGACAATGACTCTCACCCACTATAATGTGACTGCTCTGTCTTGAGACATTACAAATATTAGATTTAATATGTAATTAATAAGAAAAAACCTTAACCTATTCAGAGGCTAATAAGGGATGACCTGATAGGTATGAAACTTATGAACTGTTCTATATTTAGACAGAAGTGAAAACAGAAAATATTATTTAGAGTATGGTGACATAAGAACTGTGAAGAACACTGTTTGATTAATTCTATTAAAAGAAGACATAACTTTTACAATTCATCTTACATTTATTTCCTATTTTGTTCTCTGCTAAACTGAGCTTGTGGGTGGGGTATGTAGTGGGACGAAATATTATTCCCTGCTACTACCTTTACGTCAGCTCAGTTTCGCAGGTAAAAGAACATGTTTATATACGTTGTTGTTAATAATGTTGAGTCTTAATAAGTTTATTTAATTCTTAAAAGAAATGTGTATTCTTTTTGTTTCATGTGCGGTGACAACGGAGCAACCTACGAAAATAGCATCTTCTCTGCTGGAGCCAAAGATGAGGTACCTGGCCACCAAACGTCGCGGGTCGACAGCCACACGCTCAGAGAAGATTCTGTTTGAAGACCTCCGTTGCCAACCGTCACAATGAAATACATAGAAATAAAAGAAAAAATGTATTGTCATGATTTGTTCAGTATTGTATGTTCAGAAAAGAAAGTGAATCTTGTTGTTGAGCTCCTACTAGAACGATCTGATTATATGTGTTGTATTAGATGGTTTTTATAACTTTCGTAATAAAACGTAAACTTTTACTTCAAGTACCAGTGTGTGAAAAGTAATTGTTACATCCAATAAGGAAAGATTATATCTATATATTGAAATGAATTTATAATTTTGGAACTTTTGAAAGAATTTCTCCGATTTGTAACTGTGTAGGGACTCAGAAATTATTTATTTAACTGGAAGACAGTGAAATAATTTTCATTAATCGATATATCTTACGTCGGATTCAGTGAGCAATATCTGTGATGGAAAAAGATTCTTAGGAATTTTCAACAAGATATATAGGCCTATATATATTATTTTTGAGAATATTTAACGGAAGTGCCTATTAGACTTTGAACTTTTGCAGTATTTCTTTTGAACAGTTTTATTCTTCTAATATCTAGCACAAGAACCTTGCAGTGAACATTTAAAAGACTTTTTTTTTTTTTTTACTCTGAATGGAGTTGGTTTTTTTTTTTTTTTTTTTTTTTTAAATATCGAATTAATGTGGAATGGTCAGGGTCGAAGTTCGATTATATCAAATTGGAACAGAAATTTACTCTTGAAGTATTATATAAAGGAAGAATCGACTGTTTCACTGCACAATCCACCATAAGGTGTGTGGCGGAGAGTATACTGAACCAATACCAGGCATTTCTTTTCCTATTTTACTCCCAAACAGAACGAGGGAAGAGAAGAATGTCTATACGCCTCTGTACGAGCCACAATTTCTCTTATCTTGTCTCTGTAATCTGTACGCGAAATGTAAGTAGGCGGCAGGAAGTTCGTTCTACAATCAGCTTCATTGAATTCCGGCCCTCTAAATTTTTCACAACAAAAATTCACGAAAAGAACGTCGTATTTCATCCAGCGATCTCCAATTGAGTTTCCTGAGCATTTCTGTGACACTCGCGCATTGGTAGAACCTACCAGTAACAAACCCAGCTGCTCGCCTCTGAACTGCTTCTATGCATTCCTCTAAACTGATCTGCTGCGGGTCCGAAAAATTTGAGCAATACTCAAAACGTGGTCGTACAAGTGTTTCTACGCGGTCAGAAGAACCACATCTTCCCAAAATTCTCCCAGTAAACCGAAGTTGGCTGTCCGCCTTACAACAGTCCTGTTCAGTTCGACAAAACTTAGTACGAAAGACGTGTAGGTTACAGACCAAGCTACAACTATGAAACACAGTCGTCTATTTGTGATAAAGCAACTGACGATATTCTTGTATTCGGTCCTGTGTTTCGTCTCCAATGGCGTCTACGTTGAGTGTACGTTAGGCGCTACTCCCACCTCGTAGTATTCCTATTTTACGCACGTTGTCAGGATTTACTGCAACAGTCTTTAAGGCACCGTTTTATCGTAATGAAGTCAGTAATTTCTTCTAACTGTCCGAAAAGCAGCAGATCAGAACAGAAAATATGAGAACCCGTGACCATTATAAATTGCGTAAATAGTGCATATTGAGTAACGGTAAAGTCTGCAATAACGATATTCGAACCGAAAATTACTCACGCAGTAATTGTCTACAAACAAACCCACCAGAACGCAGTGTTTCTCTTCTGGAAAAAACGTCAATTGAATTCCAGCTACGTAGTTGAGGACACGTGAACGCTGGCATCGCACTCAACTGTAAGAATTATGCACATTGAAGATCGATTTTCAGAGGATTGCGTGGAGTTTGTTCCCAGCCATGAAAAAGTCCTATGAAGGAGTAATAAGGCACTTGCAGGTCTTCCCTTAATCCTAATAAACATACGGACTTAAAGCAAGAGTTGAGAAGAAAAGCACCACAAATCATTTGTGCAAACTGATCACGAACTCGTATTCATACAGGTATTGACGAGAACTCCAAAATTATAAACTTTCATGGTCTATAGATGAATACAGAGACAGAAAAAAAATTAAAACACGCCCTCAGAATATTCCTATTGGTTGATGAGGCAGTGCATGTGGAGGACATAAATTGATTACATTTTCAGACCTATGCTGAGGTAACAGGCGTCGATCCTCGCTGAAACACGCTTACCAGCACGTGGTGTTGCCTCTGTGGGTGCCAATGGAGGCGCTGACTCTGATATCCACTGCAGCACACAAATGGCGAATACGGACTTCTACATGTATACTCCATAATCCAGCGTAAGGTGCGTGGCGAAGGGTACACTGTACCACTACTAGGGATTTCCTTTCCTATTCCACTCGCAAATAAAACGAGGGAAGAAAGAAGGTCTTTATGCGCCCGTACGACCCCTAATTTCTCTCATCTTGTCTTTGTGAACTTTAGCGTAATGTAAGAATGGGGGCAGGAATATCGTTCTACACTCAGATTCAAATTCCGGCCCTCTAAATTTTCTCAACAGAATTTATCGAAAAGGACGTCTTGCAGCGATTACCATTTGAGTTCCCGGAGCATTTCTGTGACACTCGCGCATTGGTCGAACCTACCAGTAGCGAACCTAGCTGCTCGTCTCTGAACTGCTTCCGCGTCTTTCTTCAAAGTGATATGCTGCGAATCGCAAACACATGGGCAATACTCAAGACGTGTTCGTACAAGCGTTTTATACGCAGTCTCCTTTACAGATGTACATCTTCCCAAAATTCTCCCAATAAACCGAAGTCGGCTGTCCTTACATTTTCGTTCCATTTCATATCGCTCTGCGGTGTTACGCCTAGATATTTGAACGACGCGACTTCATCAAGAATCTCACTACTAATCTTGTATTCGAACATTGTGGGATTGTTTTCCCTACTGGTGCGCATCACCTTACATTTTTCTACATTTAGAGCTAGCTACCTGCCATTTTTCACACCAACTAGAAATTTGGTCTAAATTATCCTGTATGCTATTACAGCCAATTAAAGAAAACACCTTCCCATACAAACAGCATCATCAGCAAACAGCCGCAAATTACAAGTTACTGTGTCCATCAGTTTATTTATATAGATAGAAAATAATAGCGGTTCTATCACTCTCTCCTGTGGCACACCTGACGATACACTCGCATCTGATGAACACTCGCCGTCGAGGACATTATTAGGTAGTCTTCCAGCCAGTCACAAATCTTTGAATCTATTCCATATACGCGTATCTTCGTTATCAGTCTGCAGTGTGGCAGAGAATCGAGAAAAACACAATCTGCCTGCCTTAATCCATGGCAAAATGTCATCTGAGAAAAGAGCAAGTTGAGTTTCATAATAACGATGTTTCCTAAACCCATACTGATTCACAGAAAGATGCTTATCCGTCTCAAGGAAATGAATTGACCGCACAGATCGCTCTATATGAATCACATCGAAGATTTATGGCACATAATAGAGAGGTCAGCTGGTGAAATAAATTCTGGAACGACTACACTTTCTGAATTAATGACAGCGATATGTTAAATATGGGAAGCATGGGTCGACATTCCTGCTGGTGACGAACAGTGTCTAGTTGTGGCCGGCCGCGGTGGCCGAGGGGACTGAGGCGTTCCAGTCACGGTCTGCACGGCCACTGCGGTCGGGGGTTCGAATCCCCCCTCGTGCATGGATATTTGTGCCGTCCTTAGTCTTAGCTAGTTCATAAGTAGTTTGTAAGCTTAGAGACTGATGACCCCATACTTAAGTTCCATAGGTTATACAAACATTTGGACATTTAATTTTATCTAGTTGCGTGCGTCTCGCATTGAGTTATCGGACTTTACCGAACAGCGGGAAATCAATTACGATATTGGGAGGTACCTCGTGATATTTTCCCCCTACAAGCGGATACTTTTCATTCTAGCTCAACAGGAAAGGACTGAAATTGACTATTTATTGAGTCTTCCCTATCATAGTTCACCGCACAAATTACCGTGTTATTTTGCTTACGATGCGAAAATTATAGATCGAAATTACATAGACGTTTCACTGTTCGGCGATGTGGAGGGTGTGCAGGTATCGGTGGACTGCTGTCGAGGTTCGGCGCCCCCGGCGCCACACAGGGTGGCGTCAGCGCCCGCGGTTTCCTGAGTTTCCGTTGAGCGGCGTGGCGCAGTTTGCCAGGAAGGAAGGCGGCAGGAGGCAGCCTGGCCGCCGCCTCCGCTACCGGCCTAAGCAGCAGATGAGTTCCCGGCAACTCCGCTAACAGCCCGCCTCTCTGCGTGCTGCTCCGCCCTCATTCCCAACACCGCACGGCCAACTACTTGTTCACGGCCTCCAAGAGACACGCCAGAGTCTCTTTGTTCTGCGCGTGCCACTGTCGAAGAAAGGTGCATCTGGTAGTCGTCCTCGTACCCTGCCACTCCATTGTCACATAAAGGATAATCTGTAAACTAGAAAATTATTCTCATGTGGATTGGGTCCTGATTCCCAGTATGACACTGATTCACAGTGGCCATTAAAATTGTTACACCACGAAGATGACGTGCTACAAACGCGAAATTTAACCGACAAGAAGAAAATGACATTATCGTAATATAGAAATCCACGTTTGCTGCTAACAATATTTATTCAGCTTGTGCAAATTGACTCCACTACAAGCTTGTTTCGACTTATGCCATTTTCAAGTGGACCTGGTGATGTTCATTAAAATAATTACCTATGTTTACAATATACAATTTTGTATAGAAAAATTTAAAAAAATTTTCATTACAAATTCACTTACGTTTAAGTTGGCCTGACGTCCATAAAACATATTAGAGTTTGTGTCTTTTCGTGACAAGATGGTATAGTAACGTTTTATCTCGTTAAAAAAATAGTATGTGTGAAGCGAAACAGCTGTTTCGTTGTAACATGTGCAACTTTCATGTCTTTTAGTACAGTAAATTCTTTGAGCGAGCGGTTCTATATGGCTGTTAAGTAATGAGCTATCGCTTCATCATAATCAAATAGAATACGTGTTAAGTTATTGTTAAGTGGTTGTAGTTGCTTCACTACTCTGAGGACATCTACTTCAATATTACTCGTTCTGGCCTCTCTTTGTAATTCTAAATGTGGAATACTGGTTTACTCTTTCCTGGTGAATGAGTTTCGGAAAGCTGTGTTTAGTAACTATGCTTTAGTAGCCCTATCATCGGCAGGATCGCCATTACTATCACGTAGTTAGGGTATTGTTTCTGGTTTTCCCCTAGTATATTCAACATATGACCAATATCTCTCTGCCTTTTTAGAGAAAGTGTTTCGTTGTAAAATAATTGAAGACACCTCGCATTGAACATCTGTTAAGGTTCGCCAATCCTGGGGATTTTGTGTTCCTTTAAATTTATCATTTCTTTGCCGCTTTTTTTCCAACAGTGTCCTGCCCTGTTTTGTCTGCCAAGGGGGATCACCTCGTACCTTTATTAATACATTTGGTATAAAAATGTTAATTGCTGTCGATATTACTTCTTTGAATTAGAGCCACATCTGGTCTACACTTACGTTTAGTGTTTAGAATGGGTGGAAACTGTCTTTCAAGAAGCAATGTATTGTATTTCTATCTACTGTCCTGAACAAATATAGTTTTCGTCTGTTTCATCCTGATTTGAAAATATAATTTCACCAACAGATTGAGGGTAAATTAAAATCATCGTCTACTATTATTGAGTTGGTCACGTACATGTTTGCAATTTGAAAGAGGTTTTCCTTGAACCTGTCTGATATTGTATCGACAGTGTCGGAAGGCCGGTAAAAGGAACTAATTATTAACTTTTTACGATTTTCAATTACAACCTCTATCCATAATAACTCACAGGAATAATCTACTTCAACTTCACTACACTACACTTCACTACACTTTTGACGGCGACAAACACGCCTCTATTCGGCTCTGTACCGGAGATAACAGTCAGTCATGTTAACTATGCTGCAGATGGTGAGCTGTGCTTTCATCTTGCAAGTAAGGCTGGCAGATCTACAGCGACACACATCATTGGTACCGACGTGAGCCACCACCTGCAGTTGGTTGCACCCCGTCCCCTTCATAGTATCTGGAAGGACCCGTTATACATATGGAATGACTCCACCCGGTATGCACACGGAGTGCATGTTGGCTTTCTTCCCCTCTTTGGCAGTCATATCCCAAAGGGGCTCCGTTACCCGCCTAAACTTGGGGCTCCCAAGTACAAGCAAACCAACTCTGTGTGAAAACCAGGACTTTGCAGGCTTCGTGGTGATTTCGGGATTAGCCATTCGGCCCAGAAGCGTTGTCCTGAATACATAGCGCATCAAATCTGTTAGCAAGGCCTCACAATCCAGGAAATTTATTATCTACTTAAGAATTTGCACAGTTCATGGCTGAGGGTGACACCAATGTACAGTTTTATTCTGATGCTGATGAAATTCGGTACTCTTGACCTTCATAAGAAATCAAACATTGCTGTCTACATAAGGCTTCGTACCGTGCATGGTGGAGGCTAGTCAACAACAGTCTGACACAGTCTGACCAGTCACCATGAAAAAGGACATTGGACAGACATATTCCATTTTTCTTATAGAGGGCAGGAAGAAGATGAACTGCGAACAGAAGGGGATTGGCACAGAGCAGGGCGGGAGCGGGGGGGGGGGGGGGTTGGTAGTTACAGAAACAGGAGCGTGGATGAATGGATTCAGGGGTGAGGAGGAGGAGAATGAGGAAGAGATGGTGGAGGATGAAGAGCACATGGAGGTGGCGGAGAATGAGGAGGAAGGAAAGGTAAATAGCGGGACACGAGGTGAACTTAAGTCCCATAGCAACTCTAAAGTTAGCTAATGCGGATAGAGAGAGGCCTTTGATGGCACTGTGGAATCTGGGAAATAGAGATGGGGGAATTGGACGGCAGATAAGTAGGGGAAATATGAGTGTAGGAAGTATATCCAAACCACGTGCACATTTAGAAGTTGTGAAGCGGCGACTGTGGATTTTCTTGAGTATAATATTCACTATGAAACTGCTTACACGTTGATTTATTCGACGAAGTTTTTCACAAGTACCCTTCAAAACAAAATATCACTGTACTCCACCATGTATTGTACCAACCAGTGCACGGTTGAAGGTACTTTACAAAGAACTGCGACACTGATTCATCGATCACCGTGAGAATAATCTGGTAAATGCACGTATGTTTACGCAGAGCAGGTATTATACTTGCAAGATGCCATGCTTTGGTTAGTAAAGTTTACGTTTCTTTATATTTAGTTTCACTGACCAGCATGACAGCTTCTAGATCTTTCTGATCCTCTTTGTCCGTGCTCCCGCACTTGCAGGCTCGGCCTAATGAAATTCGCATTTGGCGTGTGTTATTATTTACGGAGTGGGCAGATGCCTCCCTGCCGCCATCTCATGCCACCCGCGAGGAAATGTGTACACCAAAGTCTTATTCAATCCATCATTACTGGCAGAAACGGAACTGCAGGAAGTGGGGTACCAAATACCGTATATTTAACAGAAACATTTATTCTTTCTCTAACAGTTTCGGCATGCCCATGATATAGACAGATACGACAGTAATGGGCACGTGACCATCGTCTCTGTACGTAGATGAAGTGGAGGAACATTGCATGTTCAAATTCAGATGTTTGTAAATCTATCGGACCTAACTGCGTGGTCATTAGTCCGTAGCTTACAAACTACTTAAACCTAAGTAAACTAATCTAAGAACAAACACAGTCACCCATGCCCCAGGGAGGACTCGAACCTCCACGGCGAGCAACCGCGCGCTCCGCAGCAAGACGCTTTACACCGCTCGGCTACTCCACCGCGGCAACACTGCATGGCCTCGTGAATCCCCACACTTGGCAGTAGCTCATGTACAATGTGGGGAATATTCTCATGAGTCCAAGAGTCCATTGCACTGTAGTGGCGAAGAAGTATAGTACCACGTTTACAGACCACGTACATCTGGTCATGATTATAACGTTTCCCATATTGCAACGACATTTCTAACCAAGTAATCCGCAATGTCAGTATGTTAGGAGTGTACTGGAGCAGTTGATACTCTGGCCCACTAGCTCTTCAGATCTTAACCCAATGGAACACGTCTCGACTATGATTGGTGTCAGACACTCATTGGCCCCCTCCCTGGAATTACGAGAAGCGCGACATCCCGTGTTTGAAAGCGAGCAGTCGATTGGTGAGCGATACGGCCCGGGGAGAGGGATCGCTACCAGATGTAAGGGACAGGCGGATTGTTCGGCGGCTCTGCGACGCTCTTGAGAACGAGAGCATGTAGCGAGCGTGTGTGCGCAGTTATGTGTACAGAGAGAGTGCGCAGAGAAGCTCCACCGCAGTATCTCACTGATCGGAGCACTCTGTCTCTCTGCCGGACAACCACCTCTCGACGTCCAATGTCACTCGCTAAAAACAAAAAACGTTCCTTTTTGTGTATATCACCTAGTAATACTTCGGCAAGATTTCATCCACATCTACATGAGATACTCTGCAAATCACTTTTACGTGCCTGGCAGATGGTTCATCGAACCATCCTTATGCTTTTTATCTCCCATTCCAATCTCGAATAGCGCGAGGGTAAAAAGAGCACCTGAATCTCTCCGTTCGAGCTCTGATTTCTCGTACTTTATCCTGAAGATCATTTCTACCTATGCAAGTGGCAGTCAACAATATATTTTAGCATACGGATAAGAATGTTGGCGATTGGAGTTTCGTAGTCAGCCCACGCCGCAGCGATAATCGCCGTTTTGTAATGATTCCTGTATCATTTCCGTAACGCTGTCTCCCCTGTATCGTGACAATACGAAACGAGCTGCGCTTCTTTGGACTCTTTAGATGTCCTCCGTCACACCCATTTGATAAGGACCCAACACTGGAAAGCAATATTTCTAAAAAGGACGAACGAGCGTAGTGTATGCAGTTTCTTTAGTAGTTCTGTTGCCTCTTTTAATGGTTCTGCCAATAAGACGCAGTCTCTGGATCGCCTTTTCCACCATATTATCTACATGTTCGTTCCAGTTTAAGTGTGAAGTAATAGTAATTCCTAGGTATTCAGTGGAGTTTACGGCCTTCACTTTTGATTGATTTATATTGTAAAGAAACTATAACGGATTTCTTTTCGTACTTATGTGCACGATTTCACACTTCTCATTATTTAGAGTCAATTGCCAATTATCACACAATAGTGATATTTAGATCGTTCTGCAGTTGGATTCGATCTTCAGATGATTTTACTAGAGAGGAAATGCAAAAAATCTAACAGGGATGATTAGATTACTATCGAAATCGTTTATGTAAATAAAGAACCGCAGAGGAAGAATAACGCTACACCGTGGAACGCCCGATATCACCTCTATTTTAGTCGATGCCTTACCATCGATTACTACAAACGGTGTTCTCTCTGATAGGAATCCCCATCCAGACACAAAACTGAGGCGATATACCATAACGACGCAATTTGAATAAAAGCCGTTTGTGAGGTATGGTATCAAAACCTTTCTGGAAAACCAGAAATACGGAATCAATTTGAAAACCCTTTTCGATAGCAGTTATCACTTCTTGTGAGTAAAGAGCTAGTTGTGTTTCGCACGAACGATATTTTCTCAATCCGTGTTGACCTTGGGTCAATAGATCATTCTGTTCGAGATAATTCACAATATCTCAATACGTATGTAGGTTACTCCTCCTTTTCTTCTTGAATATAGGTGTGACCTGTGTAACCTTCCAATATTTTGGTACAGAACCTTCTTTCAGAGAGCGGTTGTATATGGCTGTTAAGGAAGGAATTATCGCTTCAGCGTTATCAGATAGAAATCTAATAGGTATACAGTCCGGACCAAAAGACTTGTTCTTGTTAAGTGTCTTAATTTGCTTCACTACTCGGAGGATATCTACTTCAACGTTATTCATTCTGGCCTCTTTTTGTAATTCGAAATCTGGAGTATTGGTTCGTCTTCTTCGGTGACCGTGTTTCGAAAAGCTGTATTCAGCAACTCTGCTTTAGTAGCGCTTTCATCGGCGGGATCGTCATTAATATGTAGTGAGGGTATTGTTTGTGTTTTTCCCCTAGTATATTTAACAAAATCTCTCTTGGTTTTCAGTCAAATTTTTGAAAAGTATTGTAGGCATTTCGCATTGACGTCCTCGCGAAATTTCGAGATTCTGTGTAGGACCGTATATCCTTGGGATTTTGTATTTGTTTAAATTCGTTATGCCCTTTCCGTTTTTTTTTTTTTTTTTCAACAGTGTCCTAACCTGTTTTGTGTGCCAAGTGGGATCACAACCTTCTTTTATTAATTCATTTGGTATGAAACTATCTGTTGCTGTCTATATCACTTCTTTGAATTGGAGCCAAATCTGGTCTACACATTTAATGTTTGAAATGAATGGAAACTTTCAAGAAGCACTGTATTGCATTCTACCCACTTTCCTGAACAAATATAGTTTTCGTCTGTTTTTGGTAACCGAATCCTTTTTGATGCTCGTTATGAACTCAGTATTATTGGTTGCTAAAAGATCAACTGTGTTTTGACATCATTTACAATTGTAGTGGGCTCATAAACAAATTGTTCGAAGTAATTCTCAGAGAATGCGTTGAGTACAATTACGCACGATGTTTTATGCGTACCTCCTAATTTGAAAATATATTTTCACCAACACATTGAGGTTAAATTAAAATCAACGCCTACAATTACTGTGTGAATCGGGTACGTGTTTGCAATTTGACACAGATTTTCTTTGAACCTTTGTGCTAATGAATCGTTAGAGTCGGGAGGCCGGTAAAAGGAACCAATTATGAACTTTTTACGATTTTTGAGGTCAAACTCTCCCTACAATAACTCACAGGAACTACCAACTTCAACTTCATCACACGATAGACTATGTTTGACTGCGACCAACAGGCAACACCTATTTTTTTCAATTGATCCCTTCTGAAAATAATTAGATCTTTTTCAAAATCTTCGTCTGAACTGATTTCCGACTTAAGCCAACTTTCCCTAGCTGAAATGATATGCGTTTCGATACTTTCAATTAACGCTTGGAGTTCTGGTACTTTCCCGACACAGCTACTTCAATTTCCACCTGTTTTAGCGTTAGTTCCTAGATAAATAATTCTCCTATCATCGACCTGCACCGTTTTGGACTGCCCATTTATTGTTTCACCAAAGCACTTTACCCTAAAAACTGCCCAGTCCACGGCACACGGCTGCATTCCTGACATATTGAAGCCGAACCCGGAACCTCACCACCTGATGGAGCAAGTCGAGGAATCTGCATCCCAAACGGTCGCTGAACAGTCTGAGCCTCTGTTTCAGACCTTCCATTCGGCTCTGTACCAGAGATACACGGTCAGTCATGTTAACTATGCTGCAGATGGTGAGCTGTGCTTTCATCTTGCAAGTACGGCTGGCAGATCTACAGCGACACACAACACTGGTACCGAGGTGGGCCACCACCTGCAGTTGGTTGCACCCCATCCCCTTCATAGTATCTGGAAGGACCCGTTATACATATGGAATGACTCCATCCGGTATGCACACGGAGTGCATGTTGGCTTTCTTCCCCTCTTTGGCAGTCATATCCCTAAGGGGCTCCATTACCCGCCTAAATTTGGGGCTCCCAACTACAAGCAATATCACCCTCTGTGCGAAAGCCAGGACTCTGCAGGCTGCATGATGATTTCCGGATGAGCTATTCGGCTAAGGAGCGTTGTTCTGAACACACAGCACATCAAATATGTTAGCAAGGCCTTACGATCGGTCCTCCGGAATGTGTAGCTCTTCCTGCCACGCACTGGAGCGATCTCCCACGCAACCACGGGCGGGGTGTCTACTGCAATGCGAGCACCATCGAGCACCATCAGGGTTTGTCGCTGCTGCAGGCCGATCGGTGGACACGACGGGAATCCGCTCGGTTCCCACGACCGGCCAACAACAACGGCGCCCCTCGACCGCTGCCTCAAGCTGGTCAACGCAGCTTGAAGCTGGGAACGAAGTGTCCCCAGCTCAGTCTGATCCGCACACAGCAGTCACAGTCCCTATTCATGTTTACAATACCCAGAAAAAGTAACACGCGACAGAGGGTAAATAAGGTAAACTGGTGCCACTAACACTCGTACGAAAACAAAACAAACGACTGAACGCGGCACAGAATGCTCATAGCACTGCTATCATATTACACTATTTGGAAAAATACGTGAATGTGGTCCTGCTAAACACAAAAACAAGAAACAAACGTAAGAATTTTCACTGCAGACAGACAAGTAATTGAAAATAGTTCGCTGGGCGCGGTGACCGAGGAGACTAATGCACTCCAGTCACGGTCTGCACGTCCACTACGGTCGGGGGTTCGAATCTCCCCTAGGGCATGGATATTTGTGTCGTCCTAGTTCGTAAGTAACTCATAAGTAGTTCGTAAGTAGTTCTTAAGTAGTTTGTACGTTTAGGGACTGATGACCCCGTAGTTAAGTCCCATAGACTATACAAACATTTGAACATTTGAATTTTGAAAATAGTTCGCTGGAACTTGCGCGCTGTCGGTGCTGCCTGCTTGATAGTTGACCTATAGCCGTTATAGCCGTTAGGCTAAGAATAGACCAGAGGTAACATAGACTGCACCTGTCCCGATCTCCGCTATGCTGTCGTTTGAAATCAATATCTGTCACGTGACTATATTTTCGTCAATAATACCAACAGTGTTTGTAATTTATACGTGAAACAAAGCGTTGATTTCAAACGACTGCTGGTACTCTTATAACACATGTGGTAGTGAAAGCATCGTAATTTCTCCATACTGCAAATATTAATGCGATGATTACCGTGTTTAGATGTGCTCAGGTAAAAAATATTATCAGTCCCATTTATAAGCAACATAATTCCATATACTCAGTGTTTGTGTTCCACCATGAATCTTTTAGGCCTACTTCCTTCCAACTGTTGAATGTGATTATCGATTGGAAGTCTATTTGAGCTAGTCTTGACTGAGTTCCAGTGTCGGTAAGTAAGGCATTTCTACTGCAGGTCTGCTTGTAATAACATTGTATAAAGTTAAAGATGAATACAGAGTATTCATTACGATTACAAAACCGGTATCTGTCGATTACATCGATATTGTTTTCTCATTACATTATTCTTTAATGTAAGTACCAGTAGCCCATATTTTCTATGTTTTACGTTTTAGCATCACTGTATGTGGCGAACGTCGTTAAATATAAACGCTTTTTCGTAACAATTTATACTGCAGCAGTCATTTTTTACTAATATTTTAATTAGCAAGACGCATTTCGGCAGCAAGGTGCCATCGTCGGGTGCATTTCACAGTTAGAAGTTCATTATTGTTTGGTTATATTTTGCGTTGTGGGTGCCAGTAAGCTTATGGGATGTACATTTTAACCTGTTCAGGAAGATACAGCTATTTTGGTATGCATGTTTTGTGATTATAGCTTCTGGGTTATTGTATTGTAGTAGTTACTTACAGGTTTCTTGATAATCCTATCTGGCACACACAACACAAGAGCACACTTATATACACAACACATGTTCACATTTTCTGTTAGATGTTAACACTGTACCACATTACCTTAGAAGCTAAAATAACCTACTTATATCAATACTAAAAGAGCTGTATCTTCCTGAACAGGTTAAAATGTCCAATCATAACCTCACTGGCACGCGCAGCATAAATTATAACCAAACAATAATGAACTTGTAACCGTGAAATGCAGCCGATGATGGCAGCTTGCTGCCAAAACCCGTCGTGCTGAGTAAAATCTTGGTAAAATGTGATTGCTGCAGTATAAATTAAAAAAGTGTATATTACAGTCGCAGACCTCATATCAGTCCACACCACAGGTATAAATTTAAAAACGCTTTTACATTGTTAAAATCGGCCATTATGAATGCAAACCGATATCAGTTCTTAGAAAAAAAAAAAAAAAAAAAAAAAAAAAAAATTAATTTCACATGTATAGTCAAGGAATCTTTAGAAAATGAAATTATTGCCATTTTCAGGTAACGTCTAGGTGGAATGACGTGCATATATCGTCGTATTGGACTATCTGATGTATGTCAATTATCTTTTGTTATTATAAAAAAATATTTTGACAGTTCTGATGTAAACATATATCATCTGAACTGCCAAAGGAAATTTTAATTTTCTTTTATAATACCAAAGGATAATTGACATGCATCAGACATTAGAATACGATGATATGCGGCACAGAAAGGTTGAAAATTGAAGGGAGAGGTGCGTTTATAGCAATAAAGAACACAAATGAATCGAGTAGAATTAGTACAGATTCGGAAAGTGTCCAAAGGTTAGCGTGAAAAGTGTCTAAAACGTGGCCATTAGAAGCATTTAGAAGTAACCAGAGATAGTGGTGGAAAGTCTAAGTGAAAAATTAGGAAATATTTCCCATAGTTTTTCAAGCTTTGTTATAGTTTCGAGCAGAGAGCCGACTAGTGGACGTAACGTGTTAGACTTGCTAACGCAAAGTGTGAAATGTTACTTCCTTTAATCTGGTGGGGAGGACATAGAATGTAAGGAGGTAAATGGATAGGTTGAAGTTATAGTGGGGATTAGTGAAGTTCGAAGGAAAGATCAACAGGAATTTTGGTCAGGTAAGTAAAGAGTTATAAATACTAAATCATTGTTACAGGAGAAGATCCAATAAGGAATAAGAAATAGAAATGTGGGTAAATTTCTATGAAGAGCGCACTGATCACATCATCGTAGTCAAAATAGATACGAAGCCAACACATACCACAGTACTAAAAGTTCATAGGCCAAACACCTCTCCCGATGATGACGAGATGGAAGAAATGTATGAGGAGATAAAAGATATTTTTCAGACAGGTAAGGGAAAGGAAACTTTGGTGAGGGACGAATTCGGTCGTAGGAAAAGGAAGGAAACGAAAAATAGTACGCTAATATGGACTGAGGGAAATAAATGAAAGAAGAAGAGGCAAGGTAGAATTTTACACGGAACATAATTTAATCATAATTATCTCTTGGCTTAAGAATAATGAAAGACGGTTGTGCATGTGTATGATATCAGGAGACACCGAAGTTACCAGTGAGACTTTATAATGGAAGACATAGATTTCGAAACCAGGTTTTAAACTATGAAACATGTCCTGGGGCAGATATGACTCTGAGCATATCTGATTGGTTATGAACTGTAGACTGAAACTGAAGACGTTGCAGAAAGGTAGAAAAATAAGGAGATGTGACCTGGATAAATTGAAGGAACCTGAAGTTAGTGAGAGTTTCATAGAGAGCTTTAGGCAACAATTGACAGAGCCGGGGGGAAATTACAAACTAGAATGTCCATCTTTGAGAGATGAAACAGTGACGACAGCAGAGTATCAAAGAAGTAGAAAGGCAAGGCCTAATAAATCCTTGTACATCAGAGGAAAGTCCCAATTGATGTATGGAGAAGATATACAAATGAAGTATATGTAGAAGGTAAAATGGAGTAATGACGCGTAAGAATGAGATTGACAAGACTTAAAAAACGACTAATAGAAGTGGCTAGAAGGCAAATGCAAGTGTGTAACAGAATGTTTAATTAGGAGAAAGTAGATATCTCTTACAGTAAAATAAAAGAGGAGAAAAGCAGCTGTATGAATATCAAGAACTCAGATGCAACTCGAGTTCTAAGAAGGGAAAGCTAAAACGTAGAAAGAAAATATAGAGGGGCTCTACAAAGAAAATTACCTTCGAAATAATATTGTAGAAAGGGAAGAGGATGTAGATGACGATAGGAGTTACTTCATTGAGTGAAGAATTTGACAGAGCACTTAATAGACCTACGTGAAAAATGTAGTACACCTACGTCGAAGAAAGAGATAGACGACATTCCCTCAGAACTGCTAAAGTCTCTGAGAGAGCCAGCCATGACGAAACTACTTAATTTCGCGTACAAGATATATAAGACAGGCAAAATACCCTCAGAACCCATTTCAAAGAAAACAGGCGCGGGAAAGTGTGAAAATCACAGTAGCATCAGTTTCGTAAGAAATGGTTGCAAAAGTTTAACACGAATTAGTTGCAGAAGAATGATAAACTTGGTAGAGGCTGACCTCAAAATAGATCGGTTTCGATTTAGAAGAAATATAGGAACACGGGACGCAATACGCGCCTTATGATTTACATTAAGGAAAGGCAAACCTACATTTCTAGGTTTTTTTTAGATTTGGAGAAAGCTTTTGAGATTACTGAGTGGAAAACACTCTTTCAAATTATGAAGTCAGCAGGGGTAACGGTAGGTTATCTACGACCAGGCATAGTTATTAGAGTAGAAGTGCGTGAAACGCTGGTCGGGAAGGCAGCAAGAGCTATAGCCTGTAATTAATGTTATCCAATTGGCGCATTAAGGATGCTGTGAAAGGATGCAAGGAGAAATTTGGAGAAGGGATTAAAGTTCATGGCGAAGACACAATAACAATGCGTTTTCCTTTGACACAGCTGAAGACTTGTAGGAGAAGTTCAACGGAAAGGACACTGTTTTGAAAGGAGCGTATAAGGTGAAAATTAATAAGAGCAAAAGAAGGGTAGTCGACTGAATTGTGGAAAAATCGGATAATGCTGAAGGAATTAGTTTAGGTAACGAAACAATAAAGGTCGTAGATGAGTTTTATTATTTCGGCAGTAAAATAACATATGATGGTCGCAGTACAGAGGATATAAAAGTGCAGACAGGCAATTAGAAGAAAAAATTTTTTAAAAAAGAGAATTTGGTAACATCAAATATTAATTTAAGCTTAAGGAAGTCTTTTCTTTCTGAAGGCATTTGTGTGGAGTGTTGTTTGTACGGAAGTGAATATTGGATATAAATAGTTCGGACAGGAAGAGGATAGTAACGTTTGAAATGTGGTGGTACAGCAGAATGCTGGAGATGAGATGGGTAAATTTCGTAACTAATGAAGAGGTACTGAAAAGAATTGGGAGAAAAGGAGTTTTTGGCATACCTTGACTAAAAGAAGAGATCAGTTGGTAGGATATATTCTTATACATCAAGGAATCGTGAAAATGCCATTGGAGGGAAATGTGTGAGGTAAAAATCACAGAACAAGAGACGAATATAGTAAGCAGATTCAGATGGATGTTGGTTGCCGTTCTTATGAAGAGATGAAAAGGTTTGCTTAGGATATAGTAGGGTTGTGAGCTGTACGAAATCAGTCTTCGGACTAAAGACAAAAACAAGAGCCGGTCGCGGTGGCCGAGGGGACTGAGGCGCTCCAGTCACGGTCTGCACGGTCACTACGGTCGGGGGTTCGAATCCCCCCTCGGGCATGGATATTTGTGCTGTCCTTAGTGTTAGCTTGTTCATAAGTAGTTTGTAAGTTTAGGGACTGATGAACCCGTAGTTAAGTCCCATAAACTATACAAACATTTGAACAAAAACAAGAAGTATTTGATAATGACATGTAAATCGGATCATTTCGACTCAGCGTAGATCACGGAATGAAAATAAATATCAAGAAAGGTAGGAGGATCTTGTTATTTGGTGAAAAGGGTCAAGTTGCAGGGTACTTGACTTCTCACCACAATAGTTTCTTCTCTAGAATAGTATTGAGAAATTGTGGATGAAGTTCAAGTGCACCGTACAATACGCGCTAGATAAGTACGTGCCGAGTAAAATTATGAGAGAGGGGAAAGATCCACCGTGATTCAACAACCGAGTTAGGAAACAGTTACGAAAGCAAAGACAACGTCATTACAAATATAAACGTAGCCACCGTCTTGCAGATAAGCAAGAACTAAGTGTGCCGTGCTGCCGTGCGCGCGACTTTAGGCCGTCGGGGCTTCAAGTCCTCCCTCGGGCATGGGTGTGTTTGTTGTCCTTAGATTAGTTTACCTTAGTTTAAGTAGTTTGTAAGCTACGGACTGATAACGAAGCCGTTGAGTCCGAAAGATTTACAAACAATTGAAAGTTTCCGCCATTCTAGTGCGGATTCTTCAGCAATAGCATAGGTTATTGGTTTCAGAAATTACTGCAACCAGTCGCCTTTTGTTTCTTCTTAATGAAGATTTAATTAAACCCTTACCGGTTTCAAGCTGCCTAGCAGCTCATCATCAGATGGTATACATATAGTGCAAATTACATTTGTATATTTATGCGTTTCGCATGTAATTTGTCCATATTTTGTCGGCTTTTGGATAGCATTTCAATACACTTCCTTTCCATCAACACACTTCAGGAACTCCCACGACTTTCAAGTGGTAAAATTAACAAACAATTCACACACATTACGACTTTACAGCCACGAGTTGTGGTAATGGCTGTAAAGTCATAATGTGTGTGAAATGTTTGTTAATTAGAAGTACAGAATATTTCAATTCAAGAAATAAAACCTGGGATGCATGCAAGCTGTCCGGGCCGAGCTGATTAAAGTTTCTGCACAGTGCAGGGAGACGCAAAGTAGTACCATCCAGGTGATTCACGAGTGCCAGAGAAAAGCACGCGACCTGCCCACAGAAGACGGGGATGTCAGGTCAGCAGCTCCGCGCCACAACCGACCACAAGAACCCGCACCTAGCACTAGCCAGTAATAATCTCCTGCAGTTGATCGTCACGCGATCAGCTTGCTCGGAAAGGGGCACATCCTACGTTTTTCTGTGTTTGTAAGGTAAATTTAGTGCTGTTCTTGCCAACTAAGTGATTAGTGTAAATTTAAACTGTATTTTGCATGCCTTTCGCAGTGTTTTCTTTAAGTGGTATGTTTTAATGGTGTATTTTGTTAGGTGTGTCCTTTGTATATGTGTCTGTTGTGCGATTTTCATTTCGCAACAATATGTTTTAGGTTGTTTGCGTATCATATGATGCACGCAGTCATTGGTGTAGTTCCACCTGGTCAGCTGTTCGAAGCAGGTTATCTTGACACTCCGTTTTGTTTAAGGATTCGTTAGTATGGCACCTACAAGTGTCTCTGTTGGCTAATAAGGCTGTCCACCCAACGAAATCGCTTGTTGTACTTGCTGTCCATGCTATTTGTATGTTTCCCATCGTGAATTGATGGGGTGTAATTTAAGTTGTGTAAGTCATGTTTAGGGGTATTATTATGTAATTTTGTTTCCGTAATTTGTTCCCTGTTTATCGTTTAACTTGTATATGCTTTTATTCACTGTGAGTGGAGCCAGCCTCGTGAGTAGAGTGCTACAATTGCCACCCTTACTGTGGATTTTGTGTCGGCAATTTCCCCGTTAGATAGCATTTAAATAAGACGCCGTGGTAGGCGTCAACGCCGTTATTTATAGGATTTTAGTTGCACGATGATGCTCAGGGGCCTTTTTAAAGAACCAACTTGCATTTTTTCAGATAAGTTTTATAGGACAATTTTGTAAATTAAAGGACAGAGTGTTATCTGTGCAAGAGGCCAGCTAGCCGTGGTGGCCGAGGGGACTGAGGCGCTCCAGTCACGGTCTGCACGGCCACTACAGTCAGGGGTTCCAATCCCCCCTCGGGCATGGATATTTGTGCCGTCCTTAGTATTAGTTAGTTCATAAGTAGTTTGTAAGTTTAGTGACTGATGACTCCGTAGTTAAGTCCCATAAGCTCTACAAACATTTGAACATTTTTGAAGAGGCCAGTATCTCATTCATAAGAGGAAAAATATTTGACGATAAAAGAAATGAGAATGAAGGAATTCAAGAAGGACGAACTCCCTGTCAAGTAACTAACCGCCTCAGCTGAGCACTCGAAGACACATGACTGTCCAACCTCTATAGGACAGTAAACCTGATATTCATATGAACCAATAATTTACTTTCCTTAATTATTGCAACATCAATTTATTAAGAATGTATGTGTTATGTTTTAAGTTGTATACCTTAGATCTCACTTAGCCAATTTAGGTTTGTTGAATATGTTGGTTTTGCATGTTTATTCTATATGTTTTTCTTTGTGTTGTCTCTGTTGCAGTTCGCAACTTGATTTTTATGAAATTCAACCCGAATGGGTGTTATCTTTCCCCTCACTAATTTGACGACGGCTAACCTTTCAGCGTACATTTGATTATGTTAATTTTTAATTTTATTTAATATGTGATATTTTCTTATTTTTATTATGTTCATAGTAACGTATGTAACTTTGTTTTCTCCCCTCTGCGATAGAGGATTGCGTGGGAGTATATTTTCCAGGCATGATGCTGGAACTTGCAGTGTGTGGAATCAGACCGGCAGTCGCACCAAATCTACCGCCGCGCCTCGCACAGCAGTTAGAGTAATTCGCGCCCGGGCTGCAGACAGTGGGTGTTGGTATTTAAATGCCGCATAGCGCTGCCTGCTGCAATACAAACCTCACTTCCTGCACAAGTGCTCCTCCCCAAGTTTATCCCGGACTACGACTTGGGCGTGATTGTTGACATGCTCTTTATGGGCTGAACTATAATCACTAGGTAACACAGCTGTTTTACCGGACCTTGTTTTGTTTACTATGTATGTATCCACTGGGTTATGGTTACTATTAGGACAAGATGGACTTGGAACCTGAATGTTCCATTAAATAATAGCCTGTATTATTGAAACGAAATAGCTGTTTCCCTTCATAAATACAATTTTTTAAAGTCAATGTTTTAGCGTGTAACAAACGAGTATGGCCTCAAGAGGTAACCCGTAATTAATTGATATCACTGTAGAAACCCGTGGATACAAGGAGAGGCCAATGTTTAAGTTTTATTTGTTTCTTAGGTCATGCTTCCTTTCCGTTCCGTCCGCTCCTGTACTGATATAAGGGCATGCTGGGCTGTGAAGGTGAACTAGCAAAGATCTGGTACTGAAACTGCTGAGAGAGATGTCTATTTGCGTGTGAAGTCGTTGGTTGAGAAAAGTCGATAGTCTCATCTTGCACGCAAAATGGGAAGTCAGCTCTTAGGAAGCGGCGTGGCCGACCAATGAGAACGCTAGGCGGGAAGACTGGTTCGGTTGGGTGCCGGGACTAGAGGCTGAGAGGAGAACGTGATCAAGGGTCCGAGGCGTAAAAGGTCTTATTGTCCATCTGCAGATGAAGTATTACAAGGAAGCGGAAAGGTATGAAATTTCCATCCATCTGATGAATAAGTCATCACAGTTTGCGTAAGTCGTATTCGCGTGAATTTTGATTCATTCTGTTGCACTTTGAAAATTCTAGCCACGTTTTGGTTATCCATATTAAGTACCTCATTCCAAAAGTTTTCTTGTCTGTTCTCATTTACAATCGTTAATTAACTAGTAGTTCAGATTGTTGTGATTGAAATTATCGTGTTTCTCTTAAATTTTGACTTATTCTGTTGCAGTTAGAAACTGCCAGCCACGTTTTGGCTATTCAGATTATGTACCTCATTGCAAAGGTTTCGTTGTCCGTTATCATTTAAGATCGAGAGTTAGTTAATAGTTCATATCGTGTCAATGCGAAATTATCGCGTTTTCCTTTGAAATTTTGATTCAACCTTTGTACTAATGAACCTTTCGCCACGTGTTTGGCGTCTCAGATTAAGAATACTCTTTTCGAGGTTTCATGCTATTTTCTTTGTGTTTAGTAATGTAATAATTGATTTGAAAGTACGTGAAGAAATCCTTAGATTGTCTTCAGGTTTGTTGTGACTTACGAATTAATCAATTTTTAATAACAGATTAAATTTGTGTGTGTGGTAGTGAGGACAGCAAATATTAAGTAATCAGTGTGCAAGATAATGCTGAGTGTGATTTGTCATTCAAAATGGTGATTAAGGTTAGTTATGGATGCTATAGCTGCTATAAAATTTGTATAATTTTATCTCTCTTTCAAGAGTTGTACAGTATTAGAATCAATTTGCAGTTAGTTGAATGCACTCAACCGAGTACTAAAGGAGACAAGTCTTTGTACCAGATGAAAGGTAGCTACTGCATGCAAATAAGGTAATATCCCTGATCACCCCGTCCCCTCAAATAGCATGACTACACAAAAAAGAAACATGTGTTAGGAGATGCAATTTTAACATTTGATCAGCTGTTTTGCATCTCACTGTTTTCTGAGTTGTTAGACTTTAATGTTATTTCATGAATAAATGGTAAAAGGGCGAACTGAAGGTTTAATTAGTTAAAAAACGGATCCTGCAGTAACTTCTAAGAGTTAATATACAAAGCATCACCGGTCCCACTGGATTCATGCTTACCCTGAAATTAGTTTTTGGTTAATTATAAGCTACTGCCTGTCGGATCAACTGAGCCCCACAGCTTTGTCACCTGTAGCGCCTGACAAGTGGTTAGTGCGTTTCCAAGTATCAGGATACCAACGCCAACAGGAAAGAGTTGTCACAGGGCTAAATGAGTAACTTGTGCTCATATTTAACCATTTGTGGATGTGCAGGTGGATAAGGTGCCTCATGAGAGAGGCCAGTCTGACCAGGCCAAAGTACGATAACAGCTCAGCCTGATTATACAATCGACAGGCACGATTATCGAGCCGTACAAAATAAGCAATCAAAAAAGTTTGGCAATCGAGTCGTGGTGGGGTCGGTTCATTACGTGTAGATTTTATCAGTGGTGTGTTTTTTAATGTAATGTGGTTCATATGGACTTGCAACCTTCCATTCGCCAATTAACTATTTTAATTGGTTAATTTATATCGTGTGTTTTAATGTAACGTGAATCATATGGACTTGGAACCGTGATGTTCCATTCACTAATTGAGTATTTTATGTGTCAATTTTTGGTGTTTTGGGCTTTAATTTAATTTGAAGCAGAGGGACTTAAAACCTTGATGTTTAATTAAGCAGTTACCTATTATACGACTTAACGTTTATTGATGTTGTGTGTTTAAATTTAATTTGATCCTTTAATTTTTGGTTTTTGTATTAATTTTGGGAGCTTTGTGTAAAGTTCTTTTCCCGGCTAGGTTTAAGATTGGACACTCCACACTTGTGAGTCATTGGAGTTTCTTTAATATTGTCGCGTTGAAATGGAAGGAGGCTTGACTTTGAAGGCTACTGAACACAGATCTTATGTTGAAAGCAGCTATATTACGAACTTATCATACACGCAGTACTAACTGCCTCTCGGGCAGAGTGCTCTGCTATTTATACACAGACAGAACATACCAGAAACTGGAAGAGAAGTTAACATAAGAAATAAGTAGAATTTACAAGTGAACATAAGAAAGATGTAGTATGTTCTAGAATTGTTCATTACACAGAAATAAACCTTTGGCCGGTGGACGGGATTGAACCGGCGACCTTCAGCATCGCAGTTGGTGACGTTGTCTCCTGCGCCACGCAGGCAGTAGGTTTACGTGGTGTCTCGCGGCACTGCTCTCTCTCCTGGAAAAACAGCGACCCGCTGTTATGTTCCCTGTGGACTCAGCTACAATGTCCTGGATCTTGACCTTGTCATAGGTCCTCTGTACGGCAGTTCAAGGGAATCCTTCCTTTCTACATGCTTATCGACGACAGACGTGTCTGTCGTGGCTCCATCAGTAACATTACCGTTCCTTGAACAAGAAGCCATTGTCGTCTACCTGCTCTTCAGGATCGTAGTAAGGCTTCACGGGCATGATGTGAACAATGTCTCTTCGTTTTTGTCGTTTCAACGCCGGGTCATTATCGTCAACTTCGTATGTGACGTCTGACAGGCGGCGTATGACACGATACGGACCAAAGCATCGCTTCAATAACTTTCTGTATAGGGCTAAAAATCCATACCAAATATCCTGGACTGTACACAACAGGTCGATGCTTGTCGTTATACCACTGACGGTCCTTCTCCTGGGCGTCCAGTGTCCGTATGCGAGCCAGCTGTCTTGCTTCTTCGACCCTGGAGTATGAGCTGTTTAACATAGCCATCCTGAGTGTCGTCCGGTTGGAACGGGAACAGCGTATTCATTGTCGTCTCAGCTTCGAGGCCATGGAGCATAAAAACGGTGTGAAGCCTTTGGTGTCTTGTCTTGCGGTATTGTAAGCAAATGTCACGACTGGCAGAATTGTATCCCAATCCTTCTGCTCAACATCGACAGCATGTCAGCTAACGTTTTGTTAAAACGTTCCGTAAGACCATTTGTGTGAGGATGGTATGCAGTTGTCATTCTGTGGACAATGCCGCACCTTGACTTTACCTCTGATACTAGTTTTGACTGGAATACTTTTCCACGATCAGATATCATGACACGTGGTGCTCCATGCTTCAAAACAATGTCTTCTACAAGGAATTTTGCGATCTGTGGAGCTTCTGCAGCCGGCACAGGTTTGGTGACAGCGTAGCGTGTGAGGTAGTCAGTGAAGACTATTATCCATCGGTTACCGGTCGTCGACTTCGGGAACCTTCCTAAAAGATCGACCCCATCTCGGTGGAATGGAGCTGCTGCCGGCGGAATCGGTACGAGGTGCCCTGGAGGTAATTGTGGCACATGCTTCTGAAGCTGGCACTCTTTACATTGACTCACATAGTGCTTGACAGATCGGTAAAGACCATTCCAATAATACCTGCGTCTGATTCTGTCTAGGGTCTTCACGAATCCCAAATGACCGGATATTGGAGCATCGTGGAAATATTTGAGAATAGCTGGAGATGAGCTGGAACAACAAGTAGCCATTTGGGGCCCAGTGGATAGTAGTTGCACTTATACAATGTTCCGTTTTTAAGTTGGAACTCTCCTTTGGTCGGTTCTCCTTTCTCCAAGGCCTCTATGGATTTTAATAGTCGTGGATCTTCCCTCTGTTCAGCTATAACGTCATCTAATTCAGCGAGGGCTGAAATTTCATTTATGCTATTGTGTTCCACTAATGAATTCCTCGAAAGCAGTCGGCATCCTTGTGTTTGCGCCCGTTCTTGAATACCACTGTGACATCGTACTCTTGGAGTCTTAGCGCCCATCTTGATAGTCGTCCTGATGGATCTTTCAAGCTAGTCAGCCAACACAGTGAACGGTGTTCTGTCATGACGGTGAATGGTTTGCCGAATAGATACGGCCGGAACTTGTTGATAGCTCAGATAACTGCGAGACATTCTTTCTAAGTTGTAGTTTATCTCGGACTTTGAGAGTACTCTTGATGCATACGCTATCACTTTTTCAGCACCTTCCTGAACTTGTACAAGCACTGGCGTCTGTGTGAAGCTCCGTTTCTGCGTTCTCGTCGTACAAGGCTAGCACTGGTGCGGAAATTAGAGCCTCCTTAAGAGCCCGGAAAGCTCTTTCTTTTATCTCATCACAGTAAAACTTGCTGTATCCCTGCAGAAGTTCTTGTAATGGACGGGCCTTGTTACAAAATCCTTTTATGAAACGTCGGTAGTATGAGCACAGCCCGAGAAAACTGCTCACATCACGAAAGTGGTGAGGAGTTGGAAATTATGTGACTGCCCTTACTTTATCTGGATCAGGACGGACACCATCTCCGTTAACTAGGTGTCCCAGGATTTTTATCTCTTTGGCGACGAAGAGGCACTTCTTTGGATTGAGACGGAGTCTTGAAGCCTGAACACACTTCAACATAGTTGACAGGTGACACATTTGTTCTTCAAATGTTTTCGAGAAAACGACAATGTCATATAAATAGCAAAGACAACTCATAAACTTCAGGTGTCGTAGCAAATTGTCCATCATGCGTTCGAATGTGACTAGAGCATTGCATAATCCAAATGGCATTACTTTGAATTCGTAAAAGCCGTCAGGTGTAATAAAAGCCGTCTTCTCCCTGTCAGCTTCGTCAACCTCAATTTGCCAGTAACCTGTCTGCATGTCCATAGTTGAGAAGTATGTAGCTCCTTTCAAGCAGTCTAAAGTGTCGTCAATGCACTGCAATGGGTAGACATCTTTCTTTGAGATTTTGTTCAACCAGCCGATAGTCGACACAGAATCACCACCTGCCATCCTTCTTCTTTACAAGGACCACAGGAGACCACCAAGGATTCTCTAAAGGTTGAATAATGTCATCGTGCAACATCTTCTCTACTTCCTCCTGAATTATCTGTCTTTCAGCTGGCGACACTATACAAACGCTGGCTAATTGGTGAATGATCTCCAGTATTTATACGGTGCCTTATCGTGGACCGTTTCGTGTGACTTTTCCCCTGCTGAGGTGTGAATGCACCCGAAAATTGACGTAGTATAGCTAACACCCGCTGGCGTTGTTCCTCGGTCAGTCCGGGCCCTATTGGCAGTTCCACTTTTGTTTCCTCCAGCGTGTCGTCTGTACTAACAGCAGAGCATGGGTCTTCGTTGATGACGTTAAGCTCCCGCCCTGGATTGGTTCTGCTGTACCGATACACTTTCCTTTGGCGATAAGTTGCGACTGCTCATGACAATTAGTGACTCAAATCTCTCCTCGACCTCCGGTAATGCTTATGATAGCCGCTGGTTTGTAAATTTCTTTGGTGAGCATGATAAACTTTTTACTATCAACAAGCACTTCACAGATTAATCGTTCATCTGTGTTTGTGACTGCAACTCTTCTCATGGTCAACGGCGGGATCGACACTTTGTCAACGACGAATAACTTCCCAGAAAATTCTGTATTACGTTTATCCGTTGGAACAACTTCTTCAATTTGCAGCTCAGATCTTCCACAGTCAATGATAGCTTGGGATGCCTGAAGGAAGTCCCATCCGAGGATGACATTGTGACTAATTTCTGTTAACATGACAAATTCTAACAGCTTTGTCATGTTGTTGATGGTTATTCTTGCGACACAAGTTCCTGCTGGCTGGACGTACTTTCCATTCGCAACCTTCAGCACAGTTGCCCCCTTACCACAGAAAATTGTCTTCTTTAGTGTGCGGCGGTAATTATCTGACAGTACAGAAAAAGAAGCTCCTGAATCAACAAGTGCCCGGACAGATTGCCCGTCGATTATGACGTCGATGAGATTTCCCATCTTAGCGCCTCTCGTCCATGGATTTTCATCTTCGGTGGCCTCACCTCCGGAGATGGTCGCGTCGCTTAGTTTTCCTGGGTGCGGCGGCTAGGGGAGTGGCTGGTACCTCTGTACGGAGACGGTGAATGGCTGCGGCGCATCGGGAAGCGACGTCGTCTAGGGTACGGCGATGGGCTTCTTACCATAGGTCGACTGAACTCATCAGCAGGTGACTGCCTGGGATTCAACTGCTCTTATGGCTGACGTCTTGCGGCAAAATAATGGTCGAATACTCGCCTTCTCTCTCTGCAGTAGCGTACGACATGTCCAGGGAGCCCACAGTGGAAACAAAATTGCGTGTTGTCTTCTGTCCTCCAAACATCTGTTCTTCTGCTGGGCGTCATAGTTACCGGGGGAGTTGGTTGTGGCCGAATCGGCCGGTTCATAGGCTGCCGTTTGGCAGCTGCGGTGTAAGTCATAGCCGGACAACGCCATTCTTCACGTCGGGTGCGATTGACGGGGCAGAGCTATTGTCTGAAATACCTCTTCCTCAACGGCGTCGGCTCCTTCGTGACATACAGGGCAATAATCTGAGGCTCGGTCGACCACATAGTCCCGGCTGCTATAAACTGTTGTAATTCTTCTCTCACAATTTGGCGTGTGGGAGAAGCAAAGTCATGCTGGTCTTCCACAACGGTCATAGGGAGTACATTGTGGAGTCGGTCATACTCATTTCGTCCTACCCTCCTTTGTTGCATTGTAAGAATATTGCCGTTGGAGGTCGTCAAAAAATCTCAAAATTTAGAATGCGTAATAGTATACTCTAGTAATAATAATTTTGTTATTGAATGTTGTAGCAAATCACAACTAATGGGTCGCAACAACACTTTTTCAGTGAAAGTTAAAATTTTGAATAAAAAAAAGATATTAATTAACTTGAAACAGTCACTGTGATAATTAATTACGTTTTGGCCCTATCTGACTTAGCATTGACTACAGCCTCCAACTAGCACCTCTTACGATTCACGAACAGCACAACTTCACTAATAAATGTGTCAGAATTCATGTAGTGGTGATGGCGTGTTCGTGTTATAGCTTGATAGCTCCACTTTATTGCACATCACTTCACACGCTACATTTCGTAGTCCCGTTGGATGAAGCGGTGTGTGTTCCTTTGAAGTCGCTACCGCCCATGGCTGACGGCTGCTTTCAAGTCGTTCGCGCCGGCGGCTGACCGCGCGACGCAATTGTTGCCTCTGGTAGCGGCTGCCGCTGGCGGCACGTCTAATGTCCGAGAGCGCATTGTCGCCGCTCCTCAGGCCCGCATACCAAGCTCTCATCCACTTATTTTGTTTGTTGTGTGCTAACCTGCAAACGGGGCTTAGCTTCAGTCTTTATCTCGCATTCACATACACAGTAATTAAAATAAATGATAAGTTATACAATACAGTAATATTTACAAGTCATGTTTATCACATCAGTCTTTCAGTTGTAGTGTAGTTCCCCTTACAATATTATGATTACAATTACACATTAATAATATAATTTTTTAATGTGACATACGTGTCTCAGTCCTACATTATTGTTGTTGTTTATGGATACCAGTTCCATAGCATTAGTATGTTTGACTTTGTTTACACAGTAGGGTCTTATCTCTTCCTCTTCATCAGTAGAATGATTCACGTCATGATAATTAGTCTCCTCTTCTTCGTTAAGGTACACAGAGTCAACGTAATGTTGCATCTCTGCGTGTGTTTTCTCTTTCTTTTCAAATAAGTTCCATTTCGTCTTGATTCCACCCACATTCCATTCTATATATTTTCCATAATAATTAATCTTCATTTCTAACTTCCGCATCGTGTCCGCACCAATCACGACGTCGGTCTTTAATCCTCTGACAACTAAAAATTCTGCCACTATGGCCTGTTCACATACAATAATCTCTAGCATTACTTGTTTCCGTACTTGCACGTTTTGCTTTGGTATAATAGATGATGTGTTTATATTGCAAGAGTCTTCTTTGATAATTAGCTTCTGCTTGTGGCTAATTAAGTACAAATCCTCTTCGATTGCATTGTACTGGCTTCCGGTGTCCGGTGTCACAGTAACAATCCGTTCTCCTACAAATCCGGTAATTATCAAGTTCATTTCGGTGTCCTCTTGGGTGTCGTCTTCTTCGAGTAAAAAACGTGTCCTTTCTTTGTGTGTCAATCCAAATAAGGTTTCATTTTGCTGTACCCCACTTCTTCGTCCGCTGCAATGCTCTTGATTCACATAACTGCAGTCAGACGGTTCATTTACAGTTGAGTGTTTCATTTTCACGCGTCGTCTTCTCCAGTACTCTGTGCCGGCTCGCGGCGCGTCACGCCTCATTGTTGTCGGCACGTTGCATATTCGGTAAAGATCTTCAAATCGTTCGTCCTTCTCTTTTAACCTTTCTCTTTGCCTTTGTTTGCCATGACTTGTTTTTATGTCTTCCTGGCTGCACCTGATATTAAATGTCTTTACTGGATGTTCCACTTGCTGTAATAATTCGGTGGTGTACTGGTTTCCTTCGTCTGCAACAGTCAAAATATTTATTTTCAGGTCCACGACCGCTCTAACTTTCTGTAGCCAATCAGCTCCAATTATCAACGGAATATTTATTTCTTCCACTACTACAAACTCATGGTAAAATAGTTGGTTAAGCTGATTGATTTTAAACGGCAAGAAAATCTTCATCTTTGATTCCACAAATTTAGAATTGAAAGCTCCATATATTTTCAATCTAGTTGCTGGAAGTTCTTCTATTCTATGTAAGCTTTTCCTAACATCCTCATAAATCGATCGTGTCAAAATTGAAATAATCGACCCAGTATCAATTAATGCTTCATAATCCTTGCTTCCGATTACCAGTTTTAGTTTCGGACATGTATTGCTTTCGCTCTGTTTGGCGTCTCTCAATACTCGTATTTCAGTTCTAAGCACATCTTCTTCTTCCGTTGATAACCTTTGTTGTTCATCGGACGTTCGGATGGTATTGCATTGTCTCATCTGCGGTGCTGTTGTTGCAACGTCGTGGTGGCTCCAAACTTCGATATGTTCGATGATGTCAGGAAACTCATTCTGCAATGAATCGTAATTTTCTGCTACTTCTTCCGTACAGGTGGTTACGGTATCTGCCGCTTTGTTGTCTGGTTCTCCCTGCTCATCTTCTGTCGTATCCGATTCGTCACTGTCTTCCGTCTCTTCCACGTCAGTATCTTCTTCCAGTTGAACACAACAAGTTTTCTTATCTTGATCATTGTTGTCCAGTAACGCATCTATTGCTTCAACGAACATTCTTTCAGGGTATTCTTGTTCCGTTTCTGGCCCGACTGTTACTTTATTTATTTGCGCTGATGCGTCAATAACTTTGTTTATTTGCGCGCCCTCAAGCTTCTTTGCTTCTACAGTTGTCGTTCGTTCATTCTTACCATGTTCAATTACGTTCGTAGTCTTGTATATAACGTCAGTTTCGTCTTCATCATCTGTCGTTATCCATTCATTATCGGAGTCTTCTTTCTTTTCATTTTCGTCCGAGCTTTCGCCATTATCTACTGTGCGTGCTTCTATTGCATAAACTGTTTGTCGCGAGGTCCCGGTTTCTCGTAGACTGTTCTTCCGTCTCCTCTACTTCTGTCTACATTACGTGACTGATTGTATTCTTTGGGCCTAGCTCCGGTGTTTTGCCGATCATTTCGATTATTCCTCTCTCTATTACGATTTTCCTGTCGGTCTTGTCTCGGTTCTTCTTCTCTCTGATGACGTTGCCGTCGATCATCTTGTCGGCCGTTATTGCTATCACCTCCTCGTGACCTGTCTTCCTGTGTATCCGCTTGTCGGTGCCCGTATCCGTTATCTTCACGGCGAGTACCTTCGTCCCTCCGATAATATCGATCATCTGTTCCATTCATATTCCCTCTGTCCTGTCGGTTGGGACGGTCTCCATTTTCCCAGCTTCGATCACATCTTTCCAAGACTTCCATAAATTTTTCTATAGATAAAACTGGTTGTACAATGAAAAGATCTCGCACACGTCTGGGCAATTTTGCTAACATTACTGAAATGAAAGCTCGCTCCGGTATTGGATAGCTAAGATACCTATTCTTATTCCAGTAATGTTTCACATAATTCTCCATCGTACTGAATTTATTTGCGTTAAAGATCGGTGCTGTGTGAATATCTTCATAAACTTCATCCTGCTTTGCTGATGACCAATATTTGCGTATTAATTGATCCTTAAATTCGCGGTAGCTTCTGCTCTCGCTATTCATGTCCATAACGTCATTATGAATACTTTCACGCACGTTGGACAGAATATAATTTATACACATGCGATCCGACCAATCTCGCGGTAAAGTCTGTTCGATGTGATTCAAAAATTTCATTATGTGGATGTCGCCATCTGGTTTGAATTGTGGCGGTCTGATACTACGCAAATACTTTTCCATTCGTCTATCATTTTCGGTTCGCCTTGTCTCCTCATTGTTGTCAACACAAGGCAATGGCGCAACATTTCTTTGCTCCGGTACAGTTCCGTTCAAATTTATTTCGTAATGCGAATTCCCGTTACTGATTTCGGTGACAGATTTTGTCGTTTCCAAGCTGACGTTTTCTGCAGCTGGCTGCCTCATGAGACGATAACAATTATCTGTTGCGTCCTCATTGTGACTGCCAACTTGCGCTTCTGTACTAGGCGGGGTCCACGTATTGCTTCCATGTTCCACGACACGCTGCATTTTTCTTTGTATCTGAACAATTCTTTCCTCATGCTGTTTTAATCCCTGTTCGAGTCCCGCGACTTTATCTTTGGTTCTGTTTAATGATTTTTTAACCAAATAGACTTCGTTACTGCACTCGGTGTGACGCTCCTCACAATTTTTTTGCGCATGCATAATCTGTTGTCCCGTTTGCGTGGCTAAGTCATCTATCCTTTTGTCCTGTTTACTTATTTGCTTCCTGACGTGTTCATTTTCCTTTTTTATTTCTTCGATTTTTTTATCTATTTTCTTTATGTCCTATCCAAGTTCCTGTCTTAGTTCTAATTGTGATTTTTCGATTTTTTGACCAAGATCCCGGCTCAAATTCTGGCTCATATTTTGCATGAATTGCATTAACGCACTTATGTCTGCATTTCCTTGAGGCACAGCATCCCTCATTTTTGTCCTTCGCTTAACCTTTTTATTTCTGTCGATTTTCCGTTCCTCCTCACTACTTGATGACAGATCATCTGATGAACATTTAACCTCCGATTCGTTCTGATGTTCGTCAATTACCTTTTGCTGATCACTAACATTGTCCGCGACCTCATCCAGGTTAGTTTTCTCTCCATTAATTACGTGACCCACGTTTATCGCTAACCTGCGATCGTTTGAGTGTCTCAAATCTGTACTAGTTCTTCGAACCTCATTTTGATCACGCGTAATTTCTTGTCGATCTACGTTCAAATTTGTATTTTCCATTTCCGGTACGTTTTCCATTTCGGTTACCTTTTCTAATCTTGAATCCATTGTTGATGCCTGGCGTCACGATGACGCTGCCCTACTGGTGCCATGTTTGAACTTTTCAACAATGTTTCAAAATCAACAATCGATATACAAGTTTTAAATCCAATAAACAGTCAATCAATATACAGAACAAAATAATAAATCAAAATGTAATGATAACTTAATTACTATTACTTTATTAACAAATTTCTTGCCAAACCAGTTACAACGTAGGCGCCCAAACTATCCTGGCAGTGGTGTCGCCAATTGTAAGAATATTGCCGTTGGAGGTCGTCAAAAATCTCAAAATTTAGAATGCGTAATAGTATACTCTAGTAATAATAATTTTGTTATTGAATGTTGTAGCAAATCACAACTAATGGGTCGCAACAACACTTTTTCAGTAAAAAATTAAAATTTTGAATAAAAAAAGATATTAATTAACTTGAAACAGTCACTGTGATAATTAATTACGTTTTGGCCCTATCTGACTTAGCATTGACTACAGCCTCCAACTAGCACCTCTTACGATTCACGAACAGCACAACTTCACTAATAAATGTGTCAGAATTCATGTAGTGGTGATGGCGTGTTCGTGTTATAATCAAAATAGTAATAGCAGATAGACTCTGATTGCAATGATAATAGCTCAATACAGTGAAACTCCGTGGTGCAATGAGCTTCACAAATACTACAGTCAAAGTTCTCAATAATTTTGATAATATTCTTTAAAGCATTCAAGTTTCTTATAAAACTTTACGTGAACTATTTTTTTTTTTTTTTTATTTTTTTTTAATTGGTTCCAGGGCCTGGGTAGCGTACGCGTGTAACTAGCTGAGCAAAGTTTGGCATTTAACGTATTTCATAAAAAAAATTACTTCAGTCAAGTCTGGTTACTTTCTACATAAAGGAAATCAACTTTACTTGCAAACTCTCTCGCACTTTAATTACTAGTCTCTGTGGTTGTAACACGTTTAGCAATTCTTTAACTCATCTAGCAATTTCTTCAAAACTGATCGTAATTACTTTGAAAAATGATTGATCTTGTTGGTCAATGTACAGGCTTGCATAATCAACATAATCTAATAATGGTGATAATGGGGAGACTACAACTACTTAAAAAATTAAGACTGGTTTCAAAATAAGTCATGTATAATTGAACCAAAGTTCTGATTGGGTTGACACTACATTTACATGCATACAAAATAAAATGTTACAAAAGTACTCATCTGCTTTCGTCGTCTTCGTCGTGAAGTCCATACAAGACAGATATGATTACAATAGGTACTCTTACTACAACAACGATCACACTCGGTGACAATAGACTTGATACCAAACAATTACTTTTCTTGCACACATGAAAAAAGATTACACTGATCGAGTATAAATAAACTTATTTCGCACTTTCTTCAATACATTAAACAGTACGCCTCTCAGGCTTATTGCAATTGCATTAAACTCGCGCCACACTGCGCCTACCATGCCTCTGCACTATCAACAAAACATTTATGTGTTTACTATAGCGAGTCCGCTCCGCGACTGCATTTATGTCTTTACTTTGGCGAGTCCGCACCGCGACTGCTTCAGCAGCGCGACACTCACAGCTACTACTTCTGTAGCAAAGACATTCTTTACTACAGGTTCAACATTTTCTCTGGCGCATTGCTAACTTATAGCATAAGAATGTCCTTGCATTCATGCGGGTTTACACTAAATGATTCTATATAGAAAAATGACGTTACATAAGAAATATCTCTAGCATACATTAAATGAAAAATACATGAACTAAACAAATTTAAGACAATATATACATTACTTTAAATCAAACTGTAAGATACACCAACAGGTGTACTCTTACAGCATCTCTTCAATACGCTGGCACCACTTGATGAACTCTTCCGTCGTAGCGACGTTTTTTATGTCTTCTGCTTTACCTTTCATTAGATCTATGATTTTGTCGGCCTCAGCCATATTCGGATTCATTATGTTACACAGGGCCAAAACATTCTGTATGTATGACTGTGTCAGCTCACATCTCGTTGGGCCCGGTTCTTCAGTTCTTCCGTCGAGCGGATTTGTCGCTGGTGGTCACTAAACGTGTTCTTGAGTTCCCTCTGGTACGTTTCCGAGTCTTTCAGCTTCTCATCGTTGTTTTCGAACCATTGCTGGGCTGTTACGTCCAGGTAGAAATAAACGTTGGCCAAGCACATTGTATCATCTCACCTGTTGTACTTGGCGACTCGGTCGAACCGTTTTAGGCATTTGTTGGGGTCCTATCCAGCGTCTAGAGAGAACACCGACGGTTGTCTGATGTGCAGCTGGCTTACCGCTGGTTTCGTGTCCATTGTTCTTCTGATGATACGGACTTTCGGAAGGACGTACTCGGTATATCCCTTGTATTCCGGTTCTAGTCCGTGTAAACGACGGCTTTCACGTTGCCTAATAGGAGCCACGGTGATGCAGATGTTGCACAGGATACCCGGCGCCTCCACCAAACAATGTTGCGCTGAAATGGAAACAGGCTTGACTTCGAAGGCAACTGAACGCAGCACTTATATTGAAAGCAGGTGTATTACGAACTTAATATACACGCACCCTAACTGCCTCTCGGGCTGAGTGCTCTGTTATTATATACAGATAGAATGAATCAGAAATTAGAAGAACAATTAACTTAAGAAACAAGTAGAATTTACAAGTGAACATAAGAAAGATGTTGAACATTCTGGAATTGTTTATTACAAGGAAATAAGTTTTTGCCGGTGGACGGGTTTGAACCGGCGATCTTCAGCATCGCAGTCGGTGACACTATTCCCTGTGCCACGCCGGCAGTCGGGTTACATGGTGTCTCGCGGCAATATAAGTTTAGTGTTTCTTTTAGTAAAAGTGTGTACCAAAGTGTTGACAGACAGTGAGAGTGACCGTGCCCACGATGGGTGAACGTATCAGCCAGACTCTACACCGTCCATACAAAACACATTACGGACTTCCCAGGGGTCGGCTGGACTGCGAGAGGTGGATAGCGAGTCTCCAGACGACAGCACGGTGCGTCAACTGGATGTGAGTACCAAGCCCGATGGTGCTCGCGGACGGTCGAGATGGGCGGTGTTGCGAAGTGCACCATACCATCTAGAAGAAGAAGACGAGGGAATTAGCCTCATTACCAGGGGCCAACCATTCTCTGGACGGGGAGACGAGGAGCAATCCTGAGAGCCTTGGAACCAGAACTGCAGCCCAGGAAGAAACATAAAGCAAAGGTATCTTCTTGTATGTGCAGGTGTAGTGCCCTCCAAGTCGCCTATGGAAGATTGTCTCAATCCCCCTTCAAAGACCCTATTCCACGATTCGATTCGAGAAAAACAGCGTTTATTTCTTTCAAACAGTGTTGAGTGGACGTCAGTGACAAAAAGTGCGTCAGTTAGTGTTAAAGTGGTGTGACCAGTCAAAACAGTGACCGCTCTAAGATTGCGAATTATAACTCACCTGCTAAGATCCTCTTAATGAGCGTATAAATTTTGGTCGACCTCAGCAATTCCATGCAACAGTTTTAGGTTTCGATTTTACTTGGTTCTGGAAACATTTCATATATTTTGTTTGTTTGTTTAAGTGTAATTCTATGAATTTTCGTTTTTGAGCATTTCTGCCTTGCTGAATTTTCACTTAGCCTTCAGCAACTTATCAAGTGAATTTTTTTTCCCTCACACTTGCTGTCACTGTTGCATATGGAATGTGTGTTATTTTCAATGTCGTGTATGTTCTGTATTCATGATTTGTTTATCTATGTTTACTTGTAATTTTGGATTTTTATGTATGTTGTCCCAACCCCGTGGTCTCACCAGCCACATTTGCATCTCCATTGATTTAGTACTATGTGATACTATTTGTGTATAATGTGTAAATTTTGAGTGATATCCCCATTTTTTTGTCTTGCGCATAAGGAAATCAGATGTTAGAATAGAAAAGTCAATAAAATTCCCTCATTCTCCATCAAAATTTTCAATTGACGAGAGGCTGATGAAGGACGGCTGTCTGCCGTCTTCCGTATCTTTTTAACTTTTTAATTTATCTAAGCTCACTAGAAAGTCTTTTTTGCTAAACGAGAACCCCTTTCGTTCGGAGGCACGAGGAATGGTATTTCATTTCATGTTTCTGTAATATTGCTGCGATTTTATTACGCTAATAATTTATCATTGTGTCTATGTTTTTAAATGATAGTTTTGTAATATTGCTGGGATTTTGTTAGACTAATAATTTATCATTCTGTCTATGAATGTGGCAAGATGAACAGTTTCTCTGTGACGCCACTGTCCCTGTGAGAATGTGTACTTGCTTTATTCTGTAAGTGCATGTTTGAGAATCTTCTAGTATGGGAGTCTGAGTGTATGTATGAGAATTTTTGTCGTCGGCTGCTGGCTGCTCGGTACTAGTGTTTCTCTGGCTTCGTATCGATAGGTAGTCGCTACCGACCTTTGCTTTTGACGCTACCAAAAAGGTTCCTTCACCCTTTGGTTACAAGTGGGGTTCGCATTGCCCAGTTAGCGAGCCTTGATAGGACGCGCGAGTTTCGGCTCTCCCCACCACTTCGGTTTTTCCAGGGGTTTCTACAGATTTCCGTTGGATTTCCGTTGGATTTCCGGTGGTGGAGGGGACTGGTTGGCCGAGTTGATCATTCTGTGGCTGTGCTTTGACCTGGTAAGACGTCTTGGATTTTCTTTCCTCCCTTGAGATGGTAGCGATATGTTGTCTGGTTTGTTAAACTTCAGATCTTAGTTTCATTTTTCGGGATAAGTTTCTCCAATCATGTACGGAAATGTATTCCATTTGATTTCGGTGAGTTTGCATAGGTTAACGCGATGAATATGCAACTAATTCGGTTTGATAACGGCTGGGAATTGGTAACCTGTGTGATACCAGCTGGCGGTATATGAACTAATCTACATCTACATCTACAGACATACTCCGCAATTCACCGTAAGGTTCGTGGCGGAGGGTACACTGTACCACTACTAGGCATTTCCTTTCCTATTCCACTCCCAAATTGAACGAGGAAAAAAAGAATGCTTATATGCCTCCGTACGAGCCCTAAATTCTCTTATCTTGTCTTTGTGATCTTTACGCGAAATGTAAGTAGGCGGCAGCAAGATCGTACCACACTCAGCATCAAATTCCGGCCCTCTCAATTTACTCAACAGAAATTCACGAAAAGAACGTCGTCCGTGACACTCACGCATTGGTCGAAGCTACCGGTAACAAATCTAGCTGCTCGTCTCTGAACCGCCTCTATGTCTTCCTTTAAACTGATAAACTCTGTTTCTTTCTAGCTTTGTGGAACGCTAATAATATGCGGGAATATTTTTATTCTGTGTAGTGCATGTGAAATATTCTTTTCCGTTTCCTCCTTCCGCGAGTGATATGTACTCCACATGGTATGTTCTGAGAACAAACCCTGTGTCTGTTTCTATGTCCTTCAGGCAAGAAATTATGAAAGTATCTATCTGACTTCCATTAGTCCCTAGCGATCTCCTCTCTGTCTATTTTTAAATTGTTATTACGTTTCCAAATTTGTACTTTGCATTCAGACTCCCCCAGTTAATTCTCTTCTATGTACCGGGTGTCGTTTGTCAGGAGTGGCTGAGCAGAAGTTGTGGGCTAGATTGGGCGGCTACATGAGAAATGCCAGGCTTACTGGCAGACTTGTAGGTTTATTACGACAGATAACAGTTACAGGAAATGGGGCCTACGATGGATTGGCGCCCGTCGCGGAGCAACATGGTGGTATAGAAGAAGAGGAGGAAGCGGAGAAGGCAGGAAAAGACGTGTGAACGCGGTGGCGGCTTGCTTGGAAGAGCGCGGCGGCCCGGATCGCCGGCGCCGCGAGGCCTGATGTGCGACCCACGGGATGGAACGTGGCCGCTCCTGACTGGCCACGATGCACTGCTGAGTGGCAGCAGCCGGCCTCCCCACGACAGCCGTGCATCGTGGCGAATGTCAGCCGAATGTCAAGTCAGCGGTTTGCAACTTAGTCGGGCGTTGGTTAAAGTCGGAGGGAAAAAGCTAAAGATTTGGAAAACTTTTTAAAAAATAAATTAATTTCCCTACCTTGTTGCTAGGGGAGGAGCGCCGATCCGTATATTTAGCCTTGTACAACCCCCCATTATTAGCTTGCTTATGAAATATTACGTATTTATAGGGGCTGCATGCTGTATTTCTTAGTTAATGTACTCTGAATTTATTCCACTTTTCTGACTTTTGAATACTGGACTTCGTCCATCTGTGCAAAACCTTCCTAATAGCGTCTGTCGTTCTTTAGCTTCCTTATGATATCCTACGCATTTCTAAAGTTTGCATGCTGTAGCTATTTTTCTTTATTTTTCAGAAATTGAATATTTATATTTTTACTTGTTTTCGGAACCACGTGGCTCCAAACTGCGACTTCAAGGGTGTATAGTTAGTCACGTGAGTTCCCGCTACTGCTCACAAACCACTGCCTTCCTACTGTGTATTCTTGCTTCGTCATCTGTGATTCCGTTGGTTTTTGTTGAAATGAATACGATCTTTAAACACTTCGCCTTCAGTGGGGCGCGAATATGTAATGTAGCAGACACGTGCCGTGTGTCTCAATAATTCTGCATGCTGACGGTTTGATTAAATGAAATTTACTCTCGCTATTATCGCGTACCATCTAAAGTAAATGAAGGACAGACCGGAGCGACCTATGAAGTTTATTTTTTCTTGTGTTGCATGGTATATCCTGGTTCGATGAATTTCGCCTACGATTGCGGCGCCTGTTTATGCTTCGTATCAACAAGCTGAGTAGGGTGAGTTTCGCTTTGCTTTGCGCGTGTGAATGGCTGAATGCTTGTTGATTGTAAATCCCTATTCCAACTCTGTTCAGTTAGGTTACTTTAAATTTATTTGAAATGTGATGCATTTTTATTGTTTAACAAAATTGGTTCCCCCATTTGCTGATGTTTGAAGTGAATAAATAATTTGTCAGTGAGTTTGATCCTTGTTATAAATATTAGTTTATGAATACCCTCCCTTTTTTTTAATGTTGTTTTTCACCAGTGCTGGGAGCAAACTCAGATGCAAATTATCATATTTTAATTCCGTTGCGCCATAAATGTTCTCAGAACCACCTTCATGAAATGGTTTAGTTTTGTCTTTCTGCTGCTAAGGTAAAGTTTGAGTCAGTTATAAATTCTGGGCCAGGGAACAAGATTCTGTTGCAGGAAGTAGTCAGTAATACACGAGAATCCTTTAGCTGGCTTTACTGCCAGAGTTACATGTTTGAAGTAAGATTTGAACTGGCCCCTTTCAGCCAAAGTTAATTTTACAATTAACTGTGGTCTTTCAATGTAGTTTTAGTGATATTAACATTGCTTCTTTCCCAGGTGAAATTCGTAGCAAGAAATGTGACTTTAGGAAATACTCGTTTGTTTCGTGCCGTTGCTTTTCGGAATTTCTAAGTTCAAATGTTTCAGCAGTCGGAAACATCCAATACAGCACAGCTCTCCAGCTAGCAGCACCGGCAGCGCTCCAGTTAAGTGCCTGCCAACTATTTTCATTAACTTGTCTGTCTGCAGTGTAAATTCTTACGTTTGTTGCTTGTTTTCGTGTTTATTGGGCCCACTCCGGCCTATTTTTTTAAAAATAGACTAATTTGATAGCAGTGCTTTGCGCATTGCCTACCGCGTCAGTTACCCTCTGTCGAGTCTACATCGCGTGTTTCTGTTTGTTAGTTTTTCTGGGTATTGTAATCATGAATAGGAACTGTGAATACAGCGTGCGGCAGCAGACTACGCCGGTGACACTTCGTTCTCGCCTTCAAGCTGTGTTGACTTCGGTTGCACAGCTTGAGGCAGCGGTCGAGGGGCGCCGTTGTTGTTGGCCGGTCGTGGGAACCGAGCGGATGCCCATCGTGTCCACCGATCGGCCTGCAGCAGCGACAACCTCAACCCGTGATTGCGTGGGAGGTCGCTTAAATGCGTGAAAGGAAGCGTAAGACACCTCGGCGGACCGATCGTGAGGTCTTCGCAGTTCGTGTTGCAAACATGTATGAGGTGCTACCTGTTCAGGACAATGTTCTTGAGTTGGATGGTGTCTCTCATTCTAAAGTCGCCACGCAGTCTGCAGAATCCGGACTTTTACAGAGGGTGGTATTGCTTGTAGTTGGGAGCTCCAACGTTAGGCAAGTAATGGAGCCCCTTAGAGGGCGGCTGCCAAGGAGGGGAAGTAGGCCAACGCCGGCCGCGGTGGCCGAGGAGACTGAGGCGCTCCAGTCACGGTCTGCACGGCCACTACGGTCGGGGGTTCTAATCCCCCCTCGGGCATGGATATTTGTGCCGTCCTAGTTCGTAAGTAGTTCATAAGTAGTTTGTAAGTTCAGGGACTGATGACCCCGTAGTTAAGTCCCATAGACTATACAAACAAACAAGTAGGGCAACGTGCACTCCGTCTGCATACCGGGTGGAGTCATTCCACCTGTGCAACGACTCCTTCCGGATGCCATGAAGGATTTGCCAGTCTTGCTTGCGAGATGAAAGTAGAGTTCACCGTCTGCAGCATATTTGACAGGGCCGACTGTCGATCTCTGGTACAGAGCCGGGTGGAAGGTCTGAAACAGAGGCTCAGACGGTTCTGCGACCGTGTGAGGTGCAGATTCCTCGACTTGCTACATCGGGTGGTGGGGTTCCGGGTTCGGATTCAATACGTCAGGAATGCAGCTGTGTGGCGCGGACGCAGTTTTTAGGGCAAAGTGCTTTGGTGAAACAGTAAATGGGCAGTCCAAAAGGTTGCAGGTCGATCATATTAGAACTATTTATCTAGGAACTATTGGTATAACAGATATAAATTGAAGTAGCTGTGTCGGGAAAGTACCCCAAACGTCAACAGAAAGTACCGAAACACATGTCATTACAGGTAGCGAAAGTTGGCTAAAGCCAGAAATGAGTTCAGACGAAGATTTTGCAAAGATCTAATTGTGTTCAGAAGGAGTAGATTGGTGAAACAGTAAATGGGCAGTCCCAAAGGTTGCAGGTCGATCATATTAGAACTATTTATCTAGGAACTATTGGTATAACAGATATAAATTGAAGTAGCTGTGTCGGGAAAGTACCCCAAACGTCAACAGAAAGTACCGAAACACATGTCATTACAGGTAGCGAAAGTTGGCTAAAGCCAGAAATGAGTTCAGACGAAGATTTTGCAAAGATCTAATTGTGTTCAGAAGGAGTAGATTGGTGAAACAGTAAATGGGCAGTCCCAAAGGTTGCAGGTCGATCATATTAGAACTATTTATCTAGGAACTATTGGTATAACAGATATAAATTGAAGTAGCTGTGTCGGGAAAGTACCCCAAACGTCAACAGAAAGTACCGAAACACATGTCATTACAGGTAGCGAAAGTTGGCTAAAGCCAGAAATGAGTTCAGACGAAGATTTTGCAAAGATCTAATTGTGTTCAGAAGGAGTAGATTAAACAAAATAGGTGGGGCATGTTTTCGCCGTCAAAAGTAGTCTATCGTGTAATGGACTTGAAGTTGATAGTTCCTGTGCGTTATTGTGGGTAGAGGTTGACCTCATAAATCGTAAAAAGTTCATTATTGGTTCCTTTTACCTGCCTCCCAACTATAACGATCCATCAGCACAAATGTTGACGGAAAATCTGTCTTACCCGACTCACAGTAATTGTAGGCGTTGAATTTAATTTAGCCTCAATGTTGGTGAAATTATATTTTCCAATCAGGAGGTACGCATAAAACATCGTACCTAATTGAACTCAACGCATTCCCTGAGAATTACTTCGAAGTCCACTAGAATTGTAAATGGATGTCAAAACACTTCTGATCTTTTAGCAACAAATAATCCTGAGATCATGGCGAGCATGAAAAATGATTCAGGTATTAGTGAACACAGAGCTGTCGTAGCGATATTGAATATCAAAAGTCGCAAATTTACCAAAAATAGACGAAAACTATATTTGTTCATGCAATAAAAATGCAATGCAGTGCTTCTTGAAAGTTTCCACTCATTCCAAACATTAAACGTAAATGTAGACCAGATGTGGCTCCAATTCAAAGAAGTGGTATCGACAGCACTTGATAGTTTCATACCAAATAAATTAATAAAAGAAGGTGGTGATCCCACTTGTCACACTAAACAAGTCAGGACACTGTTGAAAAAACAACGGAAAGGGCATAATGAATTTAAACAAATACAAAATCCTAATGATTGGCGGTCCTACACAGAATCTCGAAATTTAGCGAGGACTTCAATGCGAAATGCCTAAAATAGTTTTCATAAATTTGACTGAAAACTCAAAGAGATTTTGGTCATCTGTTAAATACACTAGGGGAAAAACAGAAACAGTACCCTCACTACTTTATAGCAATGGCGATCCCGCCGATGAAAGCGCTACTAAAGCAGATTTCTGAAAACAGCTTTTCGAAACACGTTCACCGAAGAAGACGAAACCAGTACTCCAGATTTCTAATTACAGAAAGAGGACAGAATGAGTAACGTTGAAGTAGATATCCTCAGAGTAGTGAAGCAACTTTAGTCACTTTACAAGAACAAGCCTTCTGGTCCGGACTGTATACCTATTAGATTTCTATCTGATAATGCTGAAGCTATAGTGCCTTACTTAACAGCCATATACAACTACTCTCTGAAAGAAGGGTCTGTACCAAAAGATTGGAAACTTGCACAGGTCACACCTATATTCAAGAAAAAAAAGGAGTAGTAACCTATTCAGATATTGCGAACTATCTCGAACCGAATGATCTATTGACCCAAGGTCAAAACGGATATAGAAGATATCGTTCACACGAAGTGATAACTGCTATCAACAAGGGTTTTCAAATTGATTCCGTATTTCTGGTTTTCCAGAAAGGTTTTAATACCATACCTCACAAACGTCGTTTAATCAAATTGCGTGTTTATGGTATATCGCCTCAGTTTTGTGACTTGATGGGGGATTTCCTATCAGAGAGAACACAGTTTGTAGTACTCGATGGTAAGGAATCGACTAAAATAGAAGTGATGTCGGGCGTTCCACAGGGTAGTGTTGTTATCCCTCTGCACTTCTTTATTTACATAAAAGGTTTGGAAAATAATCTAAGCATTTACTCTCTAGTAAAATCATCTGAAGATCGAATCCAACTGCAGAACGATCTAAATATCACTATTGTGTGATAATTGGCAATTGACTCTAAATAATGAGAAGTGTGAAATCGTGCACATAAGTACAAAAAGAAATCCGTTATAGTTTCTTTACAATATAAATCAATCAAAAGTGAAGGCCGTAAACTCCACTGAATACCTAGGAATTACTATTACTTCACACTTAAACTGGAACGAACATGTAGATAATATCGTGGAAAAGGCGATCCAGAGACTGCGTTTTATTGGCAGAACCATTAAAAGAGGCAACAGAACTACTAAAGAAACTGCATACACTACGCTCGTTCGTCCTTTTTAGAAATATTGCTTTCCAGTGTTGGGTCCTTATTAAATGGGTGTGACGGATGACATCTAAGGAGTCCAAAGAAGCGCAGCTCGTTTCGTATTGTCACGATACAGGGGAGACAGCGTTACGGAAATGATACAGGAATCATTACAAAACGACGATTATCGCTGCGGCGTGGGCTGACTACGAAACTCCAATCGCCAACATTCTTATCCGTATGCTAAAATATATTGTTGACTGCCACTTGCATAGGTAGAAATGATCTTCAGGATAAAGTACGAGAAATCAGAGCTCGAACGGAGAGATTCAGGTGCTCTTTTTACCCTCGCGCTATTCGAGATTGGAATGGGAGATAAAAAGCATAAGGATGGTTCGATGAACCATCTGCCAGGCACGTAAAAGTGATTTGCAGAGTATCTCATGTAGATATGGATGAAATCTTGCCGAAGAATAAGCACAAAAATAATAGCAGAATTAATGTAGAAAAAAAGACTGAATGTACAAACGGTACTGAGTATTGATGAAGCCAGGTATTTGGCCTTTTGAAAGGGTGGCTGGTTGCTTTCGTGCAATATACTGCACCCGATTATTAAAGAAACGGGTTGGAGTGGTATATCGAAGTTCGTAAAGAGTCGTATCATCTTGACATTCATTTCTTACATAATAATCTAACCTCATCATATTCTACTCGCTGAGAAGCTTCGTTTGATTATAAACTCGTTGGGGTACGATCCTTTTTACAAGAGCATATAAATTTTATATGCAGATCACGGAATCATGTCACAAGTGCAATAATGTATTTAGGTACATGGTTGTCGCAATTACTAGGTGATGTACACAAAAAGGAACTTTTTTGTTCTTTGCGAGTGACATTGGATGTCGAGAGGTGGTTGTCCGGCGGAGAGACAGAGTGCTCCGATCAGTGAGATACTGCGGTGGAGCTTCTCTGCGCACTCTCTCTGTACACATAACTGCGCACACACGCTCGCTACATGCTCTCGTTCTCAAGAGCGTCGCAGAGCCGCCGAACAATCCGCCTGTCCCTTACATCTGGTAGGGATCCCTCTCCCCGGGCCGTATCGCTCACCAATCGACTGCTCGCTTTCAAACACGGGATGGCGCGATTCTCGTAATTCCAGGGAGGGGGCCAATGAGTGTCTGACACCAATCATAGTCGAGACGTGTTCCATTGGGTTAAGATCTGAAGAGCTAGTAGGCCAGAGTATCAACTGCTCCAGTACACTCCTAACATACTGACATTGCGGATTATTTGGTTAGAAATGTTGCAATATAGGAAACGTTATAATCATGACCAGATGTACGTGGTCTGTAAACGTGGTACTATACTTCTTCGCCACTACAGTGCAATGGACTCTTGGACTCATGCGAATATTCCCCACATTGTACATGAGCTACTGCCAGGTATGGGGATTCACGAGGCCATGCAGTGTTGCCGCGGTGGAGTAGCCGAGCGGTGTAAAGCGTCTTGCTGCGGAGCGCGCGGTTGCTCGCCGTGGAGGTTCGAGTCCTCCCTGGGCCATGGGTGAGTGTGTTTGTCCTTAGGTTAGTTTACTTAGGTTTAAGTAGTTTGTAAGCTACGGACTGATGATCACATAGTTAGGTCCGATAGATTTGCAAACATCTGAATTTGAACGTGCAATCTTCCTCCACTTCATCTACGTCCAGAGACGATGGTCACGTGTCCATTTCTGTCGTATCTGCCTATATCATGGGCATTCTGAAACTGTTAGTGAAAGAATATATGTTTCTGTTAAATATACGGTTTTTGGTACCCTACTTCCTGCATACTCTTGACCTGCTGCAGTTCCGTTTCCGCCAGTAATGATGGATTGAATAAGACTTTGGTGTACACATTTCCTCTTGGGGGGCATGAGATGGCGGCAGGGACGCAACTGCCCACTCCGTAAATAATAACACACGCCAAATGCGAATTTCATTAGGCCGAGCCTGCAAGTGCGGGAGCACGGACAAAGAGGATCAGAAAGATCAGGCAGCTGTCATGCTGGTCAGTGAAACTAAATATAAAGAAACGTAAACTTTACTAACCACAGCATGGCATCTTGCAAGTATAATACCTGCTCTGCGAAAACATACGTGCTTTTACCAGATTATTCTCACGGTGATCGAGGAATCAGTGTCACAGTTCTTTGTAAAGTACTTTCCACCGTGCACTGGTTGGTACAATACATGGTGGAGTACAGTGATATGTTGTTTTGAAGGGTACTTGTGAAAAACTTCATCGAATAAATCAACGTGTAAGCAGTTTTATAGTGAATATTATACTCAAGAAAATCCACAGTCGCCGCTTCACAACTTCTAAATGTGCACGTGGTTTGGATATACTTCCTACACTCATATTTCCCCTACATATCTGCCGTCCAATTCCCCATCTCTATTTCCCAGATTCCACAGTGCCATCATAGGCCTCTCTCTCTTCGCATAAGCTAACTTTAGAGTTGCTATGGGACTTAAGTTCACCTCGTGTCCCGCTATTTACCTTTCCTTCCCCCTCATTCTCCGCCACCTCCATGTGCTCTTCATCCTCCACCATCTCTTCCTCATTCTCCTCCTCCTCACCCCTGAATCCATTCATCCACGCTCCTGTTTCTGTAACTACCACCCCTCTCCCCCGCCCTGCTCTGTGCCAATCCCCTTCTGTTCGCAGTTCATCTTCTTCCTGCCCTCTATAAGAAAAATGAAATATATCTGTCCAAGGTCTTTTTTCATGGTGACTGGTCAGACTGTGTCAGACTGTTGTTAAATACCCTTCACCATGCACGGTACGAAGCCTTATGTAGACAGCAATGTTTGATTTGTTATGAAGGTCAAGAGTACCGAATTTCATCAGCATCAGAATAAAACTGTACATTGGTGTCACCCTCAGCCATGAACTGTGCAAAATCTTAAGTAAATAATAAATTTCCTCGATTGTGAGGCCTTGCTAACAGATTTGATGCGCTATGTGTTCAGGACAACGCTCCTGGGCCGAATGGCTAATCCCGAAATCACCACGAAGCCTGCAAAGTCCTGGTTTTCACACAGAGTTGCTTTGCTTGTACTTGGGAGCTCCAAATTAAGGCGGGTAATGGAGCCCCTTTGGAATATGACTGCCAAAGAGGGGAAGAAAGCCAACATGCACTCCTTGTGCATACCGGGTGGAGTCATTCCATATGTATAACTGGTCCTTCCAGATACTATGAAGGGGACGGGGTGCAACCAACGGCAGGTGGTGGCTCACGTCGGTACCAATGATGTGTGGCGCTGTAGATCTGCCAGCCTTACTTGCAAGATGAAAGCACAGCTCACCATCTGCAGCATAGTTAACATGACTGACTGTGTATCTCTGGTACAGAGACGAATAGAGGTATGTTTGTCGCCGTCAGAAGTAGTCTATCGTGTAGTGAAGTTGAAGTACATTATTCCTGTGAGTTATTATGGATAGAGGTTGTACTTGAAAATCGTAAGAAGTTAATAATCAGTTCATTTTACCGGCCTTCCGACTCTGTCGATACAATATCAGCAAGGTTGAAAGAAAACCTCTTTCAAATTGCAAACTTGTACGTGACTAACACAATAATAGTAGGCGGTGAGTTTAATTTACCCTCAATCTGTTGATGCAATTATATTATCAGATGAGGAGGAAACGGACGAAAACTATATTTGTTCAGGACAGTAGATAGAAATACAATTCATTTCTTCTTGAAAGACAGTTTCCACCCATTCCAAACACTAAACGTAAGTGTAGACCAGATGTGGCTCTAATTCAAAGAAGTAGTATCGACAGCAACTGACATTCTTATACCAAATGTATTAATAAAAGAACAAGGTGATCTCCTTGGCAGAGAAAACAGGTCAGGCCACTGTTGGAAAAAAGCAGCATTTAAACGAACACAAAATCCCCAGGATTGGCGAACCTTAACAGATGTTCAATGCGAGATGTCTACCATTCTTTCAAAACGAAACACTTTCTCGAAAAAGGCAAAGAGATTTTGGTCTTATGTTGAATATGCTAGGGAAAAACACAAACAATACCCTAACTACGTGATAGTAATGGCGATCCTGCCGATGATAGGGCTACTAAAGCATAGTTACTAAACACAGCTTTCCGAAAATCATTCACCAAGGAAGACTAAATCGGTATTCCACATTTAGAATTACAAAGAGAGGCGCCGGCCGCGGTGGCCGAGGGAACTGAGGCGCTTCAGTCACGGTCTGCACGGCCACTACGGTCGGGGGTTCGAATCCCCCCTCGGGCATGGATATTTGTGCCGTCCTAGTTCGTAAGTAGTTCATAAGTAGTTTGTAAGTTTAGGGACTGGTGACCCCGTAGTTAAGTCCCATAAGATTTACAAACATAACATAACAAAGAGAGGCTAGAACAAGTGATGTTGAAGTAGGTGTCCTCAGAGTAGTGAAGCAACTATAACCACTTAACAATCACTTAAGACGTATTCTGTTTGATAATGATGAAGCGATAGCTCATTACTTAACAGCCATATACAAACCGCTCGCTCAAAGAATTTACTGTACTAAAAGACTTGAAGGTTGCTCATGTTGAAATGAAACAGCTGTTTCGCTTCACACATACTATTTTTTTTTTTTTTTTTAACGAGATAAAACTATACCATCTTGTGACGAAAAGACACCAACTCTAATATGCTTTATGGACGTCTGGCCAGTTTAAGACTGATTATGCGTTTCAACGTTGAAATTGGAGTACAGTGCCCATTATGAATATCCTCCAAGATGCCCTATTCGTTGCTAATATTTGTCTAATGTTATGCGTGTTATCGCAAAGGACCCAGTCAAACGCGTACAACTCCTAAGTATCCAATTTGATAATATTCTGGACCCAGTGGTGGACTACTGCTGTGGGAGCCCCACCCGCCCCCCGTCCACTTGCATGTTAGTATAAAAAAGTAACTTCTGAGATTTGTCGGCGCCCCAGAACAGGGGCTTCCCAGTGCCCCCCCCCCCCCCTTTTTAGGAAGGTATTTCGTGATCCCCCAAGACGAGAAGCTCGGGGCGGGAACTCCACCCTCCGCCCCTCCCCTTAGTTCGCCGTTGTTTAAACCCAGTCAAAGATATACAAAAATGTTATCAAAATCCATCCAGCTGCTTAGAAGGACTTTGGTTATATATATGCAACTGGTTGAATTCATAAAATACGAATAGTTTTTACGTTTCTTCGTGTAATTTTTCTCAAGAATCTTCCTCAAACATCGATAGATAAAAAAAAAAAAAAAAATAGGAATGAATAAAAAATAGAAGTAATTGGTTTAGCAGGGCTTGAGTTTTGCACTGAGCAACACATTCATTCACTTTTGTTTTTATGGATATGAAGAAATTTTTGAGGCCTGAATGTAAGCACGGTTCCCCAGAGGTGTATTTCATAGGTGTGTGTACCAGGGCGCCCTGTAGACCGCGCGCTCTAGGTTCGCGGCGACGTTTGTACAGCTCTCCTCCGCGGTCTGCTTTGTGGGCTCGGCCAGAGGTTATTGCTCTGTGTCGGGGAGCAGACAGAGGCAGCGGCGCCGCCCTGAGCCGCCTATTTGCTGAGTAACTCAATAATGGGCCGCCCTACCGGCCTGCCGCTGCTGGCGCACAGTGGCCGCGCTGCAGAAGCCGCCGCCACCGTCGCCACTCCTTCCTGCCTCGCTGCCGCCCGCCTCCTCCACGCCTCCAGTAGCCACCCCGCCGCCTCCTCAGACAGCTTAGCAGCCAGCCCGAGTTAATATTAAAAGTCCCGTCACGCGCTCCCCTCCTGCAAAGCATTTAACTGCGTTATGAGCGCCGAGAAGTGCCGGCCGTCGCTTGAGCACAGCTGTGCATTCCGATGAGCTGCCGCCGCTGACAATGCTTCACGAGTTACGTTTCGTAGTAACTGAGTGTGTTTGGAACGTACATGTGATGTGACTCGGCGGTTTCATTACCAGAAACGAGTAATGCACAATGTTGCACTGTTGGCAACGCCTGCAAATACAGTGGGTGGACAAAATAACACGAATACCTTGTTGTAAGTTGGCAGCACTTCGTACGTGCCAGTACTGAGGCATAATTGACGTACATCACCTTGCATTATTTTGTTACACACTCAACACAAAACATCTATAAAATGCGTGATCTCTCGGATATCCAAAGAGGCAATCCGATATTGTGCAATTACTGTGCATCCTCAGTAATAATGGCGTACACAAGACGAGATAGAACATCATAGGCGAAGAGGAATGGTGGCCGAAACTCGAAGTTAAATGACAATGACTGACGAGCATTAACAATGATTTTGGTCAGCTACTATAAAATTAATACGGCAAAATCAATGCAAAAACTGAACCCTCAGTTCAGTAATAGTGTTTCGATCAGGCCCGCCAGCTGAAAAGGGTATCGCGGTAGCTGCAACCACTCAAAAAATTGAGAGAGGGTAAACACTCACTCTTGATTTGAAAAAATATTTCTTTTGGCCCGCTTTAGGTTACGGTAGTAACACTAAAGTTGGGCCTTTGTGATCACCTTTTGACAGGGTACGCCGAACAACTGCGAGAGTAATCCGTATTCTCGTACTATCGATAGCAGGTGTCATCTGCTAACATTACATTTTTAGACATTAGAGTGTGATTCATTGTCCTAAAACGACGTGTTTTTGATCATTTTCAGTTTTCAGTGCATCAATGCTTTGAAATGACAACACTTAAGCTATAATAAGAAAATCATCAAATACAGAAACCTGGATGGCGTATACAAAAGAGAATGTCGGGCAAAGTTTCAGGCGAGGGATGTCACGTGACTGATTTCCGAAAGCCGAATGTTTTCATAGAATCATCCAGACATGTGCATTTTGGTTGTCATTATTTTATGTATACTTTACTGTTTTAATTTTGACCAGCCATCCACTCAGTATCCACGAGCACATGATTTTCTATATAACTATCATTCAATACACATACCAGATTTGATTTGGAGCATTGTAATAAGCAGTTCAATGTCAATGAGACCAGATGATGACACCACAGGGTGTCGAAACCGGTCGTCTTGAATAAATAAAATAAAAATATCTATCTTGGCATCTATCCTATTCATACAATAACATCGTAACTCTTAATGAAAATGTGGGAGAAATATTAAAATAATTATTTAAAGCGTTAAAATTCCAAAAAAAAAAAAAAAAAAAAAAAAAAAAAAAAAAAAAAAAAGAGTTTATTAGTCAAAGCTAAACTCAAATATCAAATAATTTTGGCTTTTTGTTAAAATATGGTCAGAAACAATATTACTTGTTGGTTGCATAGATATTATCACAATTGTAGAGTCGTAATCGTATCATCCATCACTTTTAATTATTTATATTTTTATTATTTGTGTCCGAAATGTTTGTAAAAAATCATGAAACTACAGGAAAATCTAAAGTGGGCCGTAAAACACGGGAGTGTGATATTTTACATTCAGCCACTCCCGGCATGGCTGGCTGGGAAAAATGTGGACATCACTTTTCCGATCTTCACGCTGTAAAAATTATTGACGGTATTAGGAACGCCCAACTCGGTTATATAAATTTATTTTTCCTTACATATTTTCCGTTGTTTGTGACAGTCGAAAATGATTAATTTACATACTGCGTGAATTTTTAATTTCATAACGCTTCATACTCTATTTTGAAGAAAGATTTACAGATCTGATTTTTTGACAAGTGGTAGCACAGCATGTTAGCTTTCTAATAAAACATTAACCTTTTCTCAATTCGTAAAAGCCGTTTTAAAATGACACCCATTGTAAAGTATGTTTACATAATTCAATTCAAAAACTTCGATAGTGCGTAGCTTACTGTTTGATGGATTTTAGACCATACATTACAGTGAGTGAAGTAGAACTAAAAGTACAGAAAAATTTTTGTAACTGTTGCTGCAATCAACCTATCTCGTTTAAGGAGAAATTGCGTGTTCATATCCATCACATCAACACTCTCTACCTGTTTATCCTCTCGCCCCCTCCCTACACCAATTTCCTCCACCTCCTCTGTGTCCTCATATCTAACCTAGAACCATGTTTAGTGTTATGTTCAAAATCTTATATCCCCGAAAGTTCTTGACCGTATGTTTTCAAAATTTGACACGGCGTTTGCGCATGTTTAACATACATAATTTTTCACTATATGTCATACATGAATTAAAATATATATTATAATAAACAAACGTTGATACGAAAAATCGCAAAAGTAATATAGATATAGGTAATATATGTAAGCAATATGTACTTAGAAAGATTTCTGTTTTATAATGCAATGCAATGTTGTGACAAATTTTAAAACGATCAGTAAAGTACTTTCGGAGATTAACGTCTAAACACAAATTAACAGAACACTTTTATGTTTAGAGATTACTGACAGCAGGGAGGGAAGATTAGAGGGCGCGGCAGCTTTTGGACATCTGCGCACTGTTAAAACATATGAGCCACCGGGCATGGTTTTATTTATTTATTTATTTATTTAGCCTGATCAGATTAGGGCCATCAGGCCCTCTCTTACATCGGACCAGGGTTTTACACATACAATATTTCTTTACATGTGAGTTACCTATAACATAATAATGATTTTTACAGATGAACAGTTAATAACATTATTTATACAGGTTGATTACATGTAAAAGGATGTAAATAAAAGGTAATAACTTAACTCTACATATGTAATAACTTAACTCTAAATAGGATTAATACTAACAGTACTACTGAGACACCTTCTGCTGCTGCTGGTGGTGTAATAATAGAAGTAACAACATTTATATTAGCAGATACAATATTTACTTTTGAATATATCGAGACTGGTTAACGCATGGCGAATTCTGACAGAAGCTGTACCTGGCGAGAGCAATGGCAGTTGAAGAATATCTGGGAGGAGGAATGGATGTTACGTACCTGGACCGTAGGGTAATAAAGACTGGCGTCATTATTGCTTTAGTAGATAATCCATTAACTGTCGTTTGAAGCTGGCAGTGTTATTCAGTTCTCTGATATACTGAGGTAGATTGTTCCAGAGCCTGGTTCCTGCTACTGAAAAGGATTTTGAGAAACCGGCTGAGTGATGGATAGGGACAGAAAGGGTTTTGCTCTGACAGGAACGAGTAGTTCTTTTATGTTGATCAGATAAGAGTGTTAAGGTCGAGGAAAGATATGAGGGACAGTGTACGTTGATAAGAGAGTAGAGGAAACAGAGTGTATGAAAATCTCTGCGCTTGTCAGCACGGAGCCAGGATAGTTGCTTATAAGATGGTGAAATGTGATCAAAGAGACGGATGTTACATATATATCGAACGCAGGCATTCATGATTAGTTCCAGACGTCGTGAGCTTTCCCAAGAGAGACCTTGCAAGATAACATCACCGTAATCAATAATTGGAATTACAAGCGTTTGTATAAGTTTCTTTTTAAGATCGAGAGGAAAAAACTTCTTATATCTCCGTAGGGCATGAAGAGATGCTGATGCCTTCCTACACACTGCGGCTGTGTGCTCAGCCCAATTTAGTTTGTCGTCTATTATCACTCCCAGACTTTTTGCCGAGGGCGAAAAATAGATAGGTGTGTCATTTAATATTAATGGTGGTTGAGATTCGCGGTATTTGTGGTTGATGAGTCTAGGATGACCTACCAGAATCGCTTGTGTTTTACTTGGATTGAGCTTTAATCCTATATTCTGTGCCCACTTTGATAGTGCACATAGGTCAGAATTAAAATTCTCGATTGCTGCCTTCAGGTTTTTTGGTTTTGCACTTAAATACAATTGGAGGTCATCAGCATACATGTGGTATTTATAAAAGGACAAGACCGATGATACGTCATTTACATACAATGAAAAGAGAAGTGGACCTAACACCGAACCCTGTGGTACGCCTTATAGAACTTTTCTCCACTGTGACTTTTCGGTGCCGGACATGACGCACTGAAGACGCGATGTCAAGTATGAGCGAATCCATTGCACCACGCCTTGAGTGAAATTTAGACTGCTAAGTTTAGCAAGTAAAATATCAAAGTCCACAGTGTCGAAAGCTTTGCTAAAGTCTAAGAAGCACATAATAGTGGCCTCTTGTCTATCCATTGCCTGCTTAAGATCGTCTGTTACTTTTATCAAAGCAGATGTTGTGCTGCGATATTTGCGAAAACCTGATTGGTGTTCGTCAAGAAGTTTATTAGTAGTCAAGTAGCTGGTTAGCTGATCATGTACTATATATTCTAGGGCTTTGGACAGTGCCGGAAGAATGCAGATAGGTCGGTAATCAGAGGGTGCTGTGGCAATGTCCTTTTTTGGCAGTGGCTTAACTAGTCGACGTTTCCACGCATCAGGAAAAACACTTGTGGCTTAGGACTGATTAAATATATCTGTTATGATGGGCAGCAGTGGATCAATAATCAGCATTATCATTTGGATAGTGATACCATCATCCCCGGTAGATGCTGATGTAATACGCATAATTGCTTTTTTGACTGTATTTCCAGTAACATGCTTAAAACAAAACTTATCATGGTTAGCGTTGTTGATCCTCGTGATATGGTCAATAAGTGTTTGTTTCGTTTCGTGATCGATTGAAGTGGTAGGCGTTGTGAAATAATGATTTAGTTCCTCAATGGAGACAGTGGGTTCGGCTGCAGTTTTTATTTTCCCAATACCAAGACCGCGCAGGTTTTTCCAGAGGACAGCCGGTCTATTTATGTTGTCGGTTAATGAATGGGCGTATCTGAGTTTAGCATTTCTCACATCCTGGCTGACTCTGTTACGTTTCTGCTTGTACGAGGTGTGATTTTCTGATGTAGGGTGCAGTTTGTATGTCCGATGTGCAGTGTCTCTGAGATTCATGAGCTGTTTTAGTTCATCAGTTAGCCATGGTGCGGGTTTCCTTCTCACTTTTTTGGTTTTGATGGGCGCATATTTATCACACAGCTGGTTAAGTTTATTTGTAATTTTGTGAAGTTTCTCGTTTACATCCGGGAAGGTGTCAGACGTTGGCTCGAAAATTATTTCTAGTGCGTCAGCTGTCAGTTCAGGTAAGTTGATGCGTCTTAAGTCACGGTATGCAGTTAATAGTGGTTTCTTCCTAGGGCATTCTAGCGAGTACGTCATGAAAATTACATCATGGGCAGACATACCAGGCGCAGATGTTTGTGACGTTCGAATTACTCTGTCTGGAAACCTTGTTGCAAATATATCTATTAAAGTGTGACTATCAGCTGTGTGATGGGTGGGTGCAAGCTGAAGTAAGGTTAGATTCGAAGATGTAAGCATACGCTTGAACTTCATACAGGACGGACTGTTGAACAGAAAATTTATGTTAGTGTCACCTGCTATAATTATGTGCTCATAGGTCGATTCGAGGTCTGAGAGGGCAGTTTCGAAGCAGTCCAACGCACCTACCTTCGGAGGTTTATAGAGGACGCATATTAGACACTTTTCTTTGAGAGGTTTTATCTCTATGAACATGTATTCCACTTGTTCAGTTTCATAGTTATTTGACGTGTGCAACACGGTAGGAGATAATTCAGAGCGAATGTAAGCTCCAACGCCGCCTCCGCGTTTGTGCAATCGGTCGTGTCTTAGGAAGACATAGCCGTCTAAATTTACGGAATTGGTGGTAATGCTTGGTTTGAGCCAGGTCTCCGATAGAAGAATTATATGAAGACACAAGTCTTGAAATATATGGCGGAACTCAACTAAATGAGCTTGTAGTGATTGAACATTTGCGTGTGCCACGTGGAGCTGTGTGCGCTCAGTTGTAGCGCGCGCGATGATACCGCTAGTCGGTAGGGCAGCGGCAGCGGGCTGTGGGGTGGCGGCGTCCTTTTCTGCGAACGCAGGACACATTGGAATGTGGCGTGGCTGGGTGGCTAGCGGTCCGGGGGTTCGGGGGAGGAGTGTAGGACAGCAGAGAGAGAAAGCGGAAGCAGGTCAGGTGGGTTCAGAGACAGGGGAGGGACAGGGAGGCGCTGCAGCCAAGGTCAGCACGGCCTGTTTCCGCCGAGCGGCAGCGAGGCGCCGAGGGGGAGGGGACGGGGGAGAATCTCGCCAAAGACAAAATAATCTGCACGGAACAACACTAAGTAAGGATAACAATATCGACAGTGGAGCGAAACAATTGCCAATGATGCGTGAGACCAACGCTATATAAAAGTGAATTTAAACCTAATATGGTACCGTAATTAATAATGTAGGTATGGGGTTAATAGTAAAACAGCACTATCCGAAAGTGAACCAGTAAGTGTCACTAAAAATATAATGATAATTTGTTAGAAGAAAGAGAAAAAAAGTGTAACAACAAATCACACCAATCAAATAATGATAATTTGCTAAAAATAATAAAGAGAAAGCTAACTAATGTAGTATAATAGATATTAATGTACATAAGATTTTCTTTACAAAATCGATATAAAGTGTAGCAAAAGAACAAAAAAATAGGAAAGAAAAAAAATAGTAAGCTACACGTGGTTTTGGTAATAATGCATGGCTAGACATTATTATTTGACAGATATCAGAAGGACGTCACCGAATTCTCCTGGCTTGTCAGCAGATTTTTTCATTATTCGTCCTGTGTCTTGTGGGTGAGAATAATATTCCGGGACATAGAATTTGCGCAAAGTGGAGTTTGCTAGTTCTGGCAGCACTCAGGAGTGAGGTCGTCCGCAAAAGCGCCTCATGAGTATTCTGCAGCTTGCTCCCGCCCAGAAGGAAGGCAATCGAGCAGCCAGGTGTGGCTACGATTCCACTAGGTCAAGGGAAGACCTCTCCTGGCCTCTGAGCCGCTCAGTTTTCTGCGTGTTTCTGGGAGGACTCTACGCATTAGGCTGCCGCCGCCCGCGGTAGAGGCGCTGCACGAGGGGTGTCCAGAAAACCCACAGTAGGTCAAACGACCAGAAACGGACATTTACAACGTGAAAGTCGGCAGGTTTACGGAAGGTAGAACACTGGAGACCAGGCGCCGACATGGCAATCGGTAAGAATAGCGGGAGATACATGGTGTCTGCTGCCAGTATGGCGGGCGACAGATTCAGAATAGCGAACGGTAATTGGTGTCTTCATAAATACCCAATCAGCTACGTACAACGCGTTTCCGTGACGTCAGAGGCACTCAGTGTGATAACTCAAGGCGTGGCTCTGGCCCCATGGACTCAGGAGTGACGCTGATTGGGTACTCGGGAGATCCATGACAGTTTCGGCAATACTTCTTCCGAGGGCGGTATGACATTGGTCAGACATTGATATCTCGACTAGGATTGGAGATTTTATTTTAGTCTTTGGCTTGGAAGAGAGATAGTGACTTTGTGGGGGACTTGCCTGGGAGCAGGAGAAGCCGCCAGCAGTCGGCTCTTTTGCCCACGGCTCCTTGGGTTCCATGTCTCTATACGTAGAGTTGCCTACAACTTCACGACCTGTTTCGGAACTAGTGCTTTTGCACTGTTAGCATGCAGAGAACAACCTCAGCCACATCGAAGGGCTTCGTAGTTCCGGTGTCAACTGTGCATTTAGCAGTGTAGCAATAAACGTCAACTGAATTGGCAAGGTTTGGCCGAACTTATAAATTCGTTGACACTGATTTCCATCAAGTTCACAGTGGATGATTGTTGTTGAGTACCGTTTATGAAATACGAAACCGAGTTGTCGTTTTTCGTAGCCACTACTCTCAGGTATCACCCACACCGACACAGACCACTCGCCATACGTTATACCAAGGTATCGCCTGCAATACCTATTTCGCAACAGGGTTCATTGTGCCAGCTGGTTATTGGGAATACGATTACTTTATATCAGGTACAAGAATATTGGTCACTAATACGCCACTGCTAAACAGTAGGAGAATATAGCGTTGACTGGCGGTTTATTTGGTTAAAAATGCAACCAGCATATGGATTTTTCTAAATTTCATAACTAGTTTTCTATCTGCACCATCATTATCGGTGGATACGTTACAGAAACATTTATTATCATGCACCAAATGTAGGTTCACGCTGTAATGGTGGTTCTGGAAAATATACTGAACTTTAGTGATCGGGAACAGAATGAAAAGGAATTAAAAGTTAGGAGGTTACACTTTGTGTACTTGCTGTGTTTCTATTATAGGTGTAAGAATAACCAAGTTGTGCGTTGGGCGCTGACGATTTTCACACAGGACAGCATGTTGCTACACTTGGCGTCACAATTTTCACAAATGGTGCAAAGAGGAAGCTGCCGCACTTGACTAATTAACGTTGTTTTGTTTGAGACATTGTATAGACATAAAAATAATGTAAGGGACTAAGTAAACGGACTGTGGGCAGAGGGTGTTCTCCTGTCCCAATGGTGGGAAAGTATGCCACTGATGAAACCAAGCGCAGACTCCATGGACGTCGACAGTTACCGCCTTTCACCCTCACCAACGTTCTGTGCAAGCTCCTCGAACGTATGGTGAGTCGCTGGATTCTGTGGATAGTTGAATATCGGGGTGTCCTAGCCCAACAACAAGGGCCGTTCCATTATTGAAAATCTTGTGTCCCTAGAGTTGGATATCGTTACAGCTTTTACCCTCCATTAACATGTTGTCACATGGCTGAACATTGTCTTAATGAAGGGCATAACATGTCATTTAAAGACACGCAAATTATTGCTCCAGCCTCACGATATTGGGATTGTGTCCTTAAGGAATCGATCGAAATAAGATTATCACATAATCTTATTAATAGGGAAAAAGGATTTCCATTAAGTAAAACGTGGAATCCCGTTTTATCTGATATTAAACAACAACGGTCTAGTGTTCGACCAGCTCCTTCTTAATTTTCGATTACTCGCTTCGGCTAACTTCTACCGCTGGTGGCGCTGCAATACTCTTCACTTTCCAGATGGCGTTCTTCCAATTCTTTCACATGCGCACTGGCCTGTTTCCGCGGTATAAAGGAGCCGCCGGAACTGATGTGTCCTATTTCGGTGTGGTTGTGCACCAGTCATACCCGAAGATGGCGGCCAGGTGGACCGCCGAAATATCGTATCAGCAGATCGACACAATCCGGCCGCAAACCCGCGAAGAACAACAACCATTACTACGCCGGGAAAATCTACGGAATTACATCCGAAACCTCTACGGGGAGGAGATGGTTATTCTTGTTAAGAGGTTTGATAAACTACGGAAGAAGAAAGGGAAGTTGCTGAGTGCACTTGTTTTCTTATTGAGATGTCGTGACGAAGGTATTATGCCTAAATTTGCTAACATTTCTCATTTCATTGATACTAACATGGCTAAAAAGATTAAGAAACGTGCAAGTTTGGCCCTGGTACGTGAAAGAATTCGTTTTACACCCCGACAATTGGATTCTACGTCCAAAGATTTATATTACTTGCATTTGGAGTTGTCTTCTCGTCTGTCTTCTGTTTCTTGGTTTTGGGTTGACGATGCCTCATGGGCCTATTCGGAGTCAACGCATAAGAGCACTGTTAAGAAACAATCTTCCAAGTTTAATCGACTTCGCCAACAACTATCAACATCTGATGACATTTCTCGTCGTCGGACTGTTATTAATATAACTGACAAAGAATTGGACGATGCTAGTCTGTCGGTTTTGGAGAAAGGCAAGAACTTTGTTCCTCCACCGAGGAATTTGCCTACTGTTGAGTTTATTAGTGTTGTTGAATAGGCGATCGCACTCTTTCCTGAAGATCAGGCAGAGGAAATTAGACTGGAAGTCTCTCACCACCTTAGTCGTGCACCACTTGAACGTAATAACATTTCTTATAGCGACAGACAGGCTATTCGTTCTTTAAGGAAAGAGAAGGATCTTGTAATTCTTCCTGCTGATAAAGGCAGTGCTACTGTTTTCCTCTCTCGTGAAGATTATTTAGCAAAAATGGCATGTTTATTAGAGGATTCACCTTATTGCAAATTACGGAGTGATCCTGCAGACCGGATAAAGCGGAAAACCATCTCTCTTACTAAGAAGAGCTCTCTGTCTGAGGATATCACTAAAAACCGTTATCCAAGGGCGGCGGTACCACCCAGGCTGTACGGTTTACCGAGTGTCCATAAATTTGGAAATCCTCTTCGGCCAATCGTTAGTAACTTGGGTGCACCTACTTATAATCTGGCCAAACACCTTGCATCTGTTCTCAGTCCTTATGCCGGGAAGTGTGAGCATCATGTATCTAACTCGACCGATTTTATTCAATGTTTGAAATCCCTACATCTTGGAACATCTGACATTCTTGTAAGTTTCGATGTTGTTTCACTTTTTACTCAGGTGGGTCATCGGCCTGTTCCTCCTTGTTCGCCGATGACTTTTGTCTGTATTTTGGCTAATTTATTATCGGTGTCGCAGATCGGCGGTTGCAGGAAACCATCTAAAAGGCCGATGGTTTCCAGTTTTCAGCGCAGAAAACCCGACTAATGCACTTCTGTCACCGTAGGGTAGTTCACCTGGACCCAGAGGCATACCTGGTTGGCGATTTGCTATGCGTCGAGGAGAAACATCGCTTTTTTGGCATGATTTTCGACGCCCAGCTAACTTAAGAACCACACCTTCGTCATATGAGGATGGCAACATTTAAATATTCTTCGCTGCCTCAGCCACACTGTTTGTGGAGCTGCCCATCCCACCCTCTTGCAACTGTATAAGGCTCTGATTTAGTCACAGCTGCACTATGAAAGACGACCGTCCTGTCGTCTTCGATATATTTTTATTTTATTTCGCTACATTAGTATTTTGTTAAAACTGGAACCCCACTCTTTTCACAACATGAAGAATAGCATATTTATTTCATATTTTGAAATATTGTTTTCTGAAATGTTAGTTAATATTGCTAGGATTTTGTTATTTTAATAATTTATTATTGTCCCTGTGAGAATGTGTACTAGTTTTACTTTTAAGTGGATGTGCGAGATTCTAATGGCAGTCTGAATGTGGGTAGTAATAGCTCGCTTTGCGTGGTTCTCTCTGGCTCAGAGACGATAGTTGGTCGTTACCAACCCCAGCTGATGATGTGACCAAAGAGGTTGCTAACCCTTTGGTGACAAGCCAGTCGACAAGCCCTCTCGCGAGCAACTCTCGTGATATTCTCTCCCCACCACCGCTGTTATCAGGGGTTTTGCACAGTTTCCAGTAACCTTCGCGCCTCCTGGCCTCTCGGTGGTCACTTTGTGTTCGGATCGTGCTGAGGTAAGGTTGGTTCTTCTCTTGTGTCTGCAGAGATGGCAGCGATTCGTTGTCTAGCATGTTTAACTTAAACTCTTGAACTTAGATCCATTTTTTGGAATATCTTTTCCGATCGTCCAGAGAAATGTGTTATAGTTTTTCAATCCAGTGATTTCCAACAGATAAACACAGTGTATGTGTTCCTATTTGCAATTTGATAACGGCATTGTATATTCAAACCTTTTGTGATTATGTGGCGGTGTACGAACTCTGTGTAAATTCTTTCTAGCTTTGTGGGGCCCGATTTCTCAATGACGATAGGTTCATTTTTTGTATGGCACATGTAAAAATCTTTATTATCATTTCCTTCCATGAGTAATATGTGTTCCATATGGTAGGTTCTTAGAACAAAGCCTTCAACTTCCACTATTGTTTGTTCCATGCCCATCAGGAAAGTAACTATGTGTGTATCCTTCTGATTTCCACTAACATTTCGCGATCTTCTCTCCCCACCTATTTTAATTTTGGTGTTTCTTCTCCGAACTTGTAGTATGCACTCTCTTTCTCAGTAATTCTCTTCCAGCCTTGTACAACCTCCTTCAATAGCTTGCTTATGAAATTCTATATATTTCTAACGCTTGCATGCCATAGTTTTTATTCTCACTTTCCCGTCCTTGTGCTTATTTCACTTTTCTGTTTTTTGAGACTGGACTTCATCCGTCTCTGTAATCGCTCCCTATCGCATGTAGCTGCATTTCATTCGCTTCCTTTCGTAATTCTAGACATTTCTGTTGGTTTCACGCGGTAGTCTATATTTTTATGACTTTGTAATTATTTCACTTTCCCGTTTTTGAGACTGGACTTCTTCCGTCTCTGTGAACGCTCCCAATCGCATGTTGCTGCAGTTCAGTAGCCTCTTTATGAAATTCTACATAGTTCTATGGGTTGCATGCCTTAGGTAATTTTCGTTATTTTTCGGAAATTGAATTTAAACATTTTTATCGGCTTTCGGAATCAAGTGGGTCCGAACTCCGACCTCAGGGGTTTGCAGCTAGTCACCTGAATTCACGCCACTTCTCATTAAACCAGTGCCTAGATAGTTTACTCTCAGATTGCAACTTAAGAGTCCGCCGTGTTTTGTGTAATGAATCCGACTTTTAACCACTTCACCTTCAGTGGAGTGCGATCAAGTAACGTAGTCGTGTGTCGCCATTAGTGTGTTTCCTCGCGGTCTAATCTAAATACAACATAACTTGCTATACGCACGCAACATCGCAAATCAGGCACGACAGACCAGAGTAATTTATTGACTATTGTGTTGTGTGGTACCTCCGGGTTTGCTGAATTTTGCCTACGATAGCGGTGCCAGCGGCTGCCTCGTTTCAGTGCGCTGATTTTGGTGAGTTTCGCTGTTGTATTGCGAGTGAGGGTTGTGTGTAAATCCTCCCCCCAGTAGCGTTAAGTTCTGTGTAATTTATGTTAAACTCAATGTTGGGCATCGTCAGTATTAGACTATGTAAATGAGATGCATTTTTATTGTATTAACAAAATTGGTTCCTCATTTTGCTTGCGTTCGACCTGAATAAACACGTTAAGTTCAGTATAATTTTGACTTGCCTATAATTTCTAGTTTCCGAGCACCTTTCCCCCTTTTATTGAAAATTGTTTCTTACCAGTGCTGAGAACAAGCTCAGATGCAATTTTTTTATGTTTAAGTTCTGTTACGCCATAAATGTTTTCTTAGCCCCCTTTATGAAATAACTTTAATTGTGGTGGCTTTTTTATTAATGTCTGTGTGTAATTTCGTGTGAGGTGAACGTATATTGGCGTCTGTATCGTTAACTTCCTGTTATTACAGTAATTTGAACCAAGGCATTTCTTAATTCTAGCCAGGGATCAAGGTTTTGCAGCAGGGCATAGCCAGTAGTTCACACAGACCTTTTGCTAATTTTACTGCTAAAAGTAAGCTTTTTTTACAACAGTAACCTCTTATCTGGGTACCTCCTACCAGAATGAAGGTTTTATTTCGTACAGTGGCCCACTTTTAACTACGGGCGCCTGGTTCATGATTTTGCATCACCTTCTGAATTGCGGATCTTGGATCCTTCATAGTGGTGTTCGTCTAGCGACGGAGGCTGTCTGCACAAGTCCTGCGCCCAGTGTAGACGACAGGTTGCCCGGGTATTGCTCTCCCCCTCCAGCAGAGTTTATACACATTCGTGACGTCCAAAACAAATATTTTTGTCATTAACACACTCCAATGCTCAGAGTTGTGTCACAGTGAGTATATGTTTGAATTACATTACATTGAAAGTAGTCTCAGAAGCAAAATTATGGAAGACAGTTTTCAAATTACGTTCTAATGTTTTACGCGATGTTCCTAGAAGCACGGTGTTGTGATCTCGTGGTCTTTCATTGTTTCATACTCGTCTCGCTCTGGTTGTCAATAAAGGTTCTGGTGCAGGTATCGAAGTAAACTGTAACAACTATTCAGATTAATAATACAAGTTTTATTGACTGAAATTTACAACACTCAGCTTTAGAACATATGTTTGTTTCTTCTCTCTTCTTGCTTCTCGCGGCGTCGTGTGTATGAGGCTAGCTGCGCTTTACACCTAGTTACTGCTAAGTTCGTAGCCGAGTTCTTAGTACTGTCCTATTTCTCACTAGTAACAGTCAGAGTTGTCACTAGTAACTGACGGGCCGTCCAGACGCATGTCGGCCTAGATACAGCCGCTTGTAGAGGGCGCGCATCTTCGGTTACTCCCTCCAGGATGCGCGGCGCCTGCTTGCGATTTGCTTTCGGTCGATCGCTGCCTTCTCCACGATCGTTCTCTTACGTCTGGCGTGTGGCGCTGCATTTACCCCATAACAGACGGGGTCCTGTCCGACTGCACCGTTGGCAGATGCCTGTGGCTGGCCCTGCCTGTGCTGAAAATGTGCTCCCTGCCTTGGCAGTTTCTCCGGCAACAGCCGTTAGCCTCGTATGTCGCCTGTGTTCATGCCACACCTTACCACCCACATCGCAAGCTTCTATTTACAGCATCTGCCCTTCCCTCCCAATGACGTCGATCCAGGCCCGGTTTTCCATCGTGTTACGCGTTCATATCAGTGAGCACAGAATAAGACAGAGAGGCCTTACAATAGCAGTGAAATGGAGCCGGCAGGAGAGCGCGACACCTAACCAACGTGGCGGCCGCATTGAGTTCGCTGTCTGTTAACTTCTCTTTCATATATTTTAAGGGGTTTCTTTTTAGACAATCTACTGTTGCCATAAATAATTACAAATTTTAGCTAGGGATAGCAGATCATATTACTACATGGAACAGAGGCACATTTTCCCTCTGTCTGTTCCTTTGACAACACTAGGAGTACTGAACGTATCGTCATGCTGTTTCTTCTTTAAGATCCTGCGATAAACTTCGGCTATATTCGATGTCAATAGTAACTTGTGAAACAACTAAAATGAGAACAATAACGTAGAATCGTGTACCGCTTCTACAGTTTAGTCAGATCTGGAGCCAGGCCAATGTACATAGTATAGAATTGCAGAAATCACATTGATCTGACATAAATACGCGAGACCATCTAACTTTTACGAGTGAACCACATTTATCATTTTTCTCTTCTATAGCGCTGGCGCCAGACAACTTCACTCTACAGATTCGAGATTGTGGGAGATCTTTACATTTAGACATATGATCTCGCGTCCTTTCTTTTTTTTTTCTTAATCCTCCTGAGTTCTATAATTCTATCCTATGTAATTTGGCGTAGGTTCCATAGCTTATGCTACAGAGGTCACGAATGTGCAAATGTGGTAAACCATTCTATGTTATTATTCTAATTCCAATTATTTCACATTTTTATATTAACATTAAATATAACCTACATTAACTGCAGAATTAAAACGAAGAAATTGAAGCAAACTGCATTACGATACGTTCTCCAGTTATCGAGTTAATGAACATTAAAGATTACCCGTGTAAAGAAGGGTAGGATTCAGGCAGTTAGTAATAAAATAAATAAAAGTATTAAGTCTTAATTATTTAATATCGGAGGTGTATCCCAGATAAAAAAAATGTTTATCGAAATTGGTCACAAAGTACAAGGTGAATGAGCAACGGAATCTTTGCTCGCTGGTGGGCAAGCTCGCTGAATGTAACGAGTAGAGTTTGAAAGGTTCCACCGCACTATTCTATCCAAATTTGTGAGGAAACTAGGACAGCTATAAAAGTTGTTTGAAAGAAAAGAAAAGTGCATTTCATTATCTACAACTTTGTTGTCGCTGACAAAAATTCCTGACTACCCCCTCAAAAGAAAAATAAATAAATAAAGTGACTGGCGGCTAACCTTTCATGTCGTAATTTTAATTTCATATAAAAGCAATAGTTTAAATTATTATTTTTATACAAACACAATACGTATTATACTTGCTAAGAACACTGTTGCATTCCTTCAGTATTCACATATCTGCGTGAAAAATTTGGTAATTTTTTAATTGTGGCGAGCGCCATTTGAAGAACGACGCATTTATCGTCCCAACTCCGTTTCTACACCCTTCCAATATGGCTTCCTTGGCTTCACTGTTTTTACGCTGATGTAGGCGGTATAGCCACTCAGCTTTTTAGTAGCTGATTATTATTTCTGTGCAATTCAGGTTGTCTTGAATAATTTATTTTATTATTTCGTTGTTCTCATTTCAATTTTTATTACAATATTATTTAATAATTTTTTGTGTTATTGTGTTATCGCTGGTTCATACTCTCCTTTGTTCACTTGATTCCGTACCTCTCCCTCCCGCTTTCTTCCGCGAAGCCCGTACCCCTCCTCGCTTGCTGCTCCAATTAGAATTGTCCTGCGACTCAACCAATTTGTTTGCACTGCAATGTAACGTCTTCGCTGCGAACAGGGGACTTCTTGATAGTGTTTAGACGGGGCTAAACCATCTCAGATACGACTTAGGAACCGATATTATACGAAATTGGGAGCCATTAATATCAGTGGGGGAACACTGGGAAGAAGCTGGTACTGAAAGAGGCTGCAAGGAAGATGGGGTTAGCCGTTGTAGGTGTTAGTGACATTTGGGTAAAAGGAGGAAATGAAGATGAAGTGGGAGATTACAAGGCCTATCTGTTAGGTGTCAAAGCAGGAAGAGCACGATGGGGTGTAGGGCTTTACCCAGAATAATTCTAATAAGGTATGTAAACGGACGACTGATGTGAGTAAAATTGGCAGTCTCGGGAAAGACAATTACGATTGTGTCAGTTTATTCGCCCTGTAGTCGGACACATCAAGATGAGACGGACAGATTTTATAATGCAGTAATGTAGTTGTGACAGTAAAAGACAAGTACAGTGTTTTGCTCATGGGTGATTTCAAAGCCAGATAGGAAATCGAACAGAAGAGTACGAAAATGTTGAAGGTAATTTGGATAGTATATAGAGGCCAATAGCAACAGAAAATTACTCCTGGATGTTTGTTCCATTATGGGCATGGCTATAATCAGCTCCTTTCTTAAGCATAATAACATGCACCTCAGGGGAAGCAAGTCTTTAATTGACTGTATAATAAATATCAGGAATTCAGGAAGATAGCCAAGGACACGGAGTTCTTTGATGACACTGGTCCTCATTTAATTTCCAGCGAAATTAGTTTAATAAGGCCAATAGTGGAGGATAAGAGTAAGAATATTCAGGATAAGGAAATCAGGGACAAATATATAAAAGTGAAATCACAAAGATACCATTTAGCTGAATGTTGTCATTAATAGTCAATGGAAAAAGAATGGAAAACATATAGGTACACTGTACTAGTATTGGTTACACATTGCCTTGGAACAGTAGTGTTTAAAGGTAGGAAGAAACAGACAACTTGGTTGAATGACCCAAAGAAGCCTGTAAACGGAAAAAGGCGTTCGAAAACTATACTAGAACACAAGCGGAGAATGTTCTGTTGAAGAAAGAAACAAATCCAAACAAGTAATTGAAGCATCCAGACAGGAATTGTGGCAAGACTTTGAAAACAGATTGGAAACTTTGGGTCAAGGTGCTGGAAATTCTTTCTGTAATATAATTGGCAGTCAGAAAAGGAGGAAAGAAGGAATCGCAAGGTGGACAGTTTAGGAAAGTTGCTATTTAATCCTGTATAGAGTAGAATGCCTGGAGTGGGTGATGGAAATATTTCGAAGAGTTGCTTAGTGTAGGTGTCGACCAAAGTTTCCGATTTAGATGTACGGTAGGCTTTTCTCCATTACTATCTTATCCATCTGTGTTTGATCAGATCATGATACGGTGTGAATTATTTGCACAGGTCAATTAGTTTGAAAATAGATGTCAGTAATGCATCTAAAAGCGAGTATTATGATCACAATGATGATGGTCCACAGCCTGTACAAAATTGCGTAGAGACTTCTCTTTCGAAAATTGGCAATATAGAATGGTGATCGCATCCACCAGCACAACGTGCTTTGATCGTGAGTGACCCAGGAGTGGCCAGGTGTGCTTTCAGCAGGATATCTGATGTGAGATATTCATTTGAATCACAATTTCATACAGCGCTTCATAATACAGGTGACAAATATAGAAGGGCATCTAGCTTATGCTGAACAATGGATGTTTTTGTTTTCCATGAATACTTAGGACACTTACTTCTTGCGGGTGTATATCGATCTCATGTAGAGTCTGCGAAAAGTTTGTGGGATAAGGATACTGGGCGAATCATATTTCGAACAAACATGACCATGAAGCATTCAATAAGGTATCCCGTGTCTTGCGACACGACTAGAAATCTACTAGAGAGGAAAGACGGTATACTGACAAACTTGCCGCAATTCGTACTACTTGGGAGAAGTGGGTAGAAGTTCTTCCTAAACTGTATAACGCAGGAGAAAATGTTACTGTTAACGAGCAGCTGTCCATTCAAGCTATGTATTCCAAGTAAACCGACAATATATGCGATCAAAATATAGACCCTGAAAGCCCAAATTTATACAGGAAAGGTGAGAGGAGCAGAACCAGAAAGAAATCAGGGAATTGGGGTAGAATTGCCGCGGTGGAGTAGCCGAGCGGTCTAAAGCACCTCGCTGCGGAGCGCGCGGTTGCTCGCCGTGGAGGTTCGAGTCCTTCCTGGGGCATGGGTGTTTGTGTGTGTCCTTAGGTTAGTTTTCCTAGGTTTAAGTACTTTGTAAGCTACGGACTGATGACCACGCAGTTTGGACCGATAGATTTACAGACATTTGAACCTTTTTTTGGTAGAATCTGACCTCTCTTCTGAGTTACGTGGTCAGAATATCAGGTGTGACAACTTTTTTACGTCGTACAATTCGGGAAAGATGCTTCTGAAAAGGAAATTGACTATGTTGGGAACTATATGGAAAAATGTATTATTTATTTTACTTCACAGATGACACTGTTGAGGTTAATTATAATCCTAAAATAAACAACAATGTTTTACTTATGAGTAGTCTCCATCATGATCATGAAATCAGTGATAGGGCTGAAAAGAAGCCAAAAACGATGTTCGACCATAATTCAATCAAAGGATCAGTTGTCAGGTACATAGATATAAATGCAAACAAAAAATCAATAGGCAGCCAATGATAGTTTTCTACAATATTCTTGACGTTTCTTCTGATAACGCATGTGGATTTCTAATGACCCTAATTGAAATAGAAGGAGAATATTCTTGGAAGGACTTGGACAGTTCTGATAAGAAAACGCATTGCACCAAGAACTTATTTCCCAAAAATGAAGATTATTTAAGAATGGTCAAAATTATCTAAAATCTTAAAGATGGGGTTGCTGGGTCAGAATCGGTAAAAACAAGAAAAACTACAACACGGAAACGCTGTAACTTTTCCCCATCAAGCAATGGAAATAAGACAAGCACGTTTTGGAAAATATAGTAAACATAGCTGCAAGAAACATGTTACCTACTTGATGAGGAAATCTTCTCGGGTTGACAGCCGAGTCAGTGCCTCGTTCTCTGACAACGTTCGGGCAAGTTGCTTACTTGCTATCTTCAGGCGAAGATTTCGCCTGAAGATGGCAAGTAAGCAACTTGCCGAAACGTTGCCAGAGAACGAGGCACTGACTCGGCTGTCAACCCGAGAAGATTTCCTCAACGACATCCGCCGAGAAAGTCTGCATTCACATATGTTACCTACTTGTGTCCAGCACCAGCGGTAAGAAGATAAGAACTGTAGTGTTTTTAAGACGATTTCATTGAAAACTCTGTTCTTTAAAATTTAAGTGAATAGTTATCTAAACTGCCAATAGTTAGTACAGAAAAAGTGTGGTGCTTTCTAAGTTGAATGCCTACAATCGAAACTGTCTGTTGTTTGAAATTTATGTGAATATTTAAATAAGAAACATCCCTAAATAAATTTGTGTGTACTATTGTTACTAGCAACAAGTCACTGGAATAGAACAACAATGTTGATGGCTAATAACTGTACAAAAAGTTATGTTCGTATAAGATTTCTACAGCATTTTGATATGTCGGGTCATATTGACCTGAACGGTTTATCCGTCAAGTAAGAGTGAATAGAACAGAAAGGTTACCTAGCGGCTAGTTCAGTGTGAGGCAGCCGCTTTTACTACAATATTTCGTACTTGACTCACTTTCCTTATAGTCGGTGTACATATTTATTGTAGTAGTGGTTTTAAACGTATCAGTACGAAATATGATTTCAGTTTCGTTGACGAACAACAATTTCTACTTCCGAGCTTAATTCCTGATTCCTGTGTTCAAAATATAGATAACTAAATAGAAATAAAAGAAAACAATAAAATACAACAGCCATGAGATTCTTGCTAATTTCGTGACCGTCCTCATTTGAGCATGCAGAGTGCAGCAGCTCTGAAACTTACCATGCAATTCGCAAAAAGGTACTCGGCGAAAAAATTTGATTTTTGTACATCTTAAAAATTGAAATCTTCGGTCGATGAAGGGGTGATTTTTGTCTTCGTTTACTTTACGGTTAATTTCCAGCATCCGATGTAGTGAACTATTGCAAGATATTTTAAAGTGTTTGCAGAGGTAAAAACACATTGCGTAGACTTCTCGTATGGTTGAGTTTAGGTTACACATAGTTGCGTATGAAATGCAGATAACAAATCGAAATTTTATTTAAAGTTTAGAGCAGAATGATATCTTACGTGGTTCTTGAGATATCGGTCCGTGAATGATAGCACGCGACAGTAATAGGTTCGAAAACGCTATTTCTGATCGTTAGGGAATGTATCTTGAGAAATAGTAAATGACTAAAATGTTATGTGTATGTTTTTAGGTGTTTATCTGTAAAATACGTTTCCAATTATTGGAAATGTGTATTCATTATCGCGATACGCTACAAAAATCATAATTTTCGGTATCAAACGATCCAACTGCGTGCATTGGCAAATCTACACTTCAATTCATGGAAAATCTTCCAAATTTTTACGATGCGTCCTAATATTATGATTCCAGAAAGCTTTGAAAGTTTTTCCGATAATACTATCCATTACCGAGATCTGTAAATTCCATATAAAATACTATCCAGATTTTAAACACCATTGGTTTCATGTTATATAAGCGGTACACTCTGATGTAACAGAAAAAAGACGGGAACCAGCTGAAAAATGCTCCTGGCGGAGCACAGAAAAAGCGAATATGTTCTCTGACACAAAAGTGTGGAACCAGCTGCCTTAATTCTCATTCCGACATTCTCACCAAAAAATTTGGCATGCGAACATATACGCGCTTTTTTCGGCTAAATGTGAATAGGACAGTGCAACAAGCAGAGAGAGCCATATATGATGGAACAGAGAAAGTGTCAGTTCAGGAGAAAGGCATACGCTTGAAAACAGCAGTGGAAAGCAAAACTAGATGTCGGAAGTCAGGAACAGTGCCAACAACAAACTAAGACAGATGCAGATAATAGCAATTGGAGCAAAAGAGAAAACAGTGGGAAACTGAAACGAATAGTGACCATACATAAAGCATGAAAGCACGAAACAATTTGTCCAATGTGATTCTTTACCCCTATAGAGGTATATGATGTGGGCCATGGCGAGTCCACTATCTCCAGTTGTCGCCAACTTGTATATGGAGCATTTCGAGGAGGAAGCTGTGGATCTGTGGATTCAGCTGGATGGTAACCAACTTGTTTTTTAGGTATGTCGACGATACATTCGTCGTATGGCCTCATGGAAGATAAAATTTAATTCAATTCCTGGACCATCTCAATTTCAGACACCAGAATATAAAGTTCACCATGGAAGTGGAAGTCGAAGGGAAGCTTTCCTTTATTGATGTTCTGGTTAGAAGAAGATCCGATGGGACCCTGGGGCACAGTGTTTTCCGCAAGAAGACGAACACCGACTTATACCTGCATGCAGAGAGCTGCCACCATCCGGCGCAAAGAAACGGTGTGCCGAAATCATCGGTACACAGGGCGCATACCTCTCGACAGTGAGAGTCTCAATAAAGAACTTGACCACTTAAAGACCGTAGTCCGTAAGAACGGTTACACACAGTGGCAAATTCGGAGAGCCCTACGACACACACCAACTGCACCACAGGCGGAAACAGTTGAGGAACCACAGGAGGATACTGCCACTGCATTTCTCCCGTACTGTGACGCACTATCCAGCAAGATAGGACGGATTCTACGAAAACATCAAGTGAAGACCGTTTTCCGCCCACCATCCAAAACAAAGGCTTTGCTTGGCAGGATGAAGGATGACCTGGGTCTACGTAAATCCGGAGTTTATCCCATGGCAATGTGGTGAGACTTACATTGGGCAGACGTTGCGTACTGTCGAAGATCGCTGTCGTGAGCATCAGCGACATACAAGATTACAACAGCCAAACAAATCGGCAGTTACAGAACACTGTCTTTCTGAACTACATGGCACTGACTACAAGAATACGAGAGTTGTGACCCAGACGTCCAGCTTCTGGGACTGTGTAATTAAAGAGTCCATCGAGATCCGAGTGAGGGAACCGCAGATTAATCGCGACAGCGGCTACACACTTAGTGAAGCATGGAAACCTGCACTCAGCACAGTTAAGAAAAGAAATAAGATGTCGTATAACGGACTGACGTCGGCCGGGGGCGGGGCTAGAGAGCAGACGCCGCCAGTGGACGCCACTGGGCGCGGACGGCGTAGGAGACAGCGGGGGAGGCGGGAGGTAGAGGCGTCGCTGCCGCTGCTAGGCAGACAGTTCATCAGAGCATCTGATGATGGCAGCAGGTCTGGTTGCCGAAATAGTGTGCCAGTTTGACACAGGGATCCGGCCGCACACCCGTGAACTTTTTCATCAGTTTGGCCAATTTTTCCCACCCCTAGTAACCGCGAGTTAAATTTTTCCGGTCTACAGATAAAACCCTAACAAAACTATCCCCATGGACATATGTGTAAAGGAGACAATCGTGATTGAAGTCAATGAAAGCCGACTCTAAATGAGAAAGAAAGGATACTGACAACAATACAGGAAGTGAATTGGACAGTCAGTGGCGCAGAGAGACGATGAAAGTGGCAGAAACAGACAGCGGTGAGGAATCGCGAGGGAAAGGGATGAAGACATTGAAAGTTTGATGCAGACAGAAAGCGGCAGTGGGAGAGACAGCAAAGAAACGGAGAGAGATATATATAGACACCGACAGTGAGACGACATTGCTGACTATGACGGCTTAACTGGACAAATGTATTTACAAAGGTATGCGCTAAAAGTGCGCGAATATGTTCGCATGCCAAAATTTTTGGTGAGGAAGTCGGTATGAGGAATGAGGCAGCTGGTTCCACACTTTTGTGTCAGAGAACATATTCGCCTTTTCTGTGCTCCGGCAGGAGCATTTTTCAGCTGATGTTAAAATACTTTACGGGAATATAGTAGGGCAACGTCTTCGACAACAGCCAGTATTCGGCAGGTGAACGCCGGTCTTTTTTCAGGTATACCACTAACCAGAAAAGATTGCTTTTCATATCTACAATCTGTTTCAACTAGTCGCAATTTTTTGCAAATTAATAGAAAAAATTGCAAGTTTGTTTTACAGGGAGGACGACACAGCTTTATCACCTGTCAACTATGCGAGATCACCTCAATATGGCTCTTATTCTGACCTACCCCCCCCCCCCTTCCACACACTTTTTTTTTTTTAAATCTACGCCCCCAAAATCACACGCCCTGTCTCAAATCTCCATAAACCCTCACACACTGAATGCAGCCACTGGGCGTGAACAGACTTTCTGTAGGCCAAGTCGCAAAATACATACAATAGTAAGAATATAAATATGAACCTGTCCTACGAGAGAGTTTAAGATGTAAGGTAAGAATATGTTTAAATGTTTGTAATTCTAACGGACCAAACTGCGTGGTCATCAGTCCGTAAGGTAAGAAACTGGCCATGATGACACGAACAGATGTCGGACGTAGGCATCGAATATGCTACATAACGGAGTAGCAGCTGCCGAATAGACGGCGCAAATGCAGAAGTAAGGCATACGCAACCACAGGAGATGTGAAGTATGTGGTATTGGTGATCATGTCGAGTCCGGCGCGGAAGTCTAGGACCGGCTGCTTGCTCCCAAGGTAATGGGAAGCACCTGTCACTAAACTGCGGTAGCTGACGCACGCTGTTCTCCCGACGTCGATACCTCCAGGAACTGCAACGAAATGGGCTCGGGAGCTTCTCTCGAGGCTATTTAAAGAAAAGTTCAGTGCATTCATGTGCACTTCCGCGGTTGGCGAAAAAGTCCCTGTAGCCGACCTCCGAGGGAGGTGGTGCAGTTGTAAATCACTGGACAGGCATTCAGGAAGATGGTGGTTCCAATCTCCCTACGGTCATCCAAATTTAGGTTTTCCGTGATTTCCCTAAATCACTCCAGGCAAATGCTGCGATGGTTCCTTTCAAAAGGCACGGCTGCTTTCCTTCCCCATCCTTACCCAAAACTCCGTGTGTTAGCTCTGTTTCTAATGAATAAGTTGTGGACAGGACATTACACCCTAAGCTCCCTTCCTCCCTTCATTCCTTCCGTAGCCAACCTAACAGAGAAGGCAGATACCACCGTTACCTATTCTGTGGATGGCGGCAGCGCCGGAGTTCCAACCGTCACGTTGGGTGGCCTGAATTGGCATGGATTCGCAGAACGCGAAACCTTGTCTCCCTCCACCACCGCGTGCTGCAGCGATGGTTTGAAATAACGGCCGAAGGGAAACTAAACAAGATTTCGCCATCTTGGTCATTTTCTGTAATAATTAAATGTGCAGTGCCAAGATTATGCTGCTCCCTCCAACCGATGCTCCTCCACACGGACAATACACTGGCAGTGTCAGTGGGTCTAGGAAAATAGTATTATGCCTCTAATCGTAAGTTGAAATTTTAATGGTTATTAATTAACGAATTAACCGGGCTGCGTGTGTGATCAATAAACTTGGCATTTCATCGTTAGAATTTGTAATTAAATTTGAAGTGTTACTTTCATAAATCACTTTGCCTTTATCCAAGGACTGGATTTACTGATTCTGTGGCATTGCCACATGTCTTTTAAGCATACCAGAATTAAGTGCATTACACTATACAGCAGTATGAATATCAAGAACTCAGATAGAAAACCAGTACTAAGTAAAGGAGGGAAAGCTGAAAAATGTTCAAACGTTTGTAGAGCTTATGGGACTTAACTTTGGGGTCATCAGTCCCTAAACTTACAAACTACTTATGAACTAGCTATAACTAAAGACGGCACAAATATCAATGCCCGATGGGGATTCGAATCACCGACAGTAGTTGCCGTACAAACCATGACTGACGAGCCACAGACACAAAGACACAAAGAAAATGAAGAAGTAGACAGAAGAGGGGTAATGCCGCTTTCGCCCCCACAGAGTATCGGTCGTCAACGATAGTGTCAAAAAAGCATGAAGCTCGGCCAATTGCTGGACCGCCGATCAAAGGATGCTGCCACAGGATGGTTGACAGGATGATTGACAGGTCTTCTCAGAAGGACAGGATGATTGACAGTTTACATTTAGGCTCTTTTGATTCTCATCAACGGTACTTATCTGACCGCTAATCAAAGGACGCCGCCATAACGCACTTAAGGATGATTGAGATGTCGACATGTCTGTACTCGCACCCTCTGCCACACAGCTGGCTGACACCGTGACCCCTACTCGCTCGGCCGATTGCCGGACCGCTTCTCAAAAGACGCCGCCAGCAATGACTGACCCCAACTTGTTTGCTGCCCCCAGCCATGCACCTGGCAGACACACCACCCCCGACGCCGCCACCGCCAGATGCCACCCTCTCCTACTCTTGCGACCGCTTCTCAAAGGATGCCACAACCCACCCTACCCGCGAGGACAAAACACTACCGCGACGATTGTCTTGACCACATCGCCATCTGTAAACAACACCGCCCACACCAGCCGACCCCTACACCCAGGACAGGGGCGTACTGCACTCTTACGGCGCTACAACCCACCAGATCAGCAGCCAATTAAATTGCATATTTATTAAGCGCGCCGCTGCGATCCGTACGCCAGATCTCGATTTTTTTGTAAACTTCTCAATTCTGAGAACCTATGTAACAATTTCCGCCGTTTATTATTCTCGGAAGAAATAAAGCTACCATATGGTGCTTCATATGTATTTTTAACAAGAATTTCGGTGTAATGCTGAAAAACAATTTATAACAGAAACGTTTAGTTGGTCGATGGAAAAAAATAACCGTATACTACAGCGTGTAGTAACATATTAAAACTCGTATGCGAAATTTGCAAGTAAGAATTTATCGATGCCCAAACACTCCCCTCTCTCTCCATGCTCTTAGCATAGACTATAAATAAAATAGCTGACAGACATGTTTAATAATAGTGCACGTTAGATAATAAATGGTAACGAACGCCACAAACTACCTTCCAAACCTCTCTCACTTTCTCACACACAAATCTATGTTCCTCAGTATCTTGTAGACTGCATGTGTTACACAGAGGGGATATGTATGGAGTATCGCTTGGAATTGGTCGCTATTTTTCTATTCACAGCGGTGTACCAAGACGATCACACGACAGGTAGCAAATTGCGCGAGTGGATATTATCTCCAAGGCCCGGATTTTAATTACCTAAAAACAGTGAAATATGCAAGCATTTATGACCTAAATCGTATATAAATATGATCTTAAAAAGTAAAATATGACTTAATGGAAGTTTATTTCAAGCATTCTTGTTTTTTTTTTATTTTACTTTTTATTTATCGTACAATAATATAAAATTCCCTTCTATCTTTCTGTAGTTTTTGAGGCTAATTAGTACCTATTTTTTAAACGTCTGAATCTTTTATTTTCTAAACATAAAGTACAGTGAACAGGAGATCATCTATCGAAACAGTAAAACAATAATTTTATTTCTGCACACAAATTATTTAAAGCACTTTACATTATTTAATACCGTCTGTTAATCTTCAGTATCTGAAAAGTTGCACTGGATCACAAGGTGCATTTTCAGGTTTTCCATTGTCAAAGATCTACGGTTGTCGCTGAGGATAGTTTTGTACCTGGAAAAGCTCCACTTCACAAGACGTACGGGAGCGCATTTGAAGGCTGCCAGGTCACTACAGATCAGATTTGCTTCAGTATCTTAAAATGTTGTTGCATTCCCAGAAATACTGCCAAACATTTTACACATTGTAGAATATCCAGGATTTCGTTGTAGAACACTTTGCAGTTTGTTTTTCACTTTGTCAGCCACATGACCACGGGCTCGATCCAACTCACTCTGCACATGTTGCACAATACTCAGGGCCTCACAAAGCTGAGTGCCAACAGCTCCCAGTCGTTTGATGGCTTTTGATATCACTGAAAAATTGGCGTTGATGTATGCCAAGTTTCCAGACAACGTATCTGTAAATACGTCTTTCACAATTTTGATAGCACTTGATTCATCGCTACCAAGCTCACAGTAGAATGTTTTTATTTGGGTGTAGTTGGTGCAGTAATACTCAGCAGCATCAAGCCAAGAATCCCATCGTGTAAGAACAGGTTTGGTGGAAGGGGTATTGAAGGTGCCTGTTCCTTGGATTTCTGTACCTGTAGATTTTCTTGCCACAGGAAATTAGTTTGTCCACGTCAGGGTAATTTGATCGTACCTCTTCAGCAACTCTGTGCAACACATGTGCAAGGCAAGTGACACTCTACTGGGGTAAAGAATCTGAAGACCTTTGGCTACTTTAGCCATATATGAAGAGGCATCTGTTACAAGCAGCATAACGTTGTCTCTTTTCACACCATCCGGCCACAGTAACTTCAGAGTGTTGTCAAACAAAATAGCAATCGTCTCTATCGAGAGCTTCACACGTTAGTAGGAAAATATCTCCAGGCCGATCAACTTTTAGAACACCAACAACAACATTTGCAATATACCGCCCATCTATTGACAGCCAGATCTTTCGCTCTGCAACAGTAATTCGTATTTTGTTGAGCACATCATTGTAGCATACCGATAAAGTTCTCAGTGTAGATTCATCTGGAAGCATGGATTCTTCAGCTTTCCCAATGGGATGTTGCAGGACACCATCACCTCACACAAATCCTTGCAGAATGATTGCACGGTTGAAGATTGACCTGTCTGTTCAAATAACAACATTTGTCTGCTGTTATTTTCATCACTTCGTTTCACACAGTTGCTGTGTTTGGCGGTATTACAGTGTTGTTGCACATTAAAGCGCTTTTCTGCACTAGCTTTAACGTCACACAGTTTACAAAATAGTGTTTTCCCATCAGTACTAAAAAACCTCTCTCCAAATTCTCGAACAAATCCTGGCAACTTCACGTTGTCTGAGAACTTTGCTTTAGGCATGATGAACAAGGCACAGGCTGTATTCAAACTGGTTATTGTGAACACCTGCGCGACTGCAATTATTATTACGACAGAAGCCACGTTTGTTGGCTCAGAGAGCGTATTGTCGACTCTGCGCAACAGTGTTTTATGTTCGTGAAACGACTGTTGTGCTACACTGATTTTCTACTACAGTCCTGAGAAATGAAGCTCTGTACCTAATTTATCTGTTTATGTTTCATATCACGATAAATATTGTCTCATGAGCAACATCTTCTTTTCCTTATTTCTGTATCCCGAAAGATACAAGAGAAACAGTATATGCATTTTGGCAAAATTTGGCGGAAATATGACATTTTATAATGCATGTTAGCTGCAATATGACCTATTACTAAAATATGTTGAAATATGACTTTATATTCACAATTAAAATTTTTTTTTTCTACATTAAACTGCCTAGATTTGTGTATAAATTGTTCTAAAAAAATATAACTTGTCATTAAAATCCGGGCCCTGATTATCACAAATCACGTGCCAGTTGTGATCCCTGTATTTATCTTCTATGTTATTCTTAGGATTTATTTCAATCAAGGTTTCAGTACTAGGGAATACCTGTGTATTCTAAGCCGCAGATGCTTATTGAAAAAGGAAATTTTTTAATACTTCATATGTAATGCAAAACCAGTTTCGATGCACTATGGCTTCATTTTCAAGTGCTCCACAGTAAAGAAATGTTTTATAAAAGTTCAAAGTAAAGACAACTGTTATTTCCTTTTCGACTATTCTTCTTCGAACGTAGCTACATTCCAATAAGAAATTCCGTATGTGGTACACTGCAGGTGGTGAACATTAACTGGAGGGTTCAGATCCGGTGGTGAGATTTCGTCGATCAGTTGGGCAATTAAACTGTTCGGGGATGTTTTCCACAGCTTGTATTTACTACTTACGTACAGCGCTAGTGCCTTTGTCTGGACGTGTGTGAGATTTAACCCACCGTTTCGTATCGGCAGCGTTAAGGTCTCATATGTAACTTTAAAGATGCTGCCTCTGCTCACGAAATGACCTAGTGCTGACCACATCCTTTGTGCGATGCCGTTCGGAATGGACAACACTTTAACAACATAGTTGATTTTCGATGTGATGTACGTGTTAACTAGTTGTACCTTTTGCAACGTATTCAACTGCCTCATGCTATGAGTTTGTTACGGAACTCTATATTTGACTGCAATGGTGTTCTGCAGCTTCTTCGGAACTGTATTCCTAAACACCCCATGCCAGTTAATTCTCTCAGTCGCGCGTGGTCTTGCATATTTAATCCGCGTCCAATATTCATAATGCCAGATTTGTCCAAGTTAAGTTTGGCTCCAGATGCAGCCTCATATCTCTCAATAGTGTGGAGCGAGGAGTGTACTTCTTGCGTATTGACAACTAGAAATTCCACGTCGTATGCGTATGCACGACAAACGATCTTCTGTCCGTTTATAACCAGGCCTTGTAGCTGCTGCGTTAACGTGACGAGCAGTGGTTCGATGGCGATGGCGAATAAAGCTATCGACATCGGACATCCCTGTCTTACCAAACTCGCAATTTGAATGGTTTCACCTAGCTGACCATTAATTAAAATTGTAAAGTACTATTGTGGAACAAATTTTGCAAAATACTGACTAACCAGTGCGGAAAGGCCATTTCCTGGAAAATTTGGAAGAGGAAATGATGGCTCACTCTATCTAAGGCTTTTTCAAAATCTAACGTTACTATGCCACATCTTAATTTACAAGCCTCGGCGATTGCTATGGTATCTCGATAGTTCGTGAGCTTTTCGTAATTGTTTGGTGATCGTACTAATGATCGATTTCAGGCGATGGCTGAGGACTCGGGCGAAAATTTGGTAATCTCCATTTAGAAAGGTAATCGGTCTCAAGGCCATAAGCGTATGGCTGCACGGTTTCTTTGGGAGGAACACAACAACCCCATCACGAAATTCTGGTGGAATGACGGTGTTAAGATCCAATAATTCGTGACATACAGCAAGTAGTTTGGTCTCCCTTTGCGGGCCGGTTTTCCGTCGCTCCCAGCCGATTTGTTCATCGGGCTCTGCATGACGGCATCCTCTAACTCGTCTTCCCTCAGCTCAGCTGTCAGTTGAGTTGCATCCGCTGTACTGAGGCGTCGTGACAAATGTGGAGTAAAATCCGCGAAAGCTTTCTCGTCAATTGGTTTGTTTGACAGTAAATCGGAATAATACTCTTGTACAACAGCATTTATGTCACTTTGTTTGGCACAGTCTCACCGGTGCTAGATTTAATTTCTGTTAAAATTTTCCTACTGCCCCGTTTAGTTTCTCGTATTATGTGAAACACTGCAGCCTCTTCATCCTGTACCGAATTCGGAACTTTCGCTCGGATTTTGACACCTTCCAGCTGTTTACGTATCAGAGATAGTAGTTTCGCCTGTGTTCTTTATCTTCATAAAATTTGTTACCACGGTGGCATCAAGATTACACAGTTCCCAGAGACACTGGAAATAAAATTCCGAGGTTCGTTTGTACCATATGTTATTCTCACGGGAATAACACATTAATGCTCTCCTTAATTGAGGTACGGTGCATTTGAGCCACCAATCGATCGTCCGATTGAATTTGTGAAACTCAAGCCCACATGCTTGCCAAGTTGCTAGAAACACCTAGCGACATTCAAAATCTTGCAAATGCTCGATATGTATCTTGTTTTAACATGTTAATGGTACATATTGAATGTTCAAATGTTTGTAAAGCTTATGGGACTTCACTGCGGGGTAATCAGTCCCTAAACTTACAAACTACTTATGAACTAACAAATACTAAGGACGGCACAAATATCGATGCCCGAGGGGGGATTCGAACCCCCGACCGTAGTGGCCGTGCAGACCGTGACTGCAGCGCCTTAGTCCCTTGGGCCACCGCGGCTGGCAATGGTACATATGTACGCTGCATGGTCGGAGAAACTAATGGACCGTATTTCGGATAGTAACAGTTGAGCCTTTAAATTCTATGAGGCATAGATTCTGTCAAGCCGGCTAGCGGAATGGCTGGTGATGTGTGTAAAGCCGGTAGCTTCGCCGTGCAACAAAGTCCAAGTGTCAATTAATCTGAAGTCTTGAACGATCTTCCCAAGTATTAAAATTGGGGATTTGATTCCTTTGATTTAGCACACAGTTAAAATCATGTTACCTGATCCGGATGGAGCGTAAACATTGATTAGCCTGGTGTTTTTAAAAGTGACCCCGATCCCTCCTGCTGGACACAAGTCTTCCCACAATTTGACGTTTATTCCTTCTTCAAGCAGCATTGCAGTCCATACGTCATCTCCGTAGCCAGGGTTGGTTGAGGCGTTATATCCGGCTATGTGATCTAATATGATGTCTGACACTTCTTGGAGCATAGCGGCATCAATATCAGCAGCGTACAAAAAGTGTTGTAAACTTTTCAACTGTAAGGAACTGTGGATCTTATTGAGATTTAGCGTAACAATTTTGCACGCTTCCAAGCCCTTCATACCTTACTTGGAGTGGAAAGATGACAGATTAATTAGTATGATTCTGCTGGGACGGTGAGGCGCTGTCGGTTTCCATTGTTTGGGTTCCTATGGCGACCTTTGCGATGTGACTGTTCTGGCACTCGGGTCCCCTGGGACGTCCCTCATTTCTATATCCGTGTCGTCTTTCTCTGCATTGTCCGCCCACTCTTTTGAAATGGTAGTACCTACGTCCTCATTGACTTGAAGGCACGTATCCTGCGGGGCATTCGATTTTGAGGCGTGCTGATTAGTCGTTTCAGTGGGAGATCCCGACCGTGTACCCTTATTTGGGTTTTTGTTCTGTTCACGCTAAGAGGGGGCAGCATCTTCTAAGTCCCCTTCTTTTATTATTTGCGCTATTACCTTCGTCTTTCCCCATAAAATTGGCACTGATGTTCCAACCGTCGTTTGTTAGTTTTCTTTGGGGACGTACCGGCCGTTTCCGATGCTGCAACGGTTGACACGGATTCGTTGACTGGGTCAGCATCGGTAGCATCTACCATAGGCGTATCAGTCGCCTCCACAGTGTGTACACTCCGTTCAGACACGACATCCCTGGCGTCTTCTGTGTTGTGAATTTCGGGAGCCACCGCTTCTGAGCCGATCTGCGCTTCTGTTCGGTGTTCTGTAATTTCCTGACGCGGACTTGGAGTAGCATCAATAATGGCACTGACTGTCTCCTTAACAACTTGCCGACTTGTCTCTGAAGTTGCGCCACCTCCGGTCTGTAATGACTTCTCGCCGCGCGCCACAGCAACTCAAGACGTCGGCAGTGCCGTCAATGTGGGGGGTGCCACAGTTTCACGCGAAGGCAGCTGCGCAACTCCGCTCTGCACGCATTCCTCCCGCACGTTGCCTCTAGAGCCGCATCTGTCGCATGTCTTGGGTTGCCCATCATAGATAACAATTGCACGGTATCCACAGATACTAATCTACGAGGGAATGTGTTTCCTTAGGTCTGCTTTCAAATGTTCAAATGTAGGAAGTAGAATACCAAAAACCATATATTTAACAGAAACATTTATTCTTTCACTAACAGTTTCTGCATGCCCATGATATAGACAGATAAGACAGAAATGGACACGTGACCATCGTCTCTGGACGTAGATGAAGTGGAAGAACATTGCATGTTCAAATTCAGATGTTTGTAAATCTACCGTACCAAACTGGGTGGTCATCAGTCCGTAGCTTACAAACTACTTAGACCTAGGTAAACTAACCTAAAGACAAACACATACACACACCCATGCCTGCCGGGAGGACTCGAACCTCCACGGCGAGCAACTGCGCGCTCCGCAGCGAGACGCTTTAGACCGCTCGGCTACTCCACCGCGGCAAGTCTGCTTTCAGTTGTCGAACACCGTTGAGCATCGGAAACTTGTGAGCAGCCGACCAACGTTCGGCAACATTGCTGATTACTTTACCATAAGGCGCAATTGCGGCATCTATTTCGTTGGCAGGGATTTCGAAACGGCAATTCAAAGATCCTAATCGTTCGAATGCCGAGACCGGCGTTACTGTGACCTTACCGACGTTACCATCACTGAGCTTGAATTTAAGAGTTTCTCCAACGGATTCAAAAACCTTTTCACACATTTGCGAACACTCGACGAATTTTAGCTGGCGAAATCTGGGAAATGGCTAGTCGAATCCTGTCTTCCAACCTCGAGTGTATAGGGATTGCTTGCATACACCTTGTCTTTTAACATTCACCAAAGATAAAAGTCACAGGGATTTAGATATGGAGAACGAGGAGGCCAGTCAACAATCCTATCATCAAAAATACTTAGTATTGCTGCCATAGAAGCATTGGCAATATGTGGTCTTGTATTGTCCTGCATGAAATAACTGTACTCGTCGAAATGTTTTACACATACACCTGGTTGTTTCACATTGGAAAAATCCGTTGGAATATGCCTAAGCCACACATTACGACGATTCTCATCAGATGGCAAAGAAAATATTGTTGTTCTTTCCGTTTCTGTTTTGTAATTGGATTTACATCCAAAAACACTGCACTTGCGTGGCATTTCAATATTTCTCCAAATCTAGAAGTAAAAGAGGACGGATATTAACACCCTGCGAAGTAACTACCGTACCGCGATTTTACATGGTAGACTTATCTTACTACTGTATCATGACTGCATAAGCGAAACTAAATGAAAATCGTTTTAACACTACTTACCTCGTATGTACAAATAAATCCTTTTTCCCTATGAGTACGGCAATTTTCTTCGACTTGCATGCACTCTCAAAAACACCTCACCACTGATCTGCACTAAACATTAAAACAAAGCACTTGCCTACATTTCATATTTCCGAGTATCTTATTAGCACGTATTTCCTACGTATCTTATATGTTGGTTGAGAAATCTTGTTGTCAAACAATTTCAGAAGAAGTATCTCACGCTGCAGAGCGCAATTCACTGAAAACTGCCACAAGAAAACGCTTTGTATTCACTGAAAACTGCCACAAGAAAACGCTTTGTATTCACGCTGAGCTGCAACCACAACACAAGATACCGGCATGACTGATCTCGAGCACTGCGAGACCGGCCCTGGTTGCTGACGTCACGAATACGGGCCGCGGCCTGTCTTTCTCGTCGGCCACGTGCCGAGTTCCTTGACCGTATGAGGCAACGTTTTGGTCGCGCAACGCCGCGCCCGCTTCAACTACGCATTACAGGATCCCAAGCCGTACTGAGCTGCAAGCCGCCGTCTTTATTGAGGGTGTTTTCAGAAATTTTTTATCTCTACTGCCTCGTTTATTACGCTGCCCAGAACCTGTTGGTCCGTTTAATAATGGATGTCTCGTCGAAAGCAATTCGCTGCCTGTTCCAAAGCATGTTCCACCACAGCTGATTTTTCAGCATAGCATAATCGAAAACACCGCTCGTGTTCTACGCGTCGCTGTTCAACAGTACGAACAGTCTGGCCGACATAAAACTGCACACACTCGCACGGAATTTTATAAATGCCTGGTGTACTGAGACTTACATCATATTTTACAGGCTTCATTACTTGTCGGATCTTTGGTGGAGGCCTGAAGATAGTGTCAATGTTGCCTCTCTTCAGGAGCCGGCTAATTTTCCCTGTTGTGGAGCCACAAAACGGCAAAAATGCGGTCTTTTTGACGTCTTCATATGTCTTGTGATCACGTGCCTTGGTTGAAACTGCTTGAGATATTTGTCTCTTGCTGTAGCCGTTATCCTTGAAAACTTTGCGTAAGTGGCTAAGCTCGTTTGACAGGCTATCAGCATCTGATACGGTTACTGCTCTATGTACTAAGGCCTTCAGAAGTTTTTTTTTTTTTTTCCTTTGCTGAGTGATGGTAGCTGGTGGCGTGCAAATACCGATCCGTGTGAGTGGGCTTGCGGTAAGCGCTGAGACCCAGACTTCCATCGGGTTAACGACGGATACGAACGTCCAGGAATGGCAGGGAACCGTCCTTCTCTACTTCCATCGTGAATCTAATGTGGCCGTGGATACTGTTGATGTGCTCCAGAAACTCTTCTAGCTTCTTCTGTACATGAGACCAGATGACGAACGTATCGTCGACGTAACAATAAAAGATATAGCGATATTTCGAAGAAAAGCCTTTTCGAAAAGTTGTTAAATCTGTTTAAAATGACAATCTACAATAATAATTTAGTCTTACTTCCTGCCATGATATTACATACATCTCAAAGATTTTGTTAACTGTAAACGTAACAAGAAATTTCGCTATTATTGGTCCCTTTTCTCAAGTTCCTTTCTCACACACTCGAAGGAGATTAATACTAAATACTTATATCTTCAAGGAAAAATGCTGGGATATGTTTCGTAGTTTTTCTATCATTAATAATTGAGTAATACGGCGAAGCCTGACAGCAGACTGCGTCAGCTGCAGTGTGTGGTACAGTTACAAAGTCTCCGACACACTGCTTTCTAGATACATAACCAAGTCATTTTGTTCCTATTATGATGTAGCTTGATAAAATCAATATCATTTTATAGTCATTTTTGCCTTACAGGCATAATAGGACGGGCAAATATTAAATTTTATTTTATTTACATTTTTTAATGTTCATCATCATTTCAGTTACTTTGTATTAGCACAATGTTTTGTATCATTCCTGATATCTACATTATACTTAAGGATTCCTCACCATCTACTTTATTTCGTATCAGTTTGACACAAAATCATAAGAAAATGACACATACCAGGATAACACCTTTCCCTGGTGGAGGACCACAGTCACTTTGTATTTCTAAAATCATTTTACCGTTATTTGACCGTTGTAAATAGTTTATTCGCCTAAGGAATGTATCAGACAATACTAAACTTGCGACACCTGAAAACGGTTACAACGCCTAAATCATGATTGCACTATAATAAAGTAATCTCAACGGTCAAGAAGCGCCGATAACTTCATTAAAGTAGGAGGATATGTTTACGAGCGAACACCTCCCCCCCTCCCCCACCCGTAGACCGATTCAGCTCACAAACTATGTGGCTGAACGCTTATAATACTTGCAAATCAATGAAACACATCAAAGTACTATCCTCTTGAAAATATAACTATTCAATACTAACGTCGTTTATTTTCATTGCTGTGAAACATTATTTACGCCAAACAGATATTTTAAGGGAAAAAAATTGTTGTCTATTGCAAAAGAAAACTTAGTAAAACATTAATTTCTCTTAAATGTGTGTATAAAAGAAAGAAATTTATTTCTTGAAACGTCATTTTCACAACACAGCAATATTCAGGTAAGAGAATGCACTGAAACAACTAATAGAACATAGAGCCTTAAGCAACAAAGAGACAGTAGAAAACATCGTGGATTCCATCGACAGACAGACTATTGAAAAGATACTAAAGAACAGACGATTGGATGCCACTACTCAAGAACTTATAAACGAAATTCTGTCTTACACAAGGAAGAGCATTATCAGAGGAGTTCGAGAGAAAAATTGGCTTCATACAGGGAGATGGACTTCCACCAATTATGTTCAACGTAATACTGGATGAAGTTATCAGACAGTGGAGAACAATAAACGAGACAATGAGAATACCTTAACACATGTGGGGACATAAAAGACAAAATGTCCCAAATAGCTCGAGGCGCCTTAGACCGCTCGGCTACTCCATAGCGGCTTCTAAATTCCATTAATATAAACATACAGGGCTATTCACAAAGGAGGAATATATTTCAAAAAGTATTTCTTTCAAACTATGAAAGATAGAAACAAGATTCAAACGTTCCTGGAAAGAGGAAAGCTTAATTTTTTATACATTCAATATGGGCATCATGTATTAGATGAAAAATACTGAAACAGTGGCTCACTTCTTGGCACACATGAAGCAGCTGGCTTCTCGTTATCAAATTCACAGCCTCCTCATAAATTTAATGAAGCAGACTTTCAAACGTGTCAGGCAACAGGCGGATTAGAAACAATGTCTTTTACTTAAGGTGTCAGTTTCCGACACATGGGAGGCCGTGGTTGATGAAGTTGATGTTCTGCTTCTCCTCATCCAATCCAACATCATGGAATGGTGTCATTCAAATAATGTCGGACGTTGGTACAGAAATGAGGCGGGGAGCCATCTTGCGTGCAGACGAAGTCATCTGAACCCTCTTCAAGTTGAGGAAATAACCAGCTTTAAACCATTTTTGATAGGTTAGTCCTATCATAGTTTTCTCCGTGGACAGGAAAGGCTCATAGACATCGTTGAGAGATATGACAGAGCAGACATAACTCTTTAACAATTTGTTTCATCTTAAAATTTTACACTGTTGCCTGTCGAGGAGCATTGGAATTGTGGTTCTATCTTTTACAGTTTGGAAGCTAAAAGTCTTTGAAACCCGTCCCTTGTTTTCGAATAACCCCTTATATCTAGACGGTTGTATTCTTATTGACGTTCCTCCTCTCTGTCCATCTACTTCTCCCTCATCCTCCGCCCCCACTTCCGCCACCTTCCCCTCCTGTTCCCCCTCTATGCACACACAAATGTTCCTACCTCTGACATTTCCTCCACAAATCTCTGCGAATCTCCTCCTGCTTCCTGCGTCTATTATCTCCTCCCTCCACTGCATAACGGAAACCACATATTACAGTCTATCAGATAAATTTCGTGCTGGTCATTCCAACGGTTTCGAAATGTGGACTACAGAGCTCTCTACCATGCAGCGTATGAAATCTTATTTCGGAGATCAAGTGAGCAAAAATTTATGACAATTATAAGAACGGTATTGCTCTACAAAAAATACGAATTTGCTCCGAAATGTCGGTACTGATACAGAATTACCAATTTAGATTTTTCAATGGTTACTTGGGGCGTATCTTATTTCCTTTCTAAACCATTTTTGTAGTAAAGCGATCAAAACAAAACAAATATTACTCTAATCGGTAAAGCCATTCCTGAGTTTTAGGGGTGCAAACGCCCAGCGTCCAGGTTGGAATAAATAATATAGTAAGGACAGTTTGCAACTCACCGCAAAGACGTTGTGACGAGCTGCAACAGGAACGCAGAAAAGATACACACAAACCACACTTTCTGCTATCGGCCATGGACTTTTTCAGAAAATAGAACTCTCACTCATCACACTAGCACTCAACACAGTCATACAACCATGTGTGCAGGGCCGTTGGTTCAGAGCACTAAAGAATAGAATATTACATGAATTTTTTACTAACTCCATTGCCACCTCTAACTTCATCCAAGTAGTAGCCTCGGTTTCAGCCGGTTTGGTCTGGTCAGCATACACGCCAAGGCCACGACCCGACCACGTGAACGCCCCTCAGCTACAACATAAGCAGAATCGTGAGCCTACCGGTCGGCAACTTGATGGTCTGACGGAAGGAACCGATGGCAGGCTGAGGAGAGCACAATGTTCAGAAGCACCGTATTTCTCCGTTCCCGCCTGATGGCGCTTCCACCTGACTTGTTGCTATGAGCCAGCGGCGATCTCCGTGGTGCCTATGTAGCCCAACTATTTGAATAAACAATGTCTTATACAAATACTTTTCATTCCTGATCCGAAGGGACGCCCCTACCTCGCCTGTACAGATGACCTCCGGATGCCGCACTTCGAATCACGCTCTGCGGCGAGTAAATCGGCGACGAGGAGGGAGAGAGGATAGGAAGGGTAGGTCACGGTGGTTGGGATGGGTTAGATGGGAATAAGGAGATGCAGTTAGGAATGGAGTGGGGAGGCGGGTGAGGGGAGAGAAATAAAATAAAATAAACAAAATAAAATAAATATATACTAAAAAAAATTGCGTGCACACTGCAAGTACACAAGACCGCACACACACACACACACACACACATACACACACACAGACAGACATACACACACACGATCGCACATTCACACACCACTTAAAGTAGGTGAAGTATTGGATAGAGAGGTAGGTACTGTGAGGTATGGCAATATGAATCAGTAGAATTAGTTCGAGAACACTGGATGTATCGTTTCTCTCCACTAAACCATTTTCTCTTCTGCTCTTCTGTGCTTTGCTGCCGTACCACTTCGCAAATAACACTGTTCTGTACCTCGATAGCTTTTGTTCCTGTAACTTTTTCGTATTATATGTTCAGAGTTCAGTGGGCGTGCCCTTGGTGAAACTTCAGGATTGCGCGTAGTATTACTTCAGGCACCGTCAGAGGCCTTATTAAATTGTTTGCTGCCCTTTACTCAGCCCGGTAATAAACAAGTTCCCGACTATTACTGCGTTGTGTGCTCGCTCCCAGGAAGGTAACAAAGGCCGCCAGCTGTTTGCCAAGTGCGCAGGCGCAGACTGGCTGGCGGCGCGCCCAGCTCCTGCTCCTCGATGAAACTTCCCGGAGCTGCCAAACTCCCAGAAAGAGAAGCAACTTAGCCCGCAGAGAATGCGACGCTCCAAGCTGCGGAAGCGTCCCCCCCCCACCACCTCCCTATATTAGAGTCGGGACTCGAATTTCGTCGCCGCCTTTCTAAATCCAGAGTAAGCCGACAATGAAGTAAAGGCTGGATAAAAAGTAATGAGAACTACATTATTTATATATGACATTATTTATTGACAAACGTTGTAGTAGTTACACAACTTCAATACAATCATACCTGTTATTTATGACATTTTTCCCAAATGTCCGAAAGTACGCACGTCAATTTTTGTTGTTGGGACCGAGCGAGATGGTGGACTAGTAGCAGTCTGTCATTCTGCAGGACGGTACTTAAAATCCACGTATCGTCAGCTACATGTTGGGACTTGGCGAATCTCTAAATCTCTCCAGGCAAATTCCAGGATGTCTCTGTTTTGTCTCGGGCTGCAGTGTGATCGGCTTGTGCTAATGGTAGACTGCTCGCTCTCGTAGATGGAACTCCTCTATTGAACTCCTGGATCTAACCGTCGATTTGCTGTGTGCCGGCCGCGGTGTCCGAGGGGACTGAGGCGCTTCAGTCACGGTCTGCACGGCCACTACGGTCGGGGGTTCGAATCCACCCTCGGGCATGGATATTTGTACCGTCCTTAGGATAAGCTAGTTGTTAAGTAGTTGGTAAGTTTATGGACTGATAACCCCATAGTTAAGTCCCATAAGCTTAACAAACATTTGAACATTTGATTTGATTTGCTGTGGTGCACTATGATAAGTAGGCGATTTACGTATCTGTGACAATTACACAACAACACAAAATAAATCTAATATGTGGTGAGAATTATTTACATGATAATATCGCCTTAATGTCGCTACTCACAATTGGTAAAATTGGTAACATCACTATATGCATTTCAGTGTTGTATTTGGTCCGTATGTGTGGTTTGCTGTTATACACTGCACACCAAAGATTTAAGATCATTGTTATGCACACATTATCACAATTTCCACATGCTATCCTGATGTAAATAAACCAAATACCTTTGCCAAACATATTCTGAAAAGAATTTGCATTTGTAGAGAAATGTTTGGTTGACACTTGCATTATTTTGAAAATTATACATTGCACTCAAATTATGGCCTAAGATTAAGTTACAATATTTCAGAAAAGATAATGTTAAATTTTTATGGTATAATTGTTCTATATTGCTGCATTTTTTATTTTTACTTATTGTTAACGTAGTGAAACAGCGCATTAGTTTGTCTATAATTTAGTATTAATTTGGTAATTTTATATTTTAGATCAATTAACATAGGCATAGTACTTTGGGGAACATGGGAAAGGATGCAAGAAAAGTGGATTTTGTGTGTCTGTGGAGTGTGTGTGTGTGTGTGTGTGTGTGTGTGTGTGTGTGTGTGTGTCACAGGTACATAAATCCCAATCTTAACCAAGCGTAGCATAATAAACCGTTTTACCATCTGATGACAATATGTTAGGCATATAGAAACCAATAATGGAAAAAATATTATTTTAAACTTTTTAACGTCATTTCTCTGTGCTAGTGCAAATAACAAATTCATTTAAACGAGTTTTGTTTCGACATCACGGCTATTGCTTGAAAACTGTCTTCATAACTCCATAAAGATATACACAAAGGGAGGGGGAGTTACATCAGATAGAGTTTCTGTGAGCAAAGTTTCTGCACTGGCTAGTGGTTTCAGAACTAAAATTTCGCACCATGCCCTAGATGGAAAAAAAACCCCTAAGACTCAGGACAACACACCCACACACATACAGTAACGTCTGCCCAGACCGCGCAGCAAGACACCTTAGATCATGCGGCCTTTCTGTGCATCGGGACTACTATATATTATTACGCTCGGTGTAGCTTACTAAAGCGTAGTGAAATGTTTCTGGCGTAACACCCTCTTCAATATGATAAAGGACGATGAAATTCATAGGGATTAAAGTCATTGGAGCGAAAATAGATGCAACGTGGTATGACTTCGTTTATGTTAATGTTAACGTTCAACGGTAAAGCATTGCAGTTAAGGAGTATCTTTCCTGGGGCCCTATTCTATAACCTTTCGGCACGCCAAAGTTCGGTTCGGTCAGAGAGCGCACGGAGGTGTCGAGTTATCGAAGCAGCTCCATTATTTAATTCTGTATGCCTTTCGGCGGCATTGTGGTCCGTCTTCGTGAACACCGGAGCTCACGGTGGCGCTGTTGCCAGATCCGCTCACATCAGCCAGTCAGAAGTGCCTGACTGCTTCTCCACGCATGCGCACTGCGGGTGAGCAGGGGGGAAGGCAGCTGTGGCCGGCGTTCGCTGCATTTCCTACCATGAGAGGCAGCCCATCAAAATGAAAAAAATGAAGGACATGCATTTTATAATATGGCGACTTAACATGACAGTGCGTTCCGATAACTACCTACTGAAACTGAAAAAGAGACTATTTAAACTTATGAAAAGGTGTTTATTCGCGCTACTCTATGTTTATCACACCGTATCTCCTAAACTAAGTGCCGCATAGCAAAATAATTTTGTAACTGCCTTCAGTGCTATATGTTGTCGATGTCTGCAATTCAATATTTAAATTCACTATGGAGACTGAAACGGAGGGTAAATTGCCGTTCCTTGACGTCTTGGTCAAGAGAAGAGCTGATGGCACCCTGGGTCATAGTGTATATCGGAAGACAACGCACACTGATCTGTATTTACACGCAGACAGCTGTCACCACCCTTCACTGAGGAATGTGGTACTAAAAACTCTAGTACATAGGGCGCTCACTATCTCCGACGCAGAGAGTCTACCCCAGGAATTGGAACACCAAAGAACTGTAATTCGAAAAAATGGGTACTCAGAGTGGCAGATTCAGCGGGTTCTCCGCCCAACCACTACAACACAACCTGTGGAAACGGATGAAAACACGAGGGAGGCTTTAGGCACTGCGTTCGTTCCATGTACCGGCGCACTCTCGGGGAATATCGGCCGTATTTTGAAGAAACACCAGGTTGGAACTGTTTTTTGTTCGCCGAATAAAATTCGTGCACTGGTGTGGAGCGCTAAAGATGATCTAGGTTTCAGAAAGGCCGGCGTGTACCAGATTCCGTGTCAGTGTGGAAAGTCATATATTGAACAGAAGATGTGTACCGTCGAGGATCGATGCGTTGAACACCAGAGGCACACACGATTGATTTATCCGAGCAAGTCGGCGGTCGCTGAACATTGTTTGTCAGAAAATTATGCGATGGAGTATGATAGCACTAGGATTCTGGTACAGACGTCGAGATACTTGGACTGCGTCGTTAGAGAGGCCATTGAAATTCGCACAAGTGACGACCTCATAAACCGTGACTCTGGCTATAATCTTAGCAAAGCTTGGGAACCAGCGATTGGGTTAATTAAGAGTAAATCTAGCAAACGTAACGAAGTGACGACCACGGCGGACAGAGCCCTCACACCGACGTCTTCTCAGACGCCGGCGCAGTCGGTTCCCGGCCGCGTCGCGGGGCGCGGACCGCGGAGGGGCCGCTCCGCGGGCCGAGGGTATTTAAATGGCCCGCTACCGGGCTAGAACCCAGTTCCCTTCGAGCAGCCGTAGCGTGCGGATCTCCGTGCCGGCGCGTTTCCGGGAGCTCAGTCCGTCAGTTCACCTGATGATGACGACATGTATGATCGGCGAAATATTGTGCCCGTTGGACACTATAGACCGGCAGTACACCCGTGGATATTTTGATTATCAAATACGCCGGGAGAAACTGAAGAATCACAAGTATTATCATATTTCATTACTTAAAACTTCCGGGCTGATATGCCGTGTTCCATACATAAAACATTCCCCTGACGTTTCGCCCTCGTCTGCGGAAGGCATCCTGGGAGGTTAAGCGGCGTACTGCAACGAGAGCGCGAATGAGCGTCGTATATATAGGCAAAACAGATGGCGCTGCTGTCAATCACGTGGTGTCGGCTGTGCTGTGGTCTTTGCTATTGCCAACCTCCTCTATTGAAATTAATCTATTACCATGCTGTTGCTGCAGTGTTGACATCCATATCTTATCAAGTTTGAGACCTTCTTATTTTTGTTAAAATTATTTCGATGTTTAAAAATCTCAATGTCCTCTCTGTACAAACGCGCATAATAATGCGACGTCTTTGCTATGACGGACGTCTCGTTAAATTTTATTTCGTGGTCGCCTTCTTGAAACACGTGTTCCGCTACAGCCGATTTATCAGTATGTCCGAGGCGGCAGTTCCTTTTGTGTTCGCCCAGACGAGTGTTGACACTTCTTTTAGCTGTACCTATATAAACTTTTCCACAACTGCAGGGGATTTTATAGACAACTGGTGTAGCCAGGGGGTATCGCTTAACTTTTGCAGATCTTAAAAATTCTTTTATTTTCGTGGTTGGTCTGAAAACAGTTTCCACATCGTACTTGCTTAAAATTTTTCGAATACGATCAGTGTCCTTACTGATAAATGGTAGAAAAACTTTCCCCTTGGGTTGTTGTCGTTCCTCGTCCGTCCTGGTTGCGCGAGTCTAGCGCGTTGGGAGGGAAGGCGCGGCAGAGAGAGCGCAGTGCTGGCAGTGAAATACTTTTCATTTGGGTACTACGGAAGTACATGGAAGTTGCGGGAAAGGAGAAAGTTCTCAGAAGCGCAAATTAGTCAGACTAATGTTTTTACTCAAGCAGGAGCGTACAATATTTTAAGAAGAAAATAGTTGCTTGACGATGAGGAAAAGTGAAAGGAATGTTTTAGATTCACTCATAATCAGTTTCCGTATCTTCTGTCGTTAAATGGACATGGTTTGATACCATGCTGAATCCAAGTGCTCAGTGCCTGTTTATGTATATGTATGACGAACAGCAGTCGCAAATATTTCTTTATTGCCACAAAATTTGATCTCGGTCGCTGTGTGCCTCTCATCATTGCCTAGAAGGTAGTTTGAAACGTACAAAAATTTTCAATCTGCATATTGAAGATTACGTAATCGTCAACATGAAGACTGAAAAATTTTCTCTATTTCAAACTGCATTTTAAGCATTGACAGTAGTCACACAGTGATCGAAATCAGGTTTTGCTACAATTAAGAAATGATTGTGTTCATCTTGAAACTGAAAAGTGATTGCTACAACTGAGTGGGGAAACTAATTACACCTGAACAAAAACTTAAGGGCCTTACTTCCGTGAAGTATATTGACACTTGCACTGGTGGTTCTATCCCTGACAATGAAAATATGGATAATCTTAGTTTTATTAAAATATTTGTAAATGATATTTTGTATTTTACACCCTTTTGCTACACACTTATTATGTATGACGTATAATGTTCAACATGCGTTGAATTTTTATTTTTTTTATTTTTGTCAAAAATACCGCGTTGTTAACCTTTTTACGAAAATTCGGTATTGCGCTGAATTGATCCATAACATGAAAGTAGCACACAGATGAAACTTTATATTTGAGAACCTCGTATTATTAGGTTGCTAATATGGAAAGTTGAACTTTCGTCATACGTGTAGTCTCTAAAACACAAGAAGCCAAATTTGGATTTTTTTGTTTTCGGCGATTTCTTCGGGATATTTTGATACCATTTTCTGACTGAATATGGCTCGTATCATTCTTTTCATTATTGTTCTTACGATAAAGATTTTACTATAGAAGCTGGCCACTTTTCAATTCTTTGAATGAAATATTGACCGAGATATAACAGCCAGAAGTTGCCAGAAATTCGCGCTTGCTCTGCACACTGTGCACACTGTGCATGGTCTGAAGTGGTTCGTTTTTATCTTTTGATCAGCATATTGTTTCAATCTGATTAGACCGAAGTCATGATATTGAATGAAGTCATTACTCACAAAAGCACACGCTGACATGTAAACGAAGGTTAACCTGCTCAAAAACAAACAATAGTAAAGTGAGTTACTGTTTAGTTGCAGAGTTTTTTTTTTCTTTTTTTTTAAGTTCTACACACAAACAACAAAACTTTTAGGACAACATAAATGAGGTTCCTGTGTCGATAAGCTATTAAATTCAATAAATCGACTTAACAGGAATCTACAAGGAGGAGCAACCTTGATGTTCGTTTTTATAACGAAACATACGGCATTAAATATTTGAAAAAAAAAAAACTGCAATAGTGAATTATGTTACTACAAACGGTTACTAACTGTCTTTACAGTACTAATTATACAATACTTTCTGTAACGTACATAAGAAATAGTGACTTTTTTTTATTTGCTTGGAAAGGAAACTTGTCTCGACTGAGAAAGTAAATTATGATTTAAAGTGTTGATGTCATTTTCATTAGGAAATAATAAAAGACGTTTTTGATGCTAAACATAAGTTGTAATTAGTTGACAGTTTTCACCAGTCTACTTTATAAGTATGCTAGCTTAAACCCGCGGCTCCGCTCGCGTGTTAGTAGATCAAATCACACGTACAAATGCACTCGTTTCTAAGAATGCAATCACGAAATTCAACAATATTGATTGTAATAATACCACAGGTGGATCACGTGCTGTAATGCGCGAAACATCAAATCGATTGCTTTATAGAGATGTATTAAAAGAAATTCCTTTTTTACTGGTTGATTTGTTTGTTCTTATATTTACTTATTCTTGGGCCGATCCTTACAGAGAAAGAGCTGAAGACATTGTAGCACTCATGGACCAAAGATATGGTCTGTGGCATCACGTTTCGCTGTATGTACCATCCTTGCTATAGAGTCGCAAACGTCATCGCTGGCCTTCAGTCCGAATTCTTGTATAATTTGACGACTTTCAACCACCGTATCTTCCACACCCTTGTAGCTATCGACATGGACTGCTACGGTGTACAACGGGAGACTTCTGACAACAATTACACACAGACCATTCGTTTGCGTTCTGTAGTTTTCGCTGCAGAGCAAAATATTAACACCCACACACACACACACACACACACACACACACACACACGTAGAATTGTATATACACCGATAACTTTCCATCCCAATATACTCCACCCTTTTATTATTATCAACCCTGAATCACAAATGCAACCAGTAGAACCATTTACAAAGAGTAAATAAAATGTGCAACGAGTAATCGTTGTTCCGCATTTCGCGTTATATTTATCAAATTACTAAATACTTATAAGAACGCTACAAACCGTGCTAAACCCTTCCCCGGGTTGACATTAGTAACAGTACAAGTATTTAGCTCTTTATGTCTTCTGCTTCAGACGTGATAAACGTACACCGAACAGACATTCACATTTATAGATATAGATAAGCAATTTTTTCGTCTTCCAAATACTTTAAAATAATATTTATTTATTGTTTAACGACTGTATAAATTTTTTATGGTTTTCGTTTCTAGTAAAATGAGAGCCTATTTATTTTCTAACATAGATTAGAAATGAAAGTGCTATAATCATATGCAGTTTCAGACCTTCAATAAGGTGCAATGAGGGAATGAGACATTACACATCAACAGTGACTTGAAAATTTACTTAAGGTGCTCAAAACACCGGTTTTGTATAATTTCATACATTGGATGGTTAAAAAAACTGTCATTTGATAATTTTAATTAGTTCTTTGTCATGAATCATGCAATTGGCCTCTCATTAGCACAATTTTCTAGTTTTCATATACACTCCAATGTTTATCCATAAAAGTGTGAGTTTTAAAGACCTGACTTTTTACACCACAAAAAATTAGCTTTATATTAACTGTTCTTAAGAAAACATAGCATCTCCATTCTTTTTACCATTTGCAATAATTTAAGTACCTATAGTTTTTCTTTGTTAATAATCGTTTCACTGTGGCCATACATCAATACAAGCTTGTTAAGAGGTTTGGCCCAAAACAGCTCTTCAATAAAGTCTTAATGAGTATCAGTGTGAAGTATGATCTTTGTGCTATTACACTCGACACACAAAAAGAAGAAAGGAGAGTTATTATAAGTGAAGGGAAAATGACTGCAGTACAAAAATGCAAATACTCAACTACAGAGTATGGGGCCCTTTTCCATTTTGCCATCCACAACTTTCTGTCTGCCTTCAGATTAGAAAAGTAGTCAGTTTCATCTATATCTGGGCGTGTATCGCAAATCATGACGCGAAAAACGGTAGGATGTAACAAAGAGTAATTATAATTGTAAGAAAATTACAAACCAAATTTACATGCACAGTACGTGCATGAAAAGTTTAAAATGTTTATGATAACTATAACCACACTGAAAATATGGCGCATTATTTCTGACTAGACTAAAGAAGTAAACAAATAAAAGTAAAACTCTACGTTGGTTGTTTCACTCGTAGCAGTTTCATCTTTCGTTTCATAATAAAAGTGATCACCCCATATAGAAGAAACTACAGTGAGCGTTCGTGCTTCTCTTAAAAGAATGGAAAAGTGTTGAAAACAAGACGACGGGAAAAAATTGTTTTGCCACCAGCAACATCAGAATCTACATCATCTCTCATCAGAACTAGTCGCCTAAACCACGAAAATTTGCCAAATACGACACGACAGCTTTGCAAGCCGCGAAAACGACGGTGACGCCGTGTTTCATGGAGTTCGGATTTAGACTTCCGTAATATTAGAGTTTGAAGAGTAAATGAAACGGCTCATTAATAGAAATTTCCGAGACGCTTATTAAAAAAAAAGTTTATTGCAATAGACTTTACAGAATTGCTACTTCGTTATATTAAACACTACAACGCTAGCAATTTTAACAAAGTATTCTGATAATACCTGTAAACAACCTTGAATATTTACTTTTTAAAGTTACAAATTACTTCAAAACAACATACGTTTTATTATCGGAATTTAAAACTACACAACATTGCTAAAATAACAATTTATCTTCGCAATCCAAGCCCACCGAAACGAACCAAACGGCCTTCTCGAAATCTCACCGGCTTTCGGTGCAGCGCTAGAAATTTCGGTGGCCGTTTCGGGCGGTAGCAGGCCGCAGATGCTTACAGAATAAACATTTTCGCTACTGAACCGAAATTGACGTCACCACCGAGAAAAACACACCGAGCCGATCGGTGCGAAAGATACAGAATAGGGCCCCTGGTGGGAACGTAAGAATGGGACGAACGAGAGGAGATGTTTCAGTAGAGATGTCCAGATGACGACAAGGACAAGGAGTGGGGGTGAGAGGAGACGGAAATACTATGAATGGCAGGTGGCGAGCCGAAACGCAGTTGTCGAGGCGTCGGGCGGCAGCCCTACGATAAAAAGCGAAACGTGGCGAGGGGCAGAGGGTTGCGGGCGCCCTGGGCCGTGGGTCGAGTAGTGTGCAAGCCCAGACCTGTCCGCCTGAGGGGAGACCCGTGCGCCTGCCGTGGGAGGCGATGAGGGCTCCAACCCAGCCACAGTGGAGGTGCTACTGATTAAATACAAACACATGAAATAAAGGTACAGGTGCACAGAGATAAAATGTCATTTATTGAGGTCTCAAGTTTCTGAGTTTCGCATATTTTGAAAAGATCTAAGGGATGTGCTCAGTTCGAACTGCAAGTTTTAATATGCGCTTTTTCCTATTGCATCAAAATATGGACTCGTAAAGATCTGCGGGTAGTTATGTGGAACTTACGTTGCATTACATGAATTTCACAACGAATTATGATTTAAAGAAATTTATTTAAACATAATCTCCTCGGATTTTTAATTTAATTTAATTTATTTATTTTGCGAATTATTATAGCAGTTTATTGTGAATTTATAAATGAGGAGGGGGCGGGGGGTAGCGTAGTGATCCACTACGGAAAATCTGATTTGGAATCGTGATCCGTCACTACAGGCTTCGTACTTACAACGTAACATGACAGCAGTTAAGATAAACTTTCTTTGTCTATGCTACCTTCTGGAGAAACATATGCGGTTAGGAAACCTCCGATGCACTGTTTTCCACTTCTAGTGCATTTCTCCAACTTCTCCGCAAAAAGTTTCGTTGTCAATATTGTTGTTGTGGTCTTCAGTCTGGAGACTGGTTTGATGCAGCACTCAACAATACTCTATCCTGAGTAAGCCTCTTCATCTCCACAAAAGAACGGCAACCTACATCTGTCTGAATCTGCTTACTGTATCTACCTCTTTGTCTTCCTCTGCGGTTTTTACCCCACACACTTCCCTCCAACGCTGAATTCACAATTCCTGGATGTCTAAGAAAGTGTCCTACCAATCTATCCCCTCTTTTCGTCAAGGTATGCCAGAAATTTCTTTTATCCCCAATTCTGTTCAGTACCTCATCATTAGTTATGCGATCCAACCAACTCATCTTCAGCATTCTTCTGTAGCACCACATTTCAAAAGCCTCAATCCTCTTCCTTTCCGCACTGTTTATGTCAATATTAACTAGCGTAGCCATACACCCGGAAAAATTAGGACGAGTATATTAATTTTCTGGAGAGACGATTACAGAAATCGGGTCATTGATTCTCACATCGGGAAAACTCAAATATACATGGTTTTCAAAAACCGATATTTCTTTTTGCCATTAACCTAAGACAACTGATTTACTTATGTAGTAGTAATTACTGACATACTGTTTTCAACAGAACAAATGCTAGCTATCAAAATGCTATAAATAATTTTAAATATTTTACCAAATACAAAGAATATGTTATTGACGTACAAAATTCGTCATAATTTTTCTATATCTCCAGTTTTTACATGAATTTAGAACATAACTATATCTATTAATTAAATTAAGTAATTTGTTCGATTGTCATATGACGTGTTAATATATACATATTATTACAATTGTCGTCTTAAAGTTAACATTAGCTCATTATGAAATGGTTATGTTTTACAAAATTACATTTACAGTTAGCTTTAAACGGGGATTTTCTTTTTATAACATAATTATATAATTAAATAAAGCCTTCATTTCTATCACTGCTTTCACGTGGCCCAGATGTATTCGATATTTACTAAGACGAAACTATACGTCTCTGAGAAAGAAATCCCTCTGTATGCCAGGAAAAAAAAATTCAAATTAAAACTTTCTGCAGCTTACGAACCTCATTTACTTACGTTTCTTTTCTAGTTTCACCGGAACCCTGACCCTCGGTCAGTTTTCCTTATTCAGAAGACACCAGCACACGAACGTCCTGTATTAGCTTTAGATTTCTTCCTTTCATAAAACTGATCGCTTCACTTATAATGGTAAACTTAAATGTGTCGTACTCGCTAAACAGAACAGAACGTTAAGAGGATATACTGACGACCAAATACAAGTTCTAAAAGAGAGCCGGCCGTGGTGGCCGAGGGGAATGAGGCACTCCAGTCACGGTCTGCACGGCCACTACAGTCGGGGGTTCGAATCCTCCCTCGGGCATGGATATTTGTGCCGTCCATAGTATAAGGTAGTTGATAAGTAGTTTGTAAGTTTAGGGACTGATGACGCCGTAGTTAAGTCCCATAAGCTTAACAAACATTTGACCATTTGATTTCTAGAAGAGAGACAAATGTACTGCGTGAGTACAGCTTAGGGAAAAAAACATAAAAAAAGAGGGCCTAATCTCCTCAAGGATATTTTGGCTACTTTCCATGTTGTTTGTGTAAACAAAATTTCATCAAAAGTATTGAGAAACCATAGTCGGTTACGTTTTGTTTTGTTAATTATTTATCTAGTTTGAAGTTACACGGCAATTACTAAAACCCTTTAAATCTTCCAAAATACCTAATATTTTACCCTTTTGTTCACGATCTAGCACACAAAGATAGTTCTCAGATGGACGTATTGTATGCTTGTGGTTTCAGGTTATGTCCGAGTGCACTGTTATTGTCGGCAAACTTGTGCTCACGAAATCTAATTTTAAATTCGCTACACGTGTGGCCAATGTAGAATTTGTCACAAGATCCACACGTAATTTTGTAGACACCGACCTTCTTAAATTTGTCATCGTCATTTTCGAAACCGTGTCGCAAAACATGACTCAGTCTATTTCTAATTTGGAAGCCAACCTCAACTTTAGCTTTCCTAAAAGCATTAACTATTCTTTCGGAGCTACGGGCAATATAGGACAAAGAAATATGTGAACTCACGTCCTTATTTCGGACTTCTTGTTTGGCTACCTTGTGTGCGGTTATCTTTTTCGGCGAAGCTGTTGTTTAAACCAACTAGTACAATTGCGTTGATTTCTCTGTCTGTGGTACCTTTATCGAGTCCTGTCTGGACATTACTGTGGAACACTGACGAGAAATTAAGCACACTCTCGAGTTGTAGGATGACAAGAGCTTGATGGAATAATCAGATCTGTAGCTGCAGCTTCACGGAAGATGTTAATATCTAATCTGACGCCCAGAAGTGAGAATTTTAAAATCATGAAAGTTGATGGACCCGGCTTTTTGTTCACTTCTACAGAGAATTGCACTTCTTTGTGTATTGAATTTAAAGCCTTGGCAAAATTCTGCATTTCTTCCTGGTTATCATAAAAATTCTGAATATTTCATCGATACACCTATGGTATAAAATAATTTTACTGCATATTTTTGTGTCCCAACTTCGTCGCCGCTTTTGTGTCCCAGCCTCGTCGTAGGTGTCGGTGGCCGAGTGGAACGAGACCGACACAGGAACAAAGACAGCACGCTGGTGCAGGTACGGAGGGGAGCAGCCAGAAACTATAAACACTCGAGTAAATTAGCAAGAGATATATATTGCACAGAATGTAACAATACTTAACTTTTACATAGTACTGCAGAATGTTGATACATAGTTGTTAGAGGCCTGCCTAGTGCCTGTACAATAGCAAAGTCTTCACTGGTGCCTATCTGATTACCAAGGTCCTAACTCGTTGCTATCTCAGTCCGAAGTCCGAAGTGCACGATCCTTCAGTGATGGCCACGAGCGGAGTTGTCGCAGAGGGCGCTCGTGGCTGTCGTCGTGAGAACGCCGCGCCGTGCGTGCATAGCGGCGCGCGGCGAAAGTAAGTGGCGCGCACTTTGTACTTGTGCGACACCACACCCCTCCCCCCTAAACCGCCGCGCCGTCGTGGCGTAGGGCTGAGGGCCACGGCGATGGCACTGGGAGGAGGGCCTGGGCGGGGGCGTTACTGGTGGGTCGGGCGTCGTAGCTGAAGCCGGGATCGAGACGCCGTCCGCGCCCCGGCATCTGCCTTGAGATCCTCCAGGGAACCCGCCGAAACCTGGGGAAGGGCGCACCCCCCCCCCCCCCACCCAGAGGGAGCAGGTCATCTTCTTCTGAGGTGCGTGGCCCAGGCGGCGGCGGCACTCACGGTCCCGGAGTCCCTCTCGGTGACGCTGTCATCTGCGGCGGCGACAGCGGCGGCGTCGCGTCGATCTCCATCGGGACGATCTCGTAGTCCGGGGACGCTGGACCCGTTGACGAACGATGTGTTTGTGCTCCCTGGCGGTGAACTGGGTCTGGAATCAAGAAACCGGAGACAGGATCGCGCGGCCTGTGCAGGCGCAATTGGTTTGCGTGGCGCCGCAGCTCCGACCCTGTGGAAGAACGTACAACAAACATATTGCGCCCGAGCACGCGCTGAATGATGCCCGGCATCCATTTCTTCTTGTTTCCAGCAAACACCCTGTACAGCACCGGCGTAGAAACCTGAAAACGCGTAGCGCCATACGAACCGACTCGGTGCGTGGGAGGCTGCAGCAGGTGAAGGAGAGTGCGGTGACGGCGGCCGTGTAGCAGCTCGGCAGGAGACGGGCCGTCACGTGGCATGCACCGATACGTAGACAGGAAAATTTGAAGAGCTTGCTGCCTGGAGTGCTGACCTTTCATCTTCTCCATGTGAGACTTGGATGTTCGAACGAAACGTTCTGCTTCACCATTGGACTGAGGGTGAAAAGGTGCCGGTGGTGATATGCTGAATGCCATTCACACGACAAAACTGTTGAAATTCCACACTAACAAACTGAGGTCCATTGTCACTGACGATAGTTTCAGGCAAACCTTCGATGCAAAACACTGATGTTAAGGCACTGATTGTACTAGACGCCGTCGTTGAGTTCATGGCAATCACAAAAGGAAACTTGCTGAAAGCGTCTACAACAATTAACCAGCGCGTGTTCCAGAAAGGTCCGGCAAAGTCAATGTGTAAACGTTGCCATGGTCCCTTGGGGCGTGGCCAGTCGGAGAAACGTTGCGGAGGAGCCGCCTGATGCTCCGCACAAACAGTACACTGTGACGTCATGTTCTCTATCTGAGCGTCCATACCAACCCAGGTACAATGACGTCGGGCCAGTTGCTTTGTCCTAACAATACCCCAATGTCCTTGATGCAGGAGGCGTAACACTTCTCGTTGCAGGGAACGAGGAACAATCACTCTTGCTTGGTCGTTGTCGGTATGCAACAACAGTACACCCTGACTTAAAGATAATGCATGACGTTGTGCAAAATAACGTCGAACCAGAGGCCGATCAATGTCTTTGGCTCTGGCAGGCCAACCAAAGCGAACAAAACGTGCTACCACACTTAGGTCTGCATCCGCAGCTGTTTCCTGTGCAACCCGACGAGAGTTCAAAGGAAAGTCTGCGACAGCGGAAGCATCTCTGGAGTCTATCTGACAACATGCCATTTCTGAAGAATCAAATGATACATCCTGGCCAACCGGAAGTCGGGAAAGTGTGTCCGCGTTGGCATGTTTAGTGGCAGGTCGGTACAAAATCTCATACTGATAATTTGACAATATCAAGGACCATCTCTGAAGCTTTTGTGCCGTACGTGGCGGAATTGGCTTTGTGGGTGAGAACAACGACGTGAGAGGCTTGTGGTCTGTCAACAAATAGAATTTTCTGCCATAGAGATAATGATGAAACTTTGTGACGCCGTAAATGATCGCTAAGGCCTCCTTTTCTATCTGACTGTAATTCTGTTGCGTCGGCGTCAGTAGCTTGGATGCAAAGGCAATAGGACGATCGTGACATCCAATACGATGTGACAGAACTGCACCCACACCCTACGACGAGGCGTCAACTGCTAGCACTACAGGCTTCTGTGGGTCAAAGGGAATCAAACATGCATCACTGAGTAGTGCAGACTTTAATTTGTCAAAGGCAACCTGACAATCTGTAGACCATACAAAAGGAACATTCTTCCTACGTAAGTGATGCAGTGGAGCTGCAATCTGAGAGGCATTGGGAATAAATCTAAAATAATAGTTCAGCTTTCCCATTACTGCTTGCAATTCGTGCAAATTTTTAGGAGGAGGCAAGTCTTTGATTGATCGAAGATGTGACTGTAAGGGATGAATTCCTTGGGCATTAATCACATGGCCTAGGTACTCTATTTCAGTTTGAAAAAACGAACACTTTGCTTTATTACAACGTAGACCTGCTGCAGTCAAAACTTTGAAAAGGCACTCCAGGTTTGCTAAATGTTCTTCAACTGTACGTCCGGATACCACAATATCATCTAAATAGTTCGAACAACACGGTACAGAAACTGTCAGCTGTTCCAAAAAACGCTGAAAAATAGCGGGAGCGGAAGAACTGCCAAAGGGTAGGCGTTGGAATTGAAAAAGGCCCATGTGAGTATTAATGACGAAAAACTTTTTTGACTCGTCATCAAGTGGAATCTGTAAGTATGCCTCTGCTAAATCAATCTTGGAAAAGAAGCGAGACTGTCCTAATTTGTCCATTAGTTCCTCAGGTCTGGGCAGGGGATAAGTGTCTACAATTGTTTGACTGTTCACTGTTGATTTGAAGTCGGCACAGAGACGAAGTTTTCCTGACGGCTTGGGTATAATTACTATAGGCGAGGCCCACTGACTCGCAGAAACAGGAGAAATCACCCCACTATCTTGCCAACGTTTAAGTTCTTCGGCAACTGTGTCACGCAAGGCGATAGGCACTGGTCTAGCTTTACGAAATTTTGGAACTGCAGATTCTTTTAAAGTTACATGTGCCACGAAGTCTTTTGCACAACCTAGTTCCGGCGAAAACAATTCACAGTATTTGTCACACAATGCATTGACTTTATCCTGAGGCACTATTGACGAAATTTGAAGCACATCTCTTTGAATTGATAACCCAAACAAGTCAAAAGCATCTAGTCCAAAAATGTTCTGTGTCGATTTGGCCTGAAGAACTACAAAAGCAACTGTTTTTGTTACACCTTGAAAAGAGGCGGGCAGGCTACATGTTCCTAGCACGGGAATATTTGCACCTGTATAAGCTGTTAACACTTGCTGTGACGGCGACAATTTTGGCGAACCCAGAAGTTCATAAGTGTCTTTATTAATTAATGTAACAGCGGAACCAGTATCAAGCTGAAATTGCACAGTCTAATTGTCAATGGAAAGATTCACAAAAAGTTTTTGCTTGCGGCGCTCGACAGGTGCGCGAATGTGGGCAACGTCTGCTACGGTTTGTTTACTGCGCTTGCGCGGGCCGCGTAGTGAAGGAAACGGCGCAGACTCGGCACGCAGCGGATTAACAACACTGTCACTAAATGACACTACCGCCGGATCGGCGTCCGCGCAAGCCTGCGAAGCTACTCCAGATTTATTAACTACTGCACTACACTTTTGAGTAGCTACTTGATGTCTACTGTCACTAGCTACACAGTACTGGGCACTATTACAAGGAGCAGTTGCAGAAGGCACTATTTTCACCACAGGAATGCACTGTTCATAGTCATTTTGCTTGTCCCGAACCCTTTTCCGTTGCACTGTTTTATGCGCTCGTCGGCGCTTGCTACGTGGTGCACTATATAGATTTGCCATAGGCGCAGAACTACTTTCTTGCAATTGAGATCCAAGGAAAGCAGTGTTCAATTCCACAGCCCGTATAACATTTACAGAATGAACTGTTCTCGCACTCTGCGAAGCACTGTTTCTAACGTTACTGTTCTTTGAGTTTTTAATTTGCATACACACAGACTGCACATGTCCCAATTTGCCACATTGATAACAGGTTGCGTTGCGACTAGGGCAATGAGCACGCTTGTGGCGAGACACACACTGGGGGCAAGATTTACGTACATTTTTCTGAAATGAGCGTTGGCGCCCGTTATTCAAATTACTGTGTCTAACACTACGGGGCGACCTTTGCGTCGCACTTTTACGCTGGCTACTGTTCACTGTCTGTTCAGCACGGCCTGTAGAATTTAAAGAATCACAAGTGCTATACTGAGAACTACGGCTAGGAAAGCGTCCGTTGCGGCGCACTGAATTTACACTGTGGCTTTGCATTTCTACATCTGCTAAGTCAAAAGTATCATGCGCTTCTATAAGCTGCAGTACACTGTCTAATGAGGGGTCAGACTGTTTCAGAATTGCTGCTCTAATTCTGGGGTCCTGAATGTTCAGCGTAATCGCATCTCGCAACATAACGTCACTATAAGAAAGTCCACAAGAGCAAGTAAATTTACATTGGCGGGTTAAGCCCTTCAATTCCGTAATCCACTCTTGGTGTGACTGCTGCGGTAATTTTTTAAGTCTGAAAAATCGGTACCGCGCAGCGGCTACGAGAACTTTTCTCTCATAATGAGCATTCAGTGCATCTACAATTTGTTCAAAGACTACATCACGAGGAGATGCGTGAGGGAATAGTTTCTGCAATAGTAAGAAGGTCTGTGGGCCCACAATCGATAAGAAAAGGTTCTTCACTCTCTGACCTGTAATTTGATGAGCCGCGACGAGTTCTTGAAACTGTGCGAAATAGTCGCTCCATTCTTCCTCACGTTCGTTGTACGGGCGGAACGTCGGAAGCGGTGCGGCGGTGGGTGTAGGCTGCTGATGTGACGACTGTTGTTGTTGGTGAGCAGCCTGTGTCGTCAACTGCGACACGGCCTGCAGTAGTTGAGTTATTTGCGCCGTCTGTAACTGAATAATTTCCATTAAGTTTGGGTTCGGGGTAGTGGCCATGCTGACCGATTAGGCGCCGCGCATACAAGTAAATTATAACAAAACACAAATGCAATATGAAAGAGGACACTCTGCAACAAAAAATGTCCACAAAACACGTAACTGAAAATGTTCCCCAAAAATTCTTATAATAAGGGTGGGTGGGCGGGAGCAATTTCTGCGTGCTCCGACTGCTGCTGTCTGGCTGCTGCAAGCGGGCTGGTCCAAGGTTCGTCTATCACTCCTCGTCGCCACTTTTGTGTCCCAACTTCGTCGCCGCTTTTGTGTCCCAGCCTCGTCATAGGTGTCGGTGGCCGAGTGGAACGAGACCGACACAGGAACAATGACAGCACGCTGGTGCAGGTACGGAGGGGAGCAGCCAGAAACTATAAACACTCGAGTAAATTAGCAAGAGATATATATTGCACAGAATGTAACAATACTTAACTTTTACATAGTACTGCAGAATGTTGATACATAGTTGTTAGAGGCCTGCCTAGTGCCTGTACAATAGCAAAGTCTTCACTGGTGCCTATCTGATTACCAAGGTCCTAACTCGTTGCTATCTCAGTCCGAAGTCCGAAGTGCACGATCCTTCAGTGGTGGCCACGAGCGGAGTTGTCGCAGAGGGCGCTCGTGGCTGTCGTCGTGAGAACGCCGCGCCGTGCGTGCATGGCGGCGCGCGGCGAAAGTAAGTGGCGTGCACTTTGTACTTGTGCGACACCACACATATTCCCTATGTGTGTCGAAAAAAAATATTCTACAGACCGTTAATGAAAGCTTGAGAAAAGTTGGAAGACAGGATTAGACTAGTCATTTCTCAGATTTCGGCAGCGAAATTCGTCGAGTGTTCGCAAATGTGTTCAAGAGATATCAGGCGCTCTTTCCACAGAGGGAATCATTTTGAACATCTAATGTAAATAAAGGTAAGCTCAGGTTACTGAGATGACAATGTTTTTAAGACTTTAAATCCGTATATGCACCCGTGGCACAACAGAATCCGAGTATCGGGTGCTGTCGTGGCCGGCGGATGCGATGGTAGCCGTACTGCGCGATCCGCGGACGCCTGGCAGGCGTCTTTCGTGAGACACCCTGTAATTAAAACACAAAGATAATTTCGTTAATTCAATTAGCTCAACTGCATAGGTGTACCCCACTTACTCAAAGTTAATATATATATATATATATATATATATATATATATATATATAATCTTAGGGACAGATGACCCCACAGTTAAGTCCCATAAAAGTAACAGAATTCAACATTTTGAAAACTATCCTTAACTTTATATATATATATATATATATATATATATATATATATATATATATATATATATATATATATATACTAAAGACAACACAAGCGTCCATGCCCGAGGGAAGATTCTAACCCCCGACTTTGACCGGCCTCGCACATTGGAGCGTAGCGCCTCAGTTTGTGTACAAATTCATAATGACAAGTGATTGTTGTTGAGGGTATTTTCCATTGGACTAAACTGCTAGGTTATCAGTATCCTGTTGCTAGCTAAGACTTCACAACTAAAGGCCAAATAAAAGAAAATCTGACGCTCAACATACAGACGAGAAACCAAGAAGGAGCATTGAGCGACAATGAACATTTTGCTAAGAACACTAGATGTTTCTACGCAAGATTTTCTTATGTTGACGGTAACTCCACACTGCCGATAGGCTCTCGGTACCTCCTTTAGTACGAGGTCATGCTGTTTCCAGTAGGGGTTGGCAATTAAGACGTCGTCAACATAACTAATCATTCTATTTTTGATTGATTTGATAAGTACGGCGTCTAGCCCCCTTATGAAAGCTGCGCAGCTGACATGAAGCCTGAAAGGTAAAATCATAAATTGGTGAGAGGTCCGAAATGCTACAAAGGCAGTATATTGCCTACATCTGCCAAAAACATGACCTAAGGTCAAGTGTTGTAAAAATCCTGGCTCCGTATCAGTTCTGCAAAAGCTCATCAATACCTTGAGGCCTGTCTGTTTCAGGCTCTATAATCGTATTTATTTGTCTCGAATCTAATAGGAGGCGCACTGATTTATCTTGTTTCTCCACTACAACAAGTGACGAATTATAGGTCGATGTTGCTCTTTCTATTACACCATCGTCTTCCATTCTTTGCAACTCTTTCCTAACTGCTTCCCTATGTGCAGCGGGAATGGAGTAAGGAGCGATGGCAAAACTGGAATGTGATTTGACATTGAAGGAGTGTACAAAATCTTTTATGGCTCCTGTTTTCGGGAAAAACACTTCCTCAATCTCTTTTAATAGGCGATCTAATTCCTGTCGGTCTTCCACTGATATATTAGTCTGCCTATTGACAATCTCATCCAGAACGACTAGTACCTCATCATAAAAATCTGGTACCGTCTGTATTCTATCATGCCTGAACTCTGAGGTACCGTTTTTCCTTGATCCTGACCGTCAGACCTATACAGACGCAGGCAATTTGCAGGTAACTCGGACCTATCACATTGGTCGGAGAACCGGATAGTAATACATTTATCCTTGTTTAATATTAGTGCACCCCGTCCGACATCGAGAGTTCCTTTTGATCGCAAAGAAAGTCCAACCCTATAATCAAATCGATTGCCAACATCGGCACAATAGTCAGGTTGATATCCCACTCGTGTCCTTGACACAGTATTGTCATCCTACTTTGCATTTTTATATCAGCTTGCTTACCGATAATTGCCGCTTTAACCTTTGATTTCTTCAATCTTAAGGTCCTGAAGAACGGACTTTGGTACATTTTTGGAACGCGGGTATCCGAGGGTTTCTGCGGAATCAGAGGGCACACTTTCCATATCAATTCTGACCACTATTCCTCCTGTTGTTCCCGCTATTATTTGCAACAGCTAGGTTGGCAGGTCTCACCTCATCAATTTGCACTCCTCTTGGCGGAAGTGCACTTGGAGCCCTCTGTTCACCCCACGACCAATTGTTATTGTCATTGTTCCACTACTGTTCCTGTGGTGACTCCTAATTGCCACTATTTCGGTTATGAGATCCATTCAAATTACTTTGATGCCTTATCTGGCCCTGATGGGGATGCCCATACTAGTTTCCCTGATTGCTATTATTGTTCCTACTGCCATTGCCACGATCACGCCAATTATTTTGATTTTGATTGTCGTTATTATTTGAAAAATTATTGCGGTTCTGTTTGTGGGACTTGTTTCCCCCATGAGCTGTGTCATAATGGTTATTCCCATTGCCTTCCCAGTACTGGCCGGAATTATTTTGTTCCCTGGGTTCTTTATTACGCCACGAATGGCGGTTCTCAACATTCTCGGCCTGCTTTACCGCGCCAATAAATCGGTCTATTGTGCCACCACATTGCCCAATCATACTCCGCTGATAATCAGCCGGAAGCCTTCTAAAACAATGCTTCATCAATTCTTTTTCCGTATAGGGGTTATCACGAACCTGTTCTTTTTGATTCCAAGAATTTCTCTGGGTCTTTGAACACTGCACTTGCCATATCTTTCCCGAACGCTATTTCCTCTTTAATTCTCTCTGGGTTACAAGTGGACCAGTATGCCGCAAGAAAAGCGTTCTTGAATTCTTCGTACGATCTGCAACTACCTGCCACAGATCGCATGTGTTCACCGACGCTCCCTTGCATATTCCGCAAATGATATCGAGTTTATACTGTAAAGGCCATGAAGAGGGCAGAACTTTCTCGAATTGCGACATAAAAGTCATAAAAGAGAATTATTATTGCACAGAGAGAAAGTGCTTTAAATCAAAGCACTCATATGTCCGCTCTTCCCTGTGGAACATTTCTCTGTTACGAACTTGTGTTGGGCGCGGTCTGAAATCAACTGGTACACACCTCCCTGAATCAGCTGTTTCAAATATTCAAATGTTTGTATAGCTTATGGGACTTAATTACGGGGTCATCAGTCCCTAAACTTACAAACTACTTATGAACTAGCTAATCCTAAGGACGGCACAAATATCCATGCCCGAGGGGGGATTCGAACCCCCGACCGTAGTGGCCGTGCAGACCGTGACTGGAGCGCCTCACTCCCCTCGGCCACCGCGGCCGGCTCAGCTGTTTCCTGAAGGTGCGTGTCAGTGCGTCGTAGACGACAACAATTGTCTTCCCGTGGAAATTCTGTGGGCGAGTGTGATGCAGGTGGTGTGGAATATTTTCTTCCCTCACAGGTGACCTTCTAATCGGTCTCTGATTATTTTCCATCCGTTGTGCTTCAAGTATAGAGTCGGACATGTGTTGCACGTTATTAATTTTAACTTGTTCCTCTTTAATACTGGAGATTTCATATTGTTTATTCTTAAGTTCCTCGATCTTTTTTGCTGTACTCGAGAACTTCTCCTGCGTTTGGCGTACGATATTTTTGCCCTGTTCTTTCAAAGTATTTATAACTTTTTGTACACCTGCAATCTCGGTTCGGGATTTGACTGCCACTTTTTTTGCTACGTCAGCAATTTTCTTTGCTCTGTTGGCCTCATAACGAGCCAACTTTGATCCTTCTTCGTTTCCAACGCGATTTGTTTTGCCTCGGTGGCTGTTTTGTTAACCGTTTCGAGGCTCTTCTGTATTTCTGAAAGTTCCTCCTTAATATCACCTACAGTTGTTTATGTAGTTGTTTATTACTGCCCTGTTGTTGTGTTGTTTCTGACTGTCCTGCAAGAATCTCATCAGATCAACAATTTGTAAATCAACATATCTACCTCCGGGCATTGATGCCCTGGAAGGTGCGCCGTTATGCGCCTCAGACGCGGAATATGCCGCCCCATCGTCACTGTTCGCGTAAATTTTACTGGATTTACGGGTTTGTGACGTAACATCTCATTTTCTATTTCACTCTCACTTGGTATGTGAATCCCTTTGAGAAGTGCTTTTCCGCCTTATGCGATTCCCTTGAAACATCGCGACTGTGACATAATAAGCGACGTTTCGTACGGTCTGTCTCTACCAATTCGTGTTCCTTGCCACTCACTTTGAAATCTTTCGTGTCTTCTCGTTATCATATACTTTCATCAACAGGCAAAACAAAATTAATCCGTATCAGTATATAACGATACCCTAAGTGAAATGAACAAATTTATAAACACAAAACATACGGACACACTAGCCCTCTACGTTGTGAACAATTACTCGTGAAACGTATATATTAAATTCCCCTCCAAAGTATTCACACTTTTGACAATGCAGTTAAGCAACGCCGGTAAACAACGCTGAGTGGTACAGAAACCACAGACACATTGAATGCTGAAAAAGAACAGTCATTACACGTTGCGCACATAAACTAACTACAAATATTATTTATAAGGGCCTGATAACCATGGAAACGAATCTAGTTGCTTCTCAGAAGCAGCCACTGCCTGAAAATTCCTGTGGCAGGGACGCCATGTGTAAGATGTATCGTAGACCCAACGTGGCTTGAGCCACTTGTAGCATACAGGGTGTTTCACTAAGTGTGTTTGCCTCTGTAACTTATAAAATAATAGGTGACGGGAAATTTTAATGCGGTAGGTCAACACAAGAAATGTTACACTTTCTGCGGAGCTAAGAACATAGTTTATTGTATCATTTTCCAAAGAGTTACAGCAAGAAGATATAATTTTTAAATGAAACAATAGTTTTTCTATCGTGCATTGGATTAGTTGAAACCAGCTGCGTCCAAATCAATTTAAACTACATTCCTATCACTGTTAGTTTGGGAGCTACAACCATTCAAAGTGTAGGGGGCGGAAGCTACGACAGCGTAGTTGACTGGCTGGTGGTCATGAGACAGTGGGCCGTGCCCCAGGGGATAGTCACTCGGCCAGTCAGCGACGCTATCGCAGCCTCCGTCCCCGGAACTTTGAAGGGTTGTAGGCTCCCAAACTAACAATGATAGGACACTGAGGATGGTCCTCGCAACGCACTGCGTGACCGTGCGTGAGCCAAGTATGGCCTACACTTAGCTGGAAAAGGACATCCGACTCCCTGCGAGAAGCCCTCAGTGAGGTCTTCCGTGCAGAGGTAGATGGTTTGACACGGAGCTTATTTGGTTCAGTCGAGTCTGCCCATTCAGAATTCCAAACCCCAAGGACCTTGAAGTTCAACTGGGACCGGAGGTCTGAGTCTGGGAGGCCAATATCCAGCGACCGTGAAGTGGTGGCCTGCTTGGACAGTTGATCGACATGTTCATTTCCCGGTATACCTATGTGGCCCAGCGTCCACACGAAAGCGACAGAACAGCCTGACTCGCCAAGGGCGAAGATAGCATTTTGAATTGACCACACCACAATATGTTTGGGGAGAAACTGGTCGTGGGGCTGTAAGCTACTCAGGGACTCGCCGCAGATGACAAAAAGCCTCCTGGGGAGAGCTCTGAGGTGTTCTGGAGCTCTCAAAGTACCGACAAGTTCCACAGTGAAGATGCTGCTTCCAGATGGCAATGATCGTTGTTTGATGTGGTCACCACACACAAAAGCGTATCCGGCACGGCCATCGACCAAAGAACCATCCGTGTTAATAATTTTTGCACCGTGAAATGTGTCAAGCAGTGCTTGGAACCGGCGACGGAGAATCAGTGGTGGAATTGTTGTTGTTGTTGTGGTCTTCAGTCCGGAGACTGGTTTGAGGCAGCTCTCCACAATACCCTATCCTGAGCAAGCCTCTTCATCTCCACATAAGAACGGCAACCTATATCTGTCTGAATCTGCTTACTGTATCCATCTCTTGGTCTTCCTCTGCGGTTTTTACCCCACACACTTCCCTCCAACGCTAAATTCACAATTCCTTGATGTCTAAGAATGTGTCCTACCAATCTATCACTTGTTTAGTCAAGGTATGCCAAAAATTTCTTTTCTCCCCAATTCTGTTCAGTACCTCCTCATTAGTTACGCGATCCACCCACCTAATCTTCAGCATTCTTCTGTAGCACCATATTTCACAAGCCTCAATTCTCTTCCTGTCCGCACTGTTTATCGTCCATGTGGTGGAATTAAGACTTTCGAATACCGGAACAAATCCAACCGAAGCTCCAGGCGAGAAATTGTTCAGGGGGGATACAGGGGGAGTTTAGATGGTGGGGTGAAGCATGAACTCGGGCAATGTGAGACACCAACAACTGTTGCCGGCGATACCGCAGAGGCAGAGGGGGAACCCCAGCTTCAGCTAGGAGGCTCGGTACTGGACTGTTGCAAAAAGCCCCCATTGCAAGACGCACACCGGTGTGGTGAATGGGGGTCTAAGACCCGCAAGGCAGAAGGGGCTGCTGAGTCGTAAACCAAGCTCCTGTACTCAAGCAGCGACTGAATAAGAGCCTTGAAGAACTGAAGGAGTGTCGTGTCCTACATAGGAAAGAGGGAAGAGGTAGCAAGGTCAGTCTGCATATTCCGAGCGGAGAAGAGTGATTGCAGAGAGACAGCACAGGCATCTACGCCGGCCACGGTGGCCGAGTGGGCTGAGGCGCTCCAGTCACGGTCTGCACGGCCACTGCGGTCGGGGGTTCGAATCCCCCCTCGGGCATGGATATTTGTGCCGTCCTTAGTCTTAGTTAGTTCATAAGTAGTTTGTAAGTTTAGGGACTGATAACCCCGTAGTTAAGTCCCATAAGCTATACAAACATTTGAACATTTGAACAGGCATCTACTAGAGATGCGGATTTCGCGACTCGAGAGGATACTTGTTTAGGAAACTTTATGGAACTCCTAGGTACCTTGCATTGAATGTATTGCATCCCATACTAAGTCTACTACACTGGGGTTAGTTATTAAAAAAACAAGAAGTATAAATCGTTTGCCACAACAGAGCCACTAATTACGTTCCCTAGCAGCATCCCCTAGACAGACGCACGCCCCGCGAGAAACAGACTGTCATGGATCACCCCGAGGCCGACGGCGACAGTCACGGGCTGGCGCCCGACTCGTCTGACTGAGAACTCCCCTCTTGATCCAAAAACCGGGGATATTAACGGCCGGTGTGGGCGTAACTCTTTTCCCCACTTTCCGACAGTTAACAATTTCCTATTGGCCGCTGCTTGGTTCAACCAATATAAATTGTGGCTTGCCCTCTCTCTGAGTCCTCTAGCGAACCACGTTTCAGCCCTGTCGTTTTTGCCATTCCCCGGGTGGGGAGGTGGCTTGTTTGTGCACTAACAAAATCCATACTTGGTAGCAACATTGTTCAGCTGAAAGTAAAACGTCACGACGCTACCCAATATGGGCAACAACAACAATGTTTTACGTCAGTTGGCCACACCTTAGGCTCCGCCTTAGGCCACGCCTCAGGGGAGCTGCTAACTTGCAGTTTTTCTTTTTTACCCTCTCACTCTAGCCTCGTGAAACCACTGACATTTCTGTTCCCAAGTGACTGGTATCAACTTTGCTACGTACATTAAAACGTGCCTGTTGGCCACCAAGTACTAATGTAACATCTTACAACAGCGTCTAGACGCTATATGAAGTTACGCCCATCTTCTCCGAAAGGTAACCTCCACCCTGGGACGGTGGCTGAGGACATCAGCAGTTCGCTATGAGATTTATTTAGTGCCTACAGCCCATAAGATATACGAGTCTGTTTTAGCCTGTTATCTGCAATGGTCTCTATTTCTCAGCCTTGAGTGCGTCTCTGTGGCTCACACAGCCTCTCAACAATTCCAACAGTAAAATCAATATATGACAGCTCCCCCCATGGGAAAAATTTGTTGACACTCTTTGGCAACAAATTTGTAAATTTCTAGACATGACATTAATTTCAGTTTATTTCTGAAGCATTTTTTCAGTTTCCTTTCTCTGTCTTTTGCACTACATCTGTAAAAACTGACATAAAACTGTCTTCACTTCACACACATATTTAAAATAGTCCATTTTCATAAAAACATCAATAACATAATGTGATTACAGAATACTTGATTTCACAGTACACATTGACACATTTGTATACAGCATAATCTCCACAAATTAACTTTACATTATGCATACCCTTTAAGTACCTATACCTATCAAAATATTTATTTATTTTCTATATTTGACACATCATTACTGAATTTCACCACATATATAGATACATATTAACATATATAGTGTACATCTTGATTACAATAAGAAAAAATAAATTTGTGTGAATCAGTACAACAGGTTTATGTACTTGGTTAACTGATTGACAAAAGTATTTTCTTACGTACTATGGGGTTTGTTTTTGCAGTGCTGTATTTTATCTTTGATCTCTACGTGGAGTGAGCATTGGTAACGGAGTATTGGAACGGGCCTCCCGCTCTTCGCTGTTTGGTCGTATTGGGCGTAATGGCCTCCTGCTACGTATGTGTGTCATTTCTGACCCTTCATATGTGTTCACTATGGTCGTTCTGACACACAATCTGCCACAACAATCGTCACCCATGCCTTTCCACAAATATTTAAAACAATCCCGACAACATTTGCAATATCGGCACAAACAACATATAACTATTTAAGCCACTATTACAACTCCTAGATATGACCAGAACGAATAATAATACCAAGAATCATATGAGAAATTATGCTGTTCTTGGAAAGCTATCTCCTCTTCTATTTCTGCTATTTTATGACCTGCAACTTTAAGGTCATCTAAATGTTGTATTACATGTTCCAAGGGCATATCTAACTTTAGCTCTGATATGTTCCTCTTTTTCTCGTTAACTATACAGCAATCAATCTGCATGTTTAAAGCGGGCACTATGTCCTCACTAGTGACGTTAGTTCGTATTATTTGCTCAGACTGTTTGAATACTTGGGTTCCATATCCCTTACATTTGCCATAAAATGTCAATTTCTCGGTGCCTTTGATTAGTACATCGGTTGGCTTATGGTCATTACACAGTATTGTTAAGCCTTCATCTGTCGGAGCAACGAATAACCATTGATCTTGTCTCAATGGAGTCCAAATACTATCATTTAATTTTACAAATTTCTGAATGGAGTCCTTAGGAATTTCCCTTACGGGCTGTAGCATTCTTGCTTCACACGTCTCATGATCATATGTAGACATTAAAACAAATTTCTGTTTGCAGATTTTGCGAACCCGGTCTATCACCTTACACAACAGTTGTTTGTCGCTCAAGTTTGCAAGTTGCCGTTTTGCTTCATCAATTAATAAATGATCCTTTTCTGGCTGTATATACATGAATAAGTTTTGACCTCCCTCAACTTCTGAAGGTAGGGGTAATACTCTGTACAAATTAAATAATTCGTTCTCTACTAATGGCACATTCAATAAATAACTTAATATGTGGTCTGAGATGAACACATCAACATCAATTACTCGCAGTAACTGGTATCCGCTTTGTTCTGTAAGGGCAATGGGGAACTTTTTGTCTTTGTATCATCACGAATTAAATGCAAATATTTTACTATTTGTACTGGATTAATTATGTGTGGTTCCAGTATTCCCTTCTGTGCGTTGACTATGGCAGAAATTAAAAGCTCATATTCCCTTTCTAATCCATTAAAATTGATACCAATTGTATTAGTTGTTCATTTACATTGATAATGACAGTCCAATGTTGTATCTTCCGGTCCGTGTTATTAGCATATTCATTCACATATCTATGGAGCTTCTCCATATTACTGACAATCATTTCCTCATTACGTGCAAGGCTAGCTACCGTGTGGTTGAAACTAGTTAAAGTAGCTTTGACCACTGTCACTTGCTCCTTGGTCAGCTTAAGCAGTTGCCTCTTTTCATTTTCTATTAAGTCAATCTTTGATTTGAAATAGGAGGCATCCTGCTCATCTAGTGTCACAAACAATATCTTAATAATATCCCCAACAAAATTTAACACGCCACGTTTTCGCAGTGTTTCGTGACGGGTTAGTTGTCCAATTAGACCTTGTGACGTCCTGATCTTTTTCACGTGCCAATCTAAGGCTTGTTCGACTACGGCACATTCTTGATCACTTATTCCCAAACTTGTCAACTTTTGCTTACAATACCCTACCGCTAAATGTGCCAATCTTTCTGTCTCATCGGCTTTTCCACGTCACACTTTAGATTTGTACTTTACCAGCACTGTCATTACCTGGCGATGAAGGAAACTTTTCTATACTGAAGTCTTGATACTGTCAAAGGGTGTACACAACTGTGATACAGCTCACCAGATGCAACAGTCCCGCCAGTTTCCACATCTGAAATTTAAACAAACGTTCCACTTCAGTAGAACTCCTTTAAACGATTTGCATGTACTGTTAAGAATTTCTTTCTCTTTAATCGAGTGACTGCATTTGGACCTTTTATTCTTACTACAGTGTATGGACAACGCCACTCAGAGTCTAACTTACGGCTTCGGCCCCTTCCAACGCTTTCATCGTATAGCAGGACCTGATCACCCGCTTTAAATTCCTTGGGATTCTGATCGCGGACATAGTACGTTTTAGTCCTCTCCTTACATTGTTTATTATGATCCCTGGCACATTTGTGCATCTGCCTCATTTTTTCTTTTAATTCAAGTACATAAGCAACATAATTGTAAGTAACACCTGTGGGATCCCTCTGCAATATACCGGGTATATTGCATTCTCTACCGAAAAACAACTCATGGGTGTATAATTCGTAGTATTATGTGGTGTCGTGTTGAAAACGAACACAGCGTACGGGAGCCATTCGTCCCAGTTTGACTGCGCTTTGTTGATATAACGTCTTAGGAATTCCGTTATGGTACGGTGTGTTCTCTCCAGGGTCCCGTTTGATTGTGGATGATAACACGAAGTCTGTACTCACCCATTCCTTAACAGTTTGCACACTCTGGTCAGCGTGTCACTTAAAAATTGACTACCATTAACATTAAGTAGTACCGAAGGTACACCAAATCTCAAAATTATTCTTTCCACAAGGACAGGAGCTATCATCGTCCTGTCTGTCTATTGGCTCTGCCACAATGAACTTGGTTAGAGCATCCTGGAAGATTAGTACATATCGATTATTTCGATCTGTTACCGTTAATGGACCTACTAGATCGATATCACACCGATCGAACACACCTTCTGGCGTTGGTGTTACCACCAGTGGCATTTTTGTCTTGTTTTAAGTTATTTTGTTTTTTTGACAACTACACATTTCCTAATATAGTCCTCAATATCCTTCTTCATACTGGACAACGTTCGGTATTTCCTGATCCGATCGTAGGTTCTTACGATCCCCTGATGAACACCTATGGGTGAGTCATGGAATGCTCGCAAAATTGCAGCTTTTTCTTCGGCAGTTATTTCCTCCTGGGTGTCTTCCTCGGCAACTGGCTTTTCTACACTTTCGCCTTCAGTTGATTCGGAATCTGCCGCAACTAATGCTCTTATTCTCGTTACTGCGTCTGCGACCTGATTGTTCTTGCCCTTCTTGTACACAATTTCGTAGTCATACTCTTCTAGTTTCCATTGGAACTTCATTAGGCGTGAAGAGGGGTCGCTAATATTATCGATCCACTGCAGTGGTTTGTGATCTGTGCAAACAGTAAAATGACGACCAAACACATATGGTCGGAAATGCTTAACTGCCCAAACTATGGCCAGTAACTCTTTCTCAATTGTACTATAATTTCGTTCTGCGTTATTCAGAGTTCTGGACGCATAGCCAGCTGGCAGATCCTTGACTAATTCTCCTTGACTAAGTACAGCCCCGATAGCGTCCTGGCTAGCATCTGTGGTGATTATAATTTTTTTTTTTTTTTTTTTTTTTTTTGAAAAATCGGGATACTGTAGGATAGGTGGCTGAAGCAACTTCTCCTTCAGCACCTGGAACGCATTCTCTTGTTCAGCACTCCATTCGTACTTGACGCCGTTTTTTAATAGCTCGTGAAGTGGCTTTTACTGAAATCACTCAAATAACGCCTATAGTAACCAATTAGCCCCAAGAAACTCTTTAATTCCCCTGTTGTTTTAGGTTGAGGGTACTCTGAAACTGCTTTCAGCTTGTTGGGATCTGGTTTTAAACCTGTCTCAGTCAAGACATGTCCTAAATAGGTAACCTCCTTTCTCAAGAATTCACACTTATCAACTTGTAATTTCAAATGATGTTTCCTTAGCCTTTCGAAAGCTTCACCCAATCGGGCATTGTGCTCTTCCAAAGATGAACCAAAAATTACAACATCGTCTAAGTAAAGAAACATTTCTCACCTTTCAGCCCCATTAGCACTGAAATCATCAATCGTTGAAATATGGCAGACGCAGAACGGAGTCCCATGGGCATTCTTTTATACATGTAATGGCCATAGGGTGCGCTAAATGCAGTAATTTCTCTGTCACTTTCATCTAATAATACTTGATAGTACCCTTTACCCAAATCAAGGGTTGAAAAATATTTGGCTTTCCTAGTCCATCCAGAATCTCATCGATACGTGGGAGGGGTGAAACTGTGTTAGTCGTAATATCATTTGGTTTCCGAAAATCGGCTACCACCCTCCATTTCTTCTTTCCTGACGCATCTACCTTTTTTGGTAGCATAATTAATGGAAAGTTCCACGCACTAGTGGAAGGCATAATTATATCGTCCTCCAACATCTGATTTATTTCCTGTTGTAATGCTTCTTTCTGTGCTTCCGGAATTCGATACGAACGAGAGCAAATTACTCGCCCCTCTGTTTCAGGTACAGTATCTGTATATGTCAACTTATCCCCAGGCAGATGAAATATATCATTATACGCAGAACATATCTCTATTATGGACTGCGTCTCAATGGCATTTAAATGATCCAACCGTAAATTCTCCTTTAACAAGCTAATTCTTGATTTCTTTTCTCTATTGACCGTGTCTATCTTATGCACAGTCTGCTCCGGACCCGCACTTCTACTTCAGTTTGAGGCATCTCAATTGAAACTGCCTCTTCCCGAGTGTTTAACACACTAATTAAACAGAAATTCTTTTATACTCGCACCAGCTCCTCTCGTAGGTACAGGCCTTCCTGTAACTCTTGTTTCTCTATGATGTCTTCTCTTAGGCTAGTACCTACAACCTTTATTCTCAAAATTCTTTCTTCACGTGGACCGATCTCCATAGTTGCCACGTGGCCTGTCTTTGGCGCCGCGTTTTCTATTTCCCGACTGTGGCACCGCTGCCTACCGGAAATTTGTGTACTTCGCCCTTGTGTTGACATACTTTCGCATCTCCGCGAGCTATGTATTCTACTGCATTTACACTTCGCAGGTTCAAAATCTGTTTTGGCGCCTTTTGCTTCTATCTCCGTACACAACTGTAATAACTTATCCACGATTCTTAGGGTTCCTCTGGCGTAATCAATCACTACGCCGTGCTTAGTAAGAAAGTCTCTACCCATTAAACTGATATAGGGGATGTCTAACTCCCCTCCTACCAAATGAAACTCATGTTTCACCCTTAGTTCATTATCTATTTCAAGATCTAGAATTACTGTACCATACGTGCGAATGACTGGACTTGTGATAGCTTTAATTTTTATACTTTCTTTAGGTCTACATCTGACCTGGCTTCGCTGATACTTTACATTAAACAAGCTAATCTGGGCGCCATTGTCTGAAAGCAACTTTATTGGACTCTCTGTACTTTGTGTACGTTGTAGTTCCACAAATTGATTTTTACTTTCACAGTCGACTTTAAATACTCTCCCCAACCCAGCATAAGGCTACTGCAATCTTATGATTTTCGGTAGTTTCCCTGATTTGTATTTTTCAGGGATGACCCCGAGCTATCAGTACACTCTTTGGCCATGCGCCCTGGCCTATGACACACGAATCAAACAAAAGGCTTTGCCTTCTTACAAGGACCTCTATGATTCACTAAATTGCAACTTTCGCATCTCACTAGTTTCTGAGTCCCTGTCTCTCGAGATGCTTGAGCAGTTTCGACCTTGCGAATTCTTTTCTCAAGCCGACAGTCTCGTGTTAAACGCCCTGTCTTGCCACAGGTTTTACACTTGATCTGACTTCGGCAATCTTTACCCGTATGTCCTACAAACCCACATACGAAACACTTAAGGCTAACTTTTCCCGTTTTTCCCCGATGATTCTTATCATTAAAATCTTTTTCTTTGGTAATCGCCGACTCTTCTGTCAAAGCTACCTCAACAGCCTCAGTTAGAGTAATGTTTTCTCCCCTTGCACGCACAATTGTCAGTATACGCTCATCATAAATTCCCTGAATGAATACTGCTCTGCTTAATTTTCCTACTAGTGACAACGACCCGGCTAATTCGGCTTCAAGCATGACACCATGTACTGCCTCACGAAATTGATGTTGAAGCGAATCCACTTAGCTTGCCCAGTCTGCAATCGATTCACCCTTCGATTGCCTACTGGAAAACATCTTACAAGCATAGAAATCCAAAGTACGTTTGCAAGCGTAATTTTTTAATAAAATATTTTTAACTTCTTCCCATTCAGAAGATAATTCACATACGAGGAGTTTAATATGTGTTTTTTCAAATTTCAGTAACATTGGGTGGTCTCTTTCGCGCACCAATTCGAACGCGATGTCAACATTATTGATGAACTCGCGTAATGCAGTCTTTGTGCCATCAAATGCTTGGGGTTTTAACTTAAGTGCGTCAGTGACAGTAATGTTAGAGGCGGCCTGGCTATCAGCATTTGCATTGTTAGAAGTGACCATGCCTTACTTTCTTGTTGGGCAGCAGTGTCGAGGTGAGACGCGGTGGGCAGGGCGGAGATTGTGGGCCGCTGTGCTGGCTGCTGCGTGCTGCTGCGCTGACCGCGGCGTCGGCGTCCAGTTGCTGTCAGCTGCTGCGGTCGGTGCCCGGCTGAGCGGCCCACGCCACGGACGCTCCGGCGTCGCGCTGCAACGCGGCCGACCTTCCGGATCCCCGCGTTACCGTGCAGTCGTGAAGGCGGTTGCCTGATGACCCCGCGTTGCCGTGTAGTCGTGTAGACTGGTTTCCTGCCTCGTGTCTTCCGTTATCTTCTCTCTTCTCACTCCGTCTGTTCCCACGGGAGTGCGAATGCTCCTACTAATAAAGTCTCTAAGCCGTCAGTACAGTCATGACATCGGGCTGAGTACAAACGAAGTATCCCTCTATCTCAAAATCAGGAATAGTAGGCCCACATCTGACACCAGAGAGTGTCCCTAAGTCGTGTCCTACATAGGAAAGAGGGAAGAGGTAGCAACGTCAGTCTGCATATCCCGAGCGGAGAGGAGTGATTGCATCTGCTAGAGATGCGGATTTCGGGACTCGAGAGGATACTTGTTTAGGAAACTTTATGGAACTCTTAGGTACCTTGCATTGCACTTATTGCATCCCACACTAAGTCTACTACACTGGGGTTAGTTATTAAAAAACAAGAAGTATAAATCGTTTGCCACAACAGAGCCACTAACTACGTTCCCTAGCAGGATCCCCTAGACAGACGCAAGCCCCGCGAGAAACAGACTGTCATGGATCACCCCTAGGCCGACGGCGATAGTCACGGGCTGGCGCCCGACTCGTCTGACTGAGAACTCCCCTCTTGATCCAAAAACCGGGTATATTAACGGCCGGTGTGGGCGTAACTCTTTTCCCCACTTTCCGACAGTTAACAATTTCCTATTGGCCGCTGCTTGGTTCAACCAATACAAATTGTGGCTTGCCCTCTCTCTGAGTCCTCTAGCGAACCACGTTTCAGCCCTGTCGTTTTTGCCATTCCCCGAGTGGGGAGGTGGCTTGTTTGTGCACTAACAAAATCCATACTTGCTAGCAACATTGTACAGCTGAAAGTAAAACGTCACGACGCTACCCAATATGGGCAACAACAACAACAACGTTTTACGTCAGTTGGCCACGCCTTACGCTCTGCCTCAGGGGAGCTGCTGACTTGCAGTTTTTCTTCTTTACCATCTCACTCTAGCCTCGTGAAACCACTGACATTGCTGTTCCCAAGTGACTGGTATCAACTTTGCTATGTACATTAAAACATGCCTGTTGGCCACCAAGTACTAATGTAACATCTTACAACAGCGTCTAGACGCTATATGAAGTTACGCCCATCTTCTCCGAAAGGTAACCTCCACCATGGGACGGTGGCTGAGGACATCAGCAGTTCGCTATGAGATTTATTTAGTGCATACATCCCATAAGATATACGTCTCTGTTTTAGCCTGTTATCTGCAATGGTCTCTATTTCTCAGCCAGGAGTACGTCTCTGTGGCTCACACAGCCTCTCAACAATTCCAACAGTAAAATCCATATATGACAGGAGGGTGGAACGGGCTGCTCCCCAACCAGTATGGATGAGGCATCGAAAAATATTTAACCCTGCGGCGGGCGCGTGGCGCCATATAGTGCCGACAATTTTGTTTTCTTTCAATAATTACGTCAGCGTGCCGAGCATGCAACAGTGGTGCTAGATATGCTTCGATTCTTTAGTCACGCGCCTAACTACATTACTGCGCCACCAATATAGTCACCGTAACAGCTGTGGCTGACCTGTGGAGTGGACGACTGTACCGAGACGGCACTGCGTAACGCACGCGCCCGATAATGTAAGTACATGTAGCCGTACCACTGACGGATGTTTTGATGATTTGAAGCTTTGCTTTACAACTCTATGGGTGTATGATTATTTAGTTATTAACATTACTTTGGTATTAAAATTATTTTATTGTCTCCCAGGTCCGCACAAAGAAAGGACTAACACCAGAAGAAATTGAGCGTCTTCTTCTGCAATCATCTGACGAAGAAGATTACACTGATTTCTCTGACAGCGATGACGAAGCAGAAATAGTTGAAACTGCAGATCATTCTAGCGAATCTGAGCAGTCATGCATTGACGAGAATGAAGTGATAGGAATACCACATGATGACTTCCATTTTGATATTGGTAAGGACCAAGAAACTTTGTAGATAAATAATCCGTTAGCACTACCAGGGAAAACAAAACTTAAGAATATAATCAAAGTCCTCCCTGACCCGAAACTGAATGGTAGAGAAGCTAAAACTGAAATTGAAAGTTTTCTCAATTTTTTTGATCCCGAGATAACTGATTATGTGAATTACTCAAGGGCTAGAGATTGCAAAACTACTTCTGCTTCTGAAATAACGGCTCTTTTAGGAGTGCTGTTTCTCATTGCTGTACAAAAAGGAGGACGCACAAATGTTATAGAAATGTGGGCATCAAATGGAACAGGAATGATTATTCTAAGAGCAGCATTTAGCTACAAGCGCTTTCTGTTCTTGCTCTGGTCAGTCAGGTTTGATGAAACTTCTACAAGAAAAGTACGACTAGCAACTGATAAACTTGCTGCCATCCGCAATCTCCACTCAGCATTTCTGAACAACTGCAGAAAAAACTATAGTCCAGGGGAGTTCACAACCATAGACGAAATGCTTGTCCCATTTCCCAGACGTTGTGGTTTTAGTCAGTACATGCCCAATAAGCCCGCTAAGTATGGATTGATGTTGTATGCATTGTGCGATAGCAAGACATTTTATACTTTTAATTTTGAAGTATACTGCGGCAGACAGAATCCTGGACCATATGTTGCATCTAACCAGCCAGTGGATAATGTGAAGAGATTGGTTGAGCCAATCAAGGGAACTCACAGGAATGTAACTACGGACAACTACTACAGTAGCTACCCTGTAGCCCAGAATCTTTTAGAAAATGGGCTAACGTTCATTGGAACATTGAAAAAGAACAAGAAGGAAATTCCTCCGGAATTTTTACCGAACAGATCGCCATAAATTGAAAATTGTCTTTTCGGATTTCAAGATTTCTTCTGCCTTGTTTCGTACCAAACAAAAAGGAACAAGGCTGTGCTTTTCCTGTCATCAATGCATGAAACTGCTGAAATAGACACCGCTAAAGGCAAGTCTGTTGTAAATTTGGACTACAGTGCAACAAAACGTGGAGTCGATACTGTGGATTATAAGTGTACATCCTATTCTACACAAAGGACCACAAGAAGATGGCCCTTAGCAATCTTTTTTCGTTATCTGGATATTGCTGGGATAAATTTCCATGTGTTGTTCTTTGCAAACAATCCAGAGAAAAGATTCAGAAGAAGAACCTATCTAACAAACCTGGCCTTGGCTCTGATGGACTGCCATTTGAAAGAAAGGGCTCAGCTCTCTACTCTACCAAGAGATATTCAAGAATTTCTGTCACCTCATCTATTAATTCCCGCCAATCACTATGAGACTGTAAGAAGGTGTGGGAAGTGCCATCTTTGTGGTTCTAAAAAAAATTATAAAACTACTGTCACTTGCAATAGCTGCAAAAGATTCGTTTGCAAGCAACATTGCCACAATGTTGTCACATGTCATGATTGCAGAGCTTCTCCGGAGGAAGAAAGTGTGTGATTGTTGATATGTATTTACTGACTGCCTTATTCTTTATTATCACTACAAAGATTTTATACATATTACACTTTTTTGTAAAACTTGCTTTAACAATGGTAAACAATCGAATCACATCTGTGGTTATAATTTATTTAGAATTTGTTATTAAACTAGCGCTTACGAAATATCCTGGAAACTAACTTCAGATATACTGTAACAATTTAATTTTCCCATGCATAGATCATATTAAAAGTTGCTGTTAAGAATGATGTTATAGGCAATAAATAATTAATTCCACCCAAAAATTTAAAGAAAAAATAGCTGTTCTATGTATTTAAATATAGGCGGCACTGAGTGCCGCGCGCGCCCGCTGAAGTGACAGTCTTAAGCGCGCCTGCCGCAGGGTTAAGTACCGCCAACACTTCTGTCTCAGCTGGGCGTCGAAAACCATGCCCAGGGAGCAATGTGTGTCCTTGACCTGAAGTAGTTCACCATCCAGGTAGAGTTCTGGGTTAGGGTGAACTACCCAACGGAGACAGAAGTGCATCACGCGGGATTTCTGCGTGGAGAACTGAAATCCGTGTGTAGAGGCCCAGGAGTGGGCCTTTCGGATAGCACCCTGCAGCCGCCCTTCAGCTACACCGATACTAATGGAGCTGAAATACAAGCAGAAGTCATCGGCGAACAGGGAGCAACTAAGTAATGACCCCACAGCCGCAGAAAGACCATTTATTGCCACTAAAAACAAGGGGACACTGAGGGTGGAGCCCTGCGGGACACCTCTTGAATACGGGGGGAGCTAAGAGAGACCCCAACCCTCACCCGAAACGAGCGGTGGGAAAGGAAATTTCGAATAAAAATAGGAATGGCGCCACGTAAGCTCCAATAATGCTAAGTAGACAATATATGGTGGCGCCAGGTGGTATCGTACACCTTTCTGAGGTAAAAAAAGATGGCAACAAGGTGCTCACGCCTGATAAATGTCGTACGGATTGCAGAATCCAAGGCCACCAGGTTATCAACAGTGGAGCAGCCTTTGCGGAAAGCCCCCTGACGTGGGGACAACAGACACCAATGTTCAAGTACCCACATGAGCCGTCGAGTCACCATACGTTCTAATAGCTTGCAAAGAACGTTGATGAGGCTAATCGGGTGGTAACTATAAGCCACCTGTGGATCAGCACCAGGCTTAAGCACCGGGATAGTGATTCTTTCCCGCCATTGTAACGGGAAAGCCCCCTCTGCCCACAGATGGTTGAACTACTCCAGAAGCCGGTGTTGGAATTTTGCTGGGAGGTCCAGATGATCTGGCTGTGGTCTGTCTGGTCCCGGAGGGGTATCTGGGCAGGTGGTGATTGCAGTTAGGAATTCCCATTCGCTGAACGATGAATTATATGTTTCTTCCCGACGTGTATGGAAGGACAGCCGGCGCCGTTCAACCAGCTCTTTAAGTGCACAGAACTCTGCACTGTATGCTGCAGTTGCAGCGTTGTGAGCATAATACTCCGCCATATGCTCAGCAATAGCAGTGGCATCTGTGCATACAGTACCCTGAATCTGTAAGCTAGGGTTTGCTGCTGATGGACGGTACCCAAAAAGGCTTCTAACCTCGAACCACACCTTAGATGGCGAAGAGCGCGACCCGATGCTGGGAACATACTTCTTCCAGCTGTCCTGCTTGCTCTGCTGGATGAGATGTCGAGCTCGTGCCCTAAGCAGTTTAAAGACTGTCAGGTTGTCCATGGTAGGGTGGCGCCGATGGAGCTGGAGCGTCCGACAAGCGCCGAGAGTAGCACGAGGTGGTGGGAATAGTGGCCTCAGCTGCAGAAATAGTGGCCTCAGTGGCATGTTCACGGTGGCAGGCGGTGGTACAGGAAACTTAGCAGTGGAAGTGTAAACCTGCCAATTAGAAACCATCGTGGAGGGCTGCCTGCAGGTAGGAAATACAGATGCGACACAAGTATCGGAAAATGGTCACTGCCACAAAGCCCTCTAGCGGAAATGTGGGAGCAAACTCGGACTACATAGAGAGAGGTCGATTGACGAGTAAGTGCCTCGTGCCAAGCAGAATGCGTGGGAGCCCCAGTGTTTAATAAACAGATGTCCTGCTGTGACAGAAGTGTCTCGACGTCCCTACCACGAACCGTCATCTGCGTCCCACCCCACAATGGGTGGTAGGCATTAAAATCTCCCCAAGAGGAGAAATGGTGGTGGTAGTTGCGGAATCACTGCAGCAACGTTAGTGATAGAGACAGCCGCATCCGGAGGAAGGTAAATGGAACAGACTGTGAATTCCTGCCCCACCTGGATTCTGACAGCGACTGCCACTAGGGGCGTTTGGAGAACCAGGGGATGTGTGTATCTGTGGCTTTGGAGCCACCAAGCTTTCTTTTTTCTTCATTGTCTCTTTCTTAGCCTCTCACTAGCCCTTAGGTTTTAAGGGCTGGGACAGCTTCTCAGGCATGGCCTCGGGGGCTGACGAAGAGCAGGAGGCCCTTCGATCAGCAACAAGGTAATACTGCAGCAATTTGCCGGGATCCTCTTTGCTGTGCGGAGAAGTTGAGTACATGGTAAATAAGGCACTGCAGATGACAATGAGGCTGCTGTGGCATAGGAATTGGTGAGATGTACAAAATGGAGCTTTTGATACTTGCATTTTGCCTCTGAGTAGGTCAGTCGGTCCCTGTTCTTATATTCCATAATCTTCCGCTCTTGCTGCAATACTGAGCATGTATGTGAGGAAGGGGAGTGAATCTGGCAGCAGTTTACAAATACTGGTGGAGGGTAGCAAGAGATGTTTGGATGGACTGCACGTCCGCACTCCCGACATGTAAAATTGGCATCACATCAGGAGGACACATACCCAAACCTCCAGCAGTTGAAATAACACATAGGGGGAGGAACGTAGGGCTTTACGTCACAACTGTAGATCGTCACCTTGACTTTCTCAGGCAATGAATCACCCTCAGAAGCCAAGATAAAGGACCGGTGGCGACCCTGTTGTCCTGCGGACCCCTATGGAGTCGCCGAATAAAATATACTCCCTGGCGTTTCAAGTTGGCACGTGGTTCTTCATCAGATTGCAGCAACAGGTCTTTATGGAATATTATAACCTGGACCATGTTCAAGGTCTTGTGTGGCGTTATCGTTAAGGAAACATCACCCAGCTTGTCACAGGCAAGGAAGGCCTGCAACTGGGATGGGGATGACGTCATTATTAAGACTGACCCAGAGCGCTTTTCGAGATACCTTCGACCTCACCGAACTTGTCTTCCAAGTTCTCGACAAAGAACAAGGGATTCATATTCTTGATTGATTCTCCATCATTACGGGTACATACAAGGTATTTCGCGACACAACCCTCACCCTAACGTATTGCCCGACGTTCCTCCCATTGTGTGGCAAGGGAAGGCAACGTTTGGGGATCATACTTTACTGCATTGAAGTCATTTTTACCTCGCTTAGAGACGCCATGTTTGCGTGTGGCGACGCTATTAATTGCTCGTTTCATCCTGGTCCCACGACCAGCTAGGAAACTAAAGGTCAACCCAGGCAGAGCCCCGCTTGCCTGGGTAAGCCTTATACAACTGAGGTGCGGCAGGTTCCTTAGACGTTGCTCGCTAGCGACTGTTCAACTGCAACAGCCACACATCTCTTCGGCACGTAGCACACCTTGAGATTGAGGGTTATTTTATAGAGGTTTGTACCATCCTCGCGGCTCTGCAATGTACAACGTTCTATCGTCGCGCTGAACGATGGTCGTTGAAGCACACACAGAGCTTACAGTGTAGCGGACTGATGGTGCGACACAGCCCACAGCTCAGGACCCCATGTTCGCAAGCCTGTACTCAGCAAATTAATGCTGATCCCCTGAGGGGAACTTGTTATCTCATGCAAGTGAAAGGAAAGAAGGTACCTACAGCAAATGATCCCATAAGAAAACGAAGAGCTGAATCCTAACCAGGACTGGAGCAGCGCAAGCAAAGACTGTAACAAACACTAGGTTACAGTGCATCGATGTCAGAAGTCTGGTGCAGCAGATGTGGATTCTGTCCACGACAATAGTATAATAATGAAGCAACAACAAATTGCCGAGGTCTGGTCGCACCCAGCGAAACAACACTCTGAAAACACAGATACACGCAAACCGCGTGTTGACAATGATACGATTCACGCAAGAGCCGAGGCTACTGCCCTGGCTGCAGAGCCTTACCGAGTCCCCGAAAACTCAACAACTCCAAAAAACTCATCTCCACAGCTCACATCCACTCTAGCACGCGGCCACACATTACTCGTCAAAGAGCCGTCATCGACCTGCTGATGGCCTTCCCAAGCGGATTGCACGGCCGGGAGTTGCATACAACATAAATGAGAAAAAGTAGCAACGACAGCCAATCGCAGAGTTTGCTGCCAACGGCTCTTTAACCTCCTCCCAACACACGCAGCTTTCTCACGCCAAGTCACGTACGCCCGTGGAACACTCGGCATCTTGGCGCCTATTTTTACTACTGCTGGTGACACTGTCCTGCTGTGCCAGACAGATTTCACTTCGCAGAGACGCGAACTTGAAGCGTCCTGCCATTTGATAACTATGCTACCTGCTACTGACAGTTTAGGGACGGAAAGAAAGCAAGGCGTCCGGCAACCATTACAAGTTTTTTCCTCTCCTGCTCGCACAGCCAAAGAAACACCGTGGCGCCAGACAGGCGCCGGTCGCCCTAAACAGCTGGCGCACTGTGCCAGCTGACACCGGAAACCGCAGGTAGCCGGCGGTCAGTCGTGTCGCCGTGCGAAACCGGCCGGCCCACCCCAATGCAGTATAGGGACCCCTCGGGTGACCAGATTTCTCCGAAACCCTGAAAGAAGCTGGCACCTAGCCGACCGCCCAAGAGCCCAGACCCACACTGCTCTACAACGCCGACTCGACAGTAAGGAAATCAGAAGCACTACATCAAGAAGAATAACTAAATAAACCAATACATCTGAATCCTAATGCAATTCTCCCAACCCACAGCAGAATATAGGAGTCAGGAAATATGTAAAAATAAATTAATTTCATCCAACGAAAATCAAAATTAAGTAATTAAAATAATAAAGGGACACCTGAAGCGAGAAATAAGAAAATTGAAAAACAAGAATGACCACCACCTTTCAACGTTATCATAGGTATTTTTAAAGTTGTGAAAAGCATCAACTTCTTTAAACTTAGCTTATATAACTGAATTAAGAATGAGTGAAATACATAATAGAATTAAGAATGGTCGCAGAACTCTAGTACGACTTTCAATCACATCGTCAGCCTCATGTTTCCGGTAGTATCCAATTTGTCTCCTTTGCGTATTAAGCTATAACAGTGTAAATTGAGGATACATTTATATTATCCAAAGAAGAAGCACCATTTACGGGTGACTGTGACAGAGGTTTTTGATCATGATGGTGATGTGCACAAATATCAGAGATGCGAATTCTGTATAAAAAAGAGGTAAATATGACCTTAACACTAGAAGTACCATGCGGGTCATTTTTGTGCCAAGGAGATATTTCGTGTCCTCTGGCCCCTACTATATTCATCATAGGACCAAACCGTCTCGTGACTTTTAATCACATGTATAGCAGTACAACTCATCAAAATTGTATCCCTATAGGCCAGCTAGAAGTATGAAAAATGTATCCGTTATACCAGTAGTACCATGTGGGACATTTTTGACTCCTACATGGTTTAACACAATTAGGTGCCAGCAACGCCAGTTTTTAGACAGAAATTAATTTCTCGGCGTGCCTTGACGATATTCACGAGATGCTGGAGTATATTACGACACTTTAGGCCACAAAGAACGTGAAATATGTAAAATATTGAGGTCGGACAAAACAATAACAGTGCATCTTTCGTTTTCCTGCGGACTGGCGCCATGCAGACACATGAAGTGGCACTGGAAGACCCTGAAAAACCACTCCTCGGACTCACGAACTGGAAATAGTTCTGTGACACGAAAGCAGAAGTTCTTTGTCCATGTCGTCGACGTTTAGGTTGTGGTCTATTTTGGCGAGATTACGTCTTTGACGATGTGGTCTTACGAATGCCAAAATTCTCTGCTATCGATGTTTCACCGACAAAATGAAATCACGAGTCTGACAGTGAGGCGGTTGCAGAGGAGGGCTACGATTTTTCCAGTGGAAACAGCTGACGCAAGTGATTCATACGATTCAAATGAAGAGGAAACAGAATCTGAATCATCTGACAATGTTTTAGCTCTTGCACAACCTAATCACGCACGATTCTAACTAAGATTTTAAATTAGTAACCGCACAATATGCTGTATGTCTCTCTTTCTTCTACTCTACAGGGGTTGCATATATGGGTGTCATTCTGAGTAAAATGAATGATGGATGTAAAGTCAACGATAATAAGGAAAAAAAGTTTCAGAAACTGTGTAGTTTTATAATGAAACCAAGGTTGGGGGTCGGTATATTTGAGCAAATGGCGAGACATTACAGTCTACAAGCTGGCACCCACCGGCGCGGCGGCCTGTGGATGTCTTTTAGAACATTTTTCACCTTGCGATGATCAATGCTCACACTATTTTTAAGATATGAACATTTAAGGAGATCTCGCGGCGAGCATTTATTCTCAGAGCAGCAGACGTGCTACTTACTGCATAGAGGATACAATCTACCGTTGCAAGCACACGAAATCGGTGCTGGCCAATATGGAATATGACAAATTTATGTCTCAAGTCCAATTAGTATGTGTGCTAAAGCCAATGTCTGAACTGTGAGCCCACCCCAGCTTAGGCAATACTGTCAACTAATGTTTCTAAATAGTTCCAAACACTTGTAATTATAGACAGAAATTGTTAGTTCTTCTGTGTTTCTCTCTTGATTGCAATAACTAAGAAAATAAGTTGCATTTTTGACTCTTTCACAAATACTCGGCACTTACCTTTAATGCCAGAAAAAGTAAAATTTCACTTATAATCGCGTGAATTATATGTTATGACTCTGTTACAATCTTTCTACAAAGATAAACATTTCTAAATTATTTCGCTTACTTGTTTGAATGGTGTTTGATACAAAACTGTGAAATTTCTTCCGTAAAACGTAAAATAAAATTGTTTCTTTTTATCTACTTTTGACTGCGTAGTATTTGTTTTAGAGAAAAAATAATTTTTCTTGCACGTTAGAGTCCTCTTGAATGTTATATCAACATACAGAAATCCAGAAAACCGCCCAAATACCAGAAATCGGTAGTTTCCTCCTGTGGGTGAAAAAAGACCCACATGGTACTACTAGAGGTAAGGATAGGTCCGGTACTTCTCGTGTTAATGCGAATTTGTCACTGTGACAGGATACACCATGTGCGTATACCTTTGGAGTGGTGTACACACGTCCATATCCCTCTTAAGACAACATGAAAGTCATAGATAGAGATCGTCCTAAGGCAGGGACACAGAAAACGATGGAGTCTTTCGATCTTCCGTGTGGTTCGTGACAAAATTTCAGTTTCCCTAACTGAAACACTCTTTGCTGCAGAGTAAAAAATTCTGTCGACGATGGAAGATGTCCATAGTCTGTGACTTTAATCATATGTGATGCTGCAGATTAGTTGAAAACAATGTACACAGCTGAAAATGTACTGCGTCTCGTTCGTATCGTACGAGAAGAAACAGACATCTAACCAAGATCTCTAGGTATCAAGTTACCATTGTGCGTGATTCAACGTCAGGATAATTCAACTGCCAAACTGCCGCATAAATATCATAATTTACTACGTACGTCTGTCTAACCTGAAATACCTTTGAAATATTTATGAGATGACATTTGTACCGTCACGAACTGCTATTCAGAAGACAAAACAAAACATACTTATAACAGACATATCCGTTGTTAGGTTATATGATTGCCATTATGGTTTCACAAATATTTAGTTTTCTACAGAGTTTTTTCTTACGTGTCACTACAGAATTTCACCATATGTAATAGTTATACAGGTAGATAATAAATACCACACAATTAGTTTCAATTTAAACAGTACAGTGAATGAAGATCGACACAAGCCTGAAAGAGGTCGTGTGAGAAGTAATACCTTATTAGTTGTGTAGCAAAAGTTATTCCATACCCTACAAAGGACACAGTCGCTGAGATCGGCTGCATCCATTAGAGATACAATTCACTTAAGGTATTTTTTTTTATCTCAGCACTTAGTAAGAGTGTGAAAACGAATTGAATTTCCTCAATAAGAATAAAAAAGACTGCTTAGAATGCTAAAATTGTATTTATTTATACCGCAGTTTCGGAACCTGACATCATCAGATCTACTAGGAGGACATTTTATTATTGGCTCTGAAGTTTACTTCGAAGGTTCAGAGGGTTTTAGATCGGATGATGGCAGCTGCCGAAACGAGACAACAAGTAAATACCATTTTAGCGATCTAGACGGTTTCTTATTGAGGAAACGTCTGAGCGTTATTTAAGATAGTGCTACTCTATAATTGCTTGGAGAAAACATGTTCTCTAAGGAATCGAAGTTATTTTAGAGTGACTCCTAGCTCGCTCTGGCGTACATTAATCAAATTCAATGTCAGTTAATTACTGCACATAAAAAAATTCTTCGACAGGTTTCACGAGGTGTAATTAAAACATGCAAAACTGGTAGCACCTGTTCTATGTCAGCGCAGACAAATATATGCAGATTGAGCATACAATACCAAATGCAGTACATCTGTCCATCCGCCAATTATATTCGAATAACGCCGCGATCCTGCGCCGGCGGGTGAAGCTTTGCATTTCATAATTTGTTGCAATCACGGTGGATGGCAGCAGGTTGGCTCGCGAAACGCATCGCGTATTCTCTGATTAACAGCAAGTGACAGGCGGAATCAGCGCAACATACAGTTCAGAGAAGTCCAGCCATGCATTTTTTATCTATGCATTAAAATGCGGCTTGTCACAAATAATTGTTAGCTGCAAACGGCAGACGGGCGAAATGAAACCATCATGGACGTTCTGTCAGAGAACTCGCTAGTGGATACTTTACGCTACTCTAAAACTCAGGTTCATTTCCGAAACAGGCTGCTTCTAAGCAGTAGTTGTGTTTCGTGCTACGACGGCAGTCAAAATTTGATTACACCGGAGTGTCAGTGAATGAAGTACGTTGAGGAACATTACAGATGTCGGTATACATCTTCTTAGGATATCAGATCCGTTGATTACAGACCTATTGTAAAAAGAACTTTTGGAAATTCATGGTTAGGTCGTTAGGGCAGTGGCTCAGCCACGGGAGGGGGGGGGGGAAATGGGGCTGACCCCCCTCCCCCCAGCACCACCCAATTTATTTATTTATTTTTTAATCAGGCCGGAACCGAAATTTGAAATAGTAAATAAATCACAACGTCACTATAATTTGCCAAGCACAAGCTTACGTTACAGTGGGTCGCCAACGTGATGCCGCCACTGATAACGTGTGCTGCTGTTCCTGTGAGCTGTTGTAACGCCGCCGCGACCAGCTTTGATGCTGCCGCTATTGTTGGTGCTACGCTGCAGTTACAAGCCGATTGTTCATATGAGGAGACCAGCTGCTTAGCAGGGCAGCCGCGCCACCGAATGCAATCTTAAGATTGCCATAAACTATGAACAACACTACTGCTATTTTATTGACACATGCTAATTAAATAGTTATAACATCAGAGAGCTTCTTATATTTCTGACAGCGAATGATAATTTCAGTAGCCCAGAGGCGTCCACAGGTGATAGGGTGGGGGGGGGGGGGGGAATCATGTCGCAAACTGCTTCACTGAAATTTCTGGCGGGAGGGGGGTGAAAAAGAGTACTTTTGTCCAGCCTGTGTGAGGGGCTTTATAAAACAATTTACAAAACATGAAATAAAAAATATATGATATTAATATTCAATGGTATAACCACTTTTATTAGATAATAAACTAGGAATACAGGACCTAATCTCGGGTATCGGGAGGGGGTTGGGCGCATTTTGGAGAGGAGGCTGAGTCATTGGCCAAAGGGGGCGGCACCTCTGCAGTCGGCTTTATTTTTAGAAAATGAGGCCCCCCTCCACCCTCAACCCCCAAACCAAAACCTGGCTGCGCTATAAGGTAAATTGAGGCAAACAGAAGTTTTCAGATGACAAATTTTTGTTATTTTTATATTCTTAGTGTAACAAAACGACCAACAAAAAAAAGGGAAATGGATGGAAGCATATATTGAACAAAAAATAAGCCTAGTTTCAGCAGGTAGTTCCGTAGAAAGCGTCACAAATTGGTACTCCCAGGGCAATTTTGCGAGACGCTCTGAAAAATAATCATTCAAAGTAGTTCTTCTAGGGAAGGAAATAAAGTATTCAACATAGAACAAGGACAAAGCTCAGTGAAGAGGGTTCTCCAACTTGCTAATATCTCTTATGGAATAATGCCGACCGAAATTAGAAATCTTGACTTTATTCTCAGTTCTAACATAGTGAATTTCCTTGACACGGAAAAACTTTTGTCCATGCAACAGCACGGCTTAGGAAGCATCGATAGTGTGAAACCCAGCTTGCCCTTTTCTCGCATGACGTTTTGCCTGCTATGAATGAAGGGCAACAGGCAAACTACATATTTCTGGATTTTCAGAATGCGTTTGACATGGTACCTATATATAGACTACTAACGAAGGTACGAGCTTATGGAATAGGTACCAAAATACGTGAGTGGCTTGAAGACGAGTAATAGAACCCAGTGTATTGCCCTCAATAGCGAGTGTTCATTAGAGACTAATGTATTGTAAGAAGTGTCACAGGCAGGTGTTATAAGACCGCTATTATTTTCTGTCTATATAAATGGGCTGACGGAGTTGCAATCTGCGGCTGTTTGCTAATGAGGCTGTGGCGTACAAGAGTGTTTGTCATTTGGAGTAGGATGCAGGATGACTTGTGGAAAATTTCTAGGTGGTGTGAAGTATGGCAACTAGAACTAGCGCTAAAAGCAGAAAAATGGAAGGTGATGCAGATGTGTAGGAGAAACAGTCCCGTAATATTCGATACAGCATCAGTAGTGTGCTGTTTCACAGAGTCGCGTCCATTACATATCTAGGTGTAACGCTGCACGGCGATACGAAATGAAACGAGCATATCAGGAAAATGTTGGGAAGGTATGATTCGCCTGGAAAGAAGACCGCATATAAATTGCTTGCACGACCCGATCTGAAGTGTTTCCCAGTGTTTGAGATCACAAGCATATCGGTTTAAAGGAGGACAAAGAGGCAGTTCAGAGGCGGGTAGATGGGTTTTGTAGCCGGTAGATTTGATCAATGCGCGAGCGTTACCGAAATCCTTCGAGAACTCAAACGGGAGTCGCTGGAGCAGAGGAGACATCTTTTCCGGAAACACTGTTGAGGAAATTTAGAGGGCCGGAATTTAAGGCGGACTGCAGAACGATTCTACTTCGTTTAAAGACAACAAGGATAAGAGAGAAAAAGGGGATCGTACGGATGCATACAAGCATTCGTTTTTCCCTCGTTCATAATGTGAGTGGAACAAGAAAGCAAGTAACCAATAATGGTACTGAGTACCCTCCGCCACGCACCTTTGGGTAGATTGCGGAGTATGTACGTAGGTATGTAGATGTAGACTAGTTAGCTTTTCGTATTCCTGACGAGCTAAAATGTAAGCACAATTTTAACTGGTAATTAGAAATGTCACTTGAAGATTGGATAGTGGCTTTCCGGAAAAGAACAAAATTACCTTGGGAAACACACACCAACAGGAGAGCTTCTGTGAAATTTGGAAAGTAGGAGGCGAGGTACTGGCGGAAGTAGAATTGTGGGGCGGCATCGTGAGTCGTGTCGGGATAGCTAAGTGCTAGAATGCTTGCCTGCAAAAGGCAAAGGTCCCCGGTTCGATTCCCGGTTCCAGCACACAACTTTAATCTGCCAGGAAGTTTCATATCAGCGCACACTCCGCTGATTGTCAAAGTTTCATTCTATGATTGATCTGATTCATATTTTTCTCACAACAGCTTACAGTAAAATATTTCATGTCTCAATTTTAAAACAGTCAGATTTTCTGCCATTTCAGTTTTATTCCAAATTATTTTATATCTTTACGGAGAAATATTTCACAACGAAGAGCTATTGCTACAGTGGTTGCAGTACCGTATTTCAAACAACCATGCAAACCGACCTATCATGATCCTGTTCTGTTTCTGCTAGAAAGAGAGGATTTCATTGAATAGATACTAATTTTATAGCAAAAATCGCACACAACATTTCACCAGTTACATACATTTCAAAGTAACACTAGAAAAGGATCCATTGTTAAAGGACACTCGACGTTACGTACTGGAACACCAATGAAAGCAATCCTCAGAAATACCGAGAGAGAGAGCGAAGAGGAAACCATGATAAAAGACGCAAAGCGGAAAAAAGTGAATCGGTATTTAGAAAGAAAAAGACGAATATCAATAAAAAGAAATAGGCAAACTAAAAAATGAAAAGGCATGCCGACGACCAACCAGTTTTCAATCATCGTCATCTGATAAGGGTGTTTCTGTCGAAGATTTGTGTGATCACAATGTGAACGATGAAACTTTCAACATTTTAGTCAATGTGTAACTTTTCCATGTTGTTGAGAGTTTGGTCAGAATGATCTGAGGTGTAGATGTTGATACAGTGTCATATGGGCACATACAGATTGTTGTGGTTTCGATAGCACTGAAAATTTTATTTTGGGCCTTTTCCAAAATGTCTCAACCAACACTATCTTTCAAATGTATTTTTATTTCATGTTTTGTATAGGTATCTATCATGCAAAAATGAAAGTTCTTTCTTCGTATTTCAGTTTGTATTTTATGCGCTACCGTACAGGTCATTCGAACTACGATGAAACTTTGTCAACATATTGATTGTACTTTCTCGAAGGTTGCTGCCATAATTATATCACTGTACGACACATAGATCAGGAAATATAACGTTTTAAAGACTGAGACGCGCGGATACTGCCGTATCATGTCTGTTCATATTTTATAAGCCGCCGTACCGCTCATTCGATTGCGATGAAACTTAGGAAACGTGATCTTCACAACCATAATATAGTCACTGTCTACGTAAAATTTGGTCTGGTACACGGCAAAGGGTACTTTATCTGTGAACGTCAGCAACATCTACGGTTTTATTCACATGTTGATAAACTTTTTCACACTGAGGCTTCAAAACAAGAGTAACATGCCTGCAACCCAACAATTCATACAGTGTGTAGTGTAGGGTGCCTTGAAACGAGTTAGGCACTACTTCATTGATAACCATGAAACTTATCAGAATTATATAATTTTACAGAGATGGAGGAGGCATTGGATTTGTAGGAGGACTTGTACAGAGAAATGAAGAGGTGATTGACGCAAAAAAGGGAAGGTGGAGATGGGCAGAGAGAGAGGTTCAACGAGATGAACAGAGAGGGGAAAAGAGGACATGAAAAGGGAAAGAGAGAGGAGGTGAGATTCGGACAGGAGAGAAGGGAACTGAAGGTGGAGGGAGAGATAGAGAAAGAACAGAGAAGGGAATATGGACTAACTCGCGACTGGAGTGAACAGGTACCTGGGTGACGCAGGATTTTCAACTAGTATATTATAAAGGCAAGTAATCTTTTCATGACAAATAATTATAAATGTAAGTTTTAACTTTTATCGTTATTACTCTTTGTTTTAACAATTTTTCTTGAGTTTTAAATTTGGATGACTGGATTGCGTCAGAGACATGGCGTAGTTACCTCGTTAACCAGGATAACACATTCGTTGTTAAGTACTTTCATGAAATAAGTTTTAAGCACAGAACATAAAAAAAGGTGTTCGATTGATACAATTCGTAAGAAGGTGCTTATAGTTACTGAATATTTAGAATTATTTTGTAAGGAAAAAACATGCTTTTAAGAAGGTAAAAGAAAACCCATTCGCTCAATGTGCCACCATTTCCTCAGTCTCCCACACATACAAAAAGCAATTTGATTTGTGAACCGAAAACGACCACTCTATCTTAAATACTTTTTTCATGCATCACAATAAATTTCATTTAACTGCTTGTTCAGGAGTGAAGTTAACTTTTTAAGTTATCATGACCAAATATTGAGGCATTTAAATGTTCAGTGCTCTAAACCTTTCGACTGATATGTATTTAGTAGCGTGTTTCGAGACTTCCCGTGTACCAGGTAACTACTCTACAAAGAAAGAATGAAAATTCAGTGATCTATCCTTTTTCGAAACACTACTACGAAAATGAATGTACATCCCCGTATCAGAGAAAGGTAGAATTCGTTCCCTACTTCAATTTATTCCTGTAATGAAATGCTGAGCAACTCTTCAACATTTTTCGTCTCATTAAGCGGAACGTATGGGTAGTTCAAAAAAATTCCGGAACTTTCACAATTTCGCACCAATGGAGTATCGGAGTGCATTGCGGTTGGCATCTCCGCATACGCCTGTGTTGAATGTGTAACTGCCAGAAGTTCACGTCGTGTGACCTTCAGCTAATTCTCAGTGCTGTATTGAGAACGTTGGGTCGCACGATTTGTGAATATCGAGATGACAGACTAACGCGTCTGCATTAAATTTTACATTAAATTTAAGAAAACCTACATAGAGAAACAGCAAATGATACAGCAACCTATTGTGTTTCGGTCGCACTAGGCGTTACGAATGGTTCACGCAGTTTAAAAACGCCCGTACAGGAATAAAGGTGACCCTCGTTAAGGAAGCCTTTTGACGTTCACCGACGACGATGGTTACTTCAGAAAAGTCAACGAAACTCTGCATGCCGATCAAAGACTGACTGATTGCAGAAGAATATGAAATTTCAGTTGAGTCAAGTCCTGCAATCATGGGACAGTATTTTATAACGGGCCGTGGTGCCACCAAGTCCGTACCACGGCTCCTGAGTCCGAATCAGAACAACCATCTCCTCAAAATCCATAAAGAGCTTTTCGATTACAGAAATTACAAAGGGATGTACCTTAAAAGAATCAGGTGGAAGCCATGTCGAAGAACGAAGAGGCGTAGACAGCATTCTAGCGATCCTTCCGGAGGCGTACCAAGACTGCTTCTGAAAGTGGAAGCGGTATTCGACAGCGGGGGTATCAACTACGGAGGAGTATATATCTAAGCTAAGGTTAAAAAATATTATGGATATAGTTCCGTGAGTTTTGAAAAGATCTCGTAATTACAATTAACAAATACTCTAGGTATGCACAGTGTTTGATGTGTGTTCGTTCAAGCAGCAGTACTTTCCACCTTGGCACACTCTTTACATCATAACGGCCTCTAACCGAGTACTCAAATTATACCGCGCCTCTGCACCTCGGTATGTTAAGATATTTTTGGTATATCTTTGGTCAGGTGGCAACAAGTAACAAGAGTAGTCGGGTGCCCTGCTGGAATCTCTCCACCTTTCAAAATCACCGTTGGCGTTAATCAGGGTTCAGCCCTCTCTCAACTCCTATTCATTCTTTGCATGTACACAGTAACCGCCGATACACCGACCCCTCATCACTGGACGCTTCTATTTTCCGACGAGGTGGTACTGACACAAAAAACTCCCATAAAGAACTTAAAGATCAAATCCAAGCTTGGAATTATAGGCCAGCAGAGAATGGCATGCGTCTGAATCTCCAGAAGATTTGGAAAGCGGTCCTCAAACCAGCGGAACCGTCAGCATCGACGGCCAGCATTTGAAGAAAACCACCGAGTTCAAATACCTTGGATCCATGATGACATCTTCAAATGATTCCACCCTGGAACACCGGACGAGAGTAAATGTAGGATGGCTGAAATGGAGACAGGTCACTGGTGTTCTCTGTGACAAAAGGATGCCTGTACATCTGAAGGCAACAATTTATAAGTCAGTAGTGCGTCCAGTAGCCCTCTACGGGATATAATGCCAACCTCTGACAAGAAAACAGGGTCAGGCTCTCCACAAAATGGAGATGAAAATGCTGCGATGGTCCCTTCGATTGACTCGCTACGACCATGCAGATAATAACTATCTCCGCCAAAGGATTGGTGTACTCACAATCAATTCGATCCACAAGTACGCCGGCCCCGTGGTAGACCGCTCAAGAGGTGGAAGGACAACGTCAAGGACATGTGCGATGTAGATCTCAGCCCTGAAGACGTCCACAAGAGAGCTCTGTGGAGGAGACACAGCAGAAGAGCAGACCGCAAGTAATGGGAGAAAATGCTAGGAAAGAAGAAGATCTTTGGTCATGTTGCTACAATGTGATGTACACCAGCGGTCGCAATACGTATCGGTTGAAATATCCTGAAACCAATGTGCTCCACAAGACGTGCAGCAACTCTCCTGTTCAGCATGACAGCCTACCTTGTGTTCAGCTGAGCACGTGTGGGATGTGTTGGCACAAGGCACACGTTCGACTCGTCAACCCACAAATCTCGCAGAAATACGTGTAAAGGTCGAGTAGGTGTGGAATTGTGTGTCTCATGACAGCGTCTCCCATCACTAGGATCCATTGGACGCCAGAATCACTGCGGGTACTGTCACACATTTAGTCTACACTTCGAGGGTGGTTTGATAAGTCTGGTAAATTTGTATGAAAGAACGGAAATTTTCGGAACCTGAGTTGTTGTTGGTAAGCCTGTTTAAAACGCCAGCTGTGATTAGTTGATTGTTGGCTACCAGCTGAAGTGGTAACTGGGTAGTTCCTTAGGATGGAGAAAAACGAATTTCGTGTGATCATTAAACATTTTTATTTGAAGGACTGGACAGCTGCACATATCAAATCCCAGTTGGATGAGGTCCATGTGGGCTCTGCACCAACACTGAAGACCAATTAATTTTGGATCAATGAGTTTAAACGTGGTCGGAGAAGCACAGAAGATGGAGTACGCACATCCCCCATTGAAGTTACCACATGGGAATCCATCGATAAGGTGCATGATATGGTAATGGAAGACTGAAGATTAAATGTTCGCGAGATAGTTACCATTGCAGGCATCTCAAATGAACGAGTGCATGATATCCTCCATGAAAAACTGGCCATGAAGCTCTGCCCGATGGGTGCCACACCTACTCACTTTGGACCAAAAACAGAAACGAAAGAACATTTCTGCTCAGAATCTCACACTGTTCAGGCACAATTCACACGACGTTTTGCGCAGATTCATTAATTGTTGATGAAACTTCCTCCACTATTACACTCCAGAGACCAACCAACAATGGGTGATAAGTGGGAAGAGTGCACCAGAGAAGGCGAAGACTGTTTTGTCGGCTGGAAAAGTGATAGCCACTGTCTTCTGGTATTCCCAGTGTATAATCCTGATAGATTATTTAGAAAAAGGCAGATTCATAACTGGACCCTATTACAATCCTCTTCTGGATCCTTTGAAAAACGAACTAACTGAAAATTTTCCAATATTGGGAAGGTAGAAAGTGCTATTTCATCAGGAGAATGCTGAAGCCGACACAGCAGCTATCGGAACAGCGAAACTGCACGACTTCGTATTCGAATAGGTTCCTCACCCGCCCTATTCACCATACTTGGCTCCGAGTGACATCTTGTTATTCCCATACTTGAATCTTTGGCTTCGTGGGAAGAAATTTTCATCGAATTAGGAATTGTCCGCCGCTGTGACAGACTATTTTGCACAATTTGACAAAGCCTAGTTTACAGATGCTTTGAAAATAATTGGAAACTCGCTGCACCAAGTGTATAGTCTTTCAAGGAGACTATGTCGATAAATAAAGTGAGTTTTCGCCTTTAAACGATTTTTTACTCTATTTTCACCAGATTTATCAAATCGCCCTTGTATGTACTATATTGTTATTCAGCTACCTAAGTACCGCTCAGCATCTGTAGAGATAATTATTTCATGTAGCAATATGTACTGTTTCAACAATTAGTCTGGATCAAATTGGAAAACTATTTTTGGCCGTGTAATAAGACATTACTTGTTTATGTAAAAAATTGGCACAGAAACTGTGACGCCATTGCTATCCTTTACAAGCCACACATTTCAGAACGGGTGAGGTTTAGAAGCATGACATCACAAGTGATAAAACCTCTAGTTGTCATTTCGCAACAATAAAAGTTATGTGCAGGGCATCTATCTTTATGATACCGCATTATTTGACACATTACAAGAGGTGGATCAGTTTAAGTAAGGTACAGCTAAAGAAGGAGCTAAGCTATTCCACATTAACAGTGTCATAAATGAAATATGGGTCAACGGTGTGTTGAAATACAATACCACATCATACATTAGCACTCCACTGATGTAGTACGGCAATTGTGGTGTCGCACAAGTCTGAAGTGCGCGCCACATACTTTCGCAAGCACGGCATGGCATTCTTACGACTTCAGCCACGAGCGCCCTCTGCTGCAACTCTGCTCGTGACCACCACTGAACTTGATCGGCCATTTGGGTATCGGACAGGCTCTAGTAAAATCTCTCATCATTAGGCAGGCCTCTATCCAGTTCAACTATGCATTCTGCTGTCATGATACTTGTAAAAGTGAAGTATTATCAGATTGATATGAAATACATATATTTTTCTAATCTAGCATAGTGTTTCTAGTTTCTGCTGTCCGACTGGCTGGTCACCTCAGACTCTGTACCCGCACACACGTGCATCATATTCCCTGTGTCGGTCTCTCTCTACTCGGCCACCTACACCCAGGACAACCGGCGGAAAAGAGACTCAAAAGTGGCGACGAGGAGCAATAGAAGAACCTTGGACCAGCCCGCTTGCAGCAGCAAGTCAGCCAGACAGCAGCAGTCTGAGCACGCAGAAATTGCTCCCGCCCACCCACCCGTATTATAAGATTTTTGGGAGACAATATTCCGTTACATATTTTGTGGACTTTTTGTTGCTGTGCGTCCTCATTTACCTTGAATCTGTGTTTTGTTCTAATTTACTTGTATGCGCGGCGCCTAATTGGTCAGCATGGCCACAACCCCAAACCCAAACTTAATGGAAATTATTCAGTTACAGACGGCGCAAATCACGCCACTACTCCAAGCGGTGTCCCAGTTGACGGCGCAGACAACTCAGCACGAACAACAGCTGTCACATCAGCTGCACCGCTTACAACATTCCGCCAGTACGATGAACGTGATGAAGAATGGAGTGATTACTTGGCGCAATTTCAAGAATTCATCGCGGCTTATCAAACTACATGTCAGACTGTTAAACATATGTTCTTATCAGTGGTGGGCACTAAGACCTTCATATTGCTGCAGAAACTTTTCCCCCACGCATCTCCTCGCGATCTCGAATTTGATGCACTAGTAGATGCCTTGAATGCTCATTATGAGAGGAAAGTTCTCTTAGCTGTGGCGCGGTACCGATTTTTCAGACTTAAAAAATTACCGGAGCAGTCACACCAAGAGTGGATTATGAAATTGAAGGGTTTAACCCGCAAATGTAGTTTTACTTGCTCTTGTGGACTTTTTTATAGTGACGTGATGTTGAGAGACATGAGCACACAGAACACTCAGGACCCCAGAATTAGGGCAGCAATTCTGAAATAGTCTGACCCATCATTAGATACTGTACTGCAGCTTTAACTTAGCAGATGTAGAAATGCAAAGCTACAGTGTTAACCCTAGCATTACCAACGTATTTTTTGTTACATGTAATACCAACGGGTGGGGGGGGGGCTCAAAGGCCCATAGAGAATACCACAATTTATTTTATCATAAATGTAGTTTATTTACTTCTGATACTTCTAATAACAATTCAAAATGCTTAGACATTATTTTTGTGTACTGGATAATAAAAGAGGTAATTATAATAGGAATAAAATGAACAAATCACGAGATTCACTTTATATATTTGTGGAGTAATGCTTCAAAATAGTGTTTTCTTATAAAAACTTTTTTAATTGGATACACTACATGAAACAAACAAAATTTACTGTCTCATTCTGCAACGTCTTTTTCACAGAACACTATCTTCCTGCAGTGTTTACCACAGATGTGTTTGTGGCACTGAGAGAAGGTAACAGTTGACTTTCCCAGCTTGTTGTACTTGATCTTTTTAGATGCAGCTTCTTGGCAGCATAGGTGGCACCGTCCATGTGTTCCTGGTTCTGCTGTAGAGGGTGATGGTTCTACAGAGCAGATGATCTTCCGTTGTGTGATGTTTTCCATTGCCATTATTACTGGATTCTGAAGTCCATAGCAATTTTGTGCCCGTTTATCTACATGAGGTCTTATTAGTTCAAGACCTAATTTAGTGATAAAAACTCTTCTGCGGTTTAGAAAATTCTTTTTCCAATTCGGAAAGCTGAGGAGGAAGAGTGAATATGCATTTATTGCTGTTATGACAATGAGTGTGTAGAAGAGGGACAAAGGCCACCTTCTTGTTCCTCTCTTTGTGCTGTAATGTCTTGCCATCTGATCTATGGTGTCCATGCCTCCCTTTGTAGGATTATAAAAAAGGTTAATGTTAGTCTTTTTTGAGTCTTCATTCAACACCCCTTCTGAGCGATAAGTTGAAAGCATCAATAGCAGTCACTTTGGCTTCTCGCAGAGCAGCGTTGATGCAAGAGCAACAGGTGGCCGCTGTGTCTGAGGGTCAGTATAAGCGAAGATGAAAGAGTGTAAACTGCGGCCAGTGGTAGTCTTCAGCTCATCAGGTATGTGTCGTCTGTTCAACTGTAGGGTGCCAACAAATGTGAGGTGAAAATCATTCTATAGGGTCTCAGCAACCTCCACTGAAGTATAGTACCGATCTTTGGTAACATTACGGCCTAATTTCTCAACAGGTTTTATTAGTCTCTTTACAATTTCCATCGGTCCATTTGGATGCTGTGTATTTCCTGACTTGCCTGTATAGATGTCCATGCTGATCACATATCTAGTCTCAGAATCAGACAGCATTCGAATTAGAATGCCGTATTTTCCAGGTTTTTCTTTTAGAAACACCTTGAATGTACAGCAACCATGGAACAAAGACAACATCTCATCCACTGTTGTATGTAGACCAGGAATGAAATACAATGGAAGTGAAGAATTGAAGCTTTCAAAAATTTCCCTCATTGGAGCAAACTTGTCAGTCTGGCGACGAATTTCTGTTGTGTTCTTATCATAAAATCTCAATATTTTAGTCAATTCAAAAAATCGGCTCCGACTCATTGATCCATAGTACACTTGTCGGTCCTGAAGCACAGACCATAAACGTCGGTGAAGTGTTTGATATTTTGGCGATGCGGTCCAACACCCAGAAGAGTTTTATATACAACCATAAATCTTGGACAGGTATCTTATTGTCATGATTTGAATCCACGATTAGCAAGAGTCCTACATAACAAAATAACACTTCTACATCTGTGTGCTGAATACCTAGTCGAGAAGCCTCTTCATTTGAGTGTAGTTTTATTAGATTCATAATATGAGGTGTAAAACAGAGATCTATAGCCTCTTTCAGAGACGCAATTCTTTCTTGTTGTCTTAGCCCCATTCTTTCGCGCACTACATTTTGTACAGAACACCGATATTGTCGAGATGGCTTCGTAATATACTCTCGTCCACTTTTTGCAATGAATTTATCATATTTGATATCATTAGCATCTGGTGGATTGGCTTCAACCTCATATTCGTTCTCAGACGATGAATCAGTTCTAATTTCTTCCAGGGCATCATCCACTTCACTTTCCTCTAAATCTGATTCGTTCAAAACTTCTAGCACTCTTTCAATAGAACTATCACGTTAACATTGTCTACTCATGTTGCTGGTTCAACAGCAGCAGGACCACTGAAAATAACAATGGTCCGCTTCATAATAATATGTTTGAAGGCAACAATGCAAAAGTTAAGACAACAATGCCAAAATTCATTTCATGTTAAGAATTTGAAACGAAAGACTCAACCTTGTAAATCTTTCCTTGTTATTACCAAAGGGGGGGGGGGGCTTCTAAGGCCCACAGAGAATTAAATCAAGTAAATGAATTTTGATTAAATTTTTATTCAGAAATTCTGTAATCACTCAATAGTAAATTTAATAACGAACACTTACCTTTGCTTTCAAGCTCAGATATCAAAGGATGTGGATACAACATAGAATTACTGAGTCAGTGGGCCTACGAGGCCGCCCCCCATTGGTAATGCTAGGGTTAACGCCAAGCGCCGCAACAGACGCTGTCCTAGCCGCTGTTCTCATTCTAGCCCTAGAGATTATTACAATTTAATAGGCCGTGTTGAACAGACAGTGAAAAGTAGCCAGTGTAAAAGTGCAACACAAAGGTCGCCCCATCGTGTTAGACAAAGTAATTTGACAAACGGGCGCCGACGTTATTTGCAGAATACTATAAATCTTGCCCTCAGTGTGTATCTCGCCACAAGCGTGCTCAGTGCCCAAGTCTCAACGCCATTTGTTATCAGTGTGGAAAATCAGGACATGTGCAGACAGTATGTATGCAGAATAAAAATTCCAAGAACGGTGCCATTAGAAACAGTACTTCACACAGTGCAACAACAGTTCATACAGTAAATGTCATACACGCTGTGGATTTGCACAGTGTTTCTCTTGATTCTCAAATGCAAGAAAGGACTCCTGAACCTATAGCAAAACTATATAGTGAGCCCCATAGCAAGCGTCGTCGCATAAATCTGTGCACCGGCAAAGGGTTCGGGAGAAGCATAATGACTATGTTTAGTGCAATCCTCTGGTGAACCTGGTGCCTTCTGCAACTTCTCCTTCTAAAAGTGCCCAGTACTGTGTATCTAGTGCCAGTAGACTTCATGTAGATACTCAAAGTAATTTTAGTGCAGTAGCTGGTGAATCTGTGGTAGCTCTGCATGATTGCGCGAAAACTGATCTGGCGGTAGTGCCATCGAGGGACAGTGTTATTAATCGGCTGTGTGCCGATTCAGTATGCAGCCCACTCATGTGCAAGTCCAGCAAACAAACTGTAACAGGGATTGCCCACATTTGTCCAACTGTCGTGTGCCAGAAGCACAAAGTTTTTGTGACTGTTTCCATAGAAAATAAGACTGTGCAATTTCAGCTCGACACTGGTTCCACTGTTACATTAATTAATAAAGATACTTATGAACTTTTGGGTTCTCCAAAGTTGTCGCCGTCTCAGCAAGTGCTAACAGCATATACAGGACAAAATATTCCCATGCTGGGAACATGTAGCCTGCCCGCCTCTTTTCAAGGTGTTGCCAAAACTGTTGTTGTTGTTCTTCAGGCGAAATCTACACAGAATATTTTTGGACTCGATGCATTTGACTTCTTTGGCTTATCAATTCAAATAGATGTGCCTCCGGATAAAATCCATGCATTGTGTGAGAAATATAGTGACTTGTTTTCGCTGGAACTAGGTTGTGCAAACGACTTTGTGGCACATGTAACTTTAAAAGAATCTGCAGTACCACAATTTCGTAAAGCTAGACCAATGCCTATCGCAATTCGAGATAAAGTTGCTGAAGAACTTAAACGTTGGCAGGATAGAAGTGTGATTTCTCCTGTTTCTGCGAGTCAGTGGGCCTCGCCTTTAGTAACCAAGCCAACAGGAAAACTTAGTCTCTGTATGGACTTCAAATCAACATTGAACAGTCAAGCAATTGTAGACACCCACTGCCCCGACCTGAGGAACTAATGGACAAATTAGGACAGTCTCGTTTCTTTTCCAAGATTGATTTAACAGAGGCATACTTACAGATTCCGCTTGATGACGAGTCAAAAAAGTTTTTCGTCATTAATATTCACATGGGCCTTTTTCAAAAAATGTTCAAATGTTTGTTAAGCTTATGGGACTTAACTAAGGGGTCATCAGTCCCTAAACTTACAAACTACTTATGAACTACCTTATACTAAGGACGGCACAAATATCCATGTCCGAGGGGGGATTCGAACCCCCGACCGTAGTGGCCGTGCAGACCGTGACTGGAGCGCCTCAGTCCCCGCGGCCACCGCGGCCGGCGGGCCTTTTTCAGTTTCAACGCCTGGCAGTTCTTCCGCCCCCGCTATTTTTCAGCGTTTTTGGAACAGCTGACAGTTTTGTACCGTGCTGCTAGAACATTTTAGATGATATTGTGGTCGCAGGGCGCACAGTTGGAAACATTTATCAAACCTTATCAAAGTATTGACTGCAGCAGGTCTACGTTGCAATAAAGCAAAGTGTGAAATAGAGTGTACCTAGGCTATGTGATTAATGCCCAAGGTATCCATCCCTTACAGTCACATCTTTGAGCAATCAAAGACATGCTTCCTCCTAAGAATTTGCACGAATTGCAAGCAGTAATGTGAAAGCTTAACTATTATTTCAGGTTTATTCCCAATGCCCCTCAGATTGCAGCTCCACAGTATCGCTTACATAGGAAGAATGTTCTTTTATATGGTCTAAAGATTGACAGGTTGCCTTTGACAAAGTCTGCACTACTCAGTGATGTATGTTTGATTCCCTTTGACCCTCAGAAGCCCGTAGTCCTAGCAGTGGATGCCTCGTTTCACAGTCTGGGTGCAATATTGTCACATTGTATTGGATCTCACAATCGCCTTATTGCCTTTGCGTCGAAGCTACTGACACACACCAATGTAACAGAGTTACCGTCAGATAGAAAAGGAGGCCTTAGCAATCATTTACGGCATCACAAAGTTTCATCATTATCTCTATGGGAGAAAATTCTATTTTGACAGACCACAAGCCTCTCACATCGTTCTTCTCACCCACAAAGCCAATTCCGCCACTCGGGTTGCACAGAAAACAGCTGCGGATGCGGACATAAGTGTGGTAGCACGTTTTGTTCACTCAGGGTGTTCTGCCGAAGAAAAAGACATTGAGCGGCCTCTGGTTCGACGTTATTTTTCACAATGTCATGCATTGTCCTTAGGTCAGGGTGTTCTGTTGTTACATACCAACTACGACCAAACAAGAGTGATTGTTCCTCGTTCCCTGCGACGAGAAGTGTTATACCTCCTGCATCAAGGACATTGGGGTATTGTTAGTACAAAGCAACCAGCCATACGTCATTGTACCTGGGTTGGTATGGACGCCCAGATAGAGAACCTGACGTGACACTGTACAGTTTGTGAGGAGCATGAGGCAGCTCCTCCGCAAAGTTTCTCAGACTGGCCGCATCCAAAGGGACCATGGCAACGTTTACACATTGACTTTGCCAGACCTTTCTGGAATACGCTCTAGTTAATCATTGTCGACACTTTCAGCAAGTTCCCTTTTGTGATTGGCATGAAATCAACGACACCGTCTTGTACAATCAGTGCCTTAACATCAGTGTTTTGCATCGAAGGTTTGCCTGAAACAATCGTCAGTGGCAACGGAACTCAGTTTGTTAGTGTTGTCGTGTGAATGGCAGTCAGAATATCACCACCGCACCTTTTCACCCTCAGTCCAATGGTGAAGCAGAACGTTTCGTTCGAACATTCAAGTCTCACATGAAAAATATGAAAGGTCAGCACTCCAGGTAACAAGCTCTTCAAATTTTCCTGTCTATGTATCGGTGCATGCCACGTGACGGCCCATCTCCTGCCGGCCGCCATCTCTGCACTCTCCTTCACCTCCTGCAGCCCACCCCACCCTCCCAAGCATCGAGTCAGTTCTTATGGCGATTCGCGTTTTCAGGCTTAAATGCTGGTGCTGTACAGGTTATCTGCTGGACACAACAGATGGATGCTGGGCACCATTCAGCCCTTGCTCAGATGCAATGTGTATGTTGTACCATCTTCCACAGGGTTAGAGGTGCGGCACCATGCAAACCAGTTGTGCCTGCACAGGCCGTGCTATCCTGTCTCTGGTTTCTTGATTTCAGACCCAGTTCACCCCTATGGACTACCTCCACATCGCACGCCGATGGGCCCAGCGTCTCCGGACTATGAGATCTTTCCCATGAAGGTCAATGTGCCGCCTATGCAGTCAGCCCTTCGGTCTCTGTCGCCATCGCAGCTGCCAGCGTCACTGAGAGGGACTCCGGGACCGTGCGTGCCCCCGCCGCCTAGGCCACTCATCTCAGAAGAAGATGACCTGCTCCCTCTGGGCACAGGTGTGCACCCTTTGGTGGGTTTTCTGGGGTATCGCAAGGTTGATACCGGGGCGTGGACGGCATCTCAATCGCAGCCTCAGCTACTACGCCCGTCCCACCAGTAATGACACCGCCGAGGCTTCCTTCCAGTGCCGCCGCCATGGCCCTCAGCCCTACGCCACGACAGCGCGGCGGGTTGGGGGGGAGGTGTGTGGTGTCGCACAAGTATGAAGTGTGCGCCACATATTTTCGCCACGTGCTGCCATGCAGCATGGCGTGGCGTTCTTACGACGTCAGCCACAAGTGCCCTCTGCTGCAACTCTGCTCGTGGCCACTTGGGAATCGGACAGGCACTAGGAAAGTCTCTCATCAGTAGGCAGGCCTCTATCCAGTTAAGCTATGTATCAGCATTCTGCAGTCATGCATTCAGGTATGTTTCCTATATACCTGTCCACTTCTGCGGGTCAGCGGCAGCAAATTTGAAGGCCGTAAACTCCACAGAATAGCTAGGAATTACTATTACATCAGAAAGAACACGTAGATAATGTCGTGGGAAAGGCGAATCAGAGAGTGCATTTTATTGGTAGAACCCTTAAATCATGCAACAGAACTACAAAAGAGACAGCATACACTACGCTTGTCCATCCTCATTTGGAATAGTGCTGCGCAGTGTGGGATCCTTAGCAAGTGGGTTTTACAGATGCCATTGAAAGAGTCCAAAGAAGGGCCACTCGTTTTGTATTGTCAGCATTCAGGGGAGACAGCGTTACGAAAATGATACAGGATCTGTGATGGAAATCATTACAACAACGGCATTTATCACTGCAGCGTGGTCTACTTACGAAACTCCAATCACCAACATTCTCTTCCGAATGCAAAACTATATTGTTGACTCCCACATACATAGATAGAAATGATCATCAAAATATAATACGAGAAATCAGAGCTCAAACGGAGAGATGTTCTTTCTTTCCTTGCGCTATTCGAGAGTGGAACGGTAGATGAATAGTATAAAGGTGGTTTGATGAACCATCTGCCAGGTACTTAAATGTGACCTGGAGAGTATCCCATGTAGATGTAGATGTATAACTACATGCAAGTCGCCCAAGTGGCGTCAAAATACTTGTAGTGAGCGGCCGATTTCCAATTGGATATCCTGGCCAACAAAGATCATAACATTTCCTATTTCCGTGAAGTAGCATGTCGCTATGTAATGGCAGTCACGAGTAAGGTGCTTGGCGCTAATACAGGCACAGAAAACAGGCGACCGAGCTCGCTGCCGCGTGGCACAAGCGCCGTGCGGACTGAGCGGCCGCTCCCGCCAGAGGTTCTAGTCGTTCCTTGGTTGTAGTGTGCGTTGTCCATAGTGTATTCAAGCAGTTTGTAAATCTAGGGACTGATGAACATACCTGGTTCGTACAATATGTTCAGAAACCTTCGAACATCACAAGAAATCTCGAGGTTCCAGCTGCCTGGCAGTCTTGTGCCAAGTGTTTATACTTAAGGGAAGCATGAAGGGGACGAGCTATGGCCGAGCACCAACAGTCGCGCGTGCGGAAGCAACATTGCGTAACTCGCCGCCGGCCACACGCCCATGGAATGAACGTAATTGACAGTCAGTAGTGGGGTAACACCGGTTGAAGCCCACTGAGATTCTCCAGTCGAAGACAGTGTCATTGACGCCAGACACTCGGCCAGTTGCCGGACTGCAGATCAAAGGATGCCGCCACAGGATGATTGACAGGTTACATGAAAGTGCACTTAACACTGGTGCACTTAAGACTTGCAAGTAAACAACACGCCCTCCACACCTCGGTGCCGCCACCAGACAGGCGCCAACTCTGACAAGTCCCGACATGCCCATCCCCAGCCACCAGACATGCGCCACAGACACTCCCAAGACACTGGGGACATGCACCACCTCTGATTAATTTGCATATCAAATTAACCGCCACCGACGCATCTGCAGGTGATCGCGTTCTTACGAACGTTATTATGTGCAGGTTGCAATCCGCACTTACACAGTCTATTTATGTTTCATAAATGTTCGGAGTTAGCCTTACAGTCTAATTATGTGATATATGTTTGGAGTTACGTCTTAAGGGAAACAATGCCGTATACCACACATCGCACGTCAATTTAATTGTTAATACATATGTTTTTTTAACAGTAACAAGGGCAACTGCCTCTAAAAGTAAGCACTTGCGTGAGCGCAAGCCCCACCCCACGCCCCCGGCATCGCTACCGCCCCCACTGACAGCCCAAAAGATTGTCGCCCCCATGCGACCCGGTCTGGGACTTGAACCCACGCCCCTAGAATTCTTTTTTTTTACTTAAGTTATTACTTATAGACGTACACCAACGTTAGAAGCAAAGAGGAGTCAATTATTATTGCGTACTTCGTACAGTACAATTACCTGGAATAACACGAGAGTTTCGTAAGCAAATTGACCCTGCCGGCTGCCAGACCATCCACCACAGCTCCCAATTATTGTTTTTAGACGTCTAGACGTGTTAAGAGTAATTTGAGTACAGATCAACCCCCACTGCGACCACAAACACAGTGTTCTCTCGGCAAGCTACAAAAAACATTTCTATAAACATATGCTTAATGTTTAAACAGAAATATCATAACGTTTCATTGTTTTAAGTATTCTCTCTCCAAGCTCTTCGCATAGACTACATGTACAACAGCCGATTGACGTGTTGAATAATAGCGCAGGTTAGATAATAGACGGGATGAAACGGTAACGAACGCCAGGAATGTACATATCCATCTTAACAAATAGTCTTTCGATGTCTAACTAGAGTCAAACATTTGAGACTACCCAAAAGAAAAGAAAAGGTCCGTTTCGGAAATCGACTGCAATCTTAGATCTATAAGCAAAATAAATGTATAGACAATGCTCTGAATAGACAACGAATGTGTTAAAATAGCGTGCGTTAGATAATAAACGGAATGTAACGGTAACAAATGCTACAAACTTGTATGTCAACCACTCTTTCGATAACACAACAGCAGCAGCAGCAGAAGACGACATATTGTTTACACAAAAATTCCAATTTACTGGCGGAAATAAAGAAAATCGGCAGTATATAGCACAACGTCTGCATAGAAACTAATGATTTCCAACACACAAAGCATTTTACCGAACATAGCGAAAGCCGCTCTGTCAGTCAAAAAATGTTCAAATGTTTGTTAAGCTTAAGGGACTTAACTACGGTGTCATCAGTCCCTAAACTTACAAACTACTTATGAACTACTTACAACTAAGGACGGCGCAAATATCCATGCCCGAGGGGGGATTCGTACCCCCGACCGTAGTGGCCGTGCAGACCGTGACTGAAGCGCCTCAGTCCCCTCGGCCACGGCGGCCGGCTCTGTCAGTCAGCACCAGACTGTTAGGAATGCGTCTAAATGTACAACTGCAAGCACCGTTCACAATCGTCCAAAACGCAGAGCACTCTCTCGGAAAGCTACATAAAACAAACATATGTTAAATGTTTAAACAAAATCTCTCAAAAACACCTAAGTTACATCTCCTAATGATCAAAACCTTCTACGCAAGACCTCTGCAGACGCAACACTTTGACATGGATAGCGCGCAATGCATTTATTTAATGGAGCTGAGCCAGGCAGAAGGTTTCGATATTTAACACACTCTCTCTCTCTCTTTTTAGCGATTTTTTCTTTTTTCGTAGCTCTATGCTATTATCGCGATGTTAAATGGGGAAAATAAATAGCCTAGATGGAGCGCTGATCTAAAAATTTACCTTCCATGCTTATAAATTATATATAAAAACGTTACTTGTTGTTTGGAGGAGGACATAAGACGAATGATCCTGGTTCTGTTGTGTAAGAAGACCGGTATAATACATGGTTCTTCATATAGAATGGTCGTGCAAAAAGCACATTTCAAGCAGCATTGTTGTGTCTTACTAGGTGCACCTCGTTTGCTCCTAAAAGGGTTGGATATAGGTGTGATGTGGTATAAGCCTATTGTTTTGATGTTAAAATCATCGATCTGTGGGTCGCTTTGTCCTATAAAGGGTTAGAGTTGGATCTAATGTGTTGTAATCTGATGTAGTACCGTGGCGACCGAGTTTGACGCATTCTAAGTTTCTTCCCTCTGTGGAAAGAGCCTTTTAGTCTTGTGCGGTGTATATAGAGCACCCTTACGAGGTGCTTGCTGTAGGTCCTAAGATCTGTAGGGGGGGGGGGGTCAAGTGTCTTGAGGAGCAGTACAACGTCGAAGCAGTTGTACAACCTCGCGATGTGTTTGCATTTAAATAGATCTCCAGCTACAGTATTACCTTAAAAAGGGGTAGAATGTGATGTGTTTTTTCTGTAGCCCCACGCATTTTTTTCGTGAGGCATGATGTGGCATATGAGCAACCTAGATGGAGCGCTAGTCTAAACTTTACCTTCCCTGCATATAAATTTCATATACAAACGTTACTTGTTGTTCGCTGTAGAACATAACACGAATAGTATTGGGTCTATTTTGTAAGAATATTGGTGGAGCTCGTGGTTCTTCGTATAGAATGATCATGCAAAATGCGCATTTCTAGTAATATTTGTGCGTCTTACTAGGTGTGGTTCGTTTTGTCCTAAAAGTGTTATATGTTAATGTTTTGTGTTGTAAGCCTGTGGTTTGATGTGAAAATCATCGATCTGTGGGTCGTTTTGTCCTAATAAAAAAAAGGGTTAGAGTTGGATCTAAGGTGTTGTAAGGCGTTGTAGCCCAGTATCTAGGTTTCTTCCCTCTGTTGAAAGAGCCTTTACTCTTGTGCAGTGTGTATAGCCTTAAGAGGTGTTTGCTGTTGGTCCTAAGATCTGTAGGGGAGGGTTCAAGTGTGGAGAGGATCGCTCCAACGTCTTCGTGATTACCTAAAATATGTAGTAGTTTACATCTGTAACACCTATTTGTTGTTAAGACATAGCTTTTCGTGTAGAACGATTCGGTTTTACAGGACTATGGATATGGGAGAAAATACTGGAAGTTAGGTTATGTGTCATAAGAGCATTGCTTCGATTGATCGAGTATCTGTTATTTGGCCAGTTATCGGAGATGTACGTATGTGCTATTCTAATCTACAGCTAAGCATGCGTTCGGTTACATCGATGTTATGCGATACGTTGGTGTATGGAGTAGAGTTCGACTTAGGGACTGTCTTTATTCTGTGTCGATATTCCATTAAGAGTTAAGGTATTGCTGTGGTTTTCTTTTTATTCTTATGGCTGTTGATAGAAGTAATGTAATATTCTTTCTTCGTAAAAATAGGTCTCATGTATTCGTAATTTGGTGCGGACGATGTATCTTGGTTTGTGCGAAATACCGATTTCGATCTGTTTAGACGTATAGTTCACTGCAACAGGTAGATGTTCCACATTTGTCGACTGTATATTAATACGCAGTAGTATGGTAATGTCTTAGGGCTTGGGGTGTTTACGAATGGACGTCTCTCGGTAGCGTAGTGGAGATGTTAGCGGCGGTAAATTATTGTTCTTCGATCTAGAAGCATCGATTTCCATATACCCTATGGTTAGGTGATTTAAAGCTGGATAGTTAGCGACGTTGTGAGGTACGTTTAATCGTTAGTTTTGTTTCTAAAGGAATGCCCTTGATATTCATAACAACTTTCGTGTGTTGTAGGTTGGATTTGACTGTTGTTACAGCCTCTTCCAGGGAGTTGAGTTGTAAAGCAGAGGCGTCGCTTAGTTGTAGATGCGCACATAGAAACAAAGTGTAAAGGTTGTACTTGGGATGCGGCGTATTCATCTCGTCTGTTAGTGTTGTTTACGATGCGAATGGATGCCTCCTGCTAGCGTTGTGGCGATGTTTGTGGTGGATAATTATTGTTCTTCGGTTGAGAAGCATAAGGTTCGACAAATCTCAGATAAGAAGGAGGCGAGGTACTGGCGGAAGTAAAGTTGTGAGGCGGCATCGTGAGTCGTGTCGGGGTAGCTCAGTCGGTAGAGCGCTTGCCCGCGAAAGGCAAAGGTCCCAGGTTCGAGTCCCGGTTCCGGCACACAATTTTAATCTGCCAGGAAGTTTCATATCAGCGCACACTCCGCTGCAGAGTGAAAGTTTCATTCTGGAAATCTCAGATAGTTTGGTGTCTTGGATGCATCTTGCTACCCTTGCGGTGGTGATTGCGATGGTAAATTATTGTTCTCCGCTCGAGAAGCATCGAATACAAAAAAACCCTATGGTTAGGTGATTTAAAGCTGGATAGTTACCTTCTTTGGGAGGCATGTTTAATCGTTTGGTAGTCTCTAAATGACTGCTCTTGGTGTTTGACAAAATTTTCGGGCGTTGTATTAGCTCGAAATGGTATAGACTAGTTTTTTTCGTTGTTAATTGTAAGGATTACATATATTAATAAAAGAAAAGAGCTTGTTATTGATCTAGATCGTTTCTTGTTGGATTTTTTATGTGTGTCAGTCATTTTTATGATGTAATTGTGTGTGTTACAGACGTTTATCGGGAGTATTGATGTGTTAGAAGGTGGAATACGGTGACTGTTTGTGCTCGAGTGATTGTCAAACGTACGAGGTATGTGGTCTAGTGACTGATAGAAAACTTTTCAGAAATATTGTCTAGTGGAGTATGCAATGCAAAAAGGTGCATGATCAATGGGTTAGATGTTCGGAAATGATCCACCAACGACGCAGAGTTACCGAGTTGTCGTTTGCTACTTAGTTTAGAACTTTAGTAGAAAACAGCTGGGATGGTTAGATCCTTTTGCTTTAGTTCAGTCTTTGGGTTGGAGATGGTTATTGTTACATAGAGTGTCGTATGCTAGTTGGGGTAGAATTTAAGTAAAATGTGTTTGAAATATGCGCTACGGTGTCTGTTTCCATTTGTGTTGCGATAGAGCTCTAAGGAAGTCACTTTAGGATTATGTTCTTATTACTTTACGCTGTTTTACGAAGTACTGCCTACTGTGTTAGTGGTGTTTAATTTACGAGTGGTGTGCAATGGTAAATTATTTCTGACCTTTTAACTTATACATGCGTAGTAAATTCGACAAGTTCGTCATGGAGATAAGGCTAAGTTACCATCTCCCCCTATCTGGTGGCGGTGTTGAGAGAGCACTCGGAATACTCGAGAAACTCGGCAAGGAGACACTGGAGAACATCTCGAGGAAACCTTATAAAGTGAGGCGAGCCGATGTTAAACTCTAAATCTTCATTTTCGTGTTGTTGGGCATCCCACACGATTTCGCAGTGATTTTTTTTTAAAACAAACTGGGTATGTGTAAGTACTTAGTATCCACCCATTACTTTCGCTTGGAAGGAGGCTGTATAGGGCAGATGGAATATATTGACGTCGAATACATTTATTTGTCGAATAACGAGGTCTGGTGTCGATAAAATTACCGGTAGTCACCTTATCTAATTTATAATAGGCGTTTGCGGGATACTTTTATCTCTTCGTTTGGCATTACTAGACTGGAGGTTGCAATATACACACACTTAAGGACTAGATCGGGAACGGGGACAGCCAATATTTACAAAGTGCTGCCCTGTACTTTGTGTCACTCCCAGCCATTCCTTAGAGAGCAGTTCTTGTGCTGTGTTTTTCAGTGTTAATGACAGCAAACATTGACTGGTGTGCTCGTAAATCTAGCGCACTCGGAGACGTTTGCGGTCTTAAGGGATAGCTGATTGCGATTGCATGGTAATGCGTAGAAATATTATGATCGGTGTCGTGTTTTCCTGCGTTGTGTGCTGTCGTTTGAGCCCTAAGGCGCACTACTTTCGTCTTTAAACTTTTTTGTTTGTGTAATATTATTCCGAGAGAGAGAGAGGATGATAGTGCATACGGCCTCTTTGATGAATGTTTTGGTCTCTAGAGGGTCTACTAAATCTCGCTGTGTATACTATTTCTATTAGGCTGGGTTATCTATCATCGCCTGTACTTTGACATAGGCCTTCGAAATATTCGAGGTTTGTTGGCTATAAATTTTCTGGTGTTGGAGTGGGTAGGTTAGCATCTTCGTTTGCGGTAGACAGCTAATTATAAAAAGCAAATCAGAGTTAGGTTTAGTGGAATGAAAAAAGAAGTCACACGAAAGGAACATGGAGTAGGAATTTTTGTGGGTAAAGGGCGGGTCGAACTTGTTCTACAGAACTGAAAATCAGCGTTGCATTGGGCAGGTAGAGTAATACCTCGGTTCTGTGGTTGCTGTATTGTCGGGTGTCTTTTCGAAGAAGGATCTTGTTAGGCCAATACTTTCGAGAAAAAAGAAAAGTTTTAGTGTAGACGGCCGGAAATTGGTAAATTATTTCACGTATTTTTTTTTTATTTCGACTCTCCGTTGCACAATAGGGTTTAATTGTCTTCTGGGGCGCTGGAATATCGGTGTTTGACCTGCGTCAGATAAATGTCGTTTGCATCGTAACAGGACATAGCGATTCCTTAGATGAGTATATTCCAGAAGATGTGTACTGCTGTAGTAAGGAAAGAAGAGGTAAAATTAAACTACCCGAATTCTTGGGAGGCGCATCTAAATCTCGATCTAAGAAGGAAACGTAACAGGGCTAATTCGCTAAAGATCAGCTCCATTAAATAAATGCAATGCGCGCTATCCTTGTCAAAGTGGTGCATCAGCAGAAGTCTTGCGTAGAAGGATATGATCATTAGGATATGTAATTTAGGTGCTTTCGAGAGATTTTGTTTAAACATTTAGCATATGTTTGTTTTATGTAGCTTGCCGAGAGAGCAAATTGTGTTCTGGACGATTGTTAACGGTGCTTGCAGTTGTATATTTAGACGCATTCCTAACAGTCTGGTGCTGACCTACAGAGCGGCTTTCGCTATGTTCGGTAAAATGAAGTGTGTGTTGGAAATCATTAGTTTCTATGCAGACGTTGTGCTATATATTGCCGATTTTCGTTATTTCCACCAGTAAATTGGAATTTTTATATAAACAATATGCCGTCTTCTTCTGCTGCTGCTGCTGTTATATCGAAAGAGTGGTTGACATACAAGTTTGTAGCATTTGTTACCGTTACATTCCGTTTATTATCTAACGCACGCTATTTTTAACATATTCGTTGTCTGTTAAGAGCATCGTCTACACATTTATTTCGCTTATAGATCTAAGGTTGCAGTCGAATTCCGAAACGGACCTCTTCTTTTCTTTTGGGTAGTCTCAAATGTTTGACTCTAGTTAGAATTGATTTTCAATTAGCTGGGCATCGAAAGACTATTTGTTAAGATGGATACGTACGTTCCTGACGTTCATTACCGTTTCATCCTGTCTCTTAACTAACCTGCGCTATTATTAAACACGTCATTCGGCTGTTGTACATGTAGTCTATGCGAAGAGCTTGGAGAGAGAATACTTAAAACAATAAACGTTATGATATTTCTGTTTAAACATTTAGCATATGTTTATATAAATGTTTTATGTAGCTTTCCCTTAAGACATAACTCCAAACATATATCACGGATTAGACTGTAAGGCGTAACTCCGAACATTTACGAAACATAAATAGACTGTGTAAGTGCGGATTGCAACCTGCACATAATAACGTTCGTAAGTACGCGTTCGACTGCAGATGCGTCGGTGGCGGTGGCGGTTAATTTGATATGCAAATTAATCAGAGGCGTGTGGCGCATGTCTGGCAGCTGGGGATGGGAATGTCAGGACTTGTCGCCGTCCGCAGTGGCCGAGGGGACTGAGGCGCTTCAGTCATGGTCTGCATGGCCACTATGGTCGGGGTTTCGAATCCCCCCTCAGGCATGGATATTCGTACCGTCCTAGTTCATAAGTAGTTTATAAATAGTTTGTAAGTTTAGGGACTGATGACGCCGTAGTTAAGTCCAATAACCTTTACAAACATTTAATATTTAACATTTCTGGACTTGTCAGAGGTGGCGCCTGTCTGGCGGAGGGGTGGAGGGGTGTTGTTTACTTGCAAGTCTTAAGTGCACCAGTGTTAAGTGCACTTTCATGTAACCTGTCAATCATCCTGTGATGGCATCCTTTGATCTTCAGTCCGGCAATTGGCCGAGCGTCTGGCGTCGATGATACTATCGTCGACTAGCGAATCTCAGTGGGCTTCAACCGGTGTTACCCCACTACTGACAGCCAATAACGTTCATTCCGTAGGCGCGTGGCCGGCCGCGAGTTGCGCAATGTTGCTCCCGCAGGCGCGACTGTTGGCGCTCGGCCGTAGCTCCTCCACTTCACGCTTTCCCTATCACTCCGCCCCTGTGCGCGGAAGCGCCTTCCTACATGACGCGAGGTATAGAGAATGAATATTATTGGGTGCCTGTGCAGTAATAGAGGCGCATGCGCAGAGTGGCTGAATGGGCCACTTCCTACATGACGCACCATACAGCTGTCTCGTTTGTTCACGATGAGAGGGGCAGGAAGTGCTGCGCAGCTCGGTTGAAGCTGGAACCGCCTGTCTTGTGGGAGACATCTGCTACCTGACGAGCGTATTGCTGCATTAATAGTCATTAAGATGAGTAGGTGAGAGGCGGTGACAAACAATGTACGTAGGAGCAGTGGGCACAATGTGTTGGTACTGGATATTACTATAGCCGCATAATGCATCAGTATCGTAACTTGTGGTTCCTTGGAGTCTGATACAGGCATAATTTTATAAGTCTGTGTCGTACACCAGTGGCCATAGTCATGTCAAGATAAGTATGTAACTGACTTTCATTACCTTAAAAGTAGTTTCAGAAACAAAATTACGCAAGACAATTGCCCCTTGAAGCTTGGGGCCCTGTGCGACTGTTCAGTTTGCACATGCCTGAGGTCGGTCCTGTTTCCAAGTCACGTTTAGGCACATACCATGTCTACAGCAGTAGTAGTATAAGCTGCAGTCTCCAGGAGCGGCAAGGGAGGTGCTGATACTCGCATCAATACCATCATACAGATGGCTAATCCTGCCTTTTGGATGCGTTATTAACTGCCTGCTACTTCTGTTCAGGTAGTTCTGTAAGAGTTGTATGTTGCTGTTTGACCATGCGTCACATGTATTCAATATTGCAGACGAGTCTGGAGATACTGCTGGTCAGGACGTTGTTGTAAATTGTGCAGACTGCGTTTTCATACACAGTTTGTGGACGAGCAATTCCTTTTGGATTTACACATCACTTTTCTGTTTCAAGAATTAGAAGAATTACTGGCAACTATGTCACTAGACTACTTGTTTGCAGACAACCTTAAGAACATTATCAGAACATGTGCCATCCCCAACGTGTCGTTTGCCGTTATCGGATAAAAATCAACGTTGTCGCTCTAGATGCACAATTTTTCCCAGCTGTCCTATTTGCCTCAATCACTTTTCACGTTCTCTTCATCATCCACGTGGAGTACGCGAGCAAAAATAGCAAACTGGCAATGTATTGTGTCGTTGCAAAAGCTACGCGAGTCACGTACGTTTTTTTCTTTTATGTTACTCAAATGTCCCAACAAAGCGTGTATGACCGAGAGCCAACCACATCCCCCGTATGGCACTAAATCGCTCCAATATGGGTTTCCGTCAAGGTAATGATCATTCCTGATGCTTAAGGGTATAATAGGGAACTTCGCAGGACAGTGATCTCGCAGGTTCATGGCAGGTGCCTGGTGTCAGCAAGTCGTGAAGCCTGTAAACACATGTCTTCGATGGACGTACTGCTTTCCGCCGTCCAGAACAACTTCTCACTCCACGACCATCTCTTCTCTGGAGAAGTCGCTATCTCTCCTGACGTGCAATAAATTCAGCACATCGCCCCCTGGCCCAGCGCTCAGCGGTGTGCTGCCACTTCAGGAAAGCCTCGCAGCCACTGATTCGCCATGGTTTCCAGCTCATATGCTTCGGCTGACAAGGTGTTCTGCTGGCTGGCCCACAATATTTTGCATATGTTCCCCTCCATAATTAGTAACTACATCTCAGTATTGTCACAATCGTAGTTACACTGCAACTCGTGCCATACAGTTCACATTAAAGTTTCCATATTAAACAAAACGAATTAGACTCATTATGAATGAAACACACAATACAGCTGTGAGATATTCTGCAAGTTTATTGGTGTACGAACCGCTTTTCGGCTGTTACGACATCATCGGTTAAACATTACAAGTTTAAGATTCAAAGATCACAAGTTGATAGATACACTATTGTCAAGGGAGACTATTGCTTAGGTTTACAAGTAACCACAGGGAAATTATTACATTTTAAGTTGTAGTGTAAATTCCTGACATCGATAAAATATGTGACAATATAAAAAATTACGACACTATCGTAAGAAATATAAACTGAAATAATGTAAATTGGCTGCAAAAAATTTACAAATAAATATCTTCATAAGCAATTCCAATTTTTGGTACATGGAAGCATGTGATTAAGTTGAATGAAACATCTGTGAATAAACTTAGTTACACGTTTCCATGTTCCAGACGTTGGACTGTTTAAGATGAGATAATTTCATCTTAATTTTAATTTAACAACTTAAAATTTTTTAACATATATTCACAGATGTTTCATTCAACTTAGTGACATGCTACCATGTTCCAGACATTGGACATGTTTAAGATAAGATACATTTGTTATTTTTCAGCCAATTTCTGTTGTTACAATTTACAATTCTTAGGTTATTGTCGTAATTTATTATATTGTCGCATATTTCAACAATATCAGGAATTTACACCACAACTTTAATTGTAATAATTTCCCTGGGGTTATTCCTAAACCAAAGCACTTGTCTCGCTTATATATGTATCAACTTATGATCTTTGAAACTTAAATTTGTAATGTTTACTTGATGATGGCATAATAGCCAAAAACCGGTTCGTAAACCAATAAATTTGCAGAATATCTCACAGTTATCTTGTGTGTTTCATTCATAATGTATGAACAGACGGGACTGCCCGCAAATAGAATTTTACTCATTTTAAATTCTTGTTTCCAGTTTACACTTTCCCCTCTTCTGTGAAGTATTTCTCAATTATATCCTCTGAATAAAATGTAAACGTAGCGACAGGGAATGACTGCTACCTTCCAAGATTTCGCTTTCCGTGAAACTCTACAAACGAACGATGATTATGAGTACGTTTCTGATGATATCACTAAAATACGTTAAGCTGTTTTATTCTCTATTTAGCTTTTTTCTGCTTGTTAAGACTGTAAATTTTTTCCGGGAGTGTCGCTAGCTGATACGTTTTATGCAGCTATGAAAGCCAACAAAGAACTCAATTAAGGAATATTACATTTTCATCCTTGTTAATGTAGTGCAAAAAAAATCTTTAAAAAAATTGGACTGAGATTTTTACAGCCGTCGCATGATTGATTGCGAGAGATGAAGCTATGACAGGCAATTACGAAATCCGACGGTCGAGACAAATAATCCTGGAAGAAACTTGTGAATCTCAATCGTAAAGTCTGTTAAGACGCTGAATTTCTTAGGCAGCCTTGTTAGGTAAAGATTCCGTTCGCTAGAATAATCCGAAATGTTTTAGCCCGGAGAGGCACCGAATGGCAGCTGAAAGAAGTTTTCGACGCGTAATATCCAACTGCTCCGCCACTAAATGAACCCACCGAGCGCAAGCAGTATTCTTATTCCCACTGACTCTCCGAGAAAACTGCAACACGGCGCGACTTCGATAAGGGCCGTCGCATCGGATTTTGCAGATTTCACCTCGGAGTTTTATAACTGTGAACTACATTACTGGGAGTGGCGTCTCTATAGCCACAATACACAGAATGAAATGGTTACCAAAAACTTCTTGAAGTGTTATACGAGGTTACTATGTTTATGTGGCCATTTCCCGCAGCGGATTTTAAGGTTTTATTTAAATTTTATTTATTTATTTATTTATTTTTATCATTGATTCCCCGCCTTATGCTGACTGCTGTCCCAATTCAGACATTTTTTCACACCACACACGTTTCGCTTTTATTTATAAAGCATCTTCTGTGGTTCCCTAAATGTGGATACTCAGGTTTATACATTTTGTTTTGGACATATAGATTATTAACAGTTATAACTTTTCGTTGCACATTATATGTTTAAAAATTGATTTATAATATATTTACGATGAGAATGCCTCTTCTTTACAACACACCGCTGTCTTTTCTGTCATTTTATGAACGGTTAGTCAATTTGCGATGTAGGTAGGTGTTTTTATTTTGCGCTTTGTAAATTTTGCACGTTTTTCTAATATTTCCTCCACTTCACCTCACATTATTAGTGAAATAAGGTTTGCACGTCACCTTACGTTTTGCCTAGTGAGATTAACTTTCGACATGTTTTCCACGTTGAAAAATTTAATTTAATAATTAAAGAAATTGATAAAATTTTCTGCCGGTGCTTGAGAGAAGATTATAACAGGAAAAATTCCAGATTTTCTGCAAAATTATTTATTTGGCTACAAACCAGCTTTCGGCTTCTTAGGCCACCATCAGGTAACAACTGAATGTTGCTAACATTTCTTCACAGATATGCCACATACAAAGAAGTTATTAAAATACAGATGATACAAATTCACATATTCACAGGTAAGTTACTTTTTTATGGCAATGAATTACATTTGTTAATGAGTAAAAATATATATCAAGAGACTAATGTTATATGTTGTGATACTAAGCTTGCACATTACCGTTAAAAGCATGGGGGGGGGGGCGGCGGGAAAGAGCGTAGGTGAAAGTTGTTACATTCCGAAATAATACTGAAATGGTGACATATGATATATTTAACAAACTTATTTTAGGAAAGGGAAAAAGGGAAACTGAGTTTGGTCATTCAATACTGTACTGGAGTCCGCTGGAATATGTTTATTAATTTCTACTATTTTCAATAGTATCATCTTTCTGGTTCATAGTTTAAAAAAAATGTTTGGCAACAGTTACTGTGGTGTCACACAAGTCTGAAGTATGTGCCACGTACTTTCGCCGCGCCGCCAAGCAAGCATGGCGCGGCGTTCTTAGGACATCAGCCACGAGCGCCCTCTGCTACAACCCCACTCGTGGCCACCACTGAATGGATCGGTCACTTGGCAATCAGACAGGCACTACAACAGTCTCTCATCAGTAGGCAGGCCTCTACGTAGTTAAACTATGTATCTCCTTTCCACTAGTCTTCAGTTAACAAAGTTGAGTATTGTACTATCTCTACAAAATATATACCATGTTCTTATCTAACTTAGTGTTTCTAGTTCCTGCTGCCCCACTGGCTGGTAACCTCAGACTCCGCACTGGCACACGCGTGCATCCTATTTCCCTGTGTCGGTCTCTCTCTACTCGGCCACCGACACCTAGGACAACTAGCGGCATCGAGACACAAAAGTGGCGACGAGAAGCAATAGAAGAACCATGGACCAGCCCACTTGCAGCAGCCAGACAGGAGCAGTCGGAGCACACAGAAAATGCTCCTGCCCACCCATCCTTATTATAATATTCTTAGGGGGAATATCCTGTTCTGTGTTTTGTGGACTTTTTTGTTGCAGAGGGTCTTCTTTCACATTACATTTGAGTTTTGTTATAATTTTCTTGTATGCGCGGCGCCTAATCGGTCAGCATGGCCACTAGCCTAACTCAAACTTAATGGAAATTATTCAGTTACAGAGGGTGCAAATCACGCAACTACTCCAAGCGGGGCCTCAGTTGACGGCATAGGCAGCTCAACAAGAACAGCCGTCGCATCAGCCGCCCACACCTGATGACGCACCACTTCCTATGTTTCGCGGGTATGACGAACGTGAAGTAGAATAGAGCGATTACTTGGCGTAATTTCAAGAACTCGTTGCAGCTCATCAACTTACAGTCAAGCGCCTTTTATTATCAGTTGTAAGCACAAAGACCTTCGTGTTACTGCAGAAACTTTTCCCCCATGCATCTCCTCGTGATCTCGAAATTGATACACTGGTGTCAACTACATAATTTGTTATGAATTAATATATATATATATATATATATATATATATATATATATATATATATATATATATATATAGGGTGTTTCATTAAGTGGGTTTGCCTCTCTAACTTATAAAATAATAGGTGACAGGAAATTTTAATGCAGTAGGTCAACACAAGAAATGTTACACTTTCTGCAGAGCTATAAACATAATTTATTGTATCATTTTCCATTCAGTTACAGCACAAGGACATAATTTTTTAATTGGAACAATAGTTTTTTCTATTGTGCATTGGATTCGTTGAAACCAGCTGCGTCCAAATCAATTTAAACTACATTCCTATCACTGTTAGTTTGGGAGCTTCAACCCTTCAAAGTTTCAGGGGCAGATACCAGAAGCACTGTGCATAATGCAATGCGCCTTCTAAATGTGGGGGGGCCGAGTTGTAATGTCGTAGCTGACTGGCCGAGTGGCTATCCCCTGGGGCACGGCCCACTGTCTCATGACCACCAGCAAGTCAGCCATGCTGTCGTAGCCTCCGCCACCAAAAACTTTGAAGGGTTGTAGCTCACAAACTAACAGTGATAGGAATGTAGTTTAAATTGATTTGGACGCAGCTGGTTTCAACGAATCCAATGCACGATAGAAAAAACTATTGTTCCATTTAAAAAATTATATCTTTGTGCTATAACTCTTTGGAAAATGATACAATAAACTATGTTTATAGCTCCGCAGAAACTGTAACATTTCTTGTGTTGACCTACCACATTAAAATTTCCCGTCACCTATTATTTTATAAGTTACAGAGGGAAACACACTTAGTGAAACACCCTGTATATATATATATATATATATATATATATATATATATATATATATATATATATATATATATATTTAGGACGCTCAAACAGGAGTCTCTCAAGCTCCGTACACTACGGACGTTCAAACCAGAGTCTTTGTGCCTCCTCGCGCTCTGCCGCAGCTCACGGCAAGCGACGGGTGGCCTCACCCACGCTCAAAAGAAGCAACAATCTCTGCTAACGGCTAATAGTCAAACCAATCGGTTGGCGTAGCGCCATTGACAAATTGTTTAGCTGTCATACAAAATTTTGCCGAATCAGAACGCGTTCTCTGCGGCTGCCAAGAGACTCCGTGTATGTCACCAAAGCTTCCCGCGGATTTCACCATTCCTGGGGTGAGTGCCATGCAAGGAATTTCGGCTTGTTCCTAGCTACGGTCACATTACCTAAAAATGTTAACGTTGTGCTATATATACAGCCGCTGGAGCCAAACCCCTGGGGTGCCAGATGGGCATAAAGATTTCCTCTCAACCTAACCATTTGTCACACTAACTATGTTGAAACTTTGCTGCCTTCAAGGAAGTTTTTTAGATTATGCCTAAGGGAAATATGTCTCCATAAACAGCCCGTGGCCCAGAGCACTCTGGTATTGTTTTTATCAGGCAAATTCCTCACTTGCGGAACGGCCAAATGACTAAAAAGGCAGTCCCCGCTATCGCCCACTGTAAACCGCGGACGAGCATTGTGTAAAGCATCCCACACACACCAAAAAATTCTGCCAGGTATACTCCGCCGCCTTTAGCGTCGGATGAGCAGGTCAAGCCAACCCCTCCCGTCCTTCCCCGAGGGCGACCGAAAGTTGGTGGGAGGGGAAGACCTCTAAGAGCTTCTCTGCTCTATGCGGCCTGACCGTACCCAACACGTAAAACCAAGCTTAGCCAATAAACATTAAAATTTCGAAATTTTCATATAAACCTAGAATGTACTACAATCCCAGGATCCCAACACCCCTGATGTATCCCCAAAGGCACAGAAATCATAATAAATAAAGATCTACAGAGAAAAATGTTACATATTTCAATAATTAGCGTAAAGAGAAAGATGCAGTATCACAAGGTTAGTACGAAAAATAGACTAATTACAGCCCCCGTCTCATACTAGTAGATGCACTGAATGGTCATTATGGAGAGACAAGTTCTCAAAGCTGTGGTGCGGTACCGGTTTTTCAGACTGAAAAAATCAGCGCACCAAACGCATCAAGAATGGATGACAGAGTTGAAGGACTTAACCCGCAGATGTAAATTTACTTGCTCTAGTGGACTTTATTATAGTGACGTGATGTTGAGAGACGCTATCACTCAGAGCATTCAGGACCACAGAATTAGTGCAGCAATTCTAATACATTCTGATTCTTCATTAGGCAGTGTACTGCAGCTTATTGAAGGGCATGATACCTTTGACTTAGCAGATGTAGAAATGCAAAGCCACAATGTTAACAGAGTGCGCCGTAACGGGTGCTTTCCTAGTCACAGTTCTCAGTCTAGCCCAAGTGATTCTTATAATTCTACCGGCTGTGCTGAACAGACAGTGAACAGTAGCCAGTGTAAAAGTGCGACACAAAGGTCGCCCCATCGTGTTAGACAAAGTAACTTGACAAACGGGCGCCGACGTTATTTGCAGAAAAATGTTCGTAAGTGTTTATCTCGCCACAAGCGTGCACAATGCCATAGTCGCAATGCCATCTGTTATCAATGTGGCAAATCAGGACATGTACAAACAGTGTGTATGCAGAATAACAATTCTAAGAACGGTGCCGTTAGGAATAGTGCTTCGCAGAGTGCTAGAACAGTTCAAGCTGTCAATGTCATACACGCTGTGGTTTTGGACAGTGTTTCTCTTAAGTCTCAAATGCAAGAAATGTTTTCTTCGCCTACTGCAAAACTATGTAGCGAGCCACGGCGCAAGCGCCGTCGAGTGCGTAAATCTTTGCAACGGAAAACGGTTAAGGACAAGCAAAACTACTATGTACAATCCAATTCTGTAGTGAACCTAGTGCCTTCTGCAACTTCTCATTGTAATAGTGCCCAGTACTGTGTAGCTAGCGACAGTAGACTTGGTGTAGCTACCTAAAGTAATTTTAGTGCAGTAGCTGGTGAATCTGACGTAGCTTCGCACACTTGCGCGGAAGCAGATCCGGCGGTAGTACCATCTGGGGACAGTGTTATTAATCTTCTGTGTGCCGATTCTGCGTCGCTCCTTTCCGTACGCAGCCCGCGCATGCGCAAGTACAGCAACCAAACAGTGTCAGGCATTGCCCACATTCGCGCACCTGTTGAGCGCCGCAAGCAAAAACTTTTTGTGACTCTTTCCATAGAAACTAACACTGTGGAATTTCAGCTAAATACTGGTTCCGCTGTCACATTAATGAATAAAGACACTTATGAACTTCTGGGTTCTCCAAAATTGTCGCCGTCTCAGCAAGTGCTAACAGCATATACAGGACAAAATATTCCCGTGATAGGAACGTGTAGCCTGCCCGCCTCTTTTCAAGGTGTTACCAAAACTGTAGCTTTTGTTGTTCTTAAAGCCAAATCTACACAGAACATTGTTGGACTAGATGCATTTGACTTGTTTGGTTTATCAATTCAAAGAGATGTGCTCAAATTTCGTCAGTAGTGCCTCAGGACAATTCAGTGCATTGTGTGAAAAATACAGTGATTTGCTTTCGCCGGAACTCGGTTGTGCAAAAGACTTCGTGGCACATGTAACTTTAAAAGAATCTGCAGTACCAAAATTTCGTCAATCTAGGCCAGTGGCTATCATCCTTCGGGATAATGTTGCGGAAACATTGGCAGGGTAGTGCGAGTCAGTGGGCCTCGCCTTTTTTGATTCTAACCAAACCGACAGGATAACTTCGTCTAAGTGCGGAATTCAAAAATGTTCAAATGTTTGTAAAGCTTATGGGACTTAACTACGGGGTTATCAGTCCCTAAACTTACAAACTACTTATGAACTAGGACGGCACAAATATCCATGCCCGAGGGGGGATTCGAACCGCCAACCGTAGTGGCCGTGCGGAATTCAAATCAACAGTGAACAATCAAACAATTGTAGACACTTACCTCCTACCCCGACCAGAGGAACTTATGGACAAATTAGGACAGTCACGCATCTTTTCTAAGATTGATTTAGCAGAGGCATACTTACAGATTCCGCTCGATGACGAGTCAAAAACGTGTTTCGTCATTAATACTCACATGGGCCTTCTTCAGTTTCAACGCCTACCTTTTGGCAGTTCTTCCGCCCAGGTTATTTTTCAGCGTTTTTTTTGGACAGCTGACAGTTTCTGTACCGTGCTGCACGAACTATTTAGATAATATTGTTGTCTCAGGACGCATAGTTGAACATTTATCAAACCTGGAGTGTCTTTTCGAAGTGTTGACTGCAGCAGGTCTACGTTGCAATAAAGCAAAGTGTTCGTTTTTTCAGACTGAAATAGAGTACCTAGGCCATGTGATTAATACCCAAGGAATCCATCCCTTACAGTCACATCTTCGAGCAATCAAAAACTTGCCTCCTCCTAAGAATGTGCACGAATTGCAAGCAGTAATGGGAAAGCTTAACTATTATTTCAGGTTTATTCCCAATGCCTCTCAGATTGCAGCTCCACTGCATCGCTTACGTAGGAAGAATGTCCATTTCGTATAGTCTGAAGATTGCGAAGTTGCCTTTGACAAATTAAAGTCTGCACTACTCAGTGATGCATTTTTGATTCCCTTTGACCCACAGAAGCCCGTAGTGCTAGCAGTGGATGCCTCGTCTTACGGTCTGGGTGCAGTATTGTCACATCGTATTGGATATCACGATCGTCTTATTGCCTTTGCGTCCAAGCTAGTGACGCCAACGCGACAGAATTACCGTCAGATAGAAAAGGAGGCCTTAGCAATAATTTACAGCGTCACAAAGTTTCATCATTATCTCTATGGCAGAAAATCCTATTTGTTGACAGACTACAATCCTCTCACATCGTTGTTCTCACCCACAAAGCCAATTCCGCCACGAATGGCACAAAAGCTTCAGACATGGTCCTTGATATTGTCAAATTATCAGTATGAGATTTTGTACCGACCTACCACCAAACATGCCAACGCGGACACACTGTCCCGACTTCCGGTTGGCCAGGATGTGTCGTTTTATTCTTCAGAAATGGCATATTGCCAGATAGATTCCAGAGATGCTTCCGCTGTCGCAGACTTCCCTTTGAACTCTCGTCTGGTTGCACAGGAAACAGCTGCGGATGCAGACCTAAGTGTGTTAGCACGTTTTGTTCGCTATGGGTGGCCTGACAGAGCCAAAGACATTGATCGGCCTCTGGTTCGCCGTTATTTTGCACAACGTCATGCATTGTCATTAAGTCAGGGTGTTCTGTTCTGTGAAGACCAAACAAGAGTGATTGTTTCTCCTACCCTGCAACGAGAAGTATTACGCCTCCTGCATCACGGACATTGGGGCATTGTTAGGACAAAGCAACTGGCCAGACGTCATTGTACCTGGGTTGGCGTGGACGCCCAGATAGAGAGCATGACGTGACAGTGTACGGTTTGTCAGTGACAATGGACCTCAGTTTGTTAGTGCGAAATTTCAACAGTTTTGTCGTGTGAATGGCATTCAGCACATCATCACCGCACCTTTTCACCCTCAGTCCAATGGTGACCCAGAACGTTTCGTTCGAACATTCAAGTCTCACATGGAAAAGATGAAAGGTCAGCACTCCAGGCAGCAAGCTCTTAAAATTTACCTGTCTACGTATCCGTGCATGCCACGTGACGGCCTGTCTCCTGCCGAGCTGCTACACGGCCGCCGTCACCGCACTCTCCTTCACCTGCTGTAGCCTCACACGCACCGAGTCGGTTCGTATGGCGCTACGCGTTTTCAGGTTTCTACGCCGGTGCTGTACAGGGTGTTTGCTGGAAAGAAGAGATGGCAATATGTTTGTTGTACGTTCTTCCACAGGGTCGGAGCTGCGGCGCCACGCAAATGAGTTGCGCCTCAACAGGCCGCGCGATCCTGTCTCTGGTTTCTTGATTACAGACGCAGTTCACCGCCAGGGAGCTCAGCCGCATCGCCCGCCGACGGGTCCAGCGTCCCCGGACTACGTGATCGTCCCCATGGATGTCGACGCGCCTCCGATGCAATCGTCCCCGGCGCTGTTGCTGTCGTCGCCGCAGTTAACTGCGTCGCAGAGGGGAACGGGACCGTGCGTGCCCCCACTGCCTGGGCCACGCACCTCAGAAGAAGATGACCTGCTCCCTCTGGGCGGAGGGGTGCGCCCTTCCCCTCGTTTTGGTAGGTTTCCCGGGGTATCGCAAGGTGGATACCGGGGCGCGAACAGCGTCTCGATCCCACCCTCATCTAAGAACTCCTTTTCACCAGTCACGCCCCAGCCCAGGCCCTCCTCCCAGCGCAGTCGTCGTTGCCCTCAGCCCTATGCCACGACGGCGCGGCTGTTTGGGGGGGAGGGGTGTGGTGTCGCACAAGTCCAAAGTGCGCGCCACCTACTTTCGCCGCGCGCCGCCATGCAAGCAAGGCGCGGCGTTCTTACGACGTCAGCCACGAGCGCCCTCTGCTGCATCCCCGCTCGTGGCCACCACTGAACTGGATCGGTCACTTGGCAATCAGACAGGCACTAGAACAGTCTCTCGTCAGTAGGCAGGCCTCTACGTAGTTAAACTATGTATCCGCATTCCACTAGTCTTCAGTTAACAAAGTTAAGTATTGTACTATCTCTACGAAATATATACCTTGTTGTAATCCAGCTTAGTATTTCTAGTTCCTGCTATCCCACTGGCTGGTCACCTCAAACTCTGTACCCGCACATGTGTGCATCCTATTTCCCTGTGTAGGTCTCTCTCTACTCGGCCACTGACACCTAGGACAACCGGCGGCAACGAGACACAAAAGTTACAACCTACATTAAAAACGGTTGAACAGATATAACAAGATTTTGACACTGTGGTGAAGTGGTAAATACATAGAAAGTTGATACCATTAGTAAAACCCAAGGTGTTACTAAAACTTCTTTCCATTAAGAAAAATTAAGGTGCAATGGAAACACGACTTTAACGAAAAAAAAATTAAAAAAAAAAAATTAAAAAAAAAAACCTACGAAAAATTTGCCGAGTGAAACAAAAATCTTCATCGTAAATCAACTACCGTCGCCTAAGAAGACGGAACAAACAGCAATGGGATACAAAGAAGATACACTAACACAGTAAGTGGATTAGGCACCATCTCTTAAAAACGTATAACGGTTTGCATTCCATGTATCTAAAGCCAAATGTACAAACCTGTCTATCCACACTTACAGTATCACTGAAGATGTTTTATAAATGAAAAAGCGAAACGTTTCTGATGCGAAAAAAATGTCCTAATAGCAGTGAGCATTAAGCCTATTATAAATAATTTTGTACAAGCTTCTAAGAATTATACAGGAATCTTAACAAATATTCAGTGGTGTGAATTTTACGCACCAGCTGCCCAATTTCTGATCTTTTATCACAACGGTCACTATATTACTTATAGTAATTCTTTATTTTGTACAAGTTTCAGTGAAGCATATCACCATTTCCAAGTACTTATGTATCATTGGAGACATTTCTTTTTGCCGGCCGCGGTGGCCGAGGGGACTGAGGCGCTTCAGTCACGGTCTGCACGGCCACTACGGTCGGGGGTTCGAATCCCCCCTCGGGCATGGATATTTGTGACGTCCTTAGTTGTAGGTAGTTCATAAGTAGTTTGTAAGTTTAGGGACTGATGACCCCGTAGTTAAGTCCCTTAAGCTTAACAAACATTTGAACATTTGAACATTTCTTTTTAATCTCTACAAAAAACCTCTTCCCAAAATTAGACTCTGTACTAATACGAATAATTATAAAAATAATAAAAACGAAACATCCTATCTAAAATAATGGATTCCTGCATCAGGTTGTTATATAATTCCTGTAATAAGAGATCTCGCCTGAATTTTTAGACAGGACGTTTCGTTTTTATTATATTTATTTTTATAATAATTTTTATTAGTACTGTTTAATTTTGGGAAGAGATATTTGTATAGGTTTAAAAAATGTTTTTGATGATGCAGAAGTACTTGAAAATGGCTTCACTGAAAGTAGTTGTACAAAGGAAGAGATATTGCAAGTAATATAGCGACTGTGTCACATAAGTACATTGTTTAAATATCTTTATTTAAAAAAGTATTTACAGTCAGACTCCTCATAGACACTGTCTGATGTTACAATTTATTACAACTTATAAAGGAACAACGTTATGTCATTAAAAATGCTTTAAAACAGATCAATTTAACGTAAACTATAGCGTATACTATTAAGTCCCTTCCAGTGGAGTTATTCTAAAATGAAACTATGGAGACGTAGAAATTTCTTAGCTGCATACGAATGTTAAAATTATTTTGTCTTCTTGTAGTTGTCTGACATAACATGTATCAGATTACTACTTCCGTTTGTGCAAATTAAAGTCACTTTGACAAGCATAGCTCAGATGATTTCGCGTTTTGACTATTGTTCTGGTGTATTTGTTCTGAACGTTGAATCATTCGTCTTCTTATACACTTCAGCCAGCAGATTTATCCACGTTAATCTTTGCGTGGTTAGAATACAGTCATTCAGTGTTACTCGGTACAATCATTACTAACTAAGAATCTCTTCTGCATCTTTACGCGTCTGTATCTCGACGACTGCTTCCTGTGGAGAAAACCTTCACCTAGTTGAGCCATAGAATTTTGTAAACGTCTCTACTCAAGAACTCACAAATAGCGCTAGAGAGTCTCGTTTCACAAAACATAAAATCCATTAGTAAATGAAGCTAACTGAAGATTCATCTGCGGATAGTAACTTCGACGATTAAGTCGTTCGGTATTATGGGGTTGGATGAGAGCTGTAATTTCGCAAGAAAAGTTCAAAGGGAAAAACACATAAAATTAAAGTCCTTAACTGCACGTTCACCCGCTTGCCACTGAATACGTCTACTGCCAAAATTCAGCTCTGTGCTGCAATGTAGGAAAATGTTCTTTTTTGAAAGACAGATAAATTACGAAAACCAGCTTTTGCTATATCACAGTATATCCGCAGTCTATTTTACACACAAAATTCTCCGCAATGAAAATTATCTAGTCTCACGAAACATCTTGCCACAACCCATACTAGCACCAGAGTGAACCCATGTCACAGAATAGATACCTCCACTGCAATATGTACGCCAAAATGTACAACGCATGCCCCAATTCCGAAGTGCTTTGATTACGTACAAGTGACCAATTATTTGATGCACTATAAAATGTAGATATACGTGGTAATACTTGGAGCAGTATCATTGTTATCATTAGCAGCAGTACGAGCAAAGGCGGTCGATACTGTCAGCCGCTAATTACCGACATAATGCTAATGTAAACGATGTAGTACGGCAAATGGAGGTAGCTACATATTTACTAAACGTTAAATGTTTTCAATGTGGAATCAGAGCAATGTGTGTATAATAATTACAACTAGCCACTCAACTAACTGGAAAACTGTATAGAAGTTATGCAACTGAGTATGATTTAATTGCATCTTCTCTTGACGATAACTCTTGCTCTCGCACTAGCAATTCAGGAGCACTGAAATATTTAAATTTATTTAAGCATCATAAGTAAAATTTTAATATTGCAAGGAATAACATAAAATGAAAAATATATCGTAAGTAGTGCAACTCGTACCCCTGCCAGAGAATTGCCAACTGCTGTCTTTCTCAATACGCTACGCTACCTTGACTGTAGTGTTACTCAAACTTTCTCCGTAACCGGAAAATTTTCACGTGTGTGTGTTCTGTTTTCCTATTGGCCACTTAGGCGAGCTATATCAGGAATTTAATAAGTGTATCTACCTGCTTTTCCTTCCTTAGTTTCAGTTAAATTCTAAAATTTCACTTACGGCAGCAACAATGGTAGTGTGCTTATTTGGGCAAAGACCTTTGAATGTTCGCTGTTTACTACTATGTATTACATATTGTGACCACTCAGTAAATGATAATGGAAAATGTAGCTGCGCGTGTATGTTCCTAAAGGAGCGAAGTAACAAAAATGGCGTTGATTTCATCGTATAGTTTCGTTATTATTTTATTTGAAATGATTGTATTACAATGCGGTGCAAGTTTAGGGCACAAATGGAGGAGACCATACCGGAACGACAATATTTTTGGTCGAATTCTTCATTTGATCAGTGACGTTAGCTCGAGTTCCTAAAAACGTCCGTTTCCAGCCGATGTATTATAAGTGGCTATCGGCACGCGTTTTCTCTCTCTCGATATGACGTCGAGCGGAACGCTTGACTGTATAAGATCAAAGAAGCCGCCTCTTGCTTTCCGTTCTATATACTTCCTGTGTCCATATAACAAAAATTACGGATACATTACACAGTTCTCAATGAATAAATAATCGCAACCAGCGATGAAACTCTCTTTATTGCTTTGATAAGAGTATCGCTGGTGCCGCAAATTGCTATTATGTGTCAACTTTTTATTTTCTATCTTTTGCGTCACAGCGTGGTACAAGTCGTTGCATAAAAGATACCGTTCTCCACACAGGCGTTCGGAAATACGTTGGACGATAAATACGTTGTAGAAGCCATCTAAAGAAAATGTACGAACCGTCAAAAATAAAAGTCGAGTAGGAAATCAACTTCTCTCCGTTCCCTTAATAAGCTCTTGGTTCTAGCCTGCAAGGTTCCAATGCTCTGGAGAAATCAGTCAACGCTGCTAACTTCACACACAGTTTATTTACTTCCTGCTACTTGCAGTTAACCCCGTCCGGAAATGGTAATGTAGGGCCTTCACTAAATTTAATCTCGGAGCTGGTGAAATCTGAAATGAATTCTGAAAAGTTTACGATATTTAAACTTACTGAATAATCAGCTTTACGCAAGTTTGGACGCCAACTGAGCGCTACGGATAATTTAAAAAAGCAACTGTGACATGTAACCTGCATTAAACACACACTGACTATACTCAAAAAATTTTACTGCGATAAAGATATTAAAAACGCAAACCACTTTCTTAATGCTCGACTACAAGAATTTTATGTACGTCAGTACCTGTTTATCAAAACTCAGTATCATACTCAGTTAACTGCAGTGCAGCACAACAATCATTTACTACGTTACCAATAAAAAAATCTGTTAAAAAAGATTACTAAAATCAATACTTCACTTTAAATCCACAAATAACTAATTATCAATAAAAGAAATAGGTTAATCATGTTACTACGTAAATGAACCAGGAAAGAAGGTAAACTTTGTTATGTACTATTAATAATCACCATTACATTACCTAAAAGATACAACCTTATCATAATTACATGAAATGCTATTACCTTCATACCAGGGGTGGTACAATCTTTTCACAATTATATGAAATACAATATATTCCAAATACAATCAAACCAAATTGTTGGCACTGCAGCCTCTGCTCTACATCGGAGCCACATACACAACACACAACTGCTCTCTAAGAGAACTGAACCACAAGTTTGACTCTCTGTGTCTCCGCACAAGATACAATGCTATGCAATACATAATCTTTGCCAAAGATGAAAGAATATATAAGATTGTGTAATATAGTGAATTAGGGGAAAGAAGGTCTCGGTTGTTTTCCGTTTTTTTTCCCTTCATTTTGAAGTGGTTGGGGGGGGGGGAGAGGGAAGGGGAATGAGGTACGGACGCAAAATTGAAACAAAAACATTTTCAGTGCTTTCCAATTTTTCCATGACATTTCAATCACCAACGTCCTCCTTCGATGCAACGAGCCATTTTTCCCACTGCCGTGAAAAGTATGGTATTACAACTGCAAGGGTAACATAAGAGTAAGTAGAGCTGGCACATATGCTTTTTGGCACTTTTTCCAGCTTCGTATAATCGTGGAACAGGCGAGAAATTGAAAATACTTTATAAATTGTTTGTTGTTGTTATGGTCTTCAGTCCGGAGATTGATTTGATGCAGCTCTCCACCCTACTCTATCCTGAGCAAGCCTCTTCATCTCCTCATAAGAACGGCAACCCACATCCACTTGAATCTGCTTACTATACGTATCTCTTAATCTGCGATTTTTACCCCACACACTTCCCTCCAATGCTAAATTTACGATTCCCCGATGTCTAAGAATGTGACCTACCAAGCGATCCCTTCTTTTAGTTAGGGTATGCCAAAAATTCCTTTTCTCACCAATTCTGTTCAGTACCTCATCATTAGTTATGCTATCTACCCACCTAATCTTCAGCATTCTTCTGTAGCACCACATTTCAATAGCCTCTATTCTCATCCTGTCCGCACAGCTTATTGTCCATGTTTCACTCCCATACAAGGCAACACTCCACACAAATGCCTTCAGAAAGGACTTCCTTACAGTTAAATTAATATTCGATGTTAGCAAATTTCTCTTTTTCAAAAATGCTTTTCTTCCCATTGGTATTCTGCATTTTATATCCTCCGTACTGCGACCATCGCATGTTATTTAATACCCAAGTAACAAAACTCATCTATCACCTTCATTGTTACCTAATCTAATGCCTTCAGCATCGCCTGATTTTCTAAGACCGCATTCCATTATTTTTGTTTTGCTCTTGTTAATATTCATTTTATACACTCTCTTCAACACACTGTCTATTCCATTCAACTGTTCTTCTAGGTCCTTTGCTGTCTCTGACAGAATTACAATGTCATCAGCAAAACGCAATGTTTTTATTTCTTCCCCCTGAACTATAATCCCTATTCCAAATTTTTCCTTGCTTTCCTTTTACTGCCTGCTCGATGTACAATTGAATAACATCGGAGAAAGGCTACAACCCTGTCTTACTCCTTTCCCAACTGATGCTTCCCTTTCATGCCCTTCGAGTCTAATAACTGCGGTCTGGTTTTTGTACAGGTTGTAAATAACTCTCCTTTCCCAATATTTTACCCCTGCTGACTTCAGAATTTGAAAGAGTGTATTCCAGTCAACATTGTCAAATGCTTTCTCCAAATCTACAAAAGCTAAAAATGTAGGTTTGTCTTTCCTTAATCTATCTTCTAAGATAAGACGTAAAGTGAGTATTGCCTCCTGTAATTTTCACACCTGTCTGCGCCTGATTTCTTTGTAATAGGGATTATTACATTTTTCTTAAAGCATGAGGGTATTTCGCCTGTTGCATACATCCTACACACCAGTTCAAATAGTCTTGTCATGGCAGGCTCTCCCAGAGACTTTAGTAGCTCTGAGGGTATAACATCTACTCCTGTGGCCTTGTTCCGACCTAGGTCTTTCAAGGCTCTGTCAAATTCATCTCTCAGTATAGTATCTCCTATTTAATCTTGATCTACTTCCTCTTCCCTTCCTACAACTTCGTCTCTCTCCTTATTTTCCTACCTTTCTGCAGTTTTTTCAGTTTCAGCCTACAGTTCATGACTAACAAGTTATGGTCAGAGTCTATATCTGCCCCTGGGTGTGCCTTACAGTTTATAACCTGGTTCCGGAATCTATGTCTTACCATTATAAAATCTATCTGATACCTTCCGGTGTCTCCTGGTCTCTTCCAAGTATACAACCTTCTTTTGTGATTCTTAAACCACGTGTTTGTTACGATTAAATCATGTTCCGTGCAAAATTCTACCAGGCGACTTCTTCTTTCATTCCTCCTGCCCAGTCCATATTCACCTACTATTTTTCCTTCTCTTCCTTTTCCTACTACCGAATTCCAGTCTCCCGTCACAATTAAGTTTTCCTCTCCCTTAACTGTCTGAATAATTTCCTTCAGCTCCTCATATATTTCTTCGATTTCCTCAACATCGGCAGAGCTAGTTGGCATATAAACCTGTACTACAGTTGTTGGTGTTGGCTTCGTATCCATCTTGACAATCATAATGCGATCACTGTGCTGCACATAGTAGTTTACACGCATTCCTATTTTCTTATTCATTATCAGTCCTACTCCTGTGATACCCCCAATTGATTTTGTATTTATAATCCTGTGCTCACCTGACCAGAAATCCTGTTCATCCTGCCACCGAACTTCACTAATCCCCACTATATCTAACTTCAACCTATCCATTTCCCTTTTTAAATTTTCTAATTTTCCTACCCGATTAAGGGATCTAACATTCCATGCTCCGATTCGTAAAATGCCAGTATTGTCTTTCCTGATGACAACATCCTCCTGAGTAGTCCCCGCCCGGAGATCCGAATGGTGGACTATTTTACCTCCGGAATATTTTACCCGAGAGGATGCCATCATCATATGTTCATACAGTAGAGCTGCATGTCCTCGGGAAAAGTAACGGCTGTAGTTTCCCCTTGCTTTCAGCCGTTCGCAGTAACTGCATGGCAAGGCCACATTAGCTGATGTTACAAGGCCAGCTCAGTCAATCATCCAGACTGTTGCCCCTGTAACTACTGAAAAGGCTGCTGCCCCTCTTCAGGAACCACACGTTTGTCTGGCCTCTCCACAGGTACCCCTCTGCTGTGGTTGCACCTACGGAACGGCTATCTGCATCGTTGAGGCACGCAAGCCACCCCACCTGGACAATGTCTGTGGTTCATGGGGGTTGGTAGCATGCGTTATAACAGAACTTTTGTCAGTGTTATCACTGATTTGGGTCATCTTAACAGTTTTCCATACCTGTCACACATGTATTTTTTTGCAGCAGAGGTAGGCGGAACCGATGCATTCTTTTCCGCAACCACGTTACAAGAATCGGAATTCTGGATTGTCCAATCGTATACTTTATCAATGTGCATATTGTCTGTTCCTGAACTAATCTGTTCCGCGTTTTCGGACACGGTATTTACTGTCGTATTTGTATCAGTGCAGTGAGAAGACTCTTGTGAAAATTCTTCTTCTCTCCTTGCATCATTCAAGGTCTCATTTTCGGGATCAGTTTTAGCATCAACGCGGGCTTTCCTATTCTTCAACATTGTTAACAGAATTCTGCAGGAAAGTGAGCAGTAAAATTTATTATAACCTACTGCAATTTTGAAAATTACACATGGTAATTAAGAGAGAACAATAGGCTGAATCGTGCTTGGGCAAAATACAGTCACAATCGAGATTACACGAGCCGTTATCACACGAGTTCCGCAGTACTAGAACTTTCGACACAACAAACATCAGACAATTTAAAAGAGAGACTTTTCCAGTAGTAATGCAATTATTTTGATATTCAATTAACCTACTATAAATAATGCTACACACTATCAAGAATGGTAAGTAACAAACTACAGGAACAATTACTATGTTACTGTTACTATAACAGAGGATGTTGCTACAAAAATTCAATTGAGAGCCAAAGAGTAAGTTGGTTAGTGGAAAAGACAAAGTAACTACGTCACGATCCTGTTTGTGAACTATCCTGGTAGAAAGGGCGCCAGATAAAAGGTGTACGTGAAGTTTAAAATTGAATCTATCGTTTAATCAGACAAAAAAGTAGTTTAATATAAAGTTACCTATTCAGAACCCGATTTTATATTAGTTGCAGTCCAAATAGTTGTCATATATTGATGTTTAACAGTTAAGATCACTAAGTCATCAAATAACTTTATCAAAATTTAACTGAACACGTAGCTACATTGTTCATTAACACAGTAATTTGTTTTAATTATGGCCCTGATATTGATGTATATACTCTTAAATGAGAAACAGTGCATTAAACTTACGTGCGAAACGGATTATTTAACAAAGTAACTGTGACATGTAACCTGCATGAAACACAGAGACTATACTCAAAAAATTTAACTGCGAGAAAGATATTAAAAACACAAACCACTATCTTAATGTTCGACTACGAGAATTTTATGTAGATATTACCTGATTATCAAAACTCAGTTTCAAACGCAATTAACTGCAGTGTTGCATAATAATCATTTACTGCGTTACCAATAAAGAAATCTGTTCAACAAGGTTACCAAAATCAATACTGCACTTTAAGTCCACAAGTAACTTATTGTCAACTAAGGAAGTAGGTTAATCTTCTAACTACTTAAATGAAACAGGAAAGAATGGTCAACGTTGTTACTTATTATTAATAATCACCATTGCATTACCTAAATGATACAACTTTTCGTAATTACATGAAATGCTATTACCTTCATTCCTGGGGTGGTACAACCTTTTTCACAATTATATGAAATGCAGTATATTCCAAAAACAAGTAATATAACTTGCTGGCACTGCAGCCTCTGCTTTACATCGGAGCCACATACACAACACACAACTGCTCTCTAAACGAGCTGAACCACAAATCTGACTCTCTGTCTCTCTGCACGAGCTACTATGCTAAGCGATACATAATCTTTGCCAAAGATGAAACTTCACAACTTCACAGATTTATGTACACATATCGATACACACTGTAGATACAATATTATACATTTTATTGCAAGCGAATTACTCGACACAATAGGCAGAAGGCACAATATTAGACGTTTTCTTACAAATTCAGCAGTATAATTTAGCAATATACATTTTCTATGGACACGTTTCACATGAAAACACTATATAGCTGACCAACTATGAACCTTTTCCTGCTAGTAGTGCATAACCATTTTAAGGATTTTTTTTTTTTTTTTTTTTTTTTTTTTTGCAATATTTTTCTCAGTATATATTGTGCTAGTTTTATAGCTGCAAATGAAAAGTCGGGCAGTAAAGGGTTAAGTATGGCATGTGGCAGTTTTCTGGAAATCATATTAAATGACTAATTATGACTTCTTTTGCTGATTTTTTTTCTATTTCAGTAATATAGAAAATGTAAATGAAATTCAAATAAATTGAGAACTCGGGAAAAAGCTTTATTTGAGTCATGGATGTCTGACGTCACCTGACATTATACTGCGCTGCTGCCACAAAAGTCACTGGTACATGGTTTTGGCATTCACGTTTCTGAAAATTGACCGAATATACCGTTCTTGTTCTTGTTGTGGTCTTCAGTCTGCAGATTGGTTAGATGCAGCTCTCCACGCTACTCTGTCCTGTGCAAGCATCTTCATCTGAGAATACGAACGGCAAACTACATCCTTTTGAATCTGCTTACTGTATTCGTCTCAGATCAATATTTAGACCAAGATGGAACTTCAGAAGACTGGAACAAATTCTCAAAATTACTTGATGCTTAGAAGATTCCGGAGAATATATCCCAGGCTGGAGTAATGACTGTGAAGAATTGTAACAGTCCTATTTAACCACCAGTGACAGCGGAACCACTATGGAACTTCTGAAACATCCCCATAAAGCTCGTAAAGAGTGTTGGGAGCAAGAAACAAAAACTCTGAGTTTTAAGGTTCAAGCAGAGAGGAGTGGAGACACTTGAGGAAACTGGAAGTCGACCACTCACCCGAAAAATGCTGAAGTGACACCAGATCAGATCGCGAATAGAATTTCTCTCCAAAGCACCCCTTATAAGCCACACGAAAGTATGGTTAGGAAAGAGATTAGAAACCTGAAGCAGAAGGCACCCCCAACAAATAAGAGTACTCCAGATACTTCATTGTAGATTATATCACTGCATCAATCAAAGAAATGGAAAAAAGGAAGAGGCTCAATGATTTGATAGACTACACCCAGAGTTTCTCATCAATAGTAGAAACAGGACTTGTAGAAGGCTTGGAAGTTTCTTTACCAATATCATGTCAGTAGGAAACATTCCAGAGTCTTCAAAACAACAAAAATCGTAGCTATGCTGAAGTCATGTAAAGCAGCGACTAAAGCTGCAGGCTGTCACCAGTTGCTCCTACAAACTTTTAAACACAGTCAGTCTCACAAGTATCGATCCAAAGGTCTGTGGACCTATACCTATAGAACACGCAGTACTGAGACCTACCAGCAGTTGCGCAGACCAAGTGCACAGCATAATTATAAAAAGCTAGATTCCAACATCGCCTTAAAACATCAGTGCCTTTTGTTGATCTTACGGCTGCCGACGATACAGTGTGGAGACAGGGGACATTGTACTAACTCGCCAGTGTTATACAGAGCCAAACCACAATCAGGTTCATGTAGTCTACACCATGCAGTCTGAGACATACTAGCAAGTAGTCCTTGGCAACCAACAAGCAGACAGAAGAAACTTCATAACGGTTTTCCTCAGAGCTCAGTTCTAACAGAAATCCTTTCTAACTTGTAGACAGCTGATCTCTATATATACATCTACATAGATACTCAGAAAATCACATTTAAGTGCCTGGCAGAGGGTTCATTAACCACTTTCATAACCTTTCCCTACCGGCCCATTCTCTAAGAGAGCGCGGGAAGAAATAATACCTAAATCGTTCCGTTTTCGATCTGATTTTTTTGGATGGTCATGTCTCCTTATGTAGGTGGGTGCTAGCAAAATATGTTCACATTCGTAATTAAAAGTCGGTGATTGAAATTTCGCAAATATATCTCGCCGCAACGAATAACGTCGTTCTTTTAATGATTTTAACCTCAAATCGTGCAACATTTGCGTTACGTATTCACCTCTGTAACGTGATAACACAAAACGAGCTGCCCTTCACTGAACCTTCTCATTGTCCTCCGTCAGTCCCACCTAATGAGGGTCCCACACTGGGAGGACGCACAAGTGTGATGTAGGCAGTCTCTTTGGTGGAGCTGTTGCATCTTCGAATCGTTCTGCCAATGAAACGTAACCTTTGGTTCGTCTTTCCTATGTGTTCTCTCCAGTCTAAGTTGTTCGAAATTGTAGCTCCTAGGTATTTGGTAGAATTTACGACCATAAGGTGTGACTGATTTATCGTGTAATCTCTCTATAACAAAGGAAGGTCATCAACGCAAACGATCTGGCCTTGGGCACCCAACAGAGCTCTTGAAGCGGGCGAAAAAAATCCTGTCCAAAGATCAAGTAGATGAATATTTCAAAAGGTGGAGATTGAAACGAAAACGATTGAAAAAAGAAGTCAGCTACTTTCACCTTAACAATGGAGTAGGGAATGCGAAGTTGAATATCACCTTTCATAGTCAGGTCCTTCAGCACCAAGACTCTCCTGGATATCTAGGAGTTACTCTTTGTAGAACCCTCTGTTATAGGTAGCACGTAGAAAACTCCGCAGCAAAGCTGAGATCAGGCAAAAACATCATACAGAAGCTTCGTAGTACCTCAGGGGGAGCAAGAGCTACGACACTGCGATGTGTTGCCGAATACTGTGCCCCAGTGTGGCTCCATAACTCACATGTGAGAAAAATTTGACGTAGAACTAAATGCAGCAATGACTCCTCTATGCTGGTTACCAGCTCTAACAAGGGAGTGGTCAGACTTGTCATGCCGAAACATGTATTGATTTTTTTAGTGCTGTTAGTTAACACTGAAGGAAGTCTGTATGCAGAATGTTAGCTGCTGACATGATCTGGAAGTCACCTAAAAAATCACGGAAATGGCTGTTTTTCCTACTTGGTGCTTGCGAAGCTGTTTTTATGGTCGAGAGGTGCGGTCGTCTTATCGCAGCGTTCACTAAAGAGGAATATCGTTGCACGGTTTTGGTGGAAAGGGGAAACGAATATTCGTTTCTGTGGCATGCAGTTCCTTTTCATTTCTGGTACGTATTTCGAAACATACCGTCCTGAAACTTGTTAGAGATGTCAAAGATATTCTGTACATCTGCATTTATACGCCGCAAGCCACTTTACGGTGAACATTCAATCTCCCATCACAGGTGATGGCAAACCCTGTAAATGTTTTGTTGCTTGCCATGGAGATACTCCACAGACGCCAAATGAAGCAATCAACAGAAAACACGCCTGAAGACTATGTTGATGTGCGACATGGTATTTGAACTTCTACACCAGCATGGAAATAGCGCAGACATGTAGCTAGAAACGAATGAAACACTCGATATTGCAGACTGTGAATTTACAGACGCCGAAGAACCGGTAGAAAGTTGCACACATGAAGACTCTTCGAGTGATAGTACTATCATCAATTATCTCCGAAATCTACACTAGCAACTACAATTACATTATCAGGCAAAGAAAAAGCGGTGAAGTATTCGTTGAACGAAAGTGGTAAGAAACGCCTAAGTATCAGTACTGTTCAAAATAGGTATCGCTTTGTCTGTTCTGAACGTGAATTGTATAGATGGAAAAGAAGTCGCGGGACGACGTAAGAGTCGACTGGTAATTGCGACGGAGATCAATGCGCGACTTACTGAGCAATTTACCGATGCCAGACGACAGTCATTGAGTGTCAGCGACACAACTTTGCGTTATTGGGCGTTAGAGATTGCCAACGCGATAGGCGCTAAAAAAATTACAGCTTATGAAAGTTGGATTAGTCGCTTCAAAAGATCAGAAAAAATTGCGGCACGAAAAAGTTCAAAATTTGTATCGAGAAACAGATCGGAAAATAAAGTGACTCAAATGGAAATGATAGAAACTTTTCCTACGACTGCAAAAAATAAGATCGCCAGTTTCAGTGAATCCCACGTTTACAATGCGGATCAGTTAGGCAATTGCGCAGTCCACGACTGCACTTACCCATTCACACACTACAATGCCCATAATCAGTCTGTATGATCATTGCTGCCTAAACTATATGTGTGTCTTCAAGAACCAACTGGACTTTTAGACCACGTGTCAAACAAACAACGTTCTACGTAGTCAATCTTGTGGTAGATACATCGAAGTCTGGAAAAATGGGATTTGATAACGTTACACTTTTCATGCGTCATGCTTTTCTTCCGTTCTGCGGGAACAAATCTCTTATCCTTCTAGATGCCTGGTGACGTCATACAAGTTCTGATTCATTAAAAGCTGTAATTCGAGCTCACTCTGACGAAGAAGTAGAGATACTTCAGATTCCACGGCACGCCGAACGTAATTCAACCGTTAGACAGAGAATTTTTCCGCCAGTGGAAGACATTTTACAGAAAACTAACAGGGAAAATTATTGTGTACAAATCACTGCAGTTTTCTATCACCGTGACAATATTTTCAAGTTGCAATCAATCGTACATTTTCAGTTTTGAACATTGTATCAATATTTCTCATTTTTTTGGTAATTACAAGAAATAAAAGTTTGAGTGTTCTAAACCGGATATATATTTGTGCCTATTTCATAGCTATTTGGCATGAATGTTGTAGATAACATATCAGCTACATTTGTCAATGATTTTATTATTATCGTATTTATTAATAATCGTACTATCGCTTTCACTGGGCGAATCAGCTTTCTCACTGCTGTTTAGAGGTCTGCAAATCGCCGGTTTCGCTCGCTCGTGCTCGGTCGAGTGCGCAACGCTCGTCGGTGGGGCGCCGAGTGTATACGCTCGCAGGGAGCAGCGAGCAGCGAGCGTGTTGACACTCGAGCGAGGCTGCGTGGGGCGGGCCGCACAGCGTGTCGCTGCCGCTGTGCTCACAGGTAAACCTACCCAAGTGTCACTTTCCGATTTTACGAAATTTGCATATTTAAGTGGTGAACTGTCCCTCCAAAATTGGGGCTAAAATATAAAAATCGCGATAACTTAGAGATTAGTGAAGCGATGTTAATAATTTTTGGTATGAAAGTATCTTTTGATAAAAGACAAATTTCATAGATTCATCCTCGATAAATTAAAACAATTTTTTTGAGTACAAAAAATTGGACACTTTAGCGGTAGCTGCCCCCCTAATTGTCGCTCCCTCTGTAATATACCTCCGATACTTTCATACCAGAAATTATTAAAATCGCCTTACTAATCTCTAAGTTATTGAGATTTTTCTATTTTATCCCCAATTTTGGTGGGACCGTGTACTCTCTTAAATAAGTTTTTCCTTCGCTAAAAAAATACGTGCCTCATAGTTTTTAATGTTTTACAACATATCCAAATTTCATAAAAATCGGAGAGTGACTCTTTGGTAGGTTTCCTTCTCAGTCGCTAAGGCAGCGGCTCTGTGGCTCTGAGGTGTGGGCTGCTTTTGCGTCTGACTCACCCTCACTGACTAAAGGAACTAAAATCAGTTATGCTGTAGACGTGTATTCCTGCATAGTAGCATGTAACCACAATATCATTATACCACAAACGAGACAAAGAGGCTGTTTTCACCAACTACAACATTTGGAAGTAATGTAAAGGATCCAAAGAGAAACTACGGAACGTACAACTTTTTTATTGCAATGTACAAAAGTGAATGTTACCGTACAATAAAGTATAGATCGAAAAGTAACAACATTATCCCCAAACTATTCGTTGGTGGCATTGTAATTGCAATGTAGTGTTAAAGTATCATTGAAACGTTGTAGACCGATTAGAGTTCTTGTATCAGAAATCAGTTTCCCTGCCGCACTGAAATTCCGTTTACTAGGTGCATTTGTGGCGGGCAAACAATATATTCTGTTTGACAAAACAGCTACCTTAAGAAAGAGAGTAATGATGCGTTTCTACCATTCAAGCAGATCGTCGTAATCATCATCAATTCTTGCTAACGTCCATCTCAATGGGAGATTGCGCCTCGCGCATTTCACAGTCCAGCCATTCCGAAAAAATGCACTTCACTCTTTTGGCTAGTGCACCTGGATGACATTCTTCAGACGGCCCTAAAGGAATATAACACAGATATCACTAGCCGGCCGCGGTGGCCGAGGGGACTGAGGCGCTCCAGTCACGGTCTGCACGGCCACTACGGTCGGGGGTTCAAATCCCCCCTAGGGCATGGATATTTGTGCCGTCCTTAGGATTAGCTAGTTCGTAAGTAGTTTGTAGGCTTAGGGACTGATGACCCCGTAGTTGAGTCCCATAAGACTTACATACATTTGAACATTTGAATATATGAATGTTGAAATTGGAAAAATTTCCGTTAAGGACTCACTCGGAAAAGGTAGAGGCGCAGCAACCACGCACAGTGCCAAAATGCTACGGGAATATATATTAACGGGGTCCGACAGAGAGAGAGATGCATAAAACCAACCTAACGGGTGTACATCAATATCGTGTATTTAATATCAAGTCGGCCGCGGTGGCCGAGGGGACTGAGGCGCTCCAGTCACGGTCTGCACGTCCACTACGGTCAGGGGTTCGAATCCCCCCTCTGGCATGGATATTTGTGCCGTCCTTAGTATTAGTTGGTTGATAAGTAGTTTGTAAGTTTAGGGACTGATGGCCCCGTGGTTGAGTCCCATAAGCTATACAAACATTTGAACATTTGATTTTAATATCAATATAAAAGACGGACAAAGTATTTCAGCACTTGAGAGTGATAAGAGGAATGGATATAAAAGACAATCATTTTCTCGTTAAAATGGCAAGAAACACCTACCACTAAATAGGCGCTAACAGTCCACAAAATGGGAACAAGAAAGAAAGAAAAAGCATGGAAATCGCATTTATTAAATGATCTTAGCACAGAAACTTTAATCACGTATAATAACCTGTATTGTAAAGTACAAAATGTGAAACTGAATGGCAAGTTCAACTGGATCGACAGAACAGCTTTCGAAGCACCCGGGAAAGGAAACAATTCCAAATTTCGCAGTCAGGATGTATTCTCTAGCGTCTAGTTTGCTCCCGACACTCGCCTTGGACTCGAGTGGCGCTGCGGCGGGCGACCGAGTGGCGAGCGGGCAGTGTGGACGGTCGGGCCAGTCGAGCATGCCCCGCTCGAACGAGCGTGCAGGAAGTCGAGCGCAGCCACACGCCTTGCCGCAAGCTGCAGCACCGACACCTGTCGGATTGTCAGAGAACGACATGTATCACGCGATTCGAGCGAGCAACCGAGCGAGGTGCAGACCTCTACTGCTGTTGCAGGAGAGAGACGCGTTGCTATCGCCACCTTGTCCCTAGATGGCGTTGGTATAACGTAGCGAGAGAGGTCAGGGTTGTACAACAGGCAGTTATAAGCGCGGAAACCATGCGACAGTAATATCATACTTCATAAAAGTTTTTACAGACTTCCAGGTCATGTCAGCAGCTAACAGTCTGCATGCAGACATCCTTCAACGTTAACGCACAGAGGTAAAAGTAGCAACACAGGTTTCGACATGACAAGTCTGACTATTCCCTTGTAAGCAAAATTGCTCCACGATCCCCAAGAAATACCAAAAATTACTTAAAATTCTCGAGCTTCCAATGCACTCGTTCCTGCACTCTGAATGAACAGACTAGATTCTACGCAGCCATCTGTGCTATTGGCAGAATCGCTACTGGCAACAACTTTCAGTATCAACACAAAGTGGATAGAAATGTGACAAACTATTGCCCTGCCAAGACCTGACACAAAACCAGCCGTTATGAAATCAACGCAACGTGCCTGGATAACAATTCGTCGAATCAACAGAGACCACGGCATCTGTGCTGGAAAGTTCTACGGATGGGATGGGCTTCATCTCCTAAATGTGTCTGTCAAAATGAACACCAAACGATCCATCTCATTGTAACAAGCTGTAGCTGAAGAGCCTACCAAGGGAATTTGGAATGATATCTTCAGAGTGACAAAAACATCCCTTTAATGGATTTAAAAATTAGGTATTTTTCTTCTTGTTTCTAATGAGCCTACTTTGACCCACACTTGTTCAACTTTTGGACTTTTACCTTCTTCGCCCATTTCGTCGCATCGGGTACCGGTGTAACTAATTCCTTTCTTCTGACCTTTCCTTCGAGGCTCTTACTGAAATACTCGAACTTTCTTCAGTATGCATCTCACAGACTGTCTGTTCTGGAGATCAGTTACTCCCACTACTTTAACGTCCTTTTCGGTTTCTGTGAGCCAAGTGGAAACAACATTTCTGTTTTTCCAGAGGGTGAACAGACAGTTGGTGAATCTGTTTGGAGGCAATCTTGAAACGTGGCTATAAAAAACACCCTTCTTCTTCTTGCACAGTCAGAGAGCTTCTCCATAACTATGTAGAGCTCCGAGTTATATCGCCTTCTGAATTCCCCATTTTCTTCTACTGGTCCTAGCATCTTCCTGAGGATTCTTTTCTATCTGACTTACAATTTCTCTATCATACCTGTCCGGTTCATGGAAAGATAGTACATGACATACAGGACTTCTGGCCGTGTAACTTTTGTGCATTGCTTAAGTTTCAGGTACCGTGACAGGCATTTTTTGTTGTAGGTGTTCGCAATCAGTAGATAGACTGGTTCCAACTTGTTGACTCTCGTGGATAATGATTTTTTTTTCTGATAGGTTGGATAAATTCCATTCGCCAAGTTACTTACGTTTCTCAGTCTTTTTGATGCTTACCTGGTCTAGCAACATCCTTCTGTTTTCTCCTGAGACACTTGAAGAAGAACTTTGGCTGCCTGTTTTCTAAGGCAGTCTAACTGTTTTGTCGTCACGTTGAGAGAATCAGCAATCAGTGTCATGTCATCTGCAAACGCCAGGCAATCTACAATCCTTCGTTCTTACGGCCCAGGTAGATATCACTCTGATTACCTAAATTCATCAGTTCCTTGATCCAGTCTCTCACAACCTTTTCATGGACACAGTTAAAGATAAGTGAGGAGAGTCAATCTCTTGTCTCATGCTAGTTCTTATCTAGAAACTTACTAAGATCTCACCTCTAAATCTGACCTTGAAATTGGTGGTGGTAAAGGTTCCTAGAAAGAGTCTGCGGGTTTTGTTGTCTAGTCGTAGTTCCTGTAGTATTTTGTTAATAGTTTCTCTGTCAACGATGTTGTAGGCTTTCCTGAAATCAATCAGAGTGATTGCCACCTTGCGGTTGGTTACTCATCTTGGAGTATACCGGTAACGTTTTAAGGTTGAGGATCTGTTCAGCACAGGATCGGTTTTTTTAAAAATATTAGATATTAATATATAGACTTAACCTTTAAATTATAAATTATGAAATTAATTTATTTCGTGAAATTTTGTAAAGGTTATTCAATCCACAAGTATTAGTTGGTGTTCATATGTAAAGCCTCACGCTAAATAAATATATTATCACCTCTTAAACATTTACTGTTCTTCCTGAAACATCGCGTACGTGGTAAGTTGTGCTTGCATGGCATAGGCGATCCTGCGGAACGCTCGCTTGAATCGTGAAGACCGAGTTTCGAGTCCCGGTCCAGTTCAGGTTTTCAACTGTCGCAGTTGGATTACCTCGTGCAGGAGAAGTAATTACTTAACTTTTTCTTCATTCCTCCTTCCTCTCATTAAATGGACTTCAACTCGTGGTTTTCTTCTGTTCATCTACCAGCAATTTCCGACCGCCTTTTCATTTCTCTCGTACCTAATTCATCCTTTAAAATTAAGTTTCATGTTTCATCAAATTGCGATTCGTTGACACAGTTCGTACTTATACCTGAATACTCACTGAAACCCTTTCGATTCCTTCCAGATCTTTCGTGTTTAAGAACGCCTGCAGAGCTCCTTGCCACAGACGTTTCATCAGTTCATACAGGGACAGATCATTGTGTCCCTGGTAAAACCCGGCACCATTTGCAATGTGTTAAATAGTTACAAATGAAACCGTTGTTTACGCATCTAGTTAGCTGATGTCCGGGTGCATTGTCATTGAAAACTAAGAATACTCTCAGCTTTAGGTTCCTCTGTGAGGAATGGCATGTGCGAAGTACAGTAATGGACTCCGGGTTTCCACTGCACGCAGGGTCCATAACTATGTTAGCTGGGAAACTAGTTGAGATGGAACTCCACTCATTCCCAGGGGCAAATGTGTCGCGCATGAGATCGGAATCGATTGTCGATTCTAACGCGTGTCACCCGCTATCCGGTTCATGTTCGGTAGAATCTCTTTCTACGTCCACTTGCCTCTCTATACTGTAGGCACGCCGGACAGCCCCCATAGATGCACAGATAAATCGGAACTTCATGAATACGACATGGTAACGTCCAAACACGCCGGATCCTTTCTCCCATGTTCCGACTGAGGCAAATCCACACAATCTACCGGTGACGTAATAAACAAATAAAAATAAAAAATTGCGAAATTCATCCGATAATTCTGAGAAGAAAAATAAATGGAGTTAAAGTAAACTGTCTGGCCATTGCAGATGATTTTGCAATACTTTCTGACCTTCTCCTAGAAGCGGTTTTCAAATTTGGAAAAAAATAGCAGACAGTACAAGTCTAAAAATTTCGACTGAAAAACATTCATTACAAATAAAAAAAGGGCACCGAAATTCGTAGAAACACATATAGGCGAAATAGAAGAAATAAATAATAAATTTAAATATCGCGGAGAAACAAAATCACCAGAATGGGATACAAAAATTTGCAACAGATGTAAAAGTAAACAAAATGGAAAAAGCACTCGGTTTGACAAAGAATATTTATAACAAGAAATTCATATTTAGAAAAACAAAACTAAAACATTATATTACAGTGATGTAACAAGAATGGCTGTATGGACGTGGATGCCTAACGATAAGCAAGAAGCTAGAAGTACTTGAAAGGCGTATTATCAGAAAAATAATGGGTACAATACGAACAGATAGTTTTAAATGAGAAGTAATGAAGGGATCTATAAACATATAGACAACAGTCTGGTGTAATAGCGAAGAGCAGATTCATAATTTTTGGAAACTTCAACGAATGAATAAAAACCGACTAACAATTTAAATATTCCCTAATTTCGAGAAGAAGAAAGCAACAATAGCATTGTTTTCAAAAATAAGGAAAGAAGTAGAAAGAAACATCAAGGATGTGAAATAACAGGAAGAAACCATTTGAAGAATAAAATAATTTAGAAGCACTAGATGCACCAAATGTAAGAAACTAAGTAGACAAAAATGTAAAAAAATAAAAATTAAAGAAATAGTGAATCGTGCAGAGAAACGAGAGCAATAGGAAACACAACAAAGAAAGAAGGAGAATTGATGTCATCCTAGTTCGTCAATAAGAAAATAAAACAAAAAATTTGAAAATGAAAAGAGACATACCACGAATGCGTTACACAAAATTTTAAATCTTTTACGCTGCATTTTATGTTATTTCATTAATTATAATCACACCATTTCGTCTTTACAGCCATCATCATCTCATCAGCATTTCTGTAAACGTATTTTGCAAGCTGTAACTATAATGATAGCTGCTGTTACGCATTCGATTTTTACGTATTTATAACTTACATGCAATATCGTTGTTTTTACTGTTATTCTTATTAGATGTTGACCTATACTGCTTCCCAAAAGCCAGGTATTATTTCGCTTTAGATACGTCTACCTTATTTGTGTTCGAGCAGTTGACAGCTTTTCTGTCTCGGAGCTTTATTTGTGTGTGTATTGGTTTAACTGAAATATCTATGGTTTCTATTTATTTTTATTTGCATGTTTTAATCTTACACAGTAATTTTTATACAGGTTTCGAGCCAAGATCGCGTTTTTATTTTTTAGGATGGCCAGTTGCGACGTTATTTAGACATCATCTTCCTGTATCTCACAATATCACATCTCATATGGCTTTAGCTATGTCCTCTCATTACAAATTTCTTGGTACAGTTGTTTGCATTTGTACAAAAGAAATACAAGTATTGATGGTAAAGTTGTATACATCATTAGATTTACAACATACATTTCCAAACAGACTGCACAAGAGTCACTCTCTAAGAAATGAAAATGCAATTTTGGCTGGAAACCTGTATAAATTGATTTAGATCATCCCAACGAACCATGAGTTCCATTCATAGTATTTTTTTTTTATTTATGTTATTTTCTTCGATTTTATATCTTTTCTGAGTGGCATTAGTGTTGTTACTGTGGACTTACCTTACGGATATTGTTTGTTTCTGTATTTTATCCCTTATCTTGTTTCCAAATGACTAAAATTTTCGATAACTTTTTTATGTTTTAGTTTGTTTATTCATTAAGTAAGTTCAGAGGATCTACGTAGGCATGCGAATATCGTTCTAGTTCCTCGAAAATATCCGTCATTGGTCCTTTTCGCATAGTGTTGAGAATTTTTAGTGCTCCGATTACGAATTTTAAGTATAGCGGGTTTAAAATATGGAATCAGTAAAAGACATATTCCATACTTTGGAATCCAAAGAGGGGAAATCGCAAAGGAACTGTGTCTGAAATAAGTGATAGTTCAACACTATCAAATAGTCTATTTCGCTTATTTTAATTCGCTTCTCACTTATGGTGTTGATTTCTGGGTAAAAGGCTATTTTTGCTCAGAAATATACGGCTAATAGGTCCACGTGGCGTCAGCCTGTTCAGTAGTCTAGAAATTCTGACGTTGGCCTCTGAACACATATATCATTAATGTCGTTTGTTGCCAAAAATATCAGCTTATTCCCAAGAGTCAGCAGTTTTCACTCAGTTAATATTTGGCAGAAATCCAATTTGCATTTGGTTTACTCCTCTTTGACTCTTGTACTTCAAAGCACACAATATATTCAGGTGCATCCACTTTCAATGAACTGCCACAAGCAATAAAAAATTTTGAGATTTTAGTAATCTGTCCACTTTCAAGTTTAATCTGAAGAGTTTCATAGTGCCACATTCTGTCTAACCTGTTGAGGAACTACTGGAGAAATTGAAACAAAATGTGCTTATTACCACGTTACGTTGTTGATTATGTTTACTTGCACTTGCAGCTTATTGTCTTGATACGGTTACTCTACTTTTGATTTTGTCTGTTACTACTCGCTACGATGTACGATGACGATTCTTTGATGTCTCAGAATGTGCCACCACAATATGCCACAAACTACTTTTCTCTCCAATTCTGTTGAGCACCTCCTCTTCATTTACGTGATCCACCATCCAATGTCCATCATTCTTCTAAAGTACATTTCAAAAACTGATATTATTTTCTTGTCGGAATTCCGTATCATCCATGTTTCACTTCCATACAACGCCACACTCCACACAAATGCTTTCAGAAGGGGCTTCCTAACGTTTAAATTAGTATTTGGTGTCAACAAATTTAACTTCTTCAGTAATGCTTTTCTTTCCATAGCCATTCTGCATTTCATATCTTCAGCATAGCCTCATTTTCTGACGCTACATTCCATTACCCTTGATTTGCTCTTGTTAATATTCATATTATACTGGCCTTTCAAGACACTGCCCTTTCCATTCAATTGCTCTTCAAGATCGTTTGCTGTCTCTGTCAGCAAAACGCAAGGTTTTAATTAGGTCTCCCTGGACTTTAATTCCCTCTCCGTTTCTGTCATTGCATTCCTTCAGAGCTTGCTCATTTTACAGACTGAACAACATTGGGGAAAGTTTACAACCCTGTCTTACTCGCTTCGTTGGGAAGGGAGTAAATGTTCAAATGTTTGTTAAACTTAACGGACTTAACTGCGGGGTCATCAGTCCCTAAACCTACAAACTACTTACGAAGTACCTTATACTAAATACGACACAAACATCCATGCCCCAGGGGGATTCGAACCCTCGACCGTAGCGGCCGTGCAGACTGTGACTGGCGCGCCGCAGACCGCTCGGCCACTGCGGCCGGCGGGGAGGGAGTAAGGGATGTTCATTGTGACCGTTTCACGTCGATCGACTCTCACGACTGCTCTCTAGCTTTCGCATAAGTTCAATGTAACCCTTCGCTCCCTATATTTTACCCCTGTTACCTTCCGAATTTGTGGGAGAAAATCGGCATTTGCCTAGAATGGTTTAGGTAAATCACGGAAAACTAAAACATTACGGTCGGTGGTGGGTTTGTAGCGCCTTTAGCCACCCCCTCCCCCCCCCCCTCCTGCCACCGAATATTATCGGTGCAACAAAACAGGAATAGAGTACCGATGACATACCGCTATGCTAAAAGATTAGCACGGACGAAAACCAGAAGGGATCCTACTATGAAATGAAGTGTCTTCCCAGACCTTGACTCCTGCCTCTCGTGCTACAAGGCGCGCGCCACTGTATCCATCCGCCATCAGGGGGCGTGTGGCGGCGGGTAGGGGTGGTGGTGGTGGGGAGGTCGTTGAGGGGGAGGCTCCAGACACATCTTCATTGATACTGGAGGCTCAGCTAGATTTCTAGCAGATGCGCGATCTAAAAGTTTTTAAGGGCAAGTAGCCCTGCGCTGAACGAACTAATAACCATGCTGAAGTAAACAGCTCACATATAGAATCATTACTTCATACACCGAAAACTTGATCCGTTTTAGTTCTTTTTATAGTAGCCTTTGCAGACGATTTAGTGTTTAGTGCGATGTTTATGAGCAAATTTATTACATCTATCAAATTGAAGTGAATGCATTTTTATGATACAGCACACTAATATTTTTTCTAGGCACGCTCTCAGCAGCATACTTGATGTTGCCCTTGTCACTACATGCAACAATAAACATCCAGAGTACTACAATAACATATTTATGGACGACTGTGACCAAACATTTTATCCCACATTCATCCTGTTTGATTGACTTTTTCTGAATTCGTCCCCTGGGCCAACTGGAAGGATAAAGCATTTCGTTTATTGAGATGAATGATGAATTCAAAGTCTTTAAGGACTTCGATAGTCAGCAAGAAAATCGTCCAATACAGAATAAATTGGGACCAGGTTTCTTCTGACATTCCTTGCTTTCACATCATAAAAAAGCATTCATACAACGCAGGCGAACTCGTGCAGCCCTTTGCAGTTGTATTCTTGTTTCATTCCCTGCACAGACGTGCACACTATCAGGATGTCATTTTACTGTCCCGACAAAAAATAAATAAATAAATAAATAAAAATAAAAATAAAATAAAAAATAAGAAAGCACACTCCAATCATTATTTCGTATGGTGATACCAAGTTATCATCAGTAATGTCAATTCGAATTATTTGCAGGCAAGTATAATCTTCGTCAATTATATCCATCATATTGCCGCGAGAGACCACGAACACCAACTGCCGACGTGGCGCAGGGGATAGCGTCACGGACTGCGGAACAAAAGGTCGCCGGTTCAATCCCGCCCACCGGCAAAAATTTATTTCTTTGTAATATACAATTCCAGAAGGTTCTACATCTTTCTTATGTTCACTTGTAAATTCTAGTTGTTTCTTATGTTAACTGTTCTTCTAATTTCTGGTAAATTTTGTCTGTGTATAAATAGCAGAGCACTCTGCCTGAGAGGCAGTCAGTGCTGCGTGTATGTTGAGTTCGTAATAAACGTGCTTTCAGTATAAGTGCTGTGTTTAGTTGCCTTCAAAGTCAAGCCTACTTCCATTGCAACGTGAAATTGTTTGGTGGAGGCGCCGGGTACACTGTGCAACAGCTGCATCACCGTGGCTCCGATTAGGCAACGTAAAAGCCGTCGCTTACACGGACTGGAACCGGAATACAAGGGATACACCGAGTACATCCTTCCAAAAGTCCGTATTATCAGAAGAACGATGGAGACGAAACCAGCAATAAGCCAGCTGCACATCAGACACCCGTCGGTGTTCTCTGGAGATGCTGGACAGGACCCCAACAAATGGCTGAAAGGGTTCGACCGAGTCGCCAAGTACAACAGGTGGGATCATACGATGTGCTTGGCCAACGTTTATTTCTACCTGGATGGAACAGCCTAGCAATGGTTCGAAAACAATGAAGACAAGTTGAATGACTGGGAGACGTTCCAGGAGGAACTTAAGAAGACGTTTGGAGACCGCCAGCAACAAATCCGCTCGGCGGAAGAACAACTGAAGAACCGGGCCCAACGACATGGTGAACCGACACAATCGTACATTCAGTGTGTTTTGGCCCTGTGTAACGTAGTCAATCCGAACATGACTGAAGCGGACAAAATCACGCATCTGATGAAGGGAATTGCAGAAGATATGTACCAAGCTCTTCTGATGAAAGACGTCGCTACGACAGAAGAGTTCATCAAGTGGTGCCAGCGCATTGAAGATATGCAACAAAGGAGGGTTGGACGCAAGAAGTACGACAGACTTCCGAATGTAGTCCCTATGGCCGTTGTGGAAGACCAGCAGGACTTGGCTTCTCTCATACGACAAATCGTGAGAGGAGAATTACTACAGTGCATGGCTGCCAGGACTATTAGACCGGCCGGCCGCGGTGGCCGAGGTGACTGAGGCGCTTCAGTCACGGTCAGCACGGCCACTACGGTCGGGGGTTCGAATCCCCCCTCGGGCATGGATATTTGTGCCGTCCTAGTTCGTAAGTAGTTCATAAGTAGTTTGTAAGTTTAGGGACTGATGACCCCGTAGTTAAGTCCCATAAGCTTAACAAACATTTGAACATTTTTGAACTATTAGACCAAGCGATCATCAGATTATGGCCATGGATGTGAGCCCTGTAAGTCACGAGGTAGCCGACGCCGCTGAGGACGAGGTATTTCAAACATTAGCTCCTGTCTGCCCCGTCAATCGCACCCGACGTGAAGAATGGCGTCGCCCTGCTATGACTTACGCTGTAGCCGCCAAACGGAAGCCCATGAACCGACCGACGCGACCACAGCCAACTCCCCCGGTAACTATGACGCCCCGCAGAAGAACAGACGTCTTGAGGACAGATGACAACACACCACTGTGTTTCCACTGTGGACGCCATGGACATGTCGTACGCTACTGCAGAGAGAGGAGGCGAGTATTCGATGATTATTTTGCCGCAAGACGTCAGCCGTCGGAGCAGTTGTATCCAAGGCAGTCACCTGCTGATGAGTTTAGTCGACCTATGGGAAGAAGCCCATCGCCGTAACCTAGACGAGGTCGCTCCCCGACGCGCCGCAGCCGTTCACCGTCGCCGTACAGAGGTACCAGCCGCTCCCCTAGCCGCCGCGCCCAGGAAAACTAAGCGAGGCGACCATCTACGTAGGTGAGGCCGCCGCAGATGAAAATCCTCCATGGACGACAGTCGCCAAGATGTCTGGAAATCTCATCGACGTCATAATCGACGGCCAACCTGTCCGGGCACTTGTTGATTCAGGAGCCTCTTTTTCTGTATTATCGGGTAATTACCGCCGCACACTAAAGAAGACAATGTTCTGTGATACGGGAGCAACTGTGCTGAAGGTCGCGAATGGAAAGTACGTCCATCCAGCAGGAACTTGTGTCGCAAGAATAACGATCAACAACAGGACGCAGCCGTTAGAATTTTTCGTGTTAACAGAATGTAGTCACAATGTCATCCTCGGATGGGACTTCCTTCAGGCATCCCAAGCTATCATTGACTGTGGAAGATCTGAGCTGCAAATTGAAGAAGTTCTTCCGCCAGATACACGTAATACAGAATTTTCTGGGAAGTTATTCGTCGTTGACAACGTGACGATACCGCCGTTGACAATGAGAAGAGTTGCAGTCACAAACACAGATGACTGGTTAAACTGTGAAGTTCTTGTTGATACTAAAAAGTTTATCAGGCTCACAAAATAAATTTACATGCCAGCCGCAATCATGAGCATTACTGGTGGTCAAGGAGAGATTTGGATCACAAATTGTCATGAGCAGTCACAACTCATCCCCAAGGGAATGCGTATCGGGACAGCTGAACCAATCCAGGACGGTGAGCTCAACGTCATCAATGAAGACCTATGCCCTGCTATTAGTACAGACAACACGCTGGAGAAAACGAACGTGGAACTGCCAATAGGGCCTGGACTGACCAAGGAACAACGCCAGCGGGTGTTAGGTATACTACGCCAATTTTTGGGTGCATTCACACCTCAGCTGGGGAAAAGTCAGACGAAACGGCCCACGATAAAGCACCGTATCAATACTGGGGACCATCCGCCAATTAGCCAGCGTTCGTATAGAGTGTCGCCAGCTGAAAGACGGATAATTCGGGAGGAAGTGGAGAAGATGTTGCGAGATGACATTATTCAACCTTCGGAGAGTCCTTGGTCATCTTCGGTGGTCCTCGTAAAGAAGAAGGATGGCACGTGGCGATTCTGTGTCGACTATCGGCGGCTGAACAGTATCACAAAGAAAGATGTCTACCCATTGCCGCGTATTGATGACACCTTAGACTGCTTGAAAGGAACTACATACTTCTCAACTATGGACATGCAGACAGGTTACTGGCAAATCGAGGTTGACGAAGCTGACAGGGAGAAGACGGCTTTTATTACACCTGACGGCCTCTATGAATTTAAAGTAATGCCATTTGGATTATGTAATGCTCCAGCCACATTCGAACGCATGATGGACAACTTGCTTCGACACCTTAAGTGAACGACGTGTCTCTGCTATTTAGATGACATTGTCGTTTTCTCGAAAACATTTGAAGAAATCTGAGTCGCCTGTCAACTGTGCTGAAGTGTGTTCAGGCTGCAGGTCTCCGCCTCAATCCAAAGAAGTGCCACCTCGTCGCCAAGGAGATAAAAATCCTGGGGCACCTAGAGAATGGAGATGGTGTCCATCCTGATCCGTATTAAGAAATGGCAGTCACAGAATTTCCAACTCCTCAGCACATTCGTAATGTGAAAAGTTTTCTCGGGCTGTGCTCATACTACCGACGTTCCATAAAAGGATTTTGTAACAAGGCACGTCCATTACAAGAACTTCTGCAGGGAGACGCCAAATTTTACTGGGATGAGACAAAAGAAAGAGCTTTCCGAGCACTTAAAGAGGATCTAACTTCCGCACCAGTGCCAGCCTTGTACGACGAGAATGCAGAAACGGAACTTCACACAGACGCCAGTGGCTATGGGATTGGTGCAGTGCTTGTACAAGTTCAGGAAGGTGCCGAAAAAGTAATAGCCTATGCGTCAAGAGTACTCTCAAAGTCCGAGATAAACTACTCTACAACTGAAAAAGAATGTCTCGCGGTTATCTGGGCTATCAACAAGTTCCGGCCGTATTTATTCGGCAAACCATTCACCGTCGTGGCAGACCACCATTCTTTGTGTTGGCTGACTAGCTAGAAGGATCCATCAGGTCGACTAGCAAGATGGGCACTAAGACTCCAAGAGTACGATGTTACAGTGGTATTCAAGAACGGGCGCAAACACAAGGATGCTGACTGCATTTCGAGGAATCCATTAGTGGAACACAACAGCATTAATGAAATTTCAGCTCTCACTGAATTAGATGACGTTACAGCTGAACAGAGGTAAGATCCAACACTATTAAAAATGATAGAGGCCTTGGAAAAAGGAGAACCGACCAATGGAGAGTTCCAACTTATAAACGGAACATTGTACAAGAGCAACTACGATCCACTGGGCCCCAAATGGCTACTTGTTGTTCCAGCTCATCTCCAGCCAGCTATTCTCAAATATTTCCATGATGCTCCAATATCCGGTCATCTGGGATTCGTGAAGACCCTAGACAGAATCAGACGCAGATATTACTGGAAAGGTCTCTATCGATCTGTGAAGCACTATGTGAGTCACTGTAAAGAGTGCCACCGACGGAAGCATGTGCCGCAATTACCTCCAGGGTATCTCGTACCGATTCCGCCGGCAGCAGCTCCATTCCACCGAGTTGGGATGATCTTTTAGGGGAGGTTCCCGAAGTCGACAACCGGTAACCGTTGGATAATAGTCTGCACTGACTACCTCACACGCTACGCTGTCACCAAACCTGTGCCGGCTGCAGAAGCTCCACAGATCGCAAAATTCCTTGTAGAAGACATTATTTTGAAGCATGGAGCACCACGTGTCATGATATCTGATCGTGGAAAAGTATTCCAGTCAAAACTAGTATCAGAGGTAAAGTCACGGTGCGGCATTGTCCACAGAATGACAACTACATACCATCCTCACACAAATGGTCTTACGGAACGTTTTAACAAAACGTTAGCTGACATGCTTTCGATGTACGTCGATGTTGAGCAGTACTGGGATTCAGTCTACCATTCGCGACACTTGCTTACAATACCGCAAGACAAGACACCAAAGGCTTCACACCGTTTTTATGCTCCATGGCCTCGAAGCTGAGACGACAATGAATACGCTGTTCCCGTTCCAACCGGACGACACTCAGGATGGCTATGTTAAACAGCTCATACTCCAGGGTCGAAGAAGCAAGACAGCTGGCTCGCATACGGACACTGGACGCCCAGGAGAAGGACCGTCAGTGGTATAACGACAAGCATCGACCTGTTGTGTACAGTCCAGGATATTTGGTATGGATTTTTAGCCCTATAAGGTTACATTGTCGGAAAAGTTATTGAAGCGATGCTTTGGTCCGTATCGTGTCATACGCCGCCTGTCAGACGTCACATACGAAGTTGAGGATTATGAGCCGTCGTCGAAAGGTCAAAAACGAAGAGACATTGTTCACGTCCTACGCATGAAGCCTTACTACGATCCTGAAGAGCAGGTAGACGACAATGGCTTCTTGTTCAAGGACTTTAAGGACGATAATGTTCCTGATGAAGCCACGACAGGAACGTCTGTCGTCGATAATCGCGGAGAAGAGAAGGATTCTCTGCAATTGTCATACAGAGGACCCATGACGCGGTCAAGATCCAGGACATTGCAGCTGGCTCCACAGGGATCATAACAGCGGGTCGCTATTTCTCCAGGAGAGGGAGCAATGCAGCGAGAGACCACAAACACCAACTGCCGCCGTGGCGCAGGGGGTAGCGTCACGGACTGCGGAACAAAAGGTCGCCGGTTCAATCCCGCCCACCGGCAAAAATTTATTTCTTTGTAATATACAATTCCAGAAGGTTCTACATCTTTCTTATATTCACTTGTAAATTCTACTTGTTTCTTATGTTAACTGTTCTTCTAATTTCTGGTAAACTCTGTCTGTGTATAAATAGCAGAGCACTCTGCCTGAGAGCCAGTCAGTGCTGCGTGTATGTTGAGTTCGTAATAAACGTGCTTTCAGTATAAGTGCTGTGTTTAGTTGCCTTCGAAGTCAAGCCTACTTCCATTGCAACGTGACAATATGTATCTCTGGATCTGATACATTTTTCACGTTTCACTCTCTATAGAGTTTTAACAGTTTAGAATAAGCGCTCTTACATGATCAATTCCAGTAAAGAAATCCCACACGTCAGGTACCTCATTGTGGTTATCACTGTGCTGTTTATAATCACTAACGCGGTCAGCGAGCGCGAAATAACATACAGATGGTATACCGTCTACGTCTCCGTACAGGCAGTGAACGCACGGCAACCATCTTGGATGGGTGTACAAACGGAGTTGGGCCGAATAATGAGTAGTTCTTCAAATAACGCTCGGCTCAATTACATTTTCATTTGAACCACTTAGGATAGGAAAAAATTACCAAATTTTTAACACAGACAGGTAAATACTGAAGGAATGCAACGGTGTTCTTAGCAAGTACAATACCTATTGTTGTATAAAAATAATTGTAACACACTGTTCAGTAAATACTAAATTTAAGATTTATATTTACATACTTTTATTTACTTTTATCTCGCACACCACACGCCATGGAAACATAATTAAAATGACAAGAGAGGAACAGTATATTGTACTCTTTTTTGTTAATGATCAAAGATAATAACAGAGAATACCAATTAGCTTACTATAGAGTAGAAACATACAAATAATAATTTGTAGCTTCTCCGGAGGTTCGAATCGTCGCTCGGGCATGGGTGTGTGTGTTGTCCTTGTTTAACTTAGTTTAAGTAGTTTGTGAGACTAGAGACTGATGACCAACGTAGTTTGGTCCATAGAATTACAAACATCTGAGCATTTTTCGTGTCCTTTGATCACCCAGTTCTCAGTCATACAGTCACTTAACACTGCAGTTCTTCAACTAATCTTGCAGGAAATCGAACTTCACGACCAGATCTTGTTCTTCTTGGTTTTCCAATTGTCGGTTTGGTCCTATTGTTTGTCCTGGGCTGACCGTTCAACTAAAGTGTCTTCAGGCTGCTTCTCATTATCAATCATAAGGTAAGCAGGTTTTAATCGATCAAAGGAAATATTCTAGACCTGGTATTTTATTTTAACACCAAAAGTTATGGGATTCTTTCTATTTCTTCGTATGTGTCTTCGTATGGAGGTTCTAATGCTTTTTTGACTTGCTCAACTCGCAGAAATACATGTGTTGAATCACTGAGAGCCCTGTGTAAGAATTGTCATTCTTTTGCTTTGTGGGGGTATTGTACAGGCTTGAGGCGATTCATGTACCGCTTCAGTTGTGAAACGAATTGAGGTAAGTTTGCATCTATTTTTGTTCCATACTCTTGAAAAAATCACCTGGTATTCTGATGGATGAGCCAAAATCCATTTCTGCAATTGTAGCATTACTGTTCTCCCTGATGGAGCGTCGCAGGCGAAGGAGGATTACAGGTATTGCTTGAACACATTTGGCAGTTGCATGGGCACGGATAACTGCTTTAAGTGTACGATGCAATCTTTCAATTTTTCCATTTGATTGAGGATGGTATGCTGTTGTTTGTGTTTGATTACAACCGAATAGTTTTGACAGTGCTCGGAATGGCTCAGAGTTAAACTGTCTGCCTTGATCGGTCACTGTTTGATGTGGTGTTCCAAATCTAGTGGTCCAACAATTGAAAAACGCTTGTGCTACTGCTTCTGCTTGTATGTCCTGAAGAGGTACTACTTCTGTCCGGTTTGTAACGATAAGTATATTCATCAGAAGGTGGCATTGGTCCTATCAAATCGAGGTGAACAGTTCATCGTTAGTGTCCTACTGGTGTTTGAATGTGTCGCGATACTTGTTTTTCTGGCGTACAATGAATGTTTTTGCCCAGTTTTGGACGTCCTTTTCTAAATTGATCCAGACAAATCTTGATGAGATCATTTTTACAGTTGTCTTAATGCCTGGATGAGCCAGATTATGATAGTGTTGAAAATTAGTGTATCTAAATAGTTCAGGAATATAAGGACGAATGATTTGTGTTGAAACATCAGACCACAGCTGTTTTCCTCCATGTGCTAGGTGGTGTTTTAGCTTAAGTGGTGTATGAGGGCTGGTCTGTAGTTGACGAAGCTCTTCCTCATCTTCTTGTGTTTGGGCTATCTCATCATAGTTAACTGGAACTAGTTCTTCAAGCCTTGATTGACCGTCAGCAACAACATTTTCTTTACCAGATATATGACGTAGGTCTGTGGTAAATTGTGAAATATACTGGAGGTAAAGTAATTGAATTGGTGTTGCTTTTTCATTCTTTTGCTTAAATGCACATGTTAGAGGAGTATGGTCAGTATAAATAATGAAATCTCTTCCTTCCAACAGATATCTGAAATATTTGACAGCCATATAGATGCTAAGCAGCTCTCTGTCATATGTGGAATACTTCTTCTGTACTGTTGTAAACGTTTTTGAAAAAAAAAAAAAAAAAAAAAAAAATCCAATCGCTCTCCACTGTCCATCTTGCCACTGTTGCAGTGCAGCAGCTGCTGCAAAATGTGACGCCTCCACAAATAATGCAAGTTGATCGTACAAACCAGGAAATTTCAAAAGTGCAGCATTTGCTAGAACTTCTTTGCATTTTTCGAACCGAACAATTGCTTCTTCTGTCCACTTAATATGTCGTCGGTCCTTTTTTGTTGCTCCTTTTTTAGGAAATCATTCAGCAAAGCTTGGGTTTCAGCTGCATGTTCCTAATGTCGACGATAAAAATTGATGATCCCTAAGAATCTTCTAAGTTCACGAACTGTTTTGGGTCGTTTGTAGTTCATTATTGCTGCAACTCTCTCTCGATCTGGCTTTGTTCCAGATTCCTAAGAATGTCAGCTGTTGACAGCTTGTCAGAGAGTACAGAGCAGAAAGTGTGAGAATCAGCGTCAGTCGTTGAACGTTGTGTACATCATAGGTAGTTGCACAAGATGGAGGCTGGTCTGCCGAACAGTAAAGACAACAATGTATAAAAGAATTTATAAACATCTCTTATATATGAATTCTGAGGAGTTGTATAAGAATTATGATATATTAATATGAATAACCGGGAATATTTTCGAAGGTAGCACTCTTTCTTAATATTGTATTTCGTACTGCTGAAGATTTCCTTAATGAAGCACAGTTAACGTGGGAGCCGTAGTTTGATTTCTAATGGAGATTAGCGTTTATTCCCTACCTCTGAACATTTTCATTATTTCAATTTCACATTTAGCGTGCGCACTGCATTATTACGTTTACACGGCACTATTGTGATGCAGTGAAGAATGAGTCTATTTATTACATAATTCATATGTTTTGAAAGAAATAAGTCCCATGACAAATTGACCGTTTCCGTGTGCACAGGCTACCACTCAAAATAACTTAACTAATGTTCAGATTCATTATCAAAGGCTTTCAGTGGTTAACAACATTCTCAATGGAAGTTCCACTTGATATATTTGTATTTTCCATTGCACCTAAAGGTAATCCGCAAAAAATTTAATATTCATATTTACGTTCTTTTTACCATGCACTTATACGTTTTTCTATGAGTGATTGTTGAACAGTGATAATACGAAGTAAAAAGGTTTAAATATGTGATGCTTTTGTTTGGAAAACAATTTCATTACATTACAGTGGCACGGCGTACATAGATTTTTTCTTAAATTCTTTTTCACATTCGATGTATTCGTGATACTGGTCGATCTGCATAGGCATTCTGCAACATGTGCTGCGCTGATGCCAGTTAAAATAACATCCATATCTTTTGCTGTCAGATTAGACTAATTAATGAGCATTACACAGCTTAATAGCTACACTACAATAGTTTGCCCCCAAATCTATCAGATTTAACTTATGCAATTCATATTCACAATCTCCTCATTACAAGTTGTGTAGTAAAACCGTTTCATCGTTTGCGTTTTAATTTCACCACACAACCATTTCAGTTACGTACATTAGATGTAACTGAAATGGTTGTGAGGTGAAATTACAGTTACGTACATTAGATGTCCACCCCCATGAACCACAGACATTGCCGAGGTGGGGTGGCTTGCGTGCCTCAACGATGCAGATAGCCGTACCGTAGGTGCAACCACAGCGGAGGGGTATCTGTGGAGAGGCCAGACAAACGTGTGGTTCCTCAAGAGTGGCAGCAGCCTTTTCAATAGTTATAGGGGCAACAGTCTAGATGATTGACTGAGCTGGCCTTGTAACATCAGCTAATGTGGCTTTGCCACACAGCTACGGCGAACGGCTGAAAGCAAGGGAAACTACAGCCGTTACTTTTCCCGAGGACATGCAGCTCTACTGTATGGAAATATGATGATGGCATCCTCTCGGGTAAAATATTCCGGAGGTAAAATAGTCCCCCATTCGGATCTCCGGGCGGGGACTACTCAGGAGGATGTTGTCATCAGGAAAGACAATACTGGCATTCTACGGATCGGAGCGTGGAATGTTAGATCCCTTAATCGGGTAGGAAAATTAGAAAATTTAAAAAGGGAAATGGATAGGTTGAAGTTAGATATAGTGGGGATTAGTGAAGTTCGGTGGCAGGATGAACAGGATTTCTGGTCAGGTGAGTACAGGATTATAAATACAAAATCAGTTGGGGGTATCACAGGAGTAGGGCTGATAATGAATAAGAAAATAGGAATGCGGGTAAACTACTATGACCAGCACAGTGATCGCATTATCATTGTCAAGATAGATACGAAGCCAACACCGACAACTGTAGTACAGGTTTATATGCCAAGTAGCTCTGCCGATGATGAGGAGATAGAAGAAATATATGAGGAGCCAAAGGAAATTATTCAGACAGGTAAGGGAGGGAAAACTTAATTGTGACGGGAGACTGGAATTCGGTAGTAGGAAAAGGAAGAGAAGGAAAAATAGTAAGTGAATATGGACTGGGCAGGAGGAATGAAAGAAGAAGTCGCCTGGTAGAATTTTGCACGGAACATGATTTAATTGTAACAAACACGTGGTTTAAGAATCACAAAAGAAGGTTGTATACTTGGAAGAGACCAGGAGACACCGGAAGGTATCAGATAGATTTTATAATGGTAAGACATACTTTCCGGAACCAGGTTATAAACTGCAAGACGTACCCAGGGGCAGATATAGACTCTGACCATAACTTGTTAGTCATGAACTGTAGGCTGAAGCTGAAAAAACTGCAGAAAAGTAGGAAAAAAGGATATGGGACTTGGATAAATTGAAGGAAAGGGAAGTTCTGGAGAATTTCAGACGGAGATTTAGGCAACAATTGACAGAAACAGGGGGAAATAAAACAGTAGAAGAGGAATGGGTAGCATTGAGAGATGAAATAGTGAAGGCAGCAGAGGACAAAGTAGGTAGAAAGGCAAGACCTACAAAAAATCTTTGGATGTCTAGGGAAATACTAAATTTAATTGACGAAAGGAGAAAATGTAAAAATGCAGTAAATGAAGCAGGCAAAATGGAGTAAAGACGACTAAAAAATGAGATTGACAGGAAGTGCAAAATGGCTAAGCAGGAGTGGCTAGAAGCCAAATGCAAATCTGTAGAAGAATGAATAAGAAGGGGAAAAGTAGATACCGCCTACAGTAACATCAAAGAGACATTTGGAGACAAGAAACGCAATTCAACGAATATCAAGAACTCAGATGGGAAACCAGTTCTCAGTAAAGAAGGGAAAGCTGAAAGGTGGAAAGAGTACATAGAGCAGCTCTACAAAGGAAATGAACTGAGAGACGATGTTGTAGGAAGGGAACAGGAAGTAGATCAAGATGACATAGGAGATACTATACTGAGAGATGAATTTGACAGAGCCTTGAAAGACCTAGGTCGGAACAAGGCCCCAGGAGTAGATGACATACCCTCAGAGCTACTAAAGTCTCTGGGAGAGCCAGCCATGACAAGACTATTTGAACTGGTGTGTAGGATGTATGAGACAGGCGAAATGCCCTCAGACTTTAAGAAAAATGTAATAATCCCCATTCCAAAGAAATTAGGCGCAGACATGTGTGAAAATTACAGAACCATCAGTTTGATAAGTCATGGTTGCAAAATTTTAACGCGAATTATCTACAGGAGAATGGAAAAGCTGGTAGAAGCTGACCTCGGGGAAGATCAGTTTGGATTCAGGAGGAACATAGGAACCCGGGAGGCAATACTCACTTTACGTCTTATCTTAGAAGATAGATTAAGGAAAGGCAAACCTACATTTTTAGCTTTTGTAGATTTGGAGAAAGCATTTGACAATGTTGACTGGAATACACTCTTTCAAATTCGGAAGTCAGCAGGGGTAAAATGCAGGGAAAGGAAAGTTATTTACAACTTGTACAAAAGCCAGACCGCAGTTATTAGACTCGAAGGGCATGAAAGGAAAGCATCAGTTGGGAAGGGAGTAAGACAGGGTTGTAGCCTTTCTCCGATGTTATTCAATTTGTACATCGAGCAGGCGCTGAAGGAAAGCAAGGAAAAATTTGGAATAGGGATTAAAGTTCAGGGTGAAGAAATAAAAACATTGTGTTTTGCTGATGACATTGTAATTCTGTCAGAGACAGCAATGGACCTGGAGGAGCAGTTGAATGGAATGGACAGTGTGTTGAAGAGAGCGTATAAAATGAACATTAACAAGAGCAAAACAAAAATAATGGAATGCGGTCTTAGAAAATCAGGCGATGCTGAAGGAATTAGATTAGGTAACGAAACAATGAAGGTGGTAGATGAGTTTTGTTACTTGGGTAGTAAAATAACATGCGATGGTCGCAGTACAGAGGATATAAAATGCAGAATGGCAATGGGATGAAAAGCTTTTTTGAAAAAGAGAAATTTGCTAACATCGAATATTAATTTAAGGGTAAGGAAGTCTTTTCTGAAGGCATTTGTGTGGAGTGTTGCCTTGTACGGGAGTGAAACATGGAAGATAAGCAGTGCGGACAGGAAGAGAATAGAGGCTTTTGAAATGTGGTGCTACAGAAGAATGCTGAAGATTAGATGGGTAGATCGCATAACTAATGAAGAGGCACTGAACAGAATTGGTGAGAAAAGGAATTTTTGGCATATCCTGACTAAAAGAAGGGATCGTTTGGTAGGACACATTCTTAGACATCGGAGGGAAGTGTGTGGGGTAAAAATCGCAAAGGGAGGCCAAGAGACGCGTATAGTAAGCAGATTCAAGTGGATGTGGGTTGCCGTTCTTATTAGGAGATGAAAAGGCTTGCTCAGGATAGAGTAAGGTGGAGAGCTGCATCAAACCAGTCTCCGGACTGAAGACCTTAACAACAACACATTAGATGTCTATCCCTTGACATTTGCAATATCAGTGAAATGTGTTCCATTGTACTTGAGCTAAATTGATAAGTAACACAGCGACAAGTGCAGTGCTACTCTTAGGGAGTGTACTTTATGGCAGCTATCGGCTAGAAAGCTAGGAGCAAAAAAGTAAGTTCGGATAAATGTAGTTTTTACTCAATACTTATCCAAAAATTTTCCTCTAATAGTGCTCCTATCAAAGGACGAACATGTGGAGGATTAAAAAGTTGCACCATGAAAGCGACGGTAGTTGGCAGGGTACGATTTACAGTCCACGGAAAGGAAACGAGAAATTCAATGGAAGACACAGCGCAGCAATTGGCATCATCTTAAAATTAAGTGAACAGAATTTTTCAATAAATGAGATGGATGTGGAAGCTACACACACTAAACTCTTCACAGGTATACAGAAATGGGCAGAGGGCATGTGTCATAAGACCAGCGATGGAAATGAATAAGATATAGATCTGCAATTCTTGTATATCGATTTCAAACAAGCCTCTGACAGCATAATGGAAAGAACTATACAGAGTAGAAGTTGTCATATGCGCTAAACTAACAAGACAGATCAGAATAACAATGATAGAGACAAGAGCCAAAGTAACGGAGAACAAGTTTAAGCTTTGAATTTAATAAAGGCAAGAAGGAATTAAATATAGCCCTGCATAGAGCAAGAAATAACCAAAACTGCACCAAATGTATGAAGACTAGGCAGATACGTGCATTTCCGGTTTATATTGCTATGGGCGGACGAAATGTCACAACACTCCATACCGGTCAAAAGAAACAGAAGCATTAACAATGGCGTCATACTAAATTAATAAAAATTGGTAATGTCACAACTTGAAGCCAGAATAAATCCTAAAAACCAACTGCTTTAACCTCTTTATGCATGAACTATTTTTATTGTAATGAAAATATTTATGTATTGCCTTTTCATGTAAAATGTCAAATGTTTGTAAATCTGGGATACTTAACTGCTGTGGTTATCAGTCCCTAGGCTTATAAATTACTTAAACTAACATATGCTAAGGACAACACACACACACACACATGCTCCAGGAAAGACTCGAAACTCCGACGGCGAGCACCGCGCGATCCGGAGCAAGGCATCTTATAGCGCTCGGCCACTCCACCGCGGCTTGCCTCATGATGTTATGCTTACAGAACGACTAGCATTTTTGAAACGCTAATCATATATTTTGCAAAATATATGAAATAATGATGTTGCACATTTATGGTGCACCATGAAATATTTTGAAATTTCTTCTAACCTTACTCATTAACAAACGAGAAAATGTAATATATGGCTCGATATATGAATAATGGCAAATTGTTTCAATAAGTTCCGTACTACTTGAGTAAAGCAGTACTGATGTAGGTATCTTTGTACTGGACTGCATGAATAAAGTTACGTCACACAGTAAAGTACAAGTAAAAGAAACTGAGCAGTGCCTCTTTTAAGCTTACCAGCCAGACATGAGCCAAATCAACTTTTTTCTTACATTTTGGAAAACGGAATACTTGTATTTCAGTGTCCTTTGTCAGTATGTGTAGTAACCTGAAATGCTAATACGTATCTTTTTCAGTAAACGAAAATGTAAAGGTAGAAAGTACGGATCAGGTTTCCGGTTTCGATCTATATTGATTGCTATACAGTAACGGGTTAAAGGAATGACCTTTCTTAACTACTTGGAAGCCCTAATAACCATAGCAGAGATGAAAAGCCTATAATGGAGAGAATATAAGCAGAAAATAAAACTTAGTTTGAAAATATATAACTTTCCAGAAGCAGCCTTATTACAAAAAAACTCGCTAGTCCGCCCTGTTATCACATACGGATCAGACCTATGGATGTAGACGTTGACAAATCCTGACAAAAATATACTAAAACATTTGAGCGGAAAAATCTACGCTAAAGCTATGTCCAATAAGGGTGGAAGAAGGGTATAAAACATGCTACAACACCGAGTTACAATTATTGAAACAACGTAGGGACATAGTGAAATTTGTGAAGTGTAGCGAGTGCGGTTGCGTGGACACGTGTAGAGAGTGGTACAGGATAGAATTCCAAAAAAAAAAAAAAAAAAAAAAAAAAAAAAAAAACCTCTGTACACCTGTTTGTCAAAGTACTGAGGCAAATGACACGCCATTTCACAATTATATAAAAGTTTCAGGAGTCTGACGACTCACGAATAAATTTACAAAACTGGCACACCTAAAAAAATTGCCGCCAGGAAAAGTCATAAAAACCGACATGCAGTTTTGTGAACTTAAGAACTTGGTTTAGAATATAAACCCAACACTGTGATATGATGAAGGACAGGCCAGGAAGTGTCACATACCGAACAAAATACGTATGCACCGAAACTGTGAAAGGTGACCACGATAATACAGTCCTGACATCTAAAAATTAGGTGTCTAGTCATCCAATAAAACTGAAGCCACTAAATATGGAATAAATCACTAAATTAGTGATACTAAAACGTTACGTCGTTGTTTACAGTTACAGAGAAAATAACTGCTTCTGAAAGAGGGGATTGCTAAAATGGGCAGAGGAGGACTGGATTAGGAAATGGGGAGTATACAAAATCAAATGTCAGAATTTTGATACAAAGTATGTAGCGCAAACGGGAAGATATATTAAAGTTCCGTTTATAGAGAACAATAACGGAGAGAATGGCTCATCAGCTATAGCAAAGCACCTCAAGAGCGAATAACATTCGTTGCGGAACATCGAAGTCAGCGTGAGGGTAATTCACTTTGAGGAAAAGAATGGTTGCTATCTAATTTGGAATAAATTGAGATCTTTAATGTTTTAAGAGAGAATTCCAACAACGTGCTAAATGATAAGACAGACCTTTCTAAAAGGCATTACTGAGCGCATACTTTTAGGAGCCTCTCCTTAAGTAGCACTGACCTTTTCTTCAGTTTTACTTGGTGATATCATGTTTCAGCATTGCTAATTAACTTATGGATGTGTAGCAGCTTTAATTTTACCGGATGGAATAGATTTTTTTTTAGCATGTTCAAATGTTTGTAAAGTCTATGGGACTTAACTACGGGGTCATCAGTCCCTAAACTTACAAACTACTTATGAACTACTTACAACTAAGGACGGCACAAATATCCATGCCCGAGGGGGGATTCGAACCCCCGACCGTAGTGGCCGTGCGGACCGTGACTGGAGCGCCTCAATCCCCTCGGCCACCGCGGCCGGCTTTTAGCATGTCAGGAAAGCATTATCGTGGGTTACGTTTGTCAGTTTGTGACGATGCTGATGCTGATGCTGATGCTGTCACTTGAGGTTCTGGTGGCCCGGAGCTCTCGCTAACGGCTGTCTGAAAGTTCACGGGGCAAAACTGGTCTGCCAGTCGGCGACACGTGCAATTGCAGTTCATTGATACATTAAAGAGTAATTAACGCCCAATTGTCCCCATTTATTGCCAGTGTATAAGTCTCATCAATAACAGCCACTACTACCCAGTGCGCACCACACGTCAATAATACAATTTTCACAGTTCGCGTGTGGAATACACCTGACCTGACAAAAGTTCGAGGTGTACTTTACTGTGGCACTAACATTAAGAATCAGTTCATAGGCCATCTAGAATCACTTTCTGCACAAATAAGAAGAACTTTAGCACAATTGTTCAAATTAGAATTTAGAGAGACGAGGATTGCTCCTCCAGTCAAAAACGAAACAAGACTCACTTACATGACGCGAAAGCACCGTATTTATATCAACGGAAGAATGTCTCTGAAAATTATGTATTGTTAATTATGTACATTAATTATAAAGTAAAACGTAAAATAATACTTGCAAATAGATATAGTGAAAGATAGCGTAAATAATACTCAGTAAATTGATATATAAATCTCTAAATCTGTTAATACTACTTCACCTACAAATACATTTAAATACAATAATTGCGGACTAAACGGCAATTATACAGAAACTAATGAAGGAATAACATTCCAAACATTAATTGGGAAAAATAATAATACATACTTCAAAATTACGCAGATGTAATTAAATTAGTCTCATTGTTGTTGTTATGGTCTTCAGACCGGAGACTGGTTTGATGCAGCTCTCCACCCTACTCTATCCTGAGCAAGCCTTTTCATCTCCTCATAAGAACGGCAACCCACATCCACTTGAATCTGCTTACTATACGCGTCTCTTGGTCTCCCTCTGCGATTTTTACACCACACACTGCCCTCCAATGCTAATTTTATGATTCCTCGATGTCTAAGAATGTGTCCTACCAAGCGATCCCTTCTTTTAGTCAGGGTATGCCAAAAATTCCGTTTCTCACCAATTCTGTTCAGTACCTCTTCATTAGTATGCGATCTACCCACCTAATCTTCAGCATTGTTCTGTAGCACCACATTTCAAACGCCTCTATTCTCTTACTGTCCGCACTGCTTATCGTCCATGTTTCACTCCCGTACAAGGCAACACTCCACACAAATGCCTTTAGAAAAGACTTCCTTATCCTTAAATTAATATTCGATGCCAGCAAATTTCTCTTTTTCAAAAATGCTTTTCTACCCCATTGCCATTCTGCATTTTATATCCTCTGTACTGCGACCATCGCATGTTATTTTACTACCCAAGTAACAAAACTCATCTACCGCCTTCATTGTTTAGTTACCTAATCTAATTCCTTCAGCATCGCCTGATTTTCTAAGACCGCATTCCATTATTTTTGTTTCGCTCTTGTTAATGTTCATTTTATACGCTCTCTTCAACACACTGTCCATTCCATTCAACTGCTCTTCCAGGTCCTTTGCTGTCTCTGACAGAATTACAATTTCATCAGCAAAACGCAATGTTTTTATTTCTTTCCCCTGAACTTTAATCCCTATTCCAAATTTTTCCTTGCTTTCCTTCAGCGCCTGCTCGATGTACAAATTGAATAACATCGGAGAAAGGCTACAACCCTGTCTTACTCCCTTCCCAACTGACCTACATCTACATCTACATGCATACTCCGCAATTCACCGTAAGGTGCGTGGCGGAGGGTACACTGTACCACTACTAGGTATTTCCTTTCCTATTCCACTCCCAAATTGAACGAGGAAAAAAAGAATGCCTATATGCCTCCGTACGAGCACTAATTTCTCCTTTCTTGTCTTTGTGATCTTTACGCGAAATGTAAGTAGGCGGCAGCAACATCGTACTACACTCAGCTTCAAATTCCGGCCCTCTAAATTTACTCAACAGAAATTCACGAAAAGAAAGTCGTCTTTCTTCCAGCGATCCACAAATGAGTTGCCGGAGCATTTCCGTAACACTCGCGCATTTGTGGAACCTACCGGCAACAAATCTAGCTGCTCGTCTCTGAACCGCCTCTATGTCTTCCTTTAAACTGATCTGCTGCGGGTCCCGAACACTTGAGCAATACTCAAGACGTAGTCGTACAAGCGTCTTATACGCGGTCTCCTTTACAGGTGAAGTACATCTTCCCAACATTCTCCCAATAAACCGAAGTCGGCTGTCCGCCCTACTCACAACTGTCCTTACATGCTCGTTCCATGTCATATCGCTCTGCAATGTTACGCCTAGATGTTTGAACGATGTGACAGCATCAAGAAGCTCACTACTAACGCTGTATTCGAACATTATGGGATTGTTTTTCTACTCATGCGCATCACCTTACATTTTTCCACATTGAGAGCTAGCTGCCAATCTTCGCACCAACTAGAAATTTTGTCTAAATCATCCTGTATGCTATTACAGTCAGTTACAGATGACACCCTCCCATACACCACAGCATCATCAGCAAACAGCCGCATATTACAACTTACTCTGTCCATCAGATCATTTATATAGATGGAAAATAATAGCGGTCCTATCACACTCCCCTGGAGCACGCCTGACGATACACTCGTCTCTGATGAACACTCGCCGTCGAGAACAACGTACTGCGTTCTATTACTTAGGAAGTCTTCCAGCCAGTCACAAATCTGTGAACCTATTCCCTAAGCTCGTACCTTCGTTAGCAGTCTGCAGTGTGGCACCACGTCGAACGCCTTTTTGAAGTCGAGAAACACACAATCCGCCTGTTGCCCTTCGTCCATGGCTCGCAAGATGTCATGTGAGAAAAGGGCAAGATGAGTTTCACATGAACGATGTTTCCTAAACCCGTGCTGATTCATGGAAAGAAGCTTTTCCGTTTCAAGGAAATTTACTATATTCGAACTGAGAATATGCTCCAAAATTCTACATGAAACTGATGTCAACGATATTGGCCTGTAATTGTGTGGGTCAGTTCTCTTTCCTTTCTTATAAACGGGAGTCACTTGCGCTTTTTTCCAATCACTACGAACTTTGCGCTGATGAAAGATTCGCGATAAATGCAAGCTAAGTAGGGGGCCAACGCCGCAGAATAGTCTTTGTAAAACCGAACTGGTACACATCCGGACCAGTAGACTTTTTCGTATTTAGCTCTCTCAGCTGCTTCACTACACCGGAAATACCTATTGCTATGTCCCCCTTGCTATGTTCCCTTTCAAGCCCTTCGAGTCTAATAACTACAGTCTTGCTTTCGTACAAGTTGTAAATAATACTCCTTTCCCCACGTTCCTCCTGAATCCAACCTGATCTTCCCCGAGGTCAGCTTCTACCAGCTTTTCCATTCTCCTGTAGATAATTCGCGTTAAAATTTTGCAACCATGACTTATCAAACTGATGGTTCTGTAATTTTCACACCTGTCTGCGCCTAATTTCTTTGGAATGGGGATTATTACATTTTTCTTAAAGTCTGAGGGCATTTCGCCTGTCTCATACATCCTACACACCAGTTCAAATAGTCTTGTCATGGCTGGCTCTCCCAGAGACTTAAGTAGCTCTGAGGGTATGTCATCTACTCCTGGGGCCTTGTTCCGACCTAGGTCTTTCAAGGCTCTGTCAAATTCATTGCTCAGTATAGTACCTTCTATTTCATCTTGATCTACTTCCTCTTCCCTTCCTACAACATCGTCTCTAAGTTCATTTCCTTTGTAGAGCTGCTCTATGTACTCTTTCCACCTTTCAGCTTTCCCTTCTTCGCTGAGATCTGGTTTCCCATCTGAGTTCTTGATATTCGTAGAGTTGCTTTTCTTGTCCCCAAATGTCTCTTTTATTTTCCTGTATGCGGTATCTACTTTTCCCCTATTTATACATTCTTCTACGTCCTTGCATTTGGCTTCTAGCCACTCCTGCTTAGCCATTTTGCACTTCCTGTCAATCTCATTTTTTAGTCGTCTGTACTCCATTTTGCCTGCTTCATTTACTGCATTTTTATATTTTCTCCTTTCGTCAATTAAATTTAGTATTTCCCTAGACATCCAAGGATTTTTTGTAGGTCTTGCCTTTCTACCTACTTTGTCCTCTGCTGCCTTCACTACTTCATCTCTCAGTGCTACCCATTCCTCTTCTACTGTTTTATTTCCCCCTGTTTCTGTCAATTGTTGCCTAAATCTCCCTCTGAAATTCTCCAGAACTTCACTTTCCTTCAATTTATCCAAGTCCCATCTCCTTATTTTCCTACCTTTCTGCAGTTTTTTCAGCTTCAGCCTACAGTTCATGACTAACAAGTTATGGTCAGAGTCTATATAGTCTCATTAGAAATGCTATTACAATATGTGAACTACAACAATACGCATCTGGTATCAGCTTAATAATATCTGCTGATTAAACAAATCTCTGCTACGCTAAGTAATAGAAAATAACTTCAGCTAGTCACATTAGAAAGAAGAATAACAAAGGTTTTGGAAAAAGAAATGATAATAGACTAAATACATTCGTTCCTATCATTATCTAACGCTGGTATCGGTAGGTACAGTTATACAAGAAGCGTAAGGGATTTACTGCGGTGTTATCACTCCCTAAACTTACAAACTACTTACGAACTAACTTATGCTAAAGACGGCACAAACATCCATGCCTGAGGGGGGATTCGAAGCCCCGACGGGGAACGGCCTCGCGCAACGTAACATAGCGCCTCAATGCGGTCGGCCGTTCCGCCGTGGCAAACAACTTGTTAACATAATTACGTAGGCTTCCGCGGCCAGAGTCAGATGACATAAAAGTTTTCTGGGTATGGTACCGCGTCATGATGTAAGGCTATTAATTAAATAACCAACGTTTCGGCCAACGTTACAGTGGCCTTCATCTGGGTAACGTTGGCCGAAACGTTGGTTATTTAAGTAATAGCCTTACATCATGACGCGGTACCATACCAAGAAAACTTTTATGTCAACTTGTTAACAATGACAAAGCATGTGTGCTGCGGGTACTTTATTGATGGCGTTGCCTAATGACAGACTAATTTTATAGGTATATATTTTCTCCTTACAGATTGAGGTTTTCCGTGATTTCCCTAAATCAATCCAGGCAATGCCGGGATGGTTCCTTTCAAAGGGCACGGCCGATTTCCTTCCGCATCCTTCCCCGAAAATCCGAGCGTCAGCTCCGTCTCTAATGACCAGGTTGCCGAAGGAACATTAAACCCTAATCTTCCTTCTCCTACGTGATCAGGCCATAACAACTGCACGCTCCTCAAGTTTAGTTCGGTATTATTTCATATCCATTGCTGCTATCCGCCATGTGTCCACATTTATCGATACTTTATTCAGATCTTCATGGAGGCTATCCACCCAACTCTTCCTTGGTCTCCGTGGGGGTCTGGTTCATGTTGGAATGTACTCTGGGAGCTTCTGAGGCCATCTGTCATCTTCCATCCGGGCGACAGGTCCGGCCCACTGCAACCACTTGGCTAACGTTGGTCCCAGCTATGCCGCGCTGTTGGTACATTTCCTCAAGTTCTTGGCTGTGCCCTATCGTCCATTCCCCTATGTCTGCATCCAATATCGAACAGAAGATCTTCCAAAGAACTTATATACGAAGAGCTTATGGAAGTCCTGTTCCCAGATACTCCATGTCTCATACCCATATAGAATAACAGGCTGGATCAGGGTTTTTATAGGTCTGTTAAGTATGTGAATTGCATATTTGGTTCGTGAGTCATCGAAAGTGTGCGTTGTATATTAATATGTGCTTCCTTGTTTATCAGAACTTGAGAATGGGATTGAGTAGTCCCGAAATAAAACGTACTGATATTGAAGTTTGTATCATTAACAACTGGAGCACGATTTGCTTCACTACTCTTAAGAAAATGATAACAAGTGCGAGAACGGAAACCTAGAAGGTGTATCGACGATGACATAGAGTATCTGACCAGTTTTGGAGCTCAGGGGTGGAAAATAGCAGTACTCAACCGACAAATATGGAGGAAAGTCGTCGAAGTAGCCAAGGAACATCAGGAGGTGTATCGAAACGAAAGAAGAATAAGAAGAAGAGGGAGGAAAAGGAGAGCGAAGTCTAGAGGAACACGTTGGGCGTGTCTCATTTGACGGTGCAACTTGAGGCACGGGCTGCAGGTGCGGCTGCGACTGGAGGCAGACGGCGCGGCCTCGCCAGGTAACGACGTCGTCAGGGGCCTGTCTGCCTGCCTCTGCCTCCCCCCCTGCTCGTTAATCGGCCCCGTGCGCCACGCGCCGCCCACCAAACATCGCCGCCCATCGCCGCCCATCGCCGCCCACACATGCCGGCGCACTCCCTCAGGAGCCGCGCTGGCGGCCGGTCGCCAAACTGCACTTGTCGCGGGACGCGCTGACCAGCTTGCATCCGGCACACCTGTACCTACATCTACATACATTACCGCATTTCAGCCAAAGCTGCGTGGTGAAGGGTAATCAGTACCACTATTAGTTACTTGCTTTCCTGTTCCGTATAAAACAAGGATAAAACGAATGCTTGTGTGAATCCGTACGAGCCCTAATCTCTCTGACATTAGGTTTTTGGTCTTTACGCGAAATGTAGGTTTCCGGCAGTAGAATCGATTGCACTCGGTTTCACATTCCGGCCCTCTAAATTTCCTCAACAGTGTTTCTCGGAAAGAACGTCGCACCTTCCTTCAGCGACTTACATTTCAGTCCCCGAAGCTTTTCTGTAACACTCGCGCAGTGATCGAATGTACCAGTAACAAACCTAGCTGCCCGCTTCTGAACTGCCTCCATGTCCTCTTTTAAATCGATCTCGGGGGATCCCAAACACTTCAACAATACTCACTGACGAATCACACCTTCCCAGAATTATCTTAATAAACCCATGTCGACCATTTGTCTTCTTCTCAACTGTCCTTTTATGCCCTTTCATATTTCTGTGCAGCCTTAGACCTAGATATTTAATTGATACATCTCTGTTAAGAAGCACACTACTAATGCTGTATTCGAAGATTATGGGACTGTTTCACATACTCATCCGCATCAGCTTACATGTTTCTACACTAGCACTAGTTGACACTCCTCAACCACCTACAAATTTGGTCCAAATCATCCTGCATCCTACTACAGTCTTACAAAGGCGACAGCCTCCTGTACAACACAGCATCATCAGCAAACACCCGCAGAATACAACTTTCTCTGTCCGTCAGATCATTTATATACATCGCAAATAACTGCAGTCCTATCATACATCCCTGGGGCACCCATGACGATACACTAATAGTATGGTAATGGGCATTGTGCACAGCAAAAGTCGACTGTCGACGTTGGTGTCATGAACGCCAGGTATCCCCTCCATGCTCAGCCAATTGCCCAAGCGCAGATCAAAGGATGCCGCCACACTCGAACAATAGCGCACTTAAGGATGATTGACAGTTTACATGTAATTGCATTTAGGCCCTTTTGATTGTCATCGACGATACTTGTCCGACCACTAATCAAAGGCACTGCCTCGCACTTCCGAGAACAAACAAAAGATGATTGACATCAAACATACAGCCACCCCTTCAACATGTCTGTACTTGCACTACCCCCTACCCTCATCCACACAGCTGGCCGACATGACGCCCCCTCCACCTCCACCAGCCGCCGCCACCATCGCCAGACGCCACCCCTTCTATACTGGCGACCGTTTCTCAAAGGATGCCGCCACCCGCCCTACTCAGAAGGACAGAAAAAACAATGCCGCAGTTACCCATGAGTCTGACCCCATCGACATCTCTAAACAACACCGTCCCCGCCAGCCGACCCCTACACCCAGTACAGAGGCTGCTGCACTCTTACGGCGACCACGCAGGTCAGCATCCAATTAAATAGATTATTTATTAAGCGCGCCGCAGCGATCTGTACGCCATTTCTACATTTCTTTAATTCGCATATAAAATTTTTAATTCTGATAACCTATAAAACAATTTCCGCCGTTTATTATTCGCGGTGGATCGTAGTAACAGAGAAATAATAATTTAGGAAAGGCCGTTTATTCACTTATTAACACGTTCAAAAAATACAACTAATGAACATATATCAGTATCATGTAAATTATTTACGTAGCTGGATACACTTAAAGACATTTAGCTGAACGGATGAGGGCAATAATTTGATGTAACTCATCCAAGTGACTAACATTACTTAATGGACTGGGCAAATAAAAACTTTTAAAGATTTGGTACACTTAGGATGATTGCCAGGTAACACGTTCTTAACTAGTTTAGTAATATTGGGATAAAACCTTATTTAAAACATTTAATTAAAACAGTGAAACCATGAAACACTTTAATGTGCCATGTAATGTTGAAGTATCTATGATTTTACAATCTTTAATACAAGGCTCCACACTACAGAGGGTAACACATTATTAAAAATACAAGAACCTGTGCACATGAGACTAAGTTTATCAACAACACATAATAGACTGGACAAATGACAACTTAGACCATAACTATATTGGCAACTTAACGGACGGTCTAACGTAATTCAACCCCAGATTATTGATGTCTTTGAATAAAATGAAATCAATTAAGTTCACTTAAGCAGATCAAGCACCAATCGGATTCGTGAGATATGGGCATTTAACCACAACTCGCCCGAACAAGGTACCAATAGAATTAATAAAATTAACAGTAGGTGGAAATTATCATTTACTAGAAGGCACAGAACTGGCTAATGATAGGGTATTCACAGTACCACAAATGGTTAACAGGTTACAATTCCGAAAAATCGACAAACACACACAAACACACAGGGTGGCGAAAACTTGGCGTGTAATCACGTACCAATTAACTAACGGTATGCACCAAAAGGAAAGGGGAGGTGTCGGGAAGTACACCAACAGCAACTAGACAGGTGGTAGTGCCAGATTGACAACTACACATTTCGGTGGAGGAACTACCGGGCGACACGTCATAAGTACTAGGTAATGGAGCACAATGGCGAAGCAATGTTTAACGGAGTCACGCAGTTTTCCACGAGAAACCAGTAAGAACGATGACGAGAGACGATGATAGACTTGCGGAACAGTTACAATCTGGTCTCACAAGCCCGCCATGTCTGCCATGAACAAAGCTGGGCCACAGTCCTTGTACCGCAACAATGCAGGAGGTGGAGAGATGCGCCAGCTTCGAAAGTGCCACACTACTGCACGACGGCGCTCATAACCTCAGGTGGCTCCAACCAACGGCAGTTCCGTACACCGACCACGACAGCCGCTTCGAGGTACCTCCGTTCACCCGCAATCCACCTCTGCCCTTACCACAGCGAGCATGTGCCTTTGAGGACCGCACCAGTCAAGGATCGTAATGTGGAACAGAAGAAATTTATCGCAGTGAAATGACAATCAATGTCATTCGATCAAAGTAAATAGAAAGATAATCTAAATAGAGGGGGTACGTAACAAGTAATTAAAGAAGAAGGGTGAGAGAGAAATGGTACGATGCTGAGCCGGAACGGCTCAACCTCCCCCTCTCAAGACAGAACCCGGGGGTGGACAAGAGACGCTGTGGACGAGGCAGGCTGGTGAGATTTTACTTGATTAAGGTGGACCTTAAAAGTCTTACCTGAGGCCAATTCACGGACTAACAAATTATCCGGTCTAAGCAGCTTCAGGATGGCACAGGGCCCCAAATATTTATGAGACAGTTTAGCACTGGACCTGTGTTGTCTGCCCCTGCTGGGGAAGTTAAGTATGTAAACGATATCCCCGGCTGACCGGAAAAGGTTTTACGGCCGGCATTATACCTAATAGCTTGGCGGCGATGAGATAAGGATATGTTCGCCCGTGTTCTTTTCCAATTTTCTTTAATTATTTCAGGAGTGATCGTGGTGGGTAAGACATCTTGGATGGCCCACAAGTTGGACAAAGGGGAGTTGATACTGTAGGAAAACATAAGGGAAGCTGGGGTCGATTTCAGAGCTGCATGATGGGCTGAGTTAAAAGCTAAGTTCAACCATGGCAAATTGGAGTCCCACTTGTTGGGACTATTGTTGTGATATCTAATTAGGGCAGCCTTCAGATTCCGGTTGACCCTCTCAGCAAAGGACCCCTGTAGATTATAGGGGTCGTGGTAATATGCTTCACCGCATTGGAGGCACAGAAAGCCCAAAAACAGTCGGAAGTAAATGTGGGGGCGTTGTCATGACGAGTTGTGTAGGCGGCCCAAAAATACTAAATATCTTGGTCAACTGAGTAATTGAAGTAGAGGTATTGACATTACGCGTAGGAAACTGCTAGAGAAAACGGGAAAAGGCGTCTATAGCAACCAGAATGTAACGATTGTTATTCTGGGTAGTCGGTAGGGCTCCCAGGTAGTCGATGAATAATTTTTTCATAGGATGCATTTCGCGGTCGGAATGTAATAAATCGAGACATGCAGCCGAACTGGGTTTGGCTTGATTACAGTCAGTACAGTTTTTGACCACGTGTTCGATATTGTGATTCATGTTAGGCCATACTAATTTCAATTTTAGTTGATGTAGAGTCTTGCGGAAGCCCAAGTGTTCGCCCAATAAGGAATTATGAAAATATTGAAAAATAGGCTCATCCAACTTTTTAGGTAGGCCTAAACAAATCTTAGGTTCGCCACGCTGACCGATTTTTTTTTTATTTTTTTTTTATTTTTTTTTTTATACAATGAATGCCTTTCTTAATTAAATACCATGGAACATCTACTCCTTTACGGATATCACGGATAATACCACCCAGATGCGGATCCTCGTACTGGTCAGTACCAATATCCGAGAACAACTGAGGTATTAGCCCCAATACCGGGCAAATCAACTTGAAGTTGGTCGTTAGGCGGAGGCTCCTCGACCATTCGGGTAAGGGTATCGGCAAGTAAGCTATCGACTCCTCTAATGTGTTTGACATTGAACTTGAAGGTTGAAATCGTGGTTGTCCACCTAGCGACCACCTTCCGGGGTCGGGCTAAAACCCAATGGCCGAGGAGACTGAGGCGCTTCAGTCACGGTCTGCACGGCCACTACGGTCGGGAGTTCGAATCCCCCCTCAGGCATGGATATTTGTGCCGTCCTAGTTCGTAAGTAGTTTGTAAGTTTAGGGACTGATGACCCCTTAGTTAAGTTCCACAAGCTTAACAAACATTTGAACATTTTTTTGAACTAGAAATGTGGGTTTGCCTTTTCTTAATCTATCTTCTAGGATAAGCCGTAAAGTGAGTATTGCCTCCCGTGTTCCCACATTTCTCCTGAACCCAAACTGATCTTCCCCAAGGTCGGCTTCTACCAGCTTTTCCATCCTTCTGTAAATAATTCGTGTTAATATTTTGCAACCATGACTTATTAAACTGATAGATCTGTAGTTTTCACACCTGTCTGCACCTGCTTTCTTTGGAATGGGGATTAAACATTTTTCTTAAAGTCTGACGGTATTTCACCTGTCTCATACATCTTACACACCAGGTGAAACAATTTTGTCATGGCTGGTTCTCCCAGAGACTTCAGTAGCTCTGAGGGAATATCATCTACTCCAGAGGCCTTGTTTAGACTTAGGTCTTTCAGTGCTCTGTCAAATTCATCTCTCAGTATAGTATCTCCTATTTCATCCTCATCTACTTCTTCTCCCCTTTCTACAATATTACCGCTACGTTCATTTCCTTCATAGAGGCTCTCTATATACTCTTTCCACCTTTCAGCTTTCCCTTATTTGCTGAGAACTGGTTTTCCATCAGTGTCCTTGATATTCATAGAGCTGTTTTTCTTATCTCCAAATGTTTCTTTTATTTTCCTGTAGGCTGTATCTATTTTTCCTCTATTTATGAATTCTTCTACATCCTTGCATTTGCCTTCCAGCCTCTCCTGCTTAGCCATTTTGCACTTCCTGTCAATCTCATTTCTTAGTCGTCTGTACTCCATTTTGCCTGTTTCATTTACTGCATTTTTATATTTCCTCCTTTCATCGATTAAATTTAGTATCTCCTGTGATATCTAAGGATTTTTTGTAGGTCTTGCCTTTCTAACTATTTTGTCCTCTGCCGCCTTCACTATTTCATCTCTCAAAGTTACCCATTCCACCACTATTGTTTTATTTTCTCCCGTTTCTGTCAATTGTTGCCTAAAGCTCCCTCTGAAATTCTTAAGAACTTCAGGTTCCTTCAATTTATCCAGGTCCCATCTCCTTCTTTTCCTACCTTTTTGTAGTTCCTTTAGTTTCAGTCTACAGTTCATAACCAACAAGTTATGGTCAGAGTCTATATCTGCCACTGGGTATGTCTTACACTTTAAAACCTGGTTCCGAAATCTATGTCTTACAATTATAAAATCTATCTGGTATCTCCCTGGGTCTCCTGGTCTTTTCCACGTATACAACCTTCTTTTGTGATTCTTAAACCAGGTGTTTGTTATAACTAAATTATGTTCCGTGCAAAATTCTACCAGGCGGCTCCCTCTTTCATTCCTTTTGCCCAGACCATATTCACCTACTATCTTCCCTTCCCTTCTTTGTGCTACTACCGAATTACAGTCTCCCATAACAATTAAGTTTTCCTCTCCCTTAATTGTCTGAAAAATTTCCTTTAGCTCCTTATATATTTCTTCTATCTCCTCATCATCGGCAGAGCTAGTTGGCATATAAACCTGTACTACTGTGGTCGGTGTTGGCTTCGTACCTATCTTGACTACGATAATGCGATCACTGTGTTGCTCATAGTAGTTTACCCGCATTCCTATTTTCTTATTCATTATCAGGGTCCCACATAAAAAGAATTCAGTAATGTTGATTATTTCGTTTTTAAGTTTCCCTGCGGATAATTTGTTGGATTAATGCGCTCAAAATATAGTGGTTAGATTCAAAAGTGTGACTCTGCTTCCAGATGCTTTTGTCGAAAGTAATTTGCGCGAGAATTACTGTGCTAGTACAGAAGAACGTCAACGTTTAGTCGTTACGGATTCTAGGGCTTTGAATCGCTAATTGTGTACAAAAATCAGATAATTAAGTATCAGTATGCCAAATAAAATTGAGATATATACAAAGACTTTATGATGCTTCTTAAGAACTAAACGCAAATAAAATAAAGCCTTTGATGAAGAGTGTCATTCCATGTCAGCTCACCTAGCACCCCTGTTCGGCCATTGCAGATTTTGTTGGAATTTTATATGCACATTCGCTGAAATTTCTCTTGCCAATCTATTAAGTATTAAGTTTCATGAGCGGCATGCATTTACAGTTAATTTACGTGTTCACCTTTGATTCAAATAATCTAGCATTGTTGGCCTGCGTTGGTTGACCATTTACACCTTTTTTGCAGTTAAAATAATGTTCTATCTAATAAGCCCAGTTTGGAAAGTTTTATAGAACACAGGGTTTTTGCAAAATAACGTTGAAAATACCGCATTTTCATCCTTTCTAATATCTTCAACTTTTACACTTAATTTATTTAGTATTGGAAAGCAGCACATAAACGAAAAAAAATGTTCAAATGTTTGTACAGCTTAAGGGACTTAACTACGGGGTCATCAGTCCCTAAACTTACAAACTACTTACGAACTAGGACGGTACAAATATCCATGCCCGAGGGGGGATTCGAACCCCCGACCGTAGTGGCCGTGAAGACCGTGACTGAAGCGCCTCAGTCCCCTCGGCCACCGCGGCCGGCACATAAACGAAGTTTCATATATCAGAACCTTGTAGTTAGTCCCTAAGATAGTACGCATCAAACGTTGAAGTTTTTTGGGTCGCAAATTTGTTTAAACCTTTCTGAATGTATATAGCACGTAAATTTCTTTTCAATGTTATTCCTATGAGAACGCATACATTTGTATACGATAGCCAAATTTCACATTTGTCATCGAAATATTTCCCAAGTTATAACACCTCAAAGTCACCAGGAATTCACGCTCGCCCTTCGCAAAATTGCTCATTGCATCAAACAAATGATTATAACTCGTCCAGTATTGCTTCAACAAATCTTAAAATTTATGATTTTGATTGATTGGCGACATGTTCGAATGTTCACATAATTTTTCCGTCATGGTAGAGCAGGAAAATGTTCCTAAATTAATTAATTTGACATGGAATGACCCACGGGCTACATGTTAGTAGCATAAGGAGTTTGTGTACATCGTTTGTCGGGCAATAATATCAAGATTCAAAGTTAATGGATAAGAATCCAGATATTCTGTTTATTTGTAACGTCAGCAAGCACACAGCGAGACTGCCGCGGCCGTCCAGATTCCAGAAATACTCCGGCCAGGGCGAGGACGGCAGGCGGAGAGCTCAGGCACACACAACAGGCCGCGGAGACGGCGGCCAGCGCAGGTAGGCGGGCTAGGCGGCCGCCGGGGCAGGCTGGACTCGGCCAGCCGCTGCGCAGGTGCAGCACTCAAAGGGTTAAATATAGCACGCGTTGTAATGTAATGGTAACGAACGCTACAAACATATATGTCCAAGTGCACTTTGTGCCCGCTCTTAAAATTATCACGTTCCGAAATATAATACTCTCTCTCTTTAGCGACCATTTTTATGGTAAATAGACACACAGATCAACGAAGTACACGTCACAACTTTCGATGTATAGGCGCCTTCTATCTCCTAACCCACAACCAGTAAATCGACAGGTACAGGTACAAAAGTTCAAATGTTTGTAAAGCTTATGGGACTTAACTACGGGGTCATCAGTCCCTAAACTTACAAACTACTTATGAACTACTTACGAACTAGGACGGCACATCCATGCCCGAGGGGGGATTCGAACCCCCGACCGTAGTGGCCGTGCTGACCGTGACTGAAGGGCCTCAGTCACCTCGGCCACCGCGGCCGGCCGCTACAGGTACAGTTCTAACTCCAAGTCGTGTAGTCATCTCTCCACCACACACCTGAGGTGTAACAAGTAGGTAACAAGTTCTGGTAACAAGGTAACAAGGTAACAAGTTCTGTGATCAGCACACTGCAGTTCCTGTAAACGCGTTTGGAAATATTACATTTTTTCTTCTGCAGGAAGGGACAGATGAGGGCAGAATCTCTCCCTGGAGAAGACGCGCCCGATTGCCGCAGCCGACCATGACAGGTGTTACTGGGCCGGAATCCATTGTGAAAGAATCCTTTCGCCTACTGCATACACAGATTTCTGACAGCACTCCTCCATTAGAGCTCAAATCAATCACACTTTGCCACAACGTCTGGATTTCGGACACTCCAATATCTTACCGAAAATGAGAAACTTTTTTTTTCTCTGCATTTGACAGGTCCGTTCTTAAACCTAGATATTTCCTTAGTTCGATGTATCGGTAACTCCCAAACAGTACTACGCCTTCCGACAATATTCTTCTAAACACTCCAGTATTTTAACTTTACCCATTATTTCTTGGTTATAACACTCTGCATGCACGCCACCGAATTTTATGATACCCGCAATTTTGTATGGAACATTAGGTTATGCTTAAAACGACCGCTTGTTAACTGTGGTTTATTCCATCGGTTTTTAACTCTGCAAATGGCTGCTCCAACACCCAGTCCTCAACATTCGGATACAATGTAGCCCTTCTCCAAACGAGAATGCTACATGTTTGTCGTGTGTTCTGTTAATTTCGGTCAGTACAATGATGCGAGAACTATAACCCCGCCTGTTTAGTGTAAAAGCAAATATTTTTTTAAGACGTAATCGTAGGTAAATTTCTCCACACTATCTGTTTAAATCGGGCTTGCACATATGCAATAGCCTCCTTTAAAGCCTTTGCCTTCGCCATATAACCCAGTTTTCGTTTTCACTTCTTCTTAGGGCTTGTGGAATAACGTAGGCAATATCTACGTCTGTGGAGAGTAAATTCGTGGAATGCTAAAATATAGTTTGATATACCTCCTTGCTCGACTCTACAAGTAATTTACAGGTAGACAGTTGAAACTAAAACATAATGCATAAGCTTTTCTCGGTCCGAGAGAGCGGTCAATTTTCGGGTACTCTTAATACCCACGTAATCAAATTGCAGAATAACTGATCCCTAAAAGCGCATGTTAGCTGGGACCATATGGATGGGAGCGATGCACAGTACAACGGCGCACTTTGTAAATACTGTATCTTCTCTTATAGAACACTTAAGCAATCTTCTGCCGCGGTGGAGTAGCCGAGCGGTCTATAAAGCACCTTGCTTTTTTTTTTTTTTTTTTTTTTTTTTTTTTTTTTTTTTTTTTTTTTTTTTTTTTTTACAGCAATCTTCTTGCACAGATCCATAACCACAATCCTCCATCCTCGTAATGCCATATTCTCGACCGAGCGAAAAAATAAAAGTCCTCACAATCGCCTGTCTGGGCGCTTTATAAAATCGATATTTTAGCTACCGATAACTTTGCTTACACCAGAGCTCGTTATTTGACAAATTTATTATTTATTTTGATTCTACAATTCGACGCCAACCACGTTAAGAAGTCGTTTCCAATTGTCTTGTCGCCCTCAACCATGTTGCTGTTGATTCCTTCCATCCGAAAGTCATGCTGTGATACGCACGCCACTCGGTTAAAAAGAAAATCCCTTCGAAATCTTGTGTGTTGTCCAAATCCAGGAGATAGAAGCCATCTACACGATGTTGCTTTAGAACAGATGGGAGCTCCTCCATTAAAACATCGATTAGTTGCACTTTATAAGATATATACCCTTGGGCCGTACATATTTCCCCCCTGTATTCCACAAAGTAGCCACAAATAGTAACTTCGTCTTATCTCCAGCATTTGCAGTATGGAACTGGCTGAATTTACTACGCAGGTAGATCCGCACTTCTATAACAATACCTCGCCACACACGCACTCCACTGGCTACAACTAGCACACTTTAAGTTACCAAACTATAGGAGTTTTATAAAACACGTTGATTTTCGACGAAAGAATTATGATTTACCACAGCAGGCATATCCGCTACGTAACATAATGCACACCAACCGTAAAGCAGACAACACTAGCATACGATTAAACAGGCAATGCTTCGACGAAAGATCAGATAATGTACACACTGCAAAGTTTTCTTACAACCACTAAAGTCGGCTTCTATAGAGCTCTACTGCGACGTGTATTTAGAGTATATCAACACTTTTTACTTAAATTCCATCTCATCTAGCCTACAGCACACTCTGTAACAGAACTACACCTGCAGTCAACACTAACCTACAACAAACGGATCTAGCCATTCCAACTCGTTTTTTACAAAATTTTTGACCCAACTAGCATGCTGCAAGCCCAGTATATGCCTGTAACAACCTCCAAACGCAATCCAGACAGGGCTATACTCACAGTCGTCGGGAACCCAGTATTAACTCGAAGTTCTTCCACATACACTCCCCATAAACAAGTTACCACAGACGGTGTCATAACCGCGATTAGTAACAGACAAGATCTCCAACACACAGCGCATTTTAATAAAGTTTCGATCTCTCCCCACCCAGTAACTGCATTGGTTGCTTGACCCGTCCCAAACACCCAACCACAACTTTGTTTCCAATGCATAGCCCGGCAGACAATATTTCTGGAACGCTTTCTATCAATCAATAGCCTACATACCTCGTGCGTTTAACGAGCATTCGCGCACAAACCACCATCGTATTCCACTCCTTCTAACAAATTATTACTCTCGATAAACATCTGTAACACAGTGTAAAAAATGATCGACGTGCGCACGCACGGAACAGCTAACAAGAAAAGATCTAGATCAAAGCAAAGTTCTTATAATCCTTACAAGCAGCAACGCAAAATAGTCTACACCATTTCGAACTAATACAACACCAGATTTTATTTTATCGATCTCCAAGAGCAATCCTTTAAAGGCTAAACATACGATTAAATATAACTCCCAACGTAGGTAACTAATCCTCTTTAAGTTATCTAACTCGATGGTTAACGACCAAAGAACATTAATTTACCACTACAATCATCTCCGATGCGCTACCGAGAGACGTGCATTTGTAAACACAGCTATAAGAATATATAAATATCCCACATCCATAGCACACAACCATGCTACTAAGTATCTATATGCATTTCCACAATTGTAGATTACATCTGCGTTGCATTGATTCGCACGACTAATTAGTTCGAAATAGGTATTTCGCGCAAGTTAGCATGCGTAAAATTAGGGCGGTTATGTCCGAAAAGAAAAGACACGATATCAATAATCAAATAATAAAAAGATTACCTAAAAATTATGAACTTGTTGAGGCTCTTATATTAGAGGTATCCCACAACTATTTTTACTTCAATAATCACTTTTATGAACAGAAACATGGCTTTACACTGGGAAGTTGCGCGCCAAGCATACTAGCGAACATTTACATAAATCATTTCGAAACCTTCTTTTTCAAAGCCAACATTTATTACAAACGCTATGTTGACGATACAATTACTTTGTTTAATGGAAACGTGGAAAAAAACTGATCAGTTTGCAGTAGAAGTTAACAAAATGCACCCAAACATAAAATTTCTCTTGAGGATGAATCTCAAAGTAGCATAAACTTATTGGATCTAACAATCAAAAAACACAGTCGCAAACATAAATTTCAAATATAGAGAAAACCCACTAGAGCTTATGTTTCAATCGACACTTCTTCATGGCACCCTGAACAACGTAAGATGTCATATTATAGGGCAATGGCAAGCAGAGTGGAAAAAATCGCATGAAATAATTAAGGAAACAACAACAATTAAAACACTAGTACACAATACTGGTTACATCTCTAACACCATTAATAAACTCCACAAAAGCTTTAAACAGAAATACAGCAGCAAATAAAGCTCTATGTCCATATCATCCGCCGTATTAGCGCAAATATCTCCTTAAAACTGTGTAAAATATGTTTGAATACCATTAATTGGTAAAGTGTCATATCAAATCACAAACCTGTTCCGTACCAAAAATATTAATATTAGTTTTTCCACCAATAATAAAGCATGAATTTAAAGAAACAAGTACAATATAGGTCTGGCATTTATAAACTACATTTTTCTATTTGTTCATAATTTTACCTTGGCCAAACACGAAGGAGTTTTAATACATGATATCGTCAACACATATATGCTCTCAGACTCAACAACTTAAATCAACATTTGCTGCTCACTTAGCCCAACACAAAATCCCAAAGATAAGCACTGATGAAAACCTAGAAATATTAAATTTTGCATAAAAAAGTGCAAAGATGAATATGCTTGAAGAAATTGAAATACAATGTCACATTTACAATGAAACTGATTGTATTCTGAATGATCAGCTAGAATTAAGAAACGAATTGTACCTCCAAAGTTTCATACATCTTCTATAATTTCAGCCAACAAAGATGATATTTAACTGATAGAATAGTTCCTTCATTGGCTATTAGAAGCTGATTTGAAATGTAAAACTAAATGTATTTGTTTAAAAATGAGCATAAGTATTTTTGCAGTTGCACCGCTGTATGCGATATCTGTTAATATGTCACGTTCTTTTGTGCATCAAATCAGCTGGTGTAAACGTACCCCGTCATCTTGAATTTAGTGCACCTCAGAGATCAACATGGAGCGATACAATAACACGTATCTCTCTCCCATAATGTACAAAGAAGACCTTTCTCGAAAGTAAGTTCAGTGTATAAGAATAGATATAACCTTAATTCATGTGTAAACAATACAAGCAAGAAAACGTTTTCTTTTTTAGCATAGAAATATATAAAAAAGTAACCTATGGATTCACATAACTTTGTTGTTTTGGGACACTACTGTAGATTTGAAATCAACTGATCTCGCTGGCCACTCCATGCGATGGATGTTCAAATGTTTGTAGAACTTATGGGACTTACCTTAACGGGGTCATCAGTCCCTAAGCTTACAAACTACTTACGAACTAACTGAGACTAAGGACGACATAAATATCCATGCCCGAGGGGGGATTCGAACCCCCGTCCTTAGTGGCCGTGCAGACCGTGACTGGAGCGCCTCAGTCTCCTCGGCCTTAACAACTTGATCCACGAGAGCACAAAATGCGGGCGGACGTTACCATCCATAAAGAGAAAGTCTGGGCGAACCGCACATCTGTTGAGTCGAATATGTGGCCGTGCTTCTCCCTGTATCTCTGAGCGATAACAGTGTTCATGGGACCTCCAGATTCTCTCAGGAATATTGTGCGCCAGGAATAATTCTGTGAACTAAGCGCGAGTCATCTGAGAGGAGCACATTCCTCATTCCTTCATGGTCCAGTTTGGATGTTCCTGACTCCACTTAAAGGGGCCCATCCATCTCTGTGCTCGAGAGAGCGGGACCGACACTGCTGGACATCTGAAAAATAGGCCTGCGTTTCCGAGCCACTGACACACAGTTTGGCGGGAAACTGCAACCCCTGATGCAGCTGAAATAGCTGCAGACAATTGTCGGGCAGGTGCACTTCGTTTTCGACGGGCAGTTAAGGGCGGATGTCGGTCCTGCTGTGGGGTGGTTACTCTTGGTCGTCCTGGATCTGGCCAACGACGATCATCCCCTGTGTCTGAATCGTCTCCAAGGGCTGGAATTAGCATTTCGTGCTACATTCCAGGCTACTAAGACATCTGTTTGGCCTGTAGAACAGGGTGAAAATTGTGTTGTTGTGCCATATGTTGTCCCTCCCAGCACGATGCCACATTGCTCTCTTTAGATTAGGACGAACGCAAGTGAGGGATTCGTGGTCTCTCGCACTGGCCTTGTTTTTCTGCAGTTACGCCGCCAGTCAAATTATCGTATTGTGACCTCGTCGCCTTTTTGTTGTTTACTCGTCCTGATCTGATTGCCAATAAAGGTATTGGTGCAGGATCCTTTGACATCTAAAACATTGATATAGTTAGCTAGCTGCACTGTGACCTAGTTACCGCTACGTTCGTAGCTGCGTTCTGACCTAGTACTGTCCTAGTTCTTGATTTCGTAGCTGCCTAGTAACTGCCTAAGTTCTGAATAGTAACTGACAGACGTCAAGACGTATGCCCGTCTAGATACAGCCGCTTGCAGAGGGCGCGCTTCTTCGGTTACTCCCTCCAGGATGCGCGGCGCCTGCTTGTGATTGGCTTCGGTCGATCGCTGCCCTCACCACGATCGTTCTCTTACGTCTGGCGTGTGGCGCTGTCTTTGCGCCACAACACATCGAATACTCCTATCGTATATAGAGCGAACACGTATAGTTCGTAGGTAAATAATGAGTGCAATTATGCTTCATCGATTATATTTTCCATCCTACGTTCGTTACTTCTCCTATAGTCTTGTGACCTGTTTTCTGTACCAAATGGGACAAGCTCCATCTTACCTACAAAGGAAAACGGTGAGAAACTGAACACAAACAAGCATGAAAACAGGAATGCGGTATAAGGAACTGTCAAAATACAATGTAAACATTGAGCTATTCAAACGCGTGATGTGTAACGTGGAGGAACCGTATTGGTGTTGCACTAGGAAGCTGACGATCCGTGTACAACCCTCTATCGTGCTGTATATTTTAATTTTCCGTTTTTCACAAGTTCTTATCTGTAAACACAGTCTTGGGTATGTCTGTTCATTGTATTCAATTTTATGTCTGTGCTGAGGTGTAAGGTCCGTATCGCACTAGTTTTCTATTAGCTGTCATAAGGTAGTGGCTTCTTAATGGGAGTCGCAAACGTTTGATGAAAAGACTGCTGACAAGCACAATAAGTGTGCCATCGGCCAGAAATGTACGCGTGGTTAGCAAGTGAGACATGCCCTCTTGTCCAATTTATGCGTTCGTATGAATGAATATGAGCACTTCAAAAGAAATGATGAAAACATAACAGTTTGATAAATTATGAAAACAAAGTAATTTTTCACGTAAGTGCAACAGATGAATTCAACAGTTACACAATCGCCCCGTGAGCTATCAAGACATATGTTAACAAAACTCAAATGTTTGTAGAGGTTATGGGACTTAACTACGGGGTCATGAGTCCCTAAACTTACAAACTGCTTATGAACTAGCTTATATTAAAGACGGCACAAACATCGAAGCCCGAGGGGGGATTCCAGCCCCCGACGGGGAACAGCCTCGCGCATCGTAGCATAGCGCCTCAATGTGGTTGGCCGCTCCGCCGCGGCTATGTTTTAACGTTTGGGAGTTGTCGACATATACATCATCGACTAATGCATGAATCCAAACTAAACTAAACATAACATGTAAGAATGCATTGTCTCGCGGCTATAAAATTGAATAAAATGTTTTCGGAATACTGTTCGCAATGTCTGTACTCAAGAAAGGGCTTAATTTTACACCTTCGCCGCGGGACATACCTATCGGTGATATAATAAGTGCCGTGGAACAAATTCTCCGCAAGCCTCTCAGAAAAACAGCGGGCGAAACACGACGTGAGACGAACCGTATCCTGACGAAACCAAAGCCAGCAGCAGCAAAGATGACCAGGGCTGACCGCAGTGGACTACGTGCACTAACAAATCATGACAGTATTGTAGTCCTCCCCACTGAGAAGAGGAATGCATCCGTCATTATGAAATATGAGGACTATGAAAGAAACTTCTGCACGCTATTGGACGAAGGTACTTACCAGAAGCTACTAAACAATCCAACTTCAAGAATAAAGAGAAAGATATCTGAACTTCTTAAGCACACTTCGGTAGAAAACAATGGGTTGAGAATCTTCTCCCACAGGTACCTGGACCATCAACAACACATACTCCACCGAAGATCCACGAAGATGGGACACCCTTTCTCCTCATTGTTTCCACCATTGGTTCACCAACCTACAAGCTTCCGAAATACTTCACCGACATCCTCATTTCATACATGAGACGCTGTCAACATCTTATTAAAAACTCTGCCAATGTTATTAACCGAATTATCCCCAGCATCGTGACGGTGACATTAAGGTCAGTTTCGATGTGGCGGAGCTATTTTCGAACGAGCCTATCAAAGAGTCTTTCGACTTAGTGTCCCATTTGGTAAGTGTAGTGGTCGAGCTATTTAGACACACACTTACGTTTTCCTGTTTTCTATACAACGGCCAATATCACGATCAGACGGACGGCCATGTTTGACGTAAGTCCGTTTGCTCCAGCTGTTGAGAACCTCATCTTGGAGAATTTTGAAACTATTGGACATGGCACCATTAAAAGCTCAATGTTTCTTTCGATACGTTGACGATACGTTCGTTATTTGGCTACATGGACGTGGGAAACTTGACGAGTTCTTGGAACTTCTGAACAGCATCAACAGTAACATCCAGTTCACGATGGAGGTAGGTAGAGATATTGCATTGCTCTTTCTCGAATTCCTCGTCCGGCACAACGCCACAACGTCTACAGAAAACCTTCCAACATCGATCTGTATTTGCGCGCCATTATCCATCATTACCCGGCACGAATCGCAGTGTATTACAGGCATTGGTGCATCGTGCAAGGACAATGTCAGACGCCAGCCATGAGTTAACCACCTACGCAAGGTTTTCAGAAATAATGGCTGTAACGGTCATGATTTTTTAAATTAATTAATTATTTAATTATTTTTTTTCTTTTTTCTTTTTTTTTCTTTTTGCAGTTTTGTGTTTCAGTGCCGGGTAAAAAAAGCTACCTGCTAAAGAGTCACACGTCAAGTCAGTTTTCAAGCCTCTGACGAAAATATGGCAATTACTGAGGCAAGTTAGAGACACAGCAGAACACCTTGGGTCTACAAGTTAACTTGTGAGTGTGGCCATTCTTATATCGGACAAATAGTACGAACTGTTGAACAACGCAGGAAGGAAAATGAAAGGTTTTATCGTTTACTATACCCTGAAAAATCTGCTTTAGCTGAGCGTACTTTAAGAAACGGTCATCGCATCAAATTTGATAAAACCTCCGTCGCGTCTAGCAGTGTAAACTATTCTGTTTCCCCTCCAAAACAGTGACTAAGGAATGTTCTTAAATGAAAGACGAGCTGCTTAAAATCAATTTATTATAATTAAACATACAAAAAATAAATAAGATGACATTTCCTATCATGTAAAACAGATAATGGTATTCAAACAATTTTTTTTTATAAATGTTAAAATATTAAGTCACAAAAATGACTGGCTGAGTCAAAGGTCGGAGGTTTTGCAAAACAGAATGCTATTAGATTGGCTACACAGGGGATTGAAATTATCGTTAGCCCTAAGCTCCCCAAAGTAAATAGGCAGATCTCAAAAGAATAAAATAAGGGACCGAATCCAACAAGTCTGATTCATATAACCTTCCAGCAAGTGCGTCACCTTACCCACACAGATGATCATTGACGGCAGCGTCTCAGGCTCGCAGGCAGCAAGTGGTGGGAGCGGATGAGCTGAAATTTTTATCCGACCGTAATTGCTGCGACCTGTTAAGCACGGTCGACATGTAACATAACACAGCGTCACTGGCGTCGGCGTCGCTAGGCAGTTGCTGTGCGATTTTATCACGCTAGTAGACTAATCAATATTTTGCATAAGTGACACAAAGGCCACTTGGCACAAATCGATCAGTCACTTGCGTAATAAGATCTGTAAAAACAATGCCCGATTCGTAAACTGTGGCCGCTCACAGCGTAACCACAGGACAATGTAACGTCCGCGAAGTAAACACAAGTTCTACAAGGTCCGAATCTTCGGAATCACACACAAGTCTAACCAGAGGACAGTTTAAGACGATGTCCTCCCCGCGAATCTAAACTGAGTATTCCGTGTCTCCATACACTTTGGACGCACAAACAGGAGTCTCGCGAGGTCCGTTCACTTCGGACGCTTAGACACGAGAGACTGCCCCTCCTCGCGTTCTGCCGCAGCTCACGGCAAGTGACGGCGGCCACACCCACGCGAAAAAGACACACCAATATCTGCTAACGGCTAATGGTCAAACCAATCGGATGGCGTTGCGCCGTTGACAAATAGTTTAGCTGTCATTCTAAACTAATTTGCCGAATCAAGTCGCGTTCTCTGCGGTTGCCAAGAGGCTCCACCCACGCCACCCAAGCTTCCCGCGGATTTCACCGTTCCCAGGGTGTAAGCCCGGCAAGGAATTTAGGAATTTCACCTTGCTCCTAGCTACGGTCACACGACCTAAAAATGTTAACGTTATATATATATATATATATATATATATATATATATATATATATATATATATATATATATATATATATATATACAGCCGCTGGAGCAAAACCCCTGGGGCGCCAGACTGGCAGAAAGATTTCCTCTCAACCTAACCATTTGTCACACTAACTGTGTTCAAACTCTGCTGCTTTCTAGGAAGTTTTTTTTTAGATAACGCCTAAGGGCAATACGTCTCCATAAACAGCCTGGGGCCCAGAGCACTCTGCTATTGTTTGTATCCAACAAATTCCTCTCTCGCGAAACGGCCGAATGACTAAAAAGGCAGTACCCGCTATCGCCCACCGTAAACCGCGGGCCAACATTGTGTAAAGCGTTCCACACACTCTAAAAATTTCTGCCAGGTATACTCCGCCGCCTGTAGCGTCGGCGCCAAACAGGTCAAGCCAGCCCCTCCCGTCCTTCCCCGAAGGCGAGCGAAAGTTAGTGGGAGGGGTAGACCTCCAAGAGCATCTCTACTCTGCGTGGCCTGACCATGCCCAATACGTAAAACCACTTTTTAGCAGCCAAGCTGCGCCAATAAACATTAAAATTCCGAAATTTTCATATACACATAGAATGTATTACAATCCCAGGAACCCATCACCCCTGATGTGTCCCCAAAGGCACAGAAATCAAAATAAATAAAGATCTACAAAGAAAAATGTTACATATTTCAATAATTAGTGTAAAGAGAAAGGTGCAGTAACATAAGGTTAGTATGAAAAATAGACTAATTACAGCCCCCGTCTCACAGCAGTAACGGTTTCTAAAATAGTATAATTAAAGAAGCCATCGAAACTGAAACCAGTGATAACAGCGTTAACAGAGACGGCGATGGCGCGGGGCACCAGTGATGTCACAGCCGGCAGGTAGTGCCGAAGGGCTCTTACTAACAGCCACTTGACAATGTCCAAGGAGTGCTTCGCCGAAAGCTCGTAGAGTTTTAACCATTTGACGCGGACGAAAACCGGATAACTTTTAATTTTATCAGAACATGTCCTGAAATTTCGGAGAACGAAGTACATTATGTCTATTATTTATTGTTTTCATTTCTGGAAGATTCCACGTCTGCTCTATCATCACATTTAACTAGCGGCGGAAATATATGACATAAGTATAATATGACATTTAGGGTTGAAAAATCTGTTTTTGTTCTACTAAATTATGTTTCTTTATGAATTAGTTTTCGGCTTACTACTCCATCTTCAGGTAAACATTTAACAGACGTCTACAAAAACATATGCTGACGTGGGAAACGTGTTAAATAAAGATTCAACACACCAAAACATTAGTTCTTTGCTTATGACATTGGTTGAAGTATTAAAATTTATCTCTCGCCATGTAGGTTTGTACTGTGTGATAAATGCTTTTTAATTTATAATTGAACACAGTGAAACACGTTACTTATATCGTATTATATCATTCACTGTAGGTTATAATGATATAATATATATAACATGTTTCACTACTGTGTACAATTGTTATAAATTAGAAAGCTTTTATCACACCAAGAAGTGACGGAAGAATACATTTATAATATGATAATTTCCGAGGCTACAATAAGAGAACGGAAATGTCAATGAGCGAAAGTAAAGTTGAAAAACAAAACGTAAAAATGCATAGAGTGAAGGCGGTTTGAAGTCGGAATTTCAGCATTGCAATTCTTCACTGCACAACCACGGGGACACGGCTTTAGTATTATGCTCGATATTACTTGAACAATTAATGGTTCATTTTACATTATAATTTTACAATTCCATACAACTTCGTCATGCTTTCATACTTGAATAATGTTAAGTTTTCGGTTGGCCATTCTTTCCGTTATCTCACCACAAAATCTGAGAGGCGAATTCCCCTTGTTAGTATCACCTTCTGTCGATACTGTATCTTTGAATAGTTTTCGTCGTTATGGCAAAACGCTTGTCTCGACTTTTCACGTTGATATTCAGCTGACAGCCTGGCTTTTTTAACATACCGTTCTCAAGTAAGCTGCACAAAATAATTTAACACACGAAAAACCCGCTGTATGCCCTTTTCAGAAGTGACAGACATAAAAGAGCGCGCTGTGGTACCTCCGTCGATGTCATGTTAGCGTCAGTGGCGATTACGGTTTGCAGATCCAGTCAGGCGGATGCGCGAGGCCTGTGCTGGGCAAAGCGGCCGGCGTTACGGCGTCTGTCAGCGGGCCGCGTGCCGCCGCTGCCAGAGGGCGGTGGCGTGTTTCCTGTCTGTCTGGCGTGCGAGGAAAATGTGCCCAGCTCTTCAAAGGGCTAATAGCTGCGACGTATTAACGGGATCCCTAACCACTATGACACCTCGCAAAATTAATTCCCTTCCAAAATTTCTCGCCTAGATGAGGCCCCCACTTATTACATATACGACAGACCACGAACTGGAATGACACTGAAGAACATTTGTGTTGTTGTTATTGTGGTCTTCATACCGCAGACTGGTTTTTTTGTGGCCCAGCCTCGTCGCCGCTTTTGTGTCTCGTTTCCGTCGTAGGTGTCGGTGGCCGAGTAGGAAGACCGACACAGGAATAAAGGTAGCACGCTTGTGCAGGTACGAAGGTGAGCAGCCAGTGGGACAGCAGAAACTAGAAACACTAGAATAAATTAGAACGAGATATATATTGCACAGAATTTATACAGTACTTAACTTTTACATAGCTCGGTACTACAGATTGCTGATACTTAGTTGAGCTAGATGCCTGCCTAGTGTCTGTCCGATAGCAAAGTCTTCACTGGTGCCTATCTGATTCCGAAGTGTTAACTGGTTCCTATCTCAGTCCCAAGTGAACGATGTCGTTCAGTGGTGGCCACGAGCGGAGTTGTAACAGAGGGCGCTCGTGGCTGACGTCGTAAGAACGCCGCGCCGTGCGTGCATGGCGGCGCGCGGCGAAAGTAGGTGGCGCGCACTTTGGACTTGTGCGACACCACAGGTTTGATGCAGCTCTCCACGCTACCCTGTCCTGTACAAGCCTCTTCATCTTACTGTATTCCTCCCTCGATCTCCCTCTATGATTTTTACCCCACACGCGGCCTTCTAATGCTAAGTTGACGATACCTAGAAGTCTCAGAATGTATCCACTTATCTATCCCTTCTCCTAACCAGGATATGTCAGAAACTCCTTTTCTTCACATTTCTGTTTTGCATCTCCTCAATAGACACGTGATCTACCCATCTAATCTTCATCATCCTTCTGTATCACCATATTTCAAAAGCTTCTATCATCTTTTGTCTGAACTCCTTATCGTCCATGTTTCATTCCCATAGAATGCTACACTCCAAAGCTTTTAGAAAGGAGTTTCTAACATTTAAACTAATATTGTACGTCAACAAATTTCGCTTCTTCTGAAACACTTTTCTTCCTATAGCCGATTCTGAATTTTATATCTTCTTCACTTCGCCCATCAGATCTTGCTACCCAAATAAAAAAAACTCATCTGCTACTTTTATTGTCTCATTAACTAATTTAATTACTTCAGCATCGCCCGATTTTCTGACACTACATTCCATTACACTAGTTTTACTCTTGTCGATGTTCATCTTCTATCTTCCTTTCGAGACACTGCCCATCCTATTTCATTGCTTTTCCAGGTCCTTTGCTATCTCTGACAGGATTACTGTGTCATCAGTAAACCGCAAAATTATTATTTCTTCTGCCTGAACTTTAATTCCCTCTCTAAATTTCTCCTTCATTCCTTCACAGCCTGCTCATTTTACAAATTGAACAACATTGCGATTTTTTCATGTCCTTCGACTCTAATAGTTGCTGCCTGCTTTTTCTACAACTTATATTTTTCCATCTCCTTTCTTCAAAATTTGGTAGAGTGTATTCCAGTCAACGTGGTCCAAAACTTTCTTCAGACCCTACATTTCTTCTACATTTCCCCTACATTTCTCCTAAATCCAAAACTGAAATCCTTCACAAAGGTCGGATTCCATCAGGTTTTCCATTCGTCTGTAAATAATTAGTGCTAGTAATTTGCAACTGTGACTTATTTTACTGATAGTTCTGTAATTTTCACATTTGTCTGCACTTGCTTTCTTAGGAATTGGAATCACTATATTCTTCTTGTAGTCTGAATGTATTTCCACTGTCACATAAGTCTGACGTATCACGTGGAACAATTACTTCATAACTGGCTCTCCTAACGATAATAGCAGTTCAGACCGTATTCTCCAGGGTCCTTGTTTCTACTCAATTTTTTTTAGTGTTCTGTCAAATTCTTGTCGTAGTATAGTATATCCTATATCATGTACCTCTACTTCGGCGTCCATTTCTAGAATATTGCATTCAAGTTTATTTCCTTTGTACAGGCCCTCTATGTATTCTTTGCATCTTTCAGCTTCCCCTTCTTTACTTAGTACTGGCTTTCCATATGAGTTCTTGACATTCAATACACTTGTTTTATATTGCATTACATTTTATTATATTGTATTGCATTGTGTTGTATTACATTTTATATACGAGAGTTAATTAGTGGCAACAATTTATTCACAACCGATAGAAAAGCTTCACATGTTTGCACGTTATTACCAGCGTTGTGTAGAAACCGTTGCCAGCGATGTGGAAGGCGTTAACAGATCCTGTTCTGTTGATGGGGCGTATGGGACAGTCTACCTCCTGTCGAATCTTTGCAACAATTCTGAAGCGAATGCCACGAAGTGGTTCCTTAATCTGCGGAATCAAATAAAGTCACAAAGACGTAAGTGCGGAGAGTATGGTGAATCGATAGAGTACTTCCCAGACCCATCGACCGAACAGAGCAGCCACAGCTTGGACTGTATGCGCCCGCGCATTGTCGTACAAAATGATGGGTTTGTTTCACAGAAAGTGTTGCCGTTTCTTTCGCAAAGCTGGTCGCAGATGATGCTCCAAAAACAAACGGTAATACTGTCCATTGACGGTCTGGGTTTATCCTGTTTTAAGAACATAGTGACACCTTTACATTAGAGCCCTCGCTCACAAGTGACTGTGTTTTCCTCGATAGTGCGCACGCCGGTGACGTGGGGCGGGCGAGTCCATTTGTTCGGAGGTAAGGTAGGTATGTCAACAACGTGTGCTATCAGTTTTTTAAGCTTATGGACTTCACTGCGGGGTCATCTGTCCCTAAATTTAAAAACTACTTATGTACTAACTTATACTAAAGACGACACAAATATCCATACCCGATGGAGGATTCGAACCTCCGACGCGGGAGGCCGCACGATGCGCAACGTGGTGCTCCAGACCGCTCGACTACTCCTGCGCGGACGTGTGCTATTAGCGATACTATTGCGTAGTGTCTCCAAATCAGTGATGCCACTATTTACGTTCCAGCCCTGGTAGTATTGCCAAGATCGCTTTGTTGAAACTGTTTAATTTCAATTCAGTTTCAGCAGACCTTCCTGCCACCCTCAGATGCGCTTACTTCATCATGACCGAGATGCAACAGTGCTCAAGCTGTTACCATACTGGGTCGTCAAGAAAGGGACCGTCTGTGCTCGTGAATTTATCTTGGACGTAGTCAAAATGTTTATTCCAGTTATTTATCATTGCGACGACACAATATGATAATATATAACTTGAGAACAGCCCCATCTCGGAGGCTATGGCAACAAGGTCTATTGAAACAGGTCATGAATTTAAATAAAATAGTTTCATCAAAAGGATCATGCCAATCCACAAAACAAGTCGTACGTCATCGCTCCAAAATGTGTAAGTTACATTTTATATAATTCAGGTTTTCACGCTATTATGCTATGTTAATGTACAACGTAAATTCAAAGGTCAAGTTTATTATGAGAGTTACAGCACTGACACCAGGCTAATAATAACATAGTGCTCCGAGAATATATCATTCATATAAAATCGTAAGCTACCCTATTGATGTTACAATAGGTTTAACTTGCTACAGCTACTCTTATATGAACTCCACAATTAATGACGATAAAGAAGTGTCAACCCCTGGCAAATATTTTTCAAGCTGAATTTTGAGAATTTATCAATCAGTGGGGGATATACCAGGAGCAGTAGTAAAATATGTTACGTGGTGGTAGTATAGACAAAATGCAGTAAAAATTCTGTATATCTTGTGTCCTATTTCTATTGAGTTCAGAGGTACAGCTGTAAGTACTGTCGGTGACAGAATTCGCGAGACCCCTCGCCTAATCGCTATACACAACCGCAAAGTTCTGCTGCTTGGTGGGAAGTATATACAGCTAGGCAACACGATCGTACATACTGTCGATTACCCATCTGACTCGAAATCTGAAAGGAAAAATGTTATCTTCCAGTATCGCAGCCAGTTGTAACAACACGCGAGCTTTCTATGCGACGTGAAGGCGACTTCGAAAACTGATTTTACAAACTGCTTTGCGTATTAGCCATAGCGTTTTAAGCTGTTCGCGACCGACTAATTCCTTTCCACATTTCTTTTCTTATAGTTTCAATGAACAAAGACAGCCATTACAATTGAGATGCTGCAGTCCGTGAATATTTTCGGACGTTACTGACACATTCAAATGGAAAAATTGCATGCATATCATAGAATTAATTCAATTACATGAATGGACTTTGTTATGAAGCTAAGTGTTACATACTGGCGAGCTCGGTGTTCGCCACTTGGCTTCCTCAGAGGTTAAAGAGATCTTTTGGTGTGAGTTGGTCACTGGCGAGTATCGAAGACGATATGTTTCGCATACTAATCAAAAATATAAACCCGCCAAACCACCCGCACCGAGTAATACATCATGCAGGAAGCAGACGTCTGAACAATCACCTTAGAAAGAAGTCGGTCATCTATTCAAAGAAGCAGGCATTAATTTGATAATGCAAACAGCAAAAACAAGTAGATTGAATAATTTGTAAAATCTCAAACCTAAGAGTCGACTTTTTGTGATTCTCCATCGTAGCAATTAGAGGAGTGAAAGATTTTAAAGCTCATTCCTTGGTTTTAGAAGCCGCAGCCGTTTTTTCTGTAGTAGGACAGCATTACACACCGGTGGGTTTCAGTTACTGTGCAGAATACAAAACCACGGTTTTTCATCAAAAGCGTGCGTAGTTTCCTGCCACTTATGAATAGGTAGTAGACCTATGTTCCTGCAGAGATTCGATAAACGGCTCTGCTATAGTATGTGTGGGTGGCGCCGGCATAAATGCGCAGATGCGTAACACGAGGTCCTAGGATCGATCTGATATCCGCAGCACTTTTATTTTTAATTATTCACTCATTTTCACTAGTTTAAATCCGTATTTTTCACATGCGTAACTTTTCTGCTCCGTAACAACTTTGGTAGCGATTATGGTATCAAAAAGTTTTAACTCTTCATTCAGCCAGTTGATATGATAACAAAGAGAAGTTTTGAATGAATGAACGAAATAGACACGCTATTTGCGTCAGATGTTATGAGCAGATTTACACTGCCACCAGAAAAATGCAACAGATCGTGTGAGTCATAGCGTAAGTTTTTCCAAGACAGATAATAAACGTTGGTTTCAGGGCACATATGGTATGGATTTATAAATATCAAACAAATTACCTGAAATAAGTGCATACTGGAAAACGTTGCCTTTATGTGGGATCAAAACTTGACAAGCACATACCAAGAGTGTAATAGCTACAACGACAACTTCCGAATGTGATTGTCTTAATAAAGGCTAATTATATCCCCTTATACGTTTGCGTGTTGAAAGTCTCAACACTAGGGATCGCTGGATGGGTCTCACCTACTTGGGCCAATCTGTGCGAGAAGAAACACGAATATGAACCTTTTAAATTCCTACAATATCTCCCCTGTGTAGGCCATAGGAAAAGAGAAAACTCACGCCAAATGATTCAACTACAGATAGGTGCAATATCAGCTAATATTGAGGCTCACCATTGCTGATGACGGTGTTTTCGGTGTTGCGAAGTAACTAAACGATTAGCCTTTGAATGAAACAACACGGGTTTGAATCCCGTCCCTTCCAAAATACTTTTCTTATATTAACCCTTGTAGTTTTAATTATCAGTTATAATAATTTCAATGCATAGTATATATATTTGGTTTCGTTATTACTAATTTAAATAATTAATATGTCTTATTTTATCATTAAATTTTCATAATTCGAACTATTAAATAAAAATAATATTTCAAAAATTGTACCACGTATTTATATGCCGAAGTAATATTACATTCCTTAGGGTGTTCATCGTCAAAGAAAATCTCCACACTATGCAGACTTTACCAAAGTATTTTAAGCGAGAAATTTTTTCCGAAATATGCTTCGCTGCAAAGCATACTTTATTCAAGTTTTTAAGTAAATAACTTTTGATTTTTGTGCATACCAAGTGTATGTATGGGAATTGTAGCACTGAATTGATGCTGTAGGATTGAATGTGTTTTAATTGAGACACCTCTTGACTTCAACGTTCGTGGCACACTGAAACGTTTAAGCAAATTTAAATTTCATAAATAAAAAGTTTACATTGCGAGGGGTAATATGAAATGAACAAAAATGTAAGGAGTACCGGGGAATCGAACCTTGACTTCCAACTTCGCACTCCAAGCACTTGTCCACTACGCTAGGCACACTCCTCAAAGGCCGGAAGTTTATAAGCAGCTTATATAACACTTATTTGTTCAAATTCAAATGTTTGTAAACCTATCGGACCAAACTGCGTGGTCATCAGTCCGTAGCTTACAAACTACTTAAACCTAGGTAAACTAACCTACGGACAAACACACACACCCATGCCCCAGGGAGGACTCGAACCTCCACGGCGAGCAACCACGCGCTCCGCAGCGAGGTGCTTTAGACCGCTCGGCTACTCCACCGCGGCTAACACTTATTTGTCTGTGAGAAATTTTCGCCACCGTATTCGCTTTCCCTTTAGCCAACTCCTACGGGATATTTTGGGAATTTGAAAGGTTTGTCAACTTCCTTCTCGCAGGGTTTGAACAAAATCTTTGAAAACCATCCCGCAATCTACTCTGTCAGTCATAAACATTCTACAGTATAAACCGAAGGCAGAATCGTTGAGGAAATGTCCCTTCCCCCTCCTCAATCCATGAGAGTTAAAATTCTAGGAGTAGGAAGATCCTCATCCATGATCCACGGACTGAGACGCGATATTTTTGTGAAATTCAGTGTCCTGTTGCTGCGACAGTCGTAAAAATTGTGGGAATAAGGTTTATGAAGTAGTTTCTATTAATATTTATAAAGAAACTTTACGCTGTAGCTACGAATGCCTGATCTACGAAACAGCAACGAATCTAAATCATTAATACGAACGTGTTTCTGACGGCATTTTGACTCGTGAGTGTTCTATAGTTCAAAGGCACATGCGTTAACTTGAGAGTAATTTTGCAAAAAAATTTGTAACAAAAAGTGAGGGAGACGTATGTCGACCACGCTACTAAACACCCACATGCAACGTCTTGGTATTCTGGGGTGTTCATTCTAATATCAATCGCTGTTTTATGTGCTCTGACTTTATTGAAAGCAGTACGGTTTTTGTAATAAATGAAGCATGTCAAGTTACCAAAAAAAGGTGGTCTTATTTTTGTCACCCTGATTTCTTTAATGAACAGTTTCATATTAACAACATACCTAACGCAAGAATCATTTATTAAACGTCTGAGACCAACTGAATAACATAGTTGTGATAAAGAGTTTAACTTCCGTTTAATTTTTTTAAATTTTGCCTTCATCACCCTTCCTGACCAACGTGCTTCGTCCACAATGCTTTTTTTTATACTTGTTTCGTCTCCTGTACTAAAATTGTTTACAATTTGTTAATTTATTTATTCCCTAAATTACTCTTGAAACGTTTTACTGTTCTTTGTCGTTGAAAAAATACACCATAATAAAATGAAATTATAAATTACAACGTAAAAACATACTGCATGTGTTTTAAAAGAAATAAACTAAAAATCCTTTCATTTCGTTTGGTGAGATCTTGATTCTGTTCTAGTGAACCTCAGTGTTTCTCAAACTGTTTGAAACCTTTGCTTTTTTTGCCTATGGTATACAAAAGGTGGATCTTATGAGTAGCACTCTTACACCGTGACATACTTAACCATTCTAAATAAATAAACTTCTGCTAATGTTGCTCTGAATCACGTATAACCGCCTTCTGCATCCGCAACGATTCGAAGCTTATTGGGTATTCTCGTTTCTTATTACGTTATTTCGGGCTATCCGAAGTAACAGACACCATACCAATATAATTAATTACGACACGCGAAGACGGCGTTTCTTCAATCACTTCACCGTTATGTAGTCATACGTTCGAACTCGCACGATAGGGGCGCTACAGCCATAACGTGCAATTCTGGAAGTTTGAGACGGATGCGGGGCGAGCACCGGTAGCCACGTGGTTAAGTTCACCGCTGTCCCAAAGCTGGAGACCCAAGTTAGATTACCGGCCTCCTTCACATTTTCACTTGTCGCCATTGTTTAATTTCAAGCCGCGGTGGAGTGGCCGAGCGGTCTAAAGCGTCTCGCTGCGGAGCGCGCGGTTGCTCGCCGTGGAGGTTCGAGTCCTCCCTGGGGCATGGGTGTGTGTGTTTGTCCGTAGGTTAGTTTACCTAGGTTTAAGTAGTTTGTAAGCTACGGACTAATGACCACGCAGTTTGGTCCGATAGGATTACAAACATTTGAACATTTTGATTTAATTTCAATGTCCTAATGTAGCACTATCGATCCTTTTCTTCCTAATCCTTATTCCGTCACCTACTTCACAATTGCTTACTAGGCAGACTACTCTCCACTAGACCATCGCACCACTAGCGATTAAGGCGCCTCCACGTCACAAACTTTACTTCAGCTTTTGTGTTCCAAAGAATGTTGGAACAACTGCCAAGGCTCTCCACGCAGCGAAATAGACTAGTAAGCATGGATGTCTGTGTTCGATCCCCGACCGCATCACAAATTTTAATTCAATGCTTCACCTTTATCTTTAATGTCTTTGACATCTTTGAGAAGAAAAACCGTCTCAGGTGTCGTGTATTTGCTTTTACATTGATATTCCTTCATAACTATTTGAAAATTCTTGTTTCTTTTTGTTTGGGCCTCTCTATCTCCCCTTCTAGGCTGAACTTCCCTCACAAATTACGCCTGCATCGGCGATCTTCTATATTTAAACTTATCGCAGATGTTTTAAATACAATTCTGCACAACCATATTTGTTTTAGAGATTGATTAAATTTAGAAAATGAGTACTTCTTCTCTCGGAAAAATAAATATTACGATTCCTGATGAAAATTAGTCTGTGCGTCCAGTTTAAACTTACAGATTTCTGGGGCACGGCCCACCGCCTCACAGCGGCCGGCCAACTAGCTAGCCGGCCAGCCGGCTCAGGACTGCCATGCTTACGTCGGATGACGTGCGCGCCGGGGCCTGTCTTTCTCGTAGGCAACGCTCCACGACTGCAGACGTAACGCCGACTGGTGAAGCACGACATTCACTGTCGAGTCGCCACCAGGTTTCTCATGTGATTCAGGACTCTTGGAACATTTTGAAACAAAATCCGCTTCGACTGCAATTAACTTTATTTAAAAAAAGCACTACCGGTTTCGCGTCCTGTAGACACATCATCAGGTGCTAAAATTTCTTAGAAAAACATATCTGCCATTTAGCCTTCCCCAGCGTTCACGTTAAATTTAAAACAATCGAAAGCTTAACTTCACGTCCTCGTTAAAAAGTATAAAACTTGAACGCTGTTGCGTTAGTCCTAGTTTTTAAAAATATACTGGGGGTGGAGGGCAGGTGAAACGGTGCCATGTAGAAGCGGTGTTGGCGCGAAACCGACCGAGGCAACACTCTTGGAACCAGTTACTTGAATGTCCATGTTACGTGATTAGAGTTGTGGGTTCACTGCCCGACGGACTTCGAGCCGTCTTTGAGGCTGAAGGAGGATATACGGGATGTTGAACAGTATTAGTAGAGTTTCTTGGCTGGCCGCAGTGGCAGAGCGGTCTGCGGCTCGCCAGTCAGGGTCTCGACTGCCACTACGGTCTGGGGTTCGAATTCCCCCCTTGGGCATGGATATTTGTGCCGTCCTTAGTATTAGCTAGTTCATAAATAGGTTGAAATTTAAGGACTGATGACCCCGTACGTAAGTCCCATAAGCTCTGCAAACATTTGAACATTTTGATTTGATTTCTTGTTTTGTTTGGTTCGTTTTTTAAGCAGCCAGAGAATTTATTTCTTATAAAGAAGAGTTACTTACTATTATTTTAAGGGACAGTTGTAAGTTTAAACTGTACGTATAAAACTAATTTTCATCAGGATTCGTAATAATAATTTCTATTTTTCCGTGAGAAGAACTATTCAGTTTCTATATTCAATAATAGTAATAATAAAACTTGGATGTGCAGAACTGTATTTTAAACATCTAAACATCTCCAAAAAGTTTAGGGTACAAGATCGCCGATGAAGGCGTAATTTGTGAGTGAAGCTCAGTTCAGCCTAGAAGAGCAGATACGGAGGTCTAAAGAAAAAGAAACAAGAACGCAAATATTTATGAACGAGGTGAAGGAATAAGAATTAGGAAGGAAAGGAATGATAGTGGTGAATTAGGGAATTGAAATTAAACAAAGGCGATAAGTGAAAATATGAAGCGGGACGGGAATCAAACCCGTGTCTCCCGCTTCGGGCCAGCGGTGAACTTAACCACGTGGCTACCGGTGCTCGCCCCGCGTCTGTCTCAAACTCCACAAGTTGCACGCTATGGCTGTAGCGCCCATATCGTGCGAGGTGGAACGTATAACCGCATATGCGGTGAAGTGATTGAAGAAACGCAGTCTTCGCGAGTCGTAATTAATTATATTGGTATGATGTCTGTTACTTCGGATATGCCCGAAATAACAGACACCACACCGATATAATAAGAAACGAGAATACCCAAAAGGCTTCGAATCGTTGCGGAAGCAGTATTAGCAGAAGACGTTCATTTATTTATAATGGTTTAGTATGTAACATTATAAGAGTACTACTCATAGGACCCACTGTTTGGCTACCATTGGCAAAAAAACAAACGAGTCAAACTGGCTGAGAAACACCGAGGTTCAATAGAATAGAAAAAAAATTCACCTACGAAATGCAATCATTTTTAGTATATTTCTTTTAAAGCGGATGTAGTATGTTTTAACGTTCTAATCTATGATTTCATTTTAATATTGTGTACTTTTTTTTCGATGAGGGAGAACAGTATTATTTTTAAACATTAATTTACGGAATGAATAACATATTGTGAACAATTATAGTACAGAAGACGAAGCAAGTATAAAAAAGCGTTGTGGAAGAAGCAAATTCGTCTGGAAGGGCGATAAAGGCCAAATAAAAAATAAAACACAATGAAACCCTTTATCATAACTATTGTTGATGGTAAGCAGCCATAAACGACATGCCTCTTTATTCAGGTCAGAGGTTTCCAGTAAGTTTCTCGAAGTAGGTTGCAAAGCTCTTTGTACGATATAAAGTAGTAATTTTCAGGGTATATCGATAGTATACAAGGTAAGCGCCAATAACTTCGGTCGTGGAGCAATGGATTTTATACATTAATTTCAAATTCGTCTTGTAGCGGTGTATAAAACTCACTTCTGAACCAGCTAACAGATACAAAGACTATAACAGAGGTACGAAACTTTTGTATTTTTTGTTCATACAACAGCGTACTTTGTTTCACCATTAGATTTCCCGAAGGTTAGTTCTTTGCTTGCAACTAAGACTATCGAAATGGTATTAAAAACATTAAAAACTCCTCAAAACCAACAAACAGTCTAGACGCTCAAATCAATACGTAACTGCCATGTCATAATTTTTTTTTTTTTTTTTTTTTTTTTTTTTTTTTTTTTTTTTTTAACAGTTTAAATTTTTGTTAAGCTTATGGGATTTAACTGCGGGGTCATCAGTCCATAAACTTACAAACTACTTATGAACAACCTTATACTGTAGACGGTACAAACATCCATTCCAAAGGGGGGGATTCGAACCCTCGAGGGGGAACGGCCTCACACATCATAGCGTAGCGCCTCAATGCGCTCGGCCATTCCTCCGCAGCCATGTCATTATTAAGATATAATTTGATAGTTGCTTCGAGGTTAATGTGTTACACATTCAACAGAATACAATTTTAATAGACCATACACGCCTTTTTTCAGCTTCACGACATGTTAATGTTCAAATATAAATAAGTTATTATAGACTTATTGTTTAATAATGTAAGAATTGCCGCTAATTTGGCAACTAACAGGCGGGCTATATGAAACCATCCAATAATAAAATTTTTAATTCCGTTCACAATAATATAACCTAGAACGAGAATCCATTAGGAGATCGGTATCAGGATAACTAGGCATCATAAGGCAAACAGTCCAATGAAGAAAAGACAGGTTCAGACACATCAGTGGGCAGTCGAGAAGAGGCTAGGCATGTCTCTGCTCAATCGCAGCGAATGTCTCGTCCTCCAGTCAGTGCTTGTGGCAGGCCAGTGGTTTGAACGGAAGTAAACGGGGCACTTCACAGCACGGCTAGCGCGTGTAAACAAACTTCCTTACACGACAATCTACTACAGCTAAATCTTACCAACTGTTATTCAGTTGGTCTCAGACGTTTAATAAATGATTCTTGCGTTAGGTATGTTGTTAATATGAAACTGTTCATTAAAGAAATCAGGGTGACAAAAATAAGACCACCTTTTTTTGGTAACTTGACATGCTTCATTTATTACAAAAACCGTACTGCTTTCAATAAAGTCGGAGCACATAAAACAGCGATTGATAGTAGAATGAACACCCTAGAATACCAAGACGTTGCATGTGGGTGTTTAGTAGCGTGGTCGACATACGTCTCCCTCACTTTTTGTTACAAATTTTTTGCAAAATTACTCTCAAGTTAACGCATGTGCCTTTGAACTATAGAACACTCACGAGTCAAAATGCCGTCAGAAACACGTTCGTATTAATGATTTAGATTCGTTGCTGTTTCGTAGATCAGGCATTCGTAGCTACAGCGTAAAGTTTCTTTATAAATATTAACAGAAACTACTTCATAAACTTTATTCCCACAATTTTTACGACTGTCGCAGTAACAGGACACTGCATTTCATAAAAATATCGCGTCTCAGTCCATGGATCATGGATGAGGATGTTCCTACTCCTAGAATTTTAACCCTCATGGATTGAGGAGGGGGAAGAGACATTTCCTCAACGATTCTGCCTTCGGTTTATACTGTAGAATGTTTATGACTGACAGAGTAGATTGCGGGATGGTTTTCAAAGATTTTGTTCAAACCCTGCGAGAAGGAAGTTGACAAACCTTTCAAATTCCCAAAATATCCCGTCCGAGTTTGCTAAAGGGAAAGCGAATACGGTGGTGAAAATTTCTCACAGACAAATAGGTGATGTATAGGCTGCTTATTAACACCCAGACTTCGAGGAGTGTGCCTAGCGTAGTGGACAAGTGCTTGGAGTGTAAAGTTGGAAGTTAAGGTTCGATTCCCCAGTACTCCTTACATTTTTGTTCATTTCATATTACCCCTCGCAATGTAAACATTTCATTTATGAAATTTAAATTTACTTAAACGTTTCAGTGTGCCACGATCGTTGAAGTCAAGAGGTGTCTCAATTAAAACACATTCAATCCTACAGTATCAATTCAGTGCCACAATTCCCATCCATACATTTGGAGTGCACAAAAATCAACAGTGAAAAGTTATTTACTTAAAAACTTGAATATAGTATGCTTTGCAGCGAAGCATATTTCGGATAAAATTTCTCGCTTAAAATACTTTGGTAAAGTCTGCATAGTGTGGAGATTTTCTTTGACGATGAACACCCTAAGGAATGTAATATTACTTCGGCATATAAATACGTGCTACAATTTTTGAAATATTATTTTTATTTAATAGTTCGAATTATGAAAATTTAATGATAAAATAAGACATATTAATTATTTAAATTAGTAATAACGAAACCAAATATATATACTATGCATTGAAATTATTATAACTGATAATTAAAACTACAAGGGTTAATATAAGAAAAGTATTTTGGAAGGGACGGGATTCAAACCCGTGTTGTTTCATTCAAAGGCTAATCGTTTAGTTACTTCGCAACACCGAAAACACCGTCATCAGCAATGGTGAGCTTCAATATTAGCTGATATTGCACCTATCTGTAGTTGGATCATTTGGCGTGAGTTTTCTCTTTTCCTATGGCCTACACAGGGGAGATATTGTAGGAATTTAAAAGGTTCATATTCGTGTTTCTTCTCGCACAGATTGGCCCAAGTAGGTGAGACCCATCCAGCGATCCCTAGTGTTGAGACTTTCAACACGCAAACGTATAAGGGGATATTATTAGCCTTTATCAAGACAATCGCATTCGGAAATTGTCGTTGTAGCTATTACACTCTTGGTATGTGCTTGTCAAGATTTGATCCCACATAAAGGCAACGTTTTCCAGTATGCACTTATTTCAGGTAATTTGTTTGATATTTATAAATCCATACGATATGTGCCCTGAAACCAACGTTTATTATCTGTCTTGGAAAAACTTACGCTATGACTCACACGATCTGTTGCATTTTTCTGGTGGCAGTGTAAATCTGCTCATAACATCTGACGCAAATAGCGTGTCTATTTCGTTCATTCATTCAAAACTTCTCTTTGTTATCATATCAACTGGCTGAATGAAGAGTTAAAACGTTTTGATACTATAATCGCTACCAAAGTTGTTACGGAGCAGAAAAGTTACGTATGTGAAAAATACGGATTTAAACTAGTGAAAATGAGTGAATAATTAAAAATAAAAGTGCTGCGGATATCAGATCGATCCTAGGACCTCGTGTTACGCATCTGCGCATTTATGCCGGCGCCACCCACACATACTATAGCAGAGCCGTTTATCGAATCTCTGCAGGAACATAGGTCTACTACCTATTCATAAGTGGCAGGAAACTACGCACGCTTTTGATGAAAAACCGTGGTTTTGTATTCTGCACAGTAACTGAAACCCACCGGTGTGTAATGCTGTCCTACTACAGAAAAAACGGCTGCGGCTTCTAAAACCAAGGAATGAGCTTTAAAATCTTTCACTCCTCTAATTGCTACGATGGAGAATCACAAAAAGTCGACTCTTAGGTTTGAGATTTTACAAATTATTCAATCTACTTGTTTTTGCTGTTTGCATTATCAAATTAATGCCTGCTTCTTTGAATAGATGACCGACTTCTTTCTAAGGTGATTGTTCAGACGTCTGCTTCCTGCATGATGTATTACTCGGTGCGGGTGGTTTGGCGGGTTTATATTTTTGATTAGTATGCGAAACATATCGTCTTCGATACTCGCCAGTGACCAACTCACACCAAAAGATCTCTTTAACCTCTGAGGAAGCCAAGTGGCGAACACCGAGCTCGCCAGTATGTAACACTTAGCTTCATAACAAAGTCCATTCATGTAATTGAATTAATTCTATGATATGCATGTAATTTTTCCATTTGAATGTGTCAGTAACGTCCGAAAATAGTCACGGACTGCAGCATCTCAATTGTAATGGCTGTCTTTGTTCATTGAAACTATAAGAAAAGAAATGTGGAAAGGAATTAGTCGGTCGCGAACAGCTTAAAACGCTATGGCTAATACGCAAAGCAGTTTGTAAAATCAGTTTTCGAAGTCGCCTTCACGTCGCATAGAAAGCTCGCGTGTTGTTACAACTGGCTGCGATACTGGAAGATAACATTTTTCCTCTCAGATTTCGAGTCAGATGGGTAATCGACAGTATGTACGATCGTGTTGCCTAGCTGTATATACATCCCACCAAGCAGCAGAACTTTGCGGTTGTGTATAGCGATTAGGCGAGGGGTCTCGCGAATTCTGTCAGCGTCTGTACGTACCTCGAACAAACTAAAGAGAAATGATTCTTTCGTCGGTTCTTGGTAGAATATCACCACATGAGATTGAAGCACGAATTTGTGAATGTTCAAAAAGTCGTTTGTATTTGGTTAACCGGTTTTCAACTTACAAAATTTTATATTCTGAAGATGATCTTGCCTGCCTAAAACAGGTTAACTACAAAAATATACTTGCAAGGACAACACAGAATTGTGCTCTTAATTCAATATGCTGATGTACCAAGAGCCGAAGGAAGAATCAGTGGAAATGTCCACACTCGCCTTACTTTAAATGTGTTTGGTTCACACACTAACAGCTGTAACTGTGTACTGAATATAAATTGAAACACGTTATATGACAGTCATTATAGCACGGAAATGAGCGTATGGCTTTCTTGGGCGGGAGAACCATTGCGGGTGTGTTCGGCCGCCTTAGTGTAAGTCTTTTTATTTGACGCCGCGTGGGCGACTTACGCGCCAATGATGACAGGATGATGATGTTGAGGACAACGCAAAACACCCAGTCCTCTGCCGGATATCGAACCCGGGTAGTGGTAGTCAGTGACGCTACCGCTGAGCTACGGAGGCGGACAGTCATATAGCAGTTCGTCTGTAATACCAGATCCAAATTATTTACTATTGTTCGTGAAACACCCTACGTTTGAATCATAGAACTCATAAAATAGTAATGGTCTTATAATAGTATTACTGGCCAAATTTTCTTTTATCGTTGGTTGCAGATTTCATAAGTGTAAGTGCACAAAATTTAATAAAAACTGGAACAAAACTGTAGGTTTATATGCAACACGTACACACGGACACACTGGTTTATATACCGGGCGATTCAGGAGGAATCTGCAATACTGTGGGAGGTGATAGTATGGGTAATTCTGAACAAAAAACGTTATATGAACATATATCCGATTTCCAATGATTACCGAGAAAAATGAAGAGTATGGGACATGCTTTTTGTGTACGGTTTGTGTCATGGAAATGCACTTCAGGCTGTGGATGTATATCGGAACCGATATCCAAATCTAAGAACACCAAGCTGGACAGTTTTTCCAATTTTTATCGCACATTACGTGAAACTGGTAAAGTTCCAAGTGCACCGGTGACACCCGAACGCCGGCCGCGGTGGCCGAGGGGACTCAGGCGCTTCAGTCACGGTCTGCGCGGCCACTACGGTCGGGGGTTCGAATCCCCCCTCGGGCATGGATATTTGTGCCGTCCTAGTTCGTAAGTAGTTCATAAGTAGTTTGTAAGTTTAGGGACTGATGACCCCGTAGTTAAGTCCCATAAGATTTACAAACATTTGAACATTTTGATTTTGACTTCCGAACGAGCTGCACAACAAACCTTACATGAGCATGAACAAATAGTGTATTCTGTACAAAGAAGCCCGTCAACTAGTACACGTAAAATAGCCAGACGTATGCATGTTGCACAAAGTCGAGTGTGCCGAAGAAGGACTGCATCCATTCCATCGTCAAAAAGTACAACATCTACATTCTGACGATGAAGTACAAAGATTGGAGTTTTGTCATTGGTTAAAACATAACCACAATGTCTTGCCATTTTTGTTATTTACAGATGAGGCAAAATTCACACGTGATGGTATTAATAATACCCGTAATTCGCATGAGTGGGATGTCAATAACCCACACGCTACAGTTGAGTCAAACTTCCAAATAATATTCTCAATTAACGTTTGATTTGACATGATAATCGGACCTGTAATTTTCGATGACAGAATGAATGATGAAAGGTATCTCCATTTCTTGCAAAATGAATTACCTGCATTGTTGGAAGATGTTTCCTTGCATTCGAGGTGTCGTATGTACATGCAGCACGATGGTACGCCAATACATTACACAAGACCCGTTATACAACATTTAAATCCAGTGTACCCCAACCGGTGGATTGGTAGAGGTAGCCTCATTCGGTGGCCAGCACGATCCCCAGACCTAACACCGCTGGATTTTTGTTTGTGGGTGTGCCTGAAGAATGAGGTTTATGAGATGAAAGTAAACACACGTGAGGAACTGCTTCGTAGAATCGACGTTGCTTGTACCAAACTCAAAAACCGGAAGCAGGATATAAGACGTCCAACATAAAGTACTATGGAAAGAGTGCAGAAGTGGGTCGCAGTCCATGGAAGAATCTTTGAACATTTGTTATAAAGTGTGTAGGATTAACAATGTTACAGTACATTTACACTCTTGTGGGGGGTTGATGGCATTACTTACTTTTTCAATTGAATGTTAAACTGCCATTGTTTGGTTGCTACATGTAAATACACTTTTCAGTAGTAAAAATACTTACACAGATTTCAATATTAATAATTTTCTTCCAATTATAGTGGGTGTAATGTTTTTCTCTGTTTTCACTGAAAATACATTTTTCTTGGTAACCATTGGAAATCGGATATATGTTCATATAACTTTTTTTGTTCAGAATTACCCATACTATCACCTCCCACAGTATTGCAGATTCCTCCTGAATCACCCTGTATAAAGATAGATGTACAGGACCTTACAATATACGAAATAGTGTGACTGCTGCATGGTCTTACCAGTTCCTTCTAAACGACTACGCGGTCCTATTAAAGAGAGTATCATTCCAATAACGGCTTAAGATGTCCTTCACCACCAGCAAAAATTTCCAGCTTCACCCCTACACAGACATTTAGTGAACAGTAGATTGCTCCACTTAGCCAACATATACTGTCCCGCTCAACCCCTTGCATTTTTGGTTATGGGGACACTTGAATTCACATTAACGGTGAACAAATACTTCAGCAGCCTGTCATTACATCGTTTCACAGGGTGCGTGATACACTAATACGTCGGACAGAAACATGCTTTAGTCTGAATGGACACCATACTGAGCATACATAGGGCGAGCCACTTAAAATTGTTTTTCGGAATATTTATAAAACTACAAATCGGATTAGTAAACGTTGCAATAAACTTTCTTCACTTAGTAGAGGTACAACTATTGACCTGAAGCTCCATCCCCCTACACGTCCCATGGGGGCGGGACGGGGATGGTGACTTAGAAATCCTCAAAAGCAACCCCTTTTTTCCAGATTTCGATTCTTCAGGAATAATATGTATCTTTTGTATGAAACATTTGTTTTGTTTCATGATAGATGGTGCTGTAATTGTCAGAAATATAAATGAGTTGGAATTGTGGAAAATCGGTAATATCTCAAGAAATACACATCAGATTCGCATTCAAAGAACAGTTTTTTTTTTACATTTTTATAGTGCTTTCATGTGACACCTTCCACAGTCGATTGAAGCACAGCCTGTGATGATGCTCACAGTCCACGGTCTGACTGGTCATTGGACATCAATGATTCGGACTGTACACATCTCTGCGTAATTGTTTCACGATGTTGACGATTTGAGAGTGAGTAGATATCGTTTCCTCGTACTCTGAAACTCGTAAAAATGTTGAAAAAGTTCATGAAAGGTATGCTAATCTGTTCCCTGATATGAACGTTCCTTCTGCAACTTTTCGCAGTATTGTCGAACTGTTTACTGAGTCTCGAAGTGTTAAACCTAGAGAAAGAGTCCGATTTGTATTTATACCAGGTAATACCGATGTTCAACGATTTTCAACTCGTTTCATTTTTGCCGATTACCATCAAAAGAATAAGAATGTTTCATACTAAAGTTACATAGTGCATTGCTCAGAGAATACAAATCTGCAATAAAATATCAGGGTTCCTATTTAAGAGTTCATAGTCACCCCCACCCCTGAGAATGAAAGGTAGCCTTTCGTTTACCTTCCATACAATATTCTATTTTGTTCCTTCCGATCGTTGAGCGTAATTGTAATTCCTAGGTATTTAGGTGAATTTATGGCCTGCAGATTTAATTAATTTATCGCGTTCATGAAGTTTAACGGATTTCTTTCAGTACTCATTGTAACGCTTCCCTGTGTAATGCCAGATATCACTTCTGATTTGCTCCATGACTTTCCTTCAGTTAACTACGTACTGCGTCCTTTCTATCAGGAAACTGAGAATTCTGTAGCGTTATCGCACAAGAACGAAATTTGATTAGAAGACGCTTGTGAGGTACAGTGTCAAACGCCTGCCGGAAATAGAGAAATATGTAATCTATTTGAGATCCCTTGTCAATAGCACGCGTCACTTCATGTAAGTAAATAGCTAGTTGTGTTTCACAAGAATGATGCAGTCTGTATGGCTGGAATAATAAATCGTTCTGCTCGAGGTAAGTTATAATGTAAGAGGAAAGTATATGCTGTAAGATCCTTTAGCAAATTGACGTCAGTGATATAGGCCGGTAGTTTATCTGATCACTCCACTTGCCTTTTCTTGATACTGGAGTGTCCTGCGTAACATTCCATGCTTTGGGTACTGATCTTACACTAAACGAGCTAGGTATGGAACAGATAGCTAGGTATGAAATTGTTCCCTCAGCATACCGTGAAAGGAGCCTGATCGGCAGAGGCACCAGGCCAGTGAGCGCCCGGTGGAGTGAATGGCAGCCATCTTGACACCCCATCTTGACACTGCAACAGGTGGACGCCTCTGCCTGAAGCATCAGCTTTCCAGCTGACTGCAAGATGGACCGTTGAAACTGCTACATCGTCCGCCTAGAGAAGCCTTCCTTCCCTAACGCTTTTATCCGGTTTAGCGGAATACTATGTCTCATGTCATGACAAGCAGCCACTGTCTTTTTCATTTGTGATAACGCAGCCACCGAATCATACATGGAATTGATAGGGCAGTTACAGGGCCTGTCTCGGGATTCGAAATTTGCATGCAGCAATCCTAAAAATCCCTCTCTCGTCAAAAGACATGTTATTAACGAACAATCCTGATATCCTCTGCCATGATTTATTGAAGCTTATAGATCCCATATTAAAGGCTTACCTCCAGATCATTCGAGCACACGATTTCACTCCATTGTCTGACATGTAAACGATAAGATCAGCAAGGCACATTTTAGACTTCATCCCCATGGAGTAACAACCACTCAACATTAACCGCCGCCAACAAGTTATGCATACAATATTTCATCTTGAACCAAAGGGAGCAATGTAAAAAGCAGAAGGCGCGGTGCTCCACTTGTAGAAAAAGTGAAGACAGAAGTTTGCCGACCCTAACCGCCTACGGCTTCGTCGAGTCCAGCTAAACAATTCTATTGTAGCCAAATGTTCAAATGTTTGTTAAGCTTATGGGACTTAACTACGGGGTTATCAGTCCCTAAACTTACAAACTATTTACCAACTACCTTATAGTAAAGACGGCACAAATATCCATGCCCGAGGAAGGATTCGAACCCCCGACTGTAGTGGCCGTGTAGACCGTGACTGGAGAGCCTCAGTGTCCTCGGCCACTGCGGCCGGCTATTGTAGCCAATATTAAATTAATTTCAGTCACTTCAGCATCACGAAGGAATCTTTTTAACATGTTGGTTTTGATTAATAATTAAATCTTTAGTGGATGGGTCGGCACCATGTTTTTTTTAACACCTAACATGGAAAGTATGAAGCAAGATTAATTGTGAGGTGTTAACTGATGTGATTTTAATAATCAATTAAATATGGTCTGATATTATTCTGGGATCTAAGTAACACGCGTTGGTCAGGTGCGTCGTGATACTATCAAAGCATTATCATTACCATATTCAAACCCCTGCATTTTCAAACATTCAGCCCAAGCACGATGGCATTTCATTTTCAAAGTGAACAGCTGATTCAGCACTTTGTCAATTTTACTCTCTCCCTTACTGAATGGTATGACACAAGATACAATTTCTATCAAAACACACACACACACACACACACACACACACACACACACACATATATATATATATATATATATATATATATATATATATATATATATATATATTAGAACCCCGCCAAAAAGATTTTGTGAAACAGGAGATTACTACTAAATGACGTACTCGAGGCAGAATCCATTCTTTTATCATTTAATTTAGAAACCAATTGACATACTAACTAAATAACAAAATTTGTTACACAGAAAAAAATATAGAAATATTATTTAACATCCTAAACAAAGTGGAATTACTTTCACAAACAAGGTAACAAAAATACGACTGAGTTCCTGCTTAAGTCCATGACATTCGATTACAATCTTAAACTGCCCACAAATGGAATTTTCACACATAATAACAACTGTGAGCTGCTTCGAAGGATTCGTACCAATTGATGAGTACATTCGCTTCAATATTAGTTTCCCTATGGTTAGCAGTGAGCGAGCAACACATTACCCAAGTAGACAGGCTCTCGGAAGGTCTGGAAGCGCAGCACTCGGTTGGCAGCGATTTGCTGGCAAGCTGAAAATCCGCGCCGCGAAAGTTGCAGTGAACTGTGTTCAGTGAAGCAGATGAAACATTTACCACTAATCACAGCTTTGTCTTATCGTTAGACTGACAGTGTCGGGCAGTTCCTCTATTATTCGGTTCGGTTAATTTATCAGAACGCACTCCAGCGTATATATGCGAGTACGATTCAGTAGAACCAGGTAGGTTAACAACTGGCCCCTAGCGCAACGTGCAGCTAGTAATAGACAACAGCTGTTCAATTTCCTATGACCAATGAATCGGAAATTCTACGTTATTGGCTTAGTATACTTTGCAATTACCGACAATCTCCAAGTCACTATGACAAGAAATCAATAACAAAAACAAACTCGCGTCCACACACAAGCGGCTATCAGTCAGACACTCCGCTGGTGGCGCCGATAAAAACTTCTGACACTGTCACAGCGCTGACGGACGCCAGAAGCCTGTCTGCGCCTGACCGCAAATCGGTCTCGAGCGGAGTCCCTCCTCAGACCCTGAAGCCTGACCTTCCTCTCCGGCTGGAAGCCACGCCCCCACCAGTCACATGCAGCCCTAAATGGCCTACTTGCGTGGTGTCACGAAACATTGACCCAGCTGTCATATTATATTTACGCCGCTAATCGCAGGGCTTTCTACCGTCGCCAGCACAAGCCCCGCCCCTGATGTTCAAATGTTTGTTAAGGTTAAGGGATTTAACAGCGGAATCATCAGTCCCTAAACATACAAACTACTTATAAACTACCTTATACTAAAGACGACACAAACATCCGTGCCAGAGGGGGATTCGAACCCCCGACCGTAGCGGCCGTGCAGACTGTGACTGGAGCGCTACAGACCACTCGGCCACTGCGGCCGGCCCCGCCCACGAGACGAACCTTCCCCAGGTAATGTCATTGACCTGTCACCTTGGCAGTCAAAAATTTCAAGTTGGCTCGCATTTCAAAAGAAAAAAGGAAGGAAAACACTCCGACAATTTCTCTATTTACGGAGACTCAGCTCCCTGTGGCTCCAGACACGTGCAGTGAATTATTTCGTCCATTGCCTCCACCTGCTACTTTTCCTCGGAGGCCATAAAACGTGTCGACACACTGTTGTAAACCGCACTGACAGTTTCTAAAAAACATTCGCTGGACACTTGCAGAAAGCGACAATGTCCTACATTGGCGCCAATGTTCCGTCGCGCCAGACATATATTTCTGCTGGAAAGAAATGTGGGAGGACGGGTCCCGCAGCAAGAAATGGAGATAGCAGCGCGCCCACCGGCAGTGTCCGCTCAGGCGTCAGCCGGAAGCACGCCCGCTGCTACCTGCCGTCTGCCTGCTGCTCCCTCTACAAGGTGAGCACCCCTTCCTAGGACGTGGGAGAGCGGTCATAAGACGCAAACTCAATATATATATATTGCATGGAGGCAGTAGATTTTCTGACGTAAGCTTTACAGCTGAGTAGTAACCTTTATTATGTGACGTATTTATAATTTCTCACGAAGGCAATTACGGTTATTGCTAAAACCACGTTAAAGAATTTTATTTTTGCGACTGTGGGCTGCATTTTTAACCTTCTCCTTACTTTCTACTTCTACATCTCCATCTACACGGGATACTCTGCAAATCACACAAGTGCCTGGCTGAGGTTTCATCGAACTACCGTTATACTGTTTATCTCCCATTTCATTCAAGAATAGCGAGCAGCAAGAAAGAACACCTGAATCTCTCCGTTCGAGCTCTGATTTCTCGTATTTTATTCTGATGATCATTACTACCTATGTAAGTGGAATCTACAATATATTTTCGCATACGGAGGTGAATTATGCCGATTGGAGTTTCGCAATTAGCCCACGCCGCAGCGATAAGCGCCGTTGTTGTAATGATTCCCATCCCAGATCCTGTGTCATTTCCGTAACGGTGCCTCCTGTGACAATACTGTTGGCCCTCTCATCACAATGTTATCTCACGATACCGTCTGCGTCGGATCCAGAATCGTGTGGTTCAATAGTGATAAAAGTTGCGTGTGAAGTTAGTTAAAAACGATATAGTCAGCGTAGGAATGAGTGGAGGACAGTGTCTCGGTGATACTGCGATTAAAACAAGTGATAGATTTCATTAATTAAGAGATTCGTTTAGATGCTTTCCAGACAGTTCTATAAACAATAGTATCGTCATTGTATGTTATTTAAAGACTTAAACAGATGAATTGTAAAAACTTCTGTGAAAAACAAAAAGAAATGAAAATAAATAGCATTTTATATATGTCAGGCTCATAAACAAGTTGTGTTGACCAGCTAATTATGTTAATTAACGTAATATATATCGTAATTCTTTGTATATATTGACTGACGTGAGATTTTGAACTTATTTTGAGAACTGACAAGATATTGTATAGTTCAATATATGTTAGGAACATGTATGATGTACTCTTTAACAAATTAATTTACATTTAACATATTGGTTTGTTGTCAAACAAAGAGTAGCGTGATTAAAATTTAAAAAAAATAGTGGCATCTAAAATTATTGTATGAATAGTTTTCATTTTATATTGTGATTATTTTTGTGTACATGACATGTTTTATTTGTGTGTTTGGTAATTGTAAATTAGTATATTAAATTGTTATGAACAATGCGTAATGTAAGGTCATTATTGCCGATGTTATACATTTGCCTCACCGCCTTGCGTGGGAGAGTTCGAGTTCTGGCTTTCGCAAAGTGCTTTGGAATCTGTCAGACTGTGTTGTTGTTGTTGTACGCAAGTTTGAATTTGTAATGTTTTGGTGGAGAAGCAGTTTGGTTTCGAATTAAAGAAGAAGTGAAAAATTGTATATAACGAGTATTTATTTCTACCACGACGCCCCAGGAGAATGATGTTGCAGCGAGCAGAACCCCCATACAGCGTAATGTTGAAAAGCTGAGTATTATGTTTGAAAGTGGTAGAATGAACTGTAATTACTCAAAAATATAGTAAAACATTTCACTCCCCTGTATCTTGACATTACAAAACGAGCTGCCCTTCTTTGGACTCTTTCGATGTCCTCCGTCAAACCCACCTGATAAGGATCCCACACTGGGCAGAAATACTCAAAAAAGGTCGGACAAGAGTATTGTATGCAGTTTCTTTAATAGTTCTGTTGCTTCTCAGTCTCTGGTTCGCCTTTCCCGCGACATTATCTAAGTAATAGTAATTCCTAGGTATTTTGTGGAGTTCACGGCCTTCACATTTGATTGATTTATCTTGTAAAGAAAGTTTAACGGATTTCTTTTCGTATTCATGTGAATGACTTCACACTTCTCATTATTTAGAGTCAATCGCCAATTTTTACACTATAGTGATATCTTATTCAGATCGTTCTGCACTTGGTTTTGATCTTCAGATTATTTTACTAGACCGTAAATGACGGCGTCATCTGCAAACAACGTAAGACAGAGATTTTCCCCTAAATCGTTTATGTAAATAAGGAACAGCAGATGACCAAATAGCACTACCCTGTGGAACGCCCGATATCACATTTATTTTAGTCGATTACTACGAACTGTGTCCTCTCCGAGAGGAAATCCCCTATCCAATCGCAAATTTGGGGTGATATACCATAACCAGGCAATTTGATTAAAAGCCGTTTGTGAGGAACGGTGCCAAACGCCTTCTGGAAATAAAGAAATACGGAATCGATTTGCGAACCCTTGTCGATAGCACCCATCACTAGTTGTGTCTCTCATGAACGATATTTTCTAAATGCATGTTGACCTTGGATTAATAGATCATTATGTTCGAGATAATTCATAATATTTGAATACAGGATATATTCCCTGATGCAAATTGACGTCAATAAAATAGGCCTGCCTTTCATGAATATAGGGGTGGCCTGTGCAACTTTCCAATCTTTTGGTACAGATCCTTCTTTGAGAGAGCGGTTGTACCAGGTGATCAAAAAGTCAGTATAAATTTGAAAACTTAATAAATCACCGAATAATATACATAGAGAGGTAAAAATTGATACTCATACTTGGAATGATATGAGGTTTTATTAGAACAAAAGAAAAAAAAAAGGTTCAAAAAATGTGCGACAGATGGCGCTTCGTCTGATCCGACAAGCAGTAATTAGCATAGCAAATTAAGACAAAGCAAAGATGACGTTCTTTACAGGAAATGCTCAACATGTTCACCATCATTCTTCAACAATAGCTGTAGTCGATGAATAATGTTTTGAACAGCACTGTAAAGCAAGTCCGGAGTTATGATGAAGCATTGGGTTGTCTTTCAGCATCCCTAGAGATGAAGGTCGATCACGATGCACTTGGGACCTCAGGTAACCCCAAGGACTGAGATCTGGAGACCTGGGAGGCCAATCATGACGAAACTGGCGTCTAGCAATATGGGGTGGAGCGCCATCCAGAGAGTTTCCACGACAGTTCTAGGATTTTCGGTACCCCAAATTCTCATGCGCAGTCACTGAAGCTTTGGTGTCCAACGCCATCTGCCGGAAAGTTTTGAACCCCCCCCTTTTTTTTTAAGGGGTGGTGGGGTTATGATAAAATCCTACGTCATTCCAAGCATGTGTGTCAATTTTTACCTCTCTATCTACATTATTCCGTGATATATTAAGTTTTTAAATTTATACCGACTTTCTGATCACCCGGTATATGGCTGTTAAGTAAGGAGCTATCGCTCCAGCATAATCAGATAGAAATTTAATGAGTATACAGTCCGGACCAGAAGACTTGTTCTTGTTAAGTGATTTTAGTGTGCTTCACTACTCCGATGATATCTACTTCTACATTACTCATTACGGCCTCTGTTCGTAATTCGAAATCTGGAATATTGGTTTCGTCTTTTTTTTGGCGAATGAGTTTCTAAAAGCTATGTTTTGTAACTACTTTAGCAGTGCTGTCGTAGGTATGATCGCTATTAGGATCACGTAGTTAGGGTATGTGTTTTGCCCCTTGTATATTTAAATATGACCAAAATATCTTTGGGTCTTCAGTCAAATTTCGAGAAAGAGTTTCGTTATGCTAAGTATTGAAGGCATCTCGCATTGAAGTCCTCGCTAAATTTCGAGCTTCTGTGTAGGATCGCCAATCCTAGGTATTTTGTGTTCGTTTAAATTTAGTATGCCTTTTCCGTTGCTTTTGCATCAATGCCCTGACCTGTCTTCTGTACCAAGGGGGATCACCGCCTTCTTTTATTAATTTATTTGGTATAAAACTGTCAATTGCTGTCGATAAAACTTCTTTTAATTTTAGTCACACCTGGTCTTACAACTACATTTAGTATTAGAAACGAGTCCAAGCAGTTCTTCAAGTAGCAATGTATTTTGTTTCTATCTGCTATTCTGAACAAATGTACTTTCCGTTTATTTTTGGTAACTTTGGACTTTCGATATTCAATCTCGCTACGACAGCTCTGTGTTCACTAACCTGCATTCGTTTTGATGTTCGTTATGAGCTCAGGGTTTTTTTATTATTTTTTTTACTTTTATTTTTATTATATTATTATTATTATTATTTTGCTAAAGGATCAAGTGTGTCTTGACATCCATTTAGAATTCTCGTTGGCTCATGAACTAATTATTCGAAGTAATTCTCAGAGAATGCGTTGAGTATAATTTTCCACGATGTTTGATGCGTACATCCTAATTTGAAAATATAATTTCGCCAACAGATTGAGGATAAATTAAAATCACCGCCTACTATTATCGTGTGAATCGGGTACGTTTTTGTAATTAGAGTCAGGTTTTCTATGAACCTTTCTGCTAATGTATCGTCGGACTCGGGAGGCCCAAAAACGAAACCAATTATTAACTTCTTACGATTTTCAGTTACATCCTCTACCCATAAAAGCTCACAGTAACTCTCAACTTCAACTTCGCTACACGAAATACTACTTTTGACGGCGACAAACACGCCTCCCCCTATTTTGTTTAATCTATCCTTTCTGAACATAGTTACATCTTTGGCAGATACTTCTGCTGAACTTATTTCCAGCTTGAGCGAACTTTCACTGCCTACAATGATGTGTGTTTCGGTGCTTACTATTTACGCTTGGAGTTATGATACTTTCCCGACACAGCTACGACAATTTACAACTGTTATACCGATAGTTCCTAGATTTTAATTTCTCCGCTGATCCACCTGCATCCTTTGATATTGCACATTTTGTTTTCCCCGAAGCCCTCTATCCTAAAAAACCGCCCAGTCCACGCCACAGAGCCCCCGCAACCCGTGTAGCCGCTTCCTGCGTATAGTGGGCTCCTGACCTATTTAGCGGAACCCGGAAACCCACCACCCGATGGCGCAAGTCAAGGAATCTTCAGTCGTCACGGTCGCAGAACCGTCTGAGCCTCTGATTCAGACCCTCCACTCGGCTCTTCACCAGAGGTCTTGTCAACTACGCTGCAGATGGTGAGCTCTGCTTTCATCTTGCAAGCAAGGCTGGCAGTCTTTACCACTTCAGTTAGCCGCTCGAAACCTGAGAGGATCTCTTCAGATCCGAAACGACACACATCATTGGTACCGACGTGAGCCACCACCTGCAGTTGGCTGCACCCCGTGCCCTTCATGGCATCTGGAAGGACTCGTTCCACATCTGTAATGACTCCTCCCGGTATGCACACGGAATGCACATTGGCCTTCTTTCCCTCCTTGGCACCCATCTCTCTAAGGGGCTCCATTACCTGCGTACCGTTGGAGCTCGCAACTACAAGCAAACCCACCCTACTTGAAAGCCCGGAACTTCCAGGCTAGTGGTGACCTCAGGATGAGAAACACCATCCGACTCAGAAACGTTGTCCTGAACAGATAGCGCCTCAAACATGTTCGCAAGACGAACTGGTCCCCCGGAATGTCTTGCGCCTTCTGCCACGCACTGAACCCACCTCCCATAGTATTATAGTGATTACGTTCAATTTAGTGTTAACTGGTAGATTTTCGTAAACTTTGTTAGTTTTGCTTTGTAATGATTGTGTGCTATCATGATTGACCTACGGGTTAGTAATAATGTTGCCAGACGTGATGTATTCAAGTAATCATACCCTAATTCTATAGAAGTTAGAGTAGATTCAGCGTGGTGGTAATTATTTTAAATTAAATTTCAGTAACTTGGTTTTTGTGTGGGGCCCACACTGATCGCGTAAGTTTACCACTTAGATAGGCATTGTAATATTTTGTGATCCCCTGTCATGTTCTAGTAGTAATCAGAAGATCAGTAATGCAAGTACCATTCTCGAGTAATATTTTTGTGTCCGTTCACAACACATTGTTGTTCCTGGATCGCAGCGGCCGCGCGAATTCAAATTTGATGGCTCGCTTAGAAAATCTTCCTTCGCATGCCTTGTGTGAATGTGTTAAATCAAAGCTGGGAATCTGAGAAAACTCCTTGCTATCATATCCTTGCGAGTGACGAGATAAACCTGTTTCTTTTTTCTTAAAGAATTTGCGAATAAATAATGATTTTATCTCACACGAGTGTCAAAGCAATTTCTAAATTTTCATGTGACCCTATTCAGCAATAGTAATCCCATTCTTAAAGTCTTTGCAGTGGCCTCCAATGGTACACTGGAGCATAAATATTAGAGTAACGTATCCGTTCCATTTGAGTACGTATATTGGATCCGATTAATTATTTGAGATGCGTTTGTAATGTTATCCGTTGGGCGGATCAATCTTACGACTCTTAAATTTCATTAACGTTGTCAGGCATGCTTATTTGGCAGGCGGCGGGAATCCATATGTGTACTCAAAACTGGATAAAACCTGCGTAGACACGTCATTTCACATACAAATGTGTAGGAGCCATACTGCGTTGCAATAGCTTTCAGTAGGCACCTTCAGTGCACAAGTTACCGGTCACAGGAGCAGACAGAATGGTAAATACACAGTCCTGACACGAGGTTATATAAAACGACGACATACAAGCGCTTAAGCAATGTCACAACTTCCCTGAACAACCATGCCAACATTACAGCGGATAACTTAGCAAATCAATTACTAAAAAATGGAAAACTAGAAAACAGATCTCGTAGACAAACTAAGAATATGAGCAGTACCACGGAGGATGTAACAAACTTAGTGTCACAGCCCATCTCAATAGATGAGCTAAATGAAGTCATTGCAAAGTGTAAGTACAGGAAAGCTGCCCAACAAGATGATATTCTAGTAGAACAGATCAAATATTTTGGCCCACAGTCCAAACAGTGGGTGCTAAAAATGTTTAATAAATGTATGGCTGACTGTAAGATTCCAAGTACATGGAGGAAATCTAAAGTCACAGCAATCGTCAAACCTGGAAAGGACTTCAACGATCCCAAAAGCTACCGATCTACGTCACTTATCTGCCATATGTACGAGATTTTCGAAAGAATTTTACAAACTCGATATGTGATAGAGCCCAAACTCATACCACAACAAGGGGATTTCCGTCCTGAATTAAATTGCACCTCACAAAAATTAGTCCTAACACAGTTTATTGATGGGTTTCAGAAGAAAAGGGTTACCGAAGCTGTTTTTATTGATTTGACTTCTGACTGCGACACAACTACTTGAAAAACAGTACGAGATCACTAGAAATCTAAAATTTACCGATATAATTTGAAACCTACTTCAGAATCGTCGCCGGCCGCGGTGGCCAAGCGGTCTCCGGCGCGCCAGTCACGTTCTGCACGGCCGCTACGTTCGGGGTTCGAATCCCCCCCTCGGGCATGGATAATTGTGCTGTCCTTAGTATTAGCTAGTTCATAAGTAGTTTGTAAGTTTAGGGATTAATGACCCCGTAGTTAAGTCCCATAAGCTCTACAAACATTTGAACATTTGATCAGAATCGTCCATTCTGTGTAAAGTTTCAGGGAAAACGTAGTCGACGGCGGAACCTTACCAATGGCCTACCTCAGGGAAGTGTAATGGCTCCACCTCTTTCAATGTGTACACAAACGACCAGCCATTTGCTGTCAACACCAGCAGTTACATATAGGCGTATGCTGACGACCGAGCCATAGCTGCTCAGGGACAGTCGTTTGAGGATGTGGAGAAGAGTCTGAATGAGGCACTGGTGGAACTTGACTCATATTACTGCTGTAATCACCTGAAACCCAACCCAATCAAAAAGCAGATATGTGCATCCACTCCATGGGATTGAGCCAGCAGCACAGAGGTTTAAATCTAGAAACAGTTTTCCGGCATGAACTGAGAAGGAGAGTGACTACAGAACAACGGTAGAACGATAGAAGGATATGGTAAGACACCTGTGGATGGAACCCTCCGAAGTCAGCTGCTGGACACAACGAAAGCTGGACAGCGTGGAAGTCTTTGAACTGATTACGCAGTGGCATAGCAAGGTCTAAAGTAAATCTAAGCAAATCAAAATGATTCCATCCTCTGTAACTGTGGAGCCATTCAAACAACTACTCATATGTATACCTTCCTGCTCAGTCCCTCACACTGTACCTGTGAGGAATTAATGTCGGCACAACCAAACGCTATTGACGTAGCCCTCTTCTGGACTAAGAATGTGTAGAAACCTTTCCTTACATCTGCATAATTTTTTTAAAATTTATTTGTAGGTATTTTATGATGTCTCTGGCACGAATAAGAAGTTCTAAGGTGGGTACTGCATCCCATGTTCGTACATTAGTCCTAAATCAAAACTGATCTTCATCCAGGTCATTGGTGCGTGGTGGATAATTAGTGTTAAACTTTTGCAACCATGACATACTAAACTGATGGTTCTGTAATTTTCATACCTGTCTGCGCCTAATTTATTTGGAATGGGGATTATTACATTTTTTTAAGGTCTGAGGATATTTCGCCTGCCTCATAAATGCTATGCACGAGATAGTTTTGCCATGGCTGGCTCCCCCAGAGACTTCAGTACCTCTGACGGAATGGCATCCACACCATGGGCCTTTCGGTTTTTCAGTTCTGTGTCAAATTCTTCTCTCAGTATACTATTTCATCTCTAACTACTTCCTCTTCCCTTTCTACAATATTGTCTCGAATTTCATTTTGTTTGTAGAGTCCCTCTATATATTCTTTCCAACTTTCAGTTTCTCTGCTCAGAACTGTTTTTCCATCTGAGTTTTTCATATTCGTATTGCTGCTTTTTTTCTCTCCGAATGTCTCATTTATTTTCCTATAGACAATATCTATTTTTCCTGTATTTATAGATTCTTCTACATACTTGCATTTGCCTCAGCCAGGTTATTCCGTCGGGAAGTTCATCGTACGAATGACCGCTGGAAGATACGGACGCCTTAGCCAGCGCACTTCCCTGGTCCGCGGCCCTGCCGCCACGTGCAGTACACCTAAGCATCGCGCCTCCCCGCGTCCTGCGCACAGGGATGAGCGTGACAGTCGGCGGCGCCGACGGTGGCTGCCGAGTACCTGCCGCTCATGACGGGGCAGTCAGCGAGGCCGGCCGCCGCACTCCCAGGGTAGCGCGCTGCCCGAACCCGCCTTATATGACATAGAGCAGGGGTCTCCAAAATACGGCCCGCGAAGGGATTCAATCCGACCCGCGTTTAAAGTTAAGCTTTTTGTAACCAAACGAGCGATTTTCGCTCGAAATCTCAGGGAGGTTGCTAGCAGCATTGCAGGACTCAGCCGGCCGCGGTGGCCGAGGGGACTGAGGCGCTCCAGTCACGGTCTGCACGGCAACTACGGTCGGGGGTTCGAATCCCCCCTCGGGCATGGATATTTGTGCCGTCCTAGTTCGTAAGTAGTTCATAAGTAGTTTGTAAGTTTAGGGAGTGATGACCCCGTAGTTAAGTCCCATAAGCTTTACAAACATTTGAACATTTTTGAGCAGGACTCAGTGCACGTTCAAAATCGCCTCTACTTGTTCATCAATAAGAGAGATACCATTAGAATGCTCTGACTGCAGTTGACTGTGATTTTTCATTCCAGTATGTGTTTTGCTGTGTTAATTTTGTTTGATTTGTTAAAGTAGGTATTTCATGTTTTTCATGTTTTCATGTTTTCTTTCTTTGAAAAATGCAAAGCGAACAGTCGATACTTTCTTTGAAAAATGCAAAGCGAACAGTCGATACTGAGAATCGTGTAATCAGTCAATCATGGAGCGTGATATGGCTTGTAGTAGAGAAACGCAACGAAATACCGTGTGGGATGTGTAAAGAGGCTCTTTCTTTGCTCGAGGAATATAACATACGTCCTCGTTAAGAAAACAGCATATTGAAGAGTTTGATAAGATCATTCACAATGTACGAGAACATAAATTGGAAACATTAAAACGTGGTTCGTGTATTCAAAAGGCTAATTCCATACCTCACAGTAAGTTTATTAAAGAGTAATAAAGTTGCTATTTTCACTGAATATGTGCCTGAGTTAAAGAAAAGCATTAAATATTGTTGTGCTCTTCCCATGAGAAAATATGTGGTCAAATAAAAGTTGGGATACCACAGATCGTGTTTGTAGATATGATCAAGTGTTTAGTGTAGTTAAGTAATTCGTATGTTATTTACGAGGATTCATTCATGCTAAAGTGAGAGATATCATGGTGGTGATAGCGTATACAATTGAACTAGGGATGTTTTTGATGATGTTACAGTTCAAATTATAGGCTGGTATTGCAGTTTTCGGTAATCCCCAATTATGTCGTCTGGCCCCTGTTGAGTATCGAAGCTTGAGGCGAGGCCCTTTCGTTTTAACTATTTGGAGAGCCCTGACATTGAGCAATGTCTCTCAGCCTGTGGGACGCGACACCCAGGGGGTTTCTCAAATTCTTGTTCGGGGTCACCATTACTGCTTTGTTTGTAAGTAGGTTCATTGATATTTTTGTGTATATTACGTTACAGCTTAGGTTAACTACGAGCGCTATTCAGAAAGTAAGGAACGTTTCCTTCTGACGCCACTAGGTGCGCGGCCATCTTGATAGAAAACGCGTCGTGCCTCTCTATTCTGCCGCGTGGTAATGCGCCATCTTTGAAGCGAGAGAGGACTACATACGTCTCCTTTGTTTTGTTAATTTTGTATTTTTTTAACTGCTTGAATCGTGTAAAAGTAAATATCCCAGTAAAATAGTGGTTTTCTCGTAACAAAATTCCGAAAGTTTTTTTCCTAACGGTTCTGTATGTTTTTGGGGGTGCTGAATTCGAATTTCAAGTTTGCTGCCTTGCAGGAAGTCGGCTTCACAACGAAAAACTCAAAAAAACCTCAAATCTTTGGCACTTTTTTCAGTTACTTGCTTATATCTCGAAAACTATGCGTTTCTCGATGATGTTCATTCTGAGCAAAATTAAAGTATACAAAATTTCGTACACAATGTACTACTCATGTTTGATTTTATTACGAGTAGTATAGGCGCTAGAACTAAATGAAAAAGAGCCAATTTTTGGCGCTTCTGCGAAAATGTCAAAAACGCACAATTGCACGCCCTACAACTCAAGAAATATACATGTTATCAACAAAATCCCTACACCACGTGAAAGTACATTAAAGTTCCTAAAAGGGACGTCTATAATATTCCATTTTCTCGTCATGGGGAAAGCACCAAAAAGAAAATAACGAGTAATGCTTCCTGCGCCCTATAGTGTAACGCCCCCTCCCACATGCCTATCTCTCGCCGGCGCTGTATTTTCGATGTGTTGCACTGAAAAGTGATGTTTTGAATGGATGAAAGAGAAAGTATGTTTGAAAAAAAAAAAAAAAAAAAAAAAAAAACATTATGAAATTATATTTAGATCGCATTAGGTACATGCCATTGAACAGAAACATGAAGTACATGTGTCATGAAATGAGTGAATGACGAGTTCAGGATTGGGTCATCTCTTCCTATAGGTTTTCCATCTGGAAAAAAAGAGTTCCTTTAGTGTTACAATATGTTTACAAAAGACAAATAAGTTGTGTAGCGATACTTGTATGAAGAAATATCTGTACTGATGTCATATGCACAGTTATTTTATTCGTCTTCATTTGGGTGTTTTCGGCACAGACATTGTTTATTGATGACGTGAAGGTCCAAGTAAAGGATCTCGAGCAACGTAAGGTCCAGGTAAACTATCAGGGGCTTTGCAGAGTCCAGGCTGAACAGTCAGTTGATCTTCAACTGAAAAAATGTAACGATGATTAATATTATGACAGAGAAAAATTGATTAAAACAGACGCATAATGCTGAAAAATATTACACGATGTAATACCTTCTTTCACCTTAGCTGTTTCAGGCAGTGGTGCTGCAAGTGGCTCGTCCAAGTCCTCTTCGTCTTCTGTATTCGAAGTGTCGTCAATGTTCGAGCACAATCCTTCACATTGCTGGCACAGTTTCATGCAGGAAGGTCCTGCTCGCCTGCACCCACACCGACCATAGCAATCCGTCCGTAGAAGAATAAGTGAGTAAAATGAAGCAGGTCGCTCAGCACTAGTTATACAATGTGCAATGGCTGCTGATTTTTTCTTCCATTTCTCTCGATCCCCTCGCTTTTTGTTCTGCACCACAGCGTCCATGAAAACTCGAAGAGTCTCAGGAATGACATCCTCAGCTGTCTCTAGAAACCTTTCTGAAGCGGGGTATTGAGTCACATTGTATACTTGCGATCTTATGTCTTCCACAATTATGGCAGCAGCTGCTTCAATTATGGCACGCTTTTCTTCTTTCTCTGGTAGCCTCTGAATATCTCGATACCAGGATTCATTGATTTTGTGCCCAGTGGCTTTGAAACATAAAACCTTCACTTCTGAAGGTTCTGATAGTGCTCTCATGTGGACGGAAATCACATTCAATCTGCTCCATCGATTCTTACATAGTGAATTGACATTCCTCGTCGTTGTTTTCTAGAAAACAGTAAATTGCTTGCATAGCATCTTCCACCTCACCTCCAGGGGTCCGCTAACTCTATGAAGAGTCGATGGAGCCTGGTGTAGAGTTCTAATGCACAGGAAATGGTACTGCGCATCAGCTGCTACCAAATCAGTAAATGGCTCTACACGTCGTACTATACTGCGCCAATATTCATTATTTTTCTCGCCAGTGTGAGCACATTTTCTCTAGTGGCTAATTTCCTCACAGGTTCAGACTACGTTTTGAGGGGGGCTTTTTTATTTGTATCTTGGCGTAGTTCAGAGGCGCCTCCTTTCCACATAAGAAACGGTGAGTTTTAAAGACAAACTCAGGTATAGTTGAACGTAACGGTTTTGATTCAGGATTTTCTCTCTAAATAAGCAGCAATAGACTTTACTGTCACGTAATTCTTCCTACATTTTTCATGAACCTCAATTTCAGTGTTCCTCTTAAATATCAGAAACTTACCATCCTGTCTCTTCTTACTAGCTTGAATGAAATATTTCAAACCTTTTTCTCTCACAACACCCTCCTGTGTCCCATCTTCTAACATTTTGTCATAAATTACACATTCCGCACGAGACATTATGCATGCACATAGAATAAAAACTTGACACTGAAAAAAAAAAAAACTGCTCTAAAGATTTGATTACAACACGTTGGCAACTCTGACCTGACTCAGCTACCATAAGATAAGATCAGATGGGCTGCTAGACGCTCAAAAGTGTTTGGAGGGGGAACCTGTTAGCAGGGATGTGGCCAACAAAGGGATGGAAGGACCGTCCCGTAAGGGAGTGGGGACAGTTCGACCACTTTGACTCAGCTGATGGACATTTAATGTATTTTCACGTGGTGTAGGAGGTTTTGTTACATTTGATAACCCAATCGACAGCCATTCTTTTCATAACACACGCTGATTTCATATTCAGTTTTCTGCTCAGTGCTGTGTAAATAACATGATCTAAATATAATTTCATAATGATTTTTTAAACATACTTTCTCGTTAATCCATTCAAAACATCACTTTCCAGTGCAACACATCGGAAATATAGCGCCGGCGAGAGATAGGTCGGTGGGAGGGAGCGTTACATTATAGGGTGCAGAAAGCATTGCTCGTAATTTTCTTTGTGGTGCTTCTCCCCATTACGAGAAAATGGAATATTATAGACGTCCCTTGTAGGAAATTTAATGTACTTTCACGTAGTGTAGGGATTTTGTTGATAACATGTATATTTCTTTAGTTGTAGGGCGTGCAATTGTGCGTTTTCGACGTTTTTGCAAAAGTGCCTACAATTTGCTCTTTTTCATTGAGTTCTAGTGCCTATACTGCTCGTCAGAAAATCAAACATGAGTAGTGCATTTTGTAGAACATTTTGTCTACTTTAATTTTGCTCAGAAGAAACATCTTCGAGAAACGCATAGTTTTCGAGATATAAGCAAGAAACTGAAAAGAGTACGAATATTTTCAGGTTTTTTGAGATTTTCGTTCTGAAGCCAACCTCCTGCAAGGCAGCAAACTTGAAATTCGAATTCAGCGCCCCCAAAAACGTAGAGGACCGTTGAGAAAAAAACTTTCGGAATTTTGTTAAGAAACAGGCTGTTTTGAGCACCAATTGACTGGACTAGTGCAGTGTGCTGAAAAGATAGAAATATGTGTCAATAGTTGCAGCTGTCCCATTGTTTTTATGAGCAGCACTAATACAAAATTGTGTTCAGCCGCAGTAATTGTGATACAAATAACGATATAAGCTTCCCAAAAGAAGTTGAACTGTAAGTGAACGTCGCTGTTTGTTTAGTGAAATTTCGAATCAGAGCAATGTGTGCATAAGTGGCCTTGCTTCTTCTTTTGACGATAACACTCGCTGTTGCTGTAGCAACAGCATCGAAATGTTGAAGTACAATTATACTTAATAATTATAAGTTTAACGTTGCAGGAAATAATATAAAATGAAAGTCAAAGAATAGTTCGCAAGTAGCGGAACTTCAATCTTTTGCGCGTGCGGTGCCTTATCCTATTGCCACATAGGCGAGATATTTCAAGAATTTTTAAGGCTCATCTACCTGCTCACCTTCACACAATTTGATGCAAACGCTAAAATTTCACTTACGACAGCGGAGGCGTGGTGCGCTAATGTTGTCAGCGACCACTGAATGCTCCTGATATTCAAACAAATAGAATAAGGGGAATAATTATTTTATGCTGCTAGTGCTCGATAGTTGACAGGTTTCTCCTATGTGCCCTTCTCCGATCAGTAAATTTATCATCCTCCTAAAGCAAATACACCTTTTCCTAAATTAAATCACAACTACATTACTGCCATAAGTAAAATATAACATATAGGCATGTTTTAAAGGCAATATTTGTTTCTAGTGCTAAGAAATGAATTCAAGGAGAGCTTATTTAATTAAAAAAAGGATGCAAAACACTTAAATAAAAATTGCAGAATATGAAGTGTGTTGTTTGAAGAAGTCACGTTTGCTAACTTACTGAATACCCGATTAAAACCCGATGCTGTTTTAACATTGTTCAATAGATCGAATCCACCAAAGGCAGTATCTCTAAAAAGGGAATAACCTGTATTTCATTTGTATGTAATTTAACAGTTTTATATATGACCACACGTAATTAGTTCTGTATAATAACATTGTACTGCTAAGTCTGACTCAATATTTTGTGCAAATTAATTCGTGTCAAATAAAACTTGGCAGTTGTAAAGTCACTTTCTTGTTTATTACACTACTGGCCATTAAAATTGCTACACCAAGAAGAAATGCAAATGATAAACGGGTATTCATTGGACAAATACATTATACTACAATTGATATGTGATTTCATATTCACTCAATTTGGATGCATAGATCCTGAGAAATCAGTAACCAGAACAATCACCTCTGGCCGAAATAACGGCCTTGATACGCCTGGGCATTGAGTCAAACAGAGCTTGGTTGGCGTGTACAGGTACAGATGCCCATTCAGCGTCAACACGATACCACAGTTTATCAACAATAGTGACTGGCGTATTGTGATGAACCAGTTCCTCGGCCACCATTGACCAGATGTTATCACTTGCCGAGGGATCTTGAGAATGTGCTGGCCAGAGCAGCAGTCGAACATTTTCCCTATCCAGAAAGGCCCGTACAGGGCCTGCAACATGCGGTCGAACATTATCCTGCTGCAGGGATCGAATGAGAAGTCGTAACACATCTGAAATGTGACGCCCACTTTTCAAAGTGCCGTCGATGTGAACAAGAGGTGACCGGTACGTGTAACCAATGGAACGCCCATACCTAAACGAGGGTGACGAATACACGCTTCAATGTGCGTTCATCGCGATGTCGCCAAACACGGATGCGACTTTATGATGCTGTAAACGGAACCTGGATTCATACGAAAACATTACATTTTGCCATTCGGGCACCCAGGTTCGTCGTTGCGTACATCATCGCAGGCGCTCCTGTCTGTGATAAAGCGTCAAGGGTAACCGCAGCCATGGTCTCCGAGCTGATAGTCCATGCTGCTTCCAACCTCGTCGAATTGTTCGTGCATATGGTTGTCTTGCAAACGTCCCCATCTCTTGACTCAGGGATCGCGATGTTATACCATGTCATCTCGACTGCTGGTGATTCGAGGCCGTTGGGATCCAATACGGCGTTCCGTATAGCCATCCTGAACCCACCGAAAAAAAGTGACGTTTTGCCATTCGTGCACCCAAGTTCGTCGTTGCGTACACCATCGCAGATGCTCTTGTCAGTGATGCAGCGCCAAGGGTAACCACAGCTATGGTCTCTGACTTGATAGTCCATGCACTGCAAACGTCGTCGAACTGTTCGTGCAGATGGTTGTTTTCAAACGTCCCCATCTGTTGACTCCGGGATCAAGACGTGGCTGCACGATCCGTAACAGCCATGCGGATAAGATGCCTGTCATCCCGACTGCTAGTGATACGAGGTCATTGCGATCCATCACGGCGAACCGTATTGCCATCTTGAACCCACCGATTCCATATTCTGCTAACAGTTATTGGATCGCGACCAACGCGAGCAGCAATGTCACGATACAATAAACCACAACCGCGATAGGCTACAATTTATCCTACCTTTATCAAAGTCGGAAACGTAATGGTACGCATTTCTCCTCCTTACAAGAGGCATCACAGGAACGTTTCTCTAGGCAACGCCAGTCAACTGCTGTTTGTATATGAGAAATCGGTTGGAAACTTTCCTCATAACAGCACGTTGAAGGTATCGCCACCGGCGCCAACCTTGTGTGGATGCTCTGAAAAGCTAATCATTTGCATATCACAGCATCTTCTTGGTGTCTGTTAAATTTCGCGTCTGTAGCACGTCATGTTCATGGTGTAGCAATTTTAATGCCCAGGAATGTATTAGTTTCCCAAATATAATTTGGCGTTACTTGGGATTTTTCTAAAAATTAGCACCAAATAAAACGATCATTTATTCCATCGTAGTTGGATTATAATTAGGTGCAAGAATAGGGCGCAAAACAGAGGAGAGCATAATGAAAAGCCGTTTACTTTCGTAAAAGTCGATGAGATTATCTGCAGTTAGTAAAACGTCAATTTCAAGCCGTAGTACTAAGTGGCTGTAGTTCCGGGTTTACTGTCTTTGAATATGGCGTCAAGCTTCCAGCCGTAACAACAGGAACGTCTCTGTACTTCTGGGTTTTTGGATATTCGAATTTGGAATGTGAGCTGCAATCGAAAATCCCGCCAGTTGTGAGGTACAGTCTGTGATACGGTTTTTGCTGTCCGGAAATGGTGCATTCGGTTTAAAAGTGGCCGAACCAACGCATGATGAGGAGAAGAGAGGACGCCCAACAATTGTGACTGACGATCTTGTCGTTAAAGTTTATGAAACCTTTCGTGAAAACATTTTCCCAAGATGAAGAACTGACTTGCAAGACAGCGCGGAATTCCAGACGGGCGTTATTCACTGGCTGAGACCTCAGGCAGCAGAATTTAAGACGAAGGAATTTCAAAGCTGGTCCATTGCTATGATAAATGCCTCAATTTGTATGGTGACTATGTGAAGAAGTAGTATTGTAGTCGCTCTTTCAGATGTATGTAATAAAATGAATTTTTGTACTTAGAATTTTTTTAATGCGAAAACGTTCCGTCCTTTCTGAATAGCGCTCGTTTATCACACAACCAACACAAATGAAAATTCTTGCTTAATGCATACATCATGGTATGGAACTACAAACAGAGACGCCAACTAATAAAAACATAATTGTCTCGTCGAAAATTTTATCAGTCCCAAAAAACTGGCCACAATACTTGTGTCCCAGTGCGGCAACGCATTCAACAGCGGTCTTGCCCAACTACCAGGTGCAAGTCCACAGTCTGTATCACACACTCACTGAACGGCCTGCTGCAGCGTGCATGGTATGTGCTGCAGCCGTGTGTGTTTGACCCGGGATTGCAACCTGGGACGTTTGTCTTTCGCGGGCCAGCGTTCTACCGACTGAGCTGCTCCGGCAAACTTCACGGCCCGTCCTCACAACTTTACTTCTGCCAGTAAATCGCCTCCTACTTTCCAAACTTCACAGATGATCTCCTGTGAATCTTTCAGAACTAGCACTCCAGCAACAAAGGATATGGTGGAGGCGTAGCATAGACACAGCCAGCCTCGCTAGTCTATGAAATTTTCAAACGTTTGTTAAGATTAAGGAACTTAACTGCGGGGTCATCAGTCCCTAAAGTTACAAACTATTTATGAACTACCTTATACTACAGGCGACACAAACATCCATGCCAGAGGGGGGATTCGAACCCCCGAAAGTAGTGGCCGTGCAGACCGTGACTGACGCACCGCAGACTGCTCGGCCAATGCGACCGGCTAGTCTATGATAGTTCGTCATCTGGTTTCGGTGAAAGGCGGTTGTATTTCCTGAGCGTTAACGGTGTACTGCGGGAAGTGAAAATCTGCTGCTTCAAATACACACTTGGACGAATTTATGAGTGGCCCGAACAAAGGCAGCTAAAAACTTTGCCTATCTGTTTGAAGTGTTCTGACTCAGAGATGGGAATCACTAAAATATCGTCAGTATAAACTAAAGAGTAACCCATCTCACGCTTGATATCATTCATAAAGTGCTGCTACGTTTTGCAGCATTACATAGTAGAAAAGGCAGTTTTCTGAGTTTAAAAGAAATAGCGTTCAGGCAGCAGTCTTAGCAGAGTCTTCAGAGGCAATTGGAGTTTGTTAACATGCATGAACTAAGTTCAATGTAGAAAATAAAAGTTTGCCGTGAATGTTGAAAGCAAAGTCCTCAATGGGCAGGACGACATAGCAATCGGAAATTGTCCGAGCACTGAGTTGCGAATAATCATGCTTGAGCATCGTCCATTGTTCTTGTTTGGGACGACATGGATGGGTAAAGCCCGGCTACTGCTAGGCAGGCGGCAGATTGCTTGAGCGAGCATCAAGCAAAGTTCCTACTTCACTGTTTTCAACTATTCTGGTTTTAAACAATGAGGTCGAACGTAGACCGGCGTTCCTGAGTTGTTAATATGTGGTGTGCTGTCGTGTGCCGCAACGCTGCCAGTGGGGGAAGCTGCCGAGTGATGTCTGTGGACTTTCTAAGGAGCTCTTCATGTGGAGAACCACCTGTTATCATTCGTATAGTGGTGCCTTCAACACAGTGTAAATGTCCCTAACTGAATACGTTTCTTGTAGAGTCGAGAAGCTGATGATATCGAAGATAGGGAAAGAGTCCATAAAAGGACAAGAAGAGTGCCACGAGAACTGCATGCACTACATTTACTAAATTTCCAACTTGCTGCTCAGGCATAATGAAAGTGTCAAAATGCTATTGAAAGTTTTCTATACAAATCTGTTATGAAATGTGAAGGTGACGTTCGAAAAAAGGCACAACCAAGGGGACTGTTCCCTCACATGTAAAAGTATCATTGTCTTCCAGGATGATAGCAGTGTTGTCCTGTAAATTTACCAGAACAAAATTATTCACAAAAATTCATAGGAAATTCTGTGGCCGCGGTGGAGTAGCCGAGCGGTCTAAAGCACCTCGCTGCGGAGCGCGCGGTTGCTCCCCGTGGAGGTTCGAGTCCTCCCTAGGGCATGGGTGTGTGTGTTCCTCCGTAGGTTAGTTTACCTAGGTTTAACTAGTTTGTAAGCTACGGACTGATGCCCACGCAGTTTGGTCCGATAGATTTACAGACATTTGAACATTTGAAATTCTGTGCCATTACACATAATACGGATGAAACAATGCTTTTTACTGTACTCTGACTTAGAGACGAAACACAACAGAAGGTTATACAGTGACAGTATAAAACTGAAACTTATACTATGAATGAAGTATTTCCTTCAACCCTTTTCTTTCATAGCAGGTATAGAGTGTAAATTCACCGTCTTCAGCAAGTCACAGTTATCATGAGAAATCAAACCTGTGAAAGTTTTTCCTTCTATGAAATGATTGCAAACTAAAGTGTAACTGTCTGCAGACGTATTGATCTGTAGTAAATAGTAATAGGTTTTACTTGCCCTGTTTTCGTGTCTTTGTCTGTTAAAGAATGGTTCATTGGTGTAAATGTTGTCAGCGTGTTTATGGAACTTTGATTTCATTAAAAAACTATTTTAATTATTTAGCTATCTCCAAGGGGGATTATCGATCTTTCGACACTACTAAATAAATAAACACATAAATAAAGTAGCGAGTCAAATCTAAGCCGATGTGCGAGGTATGGATGATTGTGCTGTCTTTAGTATAAGGTACTTCATAAGCAGTTTGTAAGTTTAGGTACTGATGGCCCCGCAGTTAAGTCCCATAAGCTTGACAAACATTTGAACATTTTTCGAGCAAATCTAACTACACTGGTCAAAACAAACAGAGGATCAGTTGAAGCATCTAGGTTCTGAAGTATCGTCATCGACAAAACGAACTAAAATGGTTCAACGTCTTTATGTCGGATTTACGGAGTGGAGACAACAACATTACAGCAACTGAGATAGTGGTAATAACAGAAAGTTGCTACTGGTGGGGTTGGTGTTGACTTAAGTATACTCTATTCAACGAATTATCCAGCAGTTGCGTTCAGATAGTGTAGACAACGTAAAGTTAAATACAACGTGACTTATCTGACGCCAAAGGAAGGTTGCAAGCGGGGAAGTGGGGAAGTGGGGGAAGTGCCTGCAGCTATTGGAGTGTCCGGAAGTGCAATTTCGAGTCCTGAACGCGATTTCCGACAACAGAAAAAGTTCGAACAAGGCAAGACACAATACACGCAGTACCAACACAAACAGCCAGAAATCGCCTTCTGGATTTGTAAAACCACGACAGAGTTTAACCCCAGAAACTGGGCGGAATTGAAATCGTAATGAATGGGGCCGGGTTCTGTTCACAAACGAGTCAGTATTTTATATTCAGCCGGACAATCGTCGTTGTCATTTAGAGAGATCATGGAACTTGGAACAATCCTGCTTACATGCAGGAAACATCACCATATCATGGTGACGGACAATTGTTCAAATCAAATGTTCAAATGTTTGTATAGCTTATGGGACTTAACTACGAGGTCATCAGTCCCAGGACTTAGAAGCTACTTATCAACTAGCTAACACTAAGGACGGCACAAATATCCATGCCCGAGGAGGGATTCGAACCCTCGACCGTAGTGGCCGTGCAGACCATGACTGGAGTGCCTCAGTCTCCTCGCCCACGCGGCAGGAAGAAGAATTGTATGGGTAGGAGTCAGTATTGACGGACTTACCGGAATGTCTGCTCGGTCATATAGAGACGTCATCTTTCCACCTTTTTTTGTGCACCCGGCTGTTGCCACAGAGATGGGTTCCTTATGGTGGACGGTAATGTGCCCCACACAGAACTGCACTGGTGGACAACATGTTTGAAGAGGAGAGAATTGAATCAAGGGTATGGTCAATTTATACAACAGACGTATATCATATTGAGCATGTCTGGGCTGCCAGCAGAGCCTGGAGGCTGCGGCCCCCGGCCGTAGCGCTGGTCTGGGCTGGGCTGGCAACCGCCACTGGCCGCTCAACTCCCAGGGCTGTTTGCCTCGCCCCACGGCCTTCGCACAGCCACTGCCGCCGCCTGCACTGGTCTGGGCTGGGCTGGCAACCGCCACTGGCCGCTCAACTCCCAGGGCTGTTTGCCTCGCCCCACGGCCTTCGTACAGCCGCTGCCGCCGCCTGCACTGGGCTGGGCTGGCACCGCCACTGGTCCCTCACATCCCAGGGCTGTTCGCCTCTCCCCCCGGCCTCCGCAACGCCACAGCCACCGCCTGCGCTGAGCTTGGCTTGGCTGGCACCGCCACTGGCAGCTCACATCCCAGGGCTGTTCGCCTGTCCCCTAGGCCTTCGCACTGCCATTGCCGCCGCCTGCGCTGGGCTGGCACCGCCACTGGCCACTCAACTGCCAGGGCTGTCAACATCTCCCCCCAGCAGCAGCGCAGCCACAGCCGCCGCCAGCGCTGGGTTGGGCTGGGCTGGGCTGGCACCGCCACTGCCCCCTACCTCCCAGGGCTGTTCGCCTTACCCTCCGGCAGCCAAACCGCCACAGCCACCGCCTGCGCTTGGCTGGACTGGGCTGGGCTGGGCTGTCACCGCCACTGGCCGCTCACATCCCAGGGCCGTCCACCTTTCCCCCCAGCCTTCGCACTGCCAATGCCGCTGCCTGCGCTGGGCTGGGCTGGCACCGCCACTGGTCGCTCACAACCCAGGGCTGTTCGCCTCCCCCACCGGCCGCCGCAACGCCAAAGCCGCTGCCTGCGCTGGGCGTGGCTGGACTGGCACCGCCACTGGCAGCTCACATCCCAGGGCTGTTCGCCTGTCCCCTCGGCCTTCGCACTGCCATTGCTGCCACCTGCGCTGGGCTGGGGTGGGCTGGCACCGCCACTGGCCACTCACATCCCAGGGCTGTTCGCCTCTCCCCCGGCCGCCGCGCCGCCACAGCTGCCGCCTGTGCTGGGCTGGGCTGGGCTGGCACTGCCACTGTCCACTCAACTACCAGGGCTGTCAACCTCTCTCCCAGCCGCTGCGCTGCCACAGTCGCCACCTGCGCTGGGCTGGGCTGGGCTGGGCTGGCACCGCCACTGGCCACTCACCTACCTGGGCTGTTCACCTATCCCCCCGTCCTTCGCACCACGACAGACGCCGCCAGTGCTGGGCTAGGCTGGGCTGGCACCACAACTTGCCGCTTACCTCCCAGGGCTGCCGCACCGCCACAGCCTCCGCCAGTGCCGGGCTGGGCTGGTCTGGCACCGCCACTAGCCGCTCTCACCCCAGGTCTGTTCGCCTCTCCCCCCGGCCGCCACGCCGGCACAGCCGCCGCCTCCACTGTGCTTGGCTGGGCATGCACTGCCACTAGCCGCTCACATCCAATGGCTGTTCGCCTCTCCCCTCGGGTGCCATGCCGCCACAGCTGCCACCTGTGCTAGGCTGGGCTGGCACTGCCACTGTCCACTCATCTACCAGGGCTGTCAACCTCTCCCCTGGCCGCTGGGCTGCCACAGCCGCCACCTGCGCTGGGCTTGGTTGCGCTGGGCTGGGCTGGTACCGCCACTGGCCGCTCACATCAAAGAGCTGTTCCCCTCTCCCCCCAGGTGCCGCACCACTACAGCTGCCGCCTGGGCTGGGCTGGGCTGGGCTGCGCTGGGCTGTTCTTGCACCCTCACTGGCTGCTCCCAGGGTTGTACACCTCCCCCCCAGCTTTCGCACCGCCACAGGCACTGCCTGTGCTGGGCTGGGCTGGGCTGGGCTGGGCTGGGCTGTGCTGGCACCGCCACTAGTCGCCCAGCTCCAAGGGCTGTCAACCTCCCCCCCCCCCCCCGGCCACCGCGCTGCCAAAGCCGCCGCCTGCACTGGGCTGCACTGGGCTGGGCTGGGCTGGCACCGTCACTAGCCGCTTAGTTCCCCGGGCTGTCAACCACTCCCCCCGGCTGCCACACTGCCACTGCCAGTGCCTGCTTTGGGCTGCACTGGGCTTGGCTGGGCTGGCACCACCACTTGCCCCCTCTGCTCCTGGGGCTTTCGACCTCTCCCCACGCCCTCCGCGATGCCACAGCAGACGCTTGCGCTCTGCTGGACTGGGCTGGGCAGGCCTGTCACCGCCACTGGCCGCTCACCTCCCAGGGCCATTCTTCTCTCTAGCAGTCCACCACACTATCACAGCCACCGTCTGCCCTGGGGTGGTCTGGCCTGGCACCGCCGCACCAGCCGCCTGCGCTGGGCTGGGCTGCACTGCCACTGACCCCTCACCTCCCAGGGCTGTCAAACTCTCCCCCCCCCCCCCGGCCGCCCCGCTGCCACAGCCGCCACCTGCACTTGGCTGGGGTGGGCTGGCACCGCCATTGGCGACTCATCTCCCAGGGCTGTTTGCCTCTCCTCCCGGCCTTCGCACCACCACAGCAGCCGCCTGCGCTGGGCTGGGCTGTGCTGGCACCGCCACTAGCCGCTCAACTCCCAGTGCTGTCAACCTCTCCCCCCAGCCACCGTGCAGCCACAGCAACCGTCTGCACTGGGCTTGGCTGGGCTGGCTCCGCCACTGGCCGCTCACCTCCCAGGGTTGTGCGCCTCTCCCCCCAACCTTTGCACCACAACAGCCGCCACCTGCGCTCTGCTGGGCTGGCACCGCCACTGTCCACTCAACTACCAGGGCTGTCAACCTCTCCCCCCGGCCGCCTCGCTGCCACAGCCACCACCTGGACTGGACTGGACTGGGCTGGGCTGGGCTGGCACTGCCAATGTCCGCTCACGTCCCAGAGCTGTCCGCCTTTCTCCCCGGCGACCGCACCGCCACAGCCACCGCCTGCACTTGGCTGGGCTGGGCTGGCACCACCACTGGCCACTCACAACCCAGGGCTGTTTGCCTCTTCCCCCGGCTGTTGCACCCCCACAGCTGCCGCCTGCGCTGGGCAGGGCTGGGCTGGCACTGCCACTGGCCGCTCACCTCCCAGGGCTGTTCGCCTCTCCCCCCGGCCTTCGCACTACTACAGCCGCCGCCTGCGCTGGGCTAGGCTGGGCTAGCACCACCACTGGCCGCTCACCTCCCAGGGTTGTTCGCCTTTCCCCCCGGCCGCCACAACCCCCACAGCTGCCGCCTGCACTGGGCTGGGCTGGGCTGTGCTGGGCTGGCACCTCCACTGGCCACTCACCTCTCATGGTTGTTCGCCTCTCCCCCCGGCCGCCACGCCGCCCTGTCGCCGCCTGCGCTGGCTGTGCTGGGCTGGCACCACCTCTGGCCGCTCACATCCCAGGGCTGTTCGCCTCTCCCCCGGCCGCCACGCCACCACAGCCGCGCCTGCGCTGGGCTTCACTGGGCTGGGCTGGGCTGGCACTACCACTGGCCACACACCTCCCAGGGCTGTCGACCTCTTCCCCCGGCTGCCGCGCTTCCACAGTAGCCGCCTGCGCTGGGATGGGCTGGGCTGGGCTGTACAATAGGTAATTGAAATGAATAATGAGGCCCATCCTGGCGCATTTCTGAAGTACAGGCATATCGAAGAGAATGTCTAAACTTAAAAGCAACTTTACGCGATTCCGAATTTTGTAGCAGAGACAAAAGATGGCGCGGAACATCAAAACCAATCAAAAAAGGATGCCACATCTATTAGGAATTAGGTATTAGGTACTAGGAATAAAGAAAAGGTGTCATTCACACCACTTTCCATTTTACAGTATTAAAGTAAAAAGCTGGATAGAGAAACTGGTTATTATCATCAAGTTAATCATAAGTGTAACAGTTGCTCACGACCACTGATTTTCAATACTGCAACGGCTACAATCACTGTCTTGTGCAATTCCGTTAAGGATAGTCTGATCAATGACTTACGCAGCTTCCGCGCCTTGGTTATTCCAATGTGAACAAAATTCACACGCTTTTTAAACAATTGTATTTTCTATTACCAACTATTATTTCATTTACTTAAGTATTTATATACATTTATTCTGGTGGTATGTTTAGCAGTACCAAGCATCATTTCTCCATGTTGTATCTTGAATCTTGAAAGACGACTGTCTGTCGTATTCCATATAATTGCTAGGTTTTTCTTATTTTGTTATGTTAATAATTTTTTACTATATTAATTAATGTGGCATAAGTACGACTTCTCTGCTACGCCACTGGCCCTATGAGAATGTGCGGTTACTTTTAAGTGGGTGCGAGAATCTGTGGCTATCTGAATGTGGGGAGTGATAGCTCGCTTAATATCGTTCTCTCTGGCTCAGAGTCGATAGCTGCTGAGGCTACCAAAAGAAGTTTCTACACCCTTTGCTCCAGTCAGCGAGACTTCTTTAGCGCGAGTCTCAATGTCAGTCCCCACCACCGCTGTTTCATGGATTTTCTGGCTTTCGGTCGTTCCCTGCGTCCGGTGGCTACTCAGTCGGATCATTCTGGGCTGGTCATTTGGTGAGGTAAGGTTCGTCCTGCTCTTGTTTTTGAAGATTGTATCGTTTCATTAACTGGCACGTGTGACATAGATTCATGAACTTTGAATCATTTTTTTGGTATATATTTTTTGATTGTGTGCGGAAATGTGTTCTCGTTTTTCAATTCAGTGAATTCCAATAGATGAACGCAGTGTGTGCGGTTCTTAATCTGCAGTTTGATAACGGCCTGGTATGTTAAAACCTTTTGTGATCATGTGGCGGCGTATGAGATCTGTGTAAATACTTTTTAGCTTTGTGGGGCCCGGTTTCTTATAGGTGATATGTTCATTTTTGTACAGTGAATGTAAAAATCTTCTCATCGTTTCCTTTCGTGAGTGATATGTGCTCCACATGATTGGCTTATAGAACAAAGCCTTCAGCTTCCACTCTTGTATGTTCCATGCCCATCAGGCAAGTAAATATGTGGTTATCCTTCTGATTTCCACTAATATTTCGCGATCTTCTCTCCCCTCCTATTTTAATTTTGCTGTTTCCTCTCCGACTTGTAGAACGCACTCTGACTTGTCAGTAATTCTCCCTGAGCCTTGTGCAACCTCCTTCAATAACTTCCTTATGTAATTCTAAGCATTTCTATGAGCTGCATGATGTAATTATTAATTTTATTTTTTCGATATTGTAATTATTTCACTTTTTCCAGTTTTTTGAGACTGGACTTCATCCATCTCTGTAATCGCTCCGTCTCGCGTCTAGCTGCGTTTCTTCCGCTTATTCCTGTAAATCTAAACATTTCTATGAGTTGCATGCCGTAATTCTTACTTTTATTTTTCCGACTTTGTAATTATTTAATTTTTGTGGTTTCTCTGAGACAGGACTCAACCGTCTCTGTAATCGCCCACTACCGCGTGTAGCTGTATTTCATTCGCTTCCTTATATAATTCAGAGCATTTCTATGGGTTGCATGCTGCAGTTAATTTTCTTTATTTTTCGGAAACTGAATTTATTTAATTTTATCGGTTTTCGGAACCACATGTTTCCAAATTACGACTTCCGGGGTTTGCAGCTAGTCGGCTGAACTCACGCCACTTCTCATATAAAACCAGTACCTACATCGATTTCTAACAGCCTGCAACTTAAGAATCCACCGTAATTTTGTTTAATGAATCCGATATTGAATTACTTCACATTCAGTGGAGTGCGTTCATGTAACGTAGCCGTGTGTCGCTGTTAGCGTGTTTGCTCGATGTACAATTCAGATGTAATTAAACTTGGCTATACACACGCACTATCTCAAAACAGGCACGACAAACGAAACCAAGCTTCGAAGTGTTTGCATATTGTGTTTTGTGCTACCTCCGACTTTCAGAATTTTGCCTACGTTAGCGGCGCCCGCTTCCGCCTCGTCTCAGCACGCTGAGTTTGGTGAGTTTCGCTGTGGCATTGCGTGTGTGTGAGATGAGTATTTTGTGTGAATCCTTCCCCCCAGGAGCGTTAAATCAAGTATAATTTAGGCTGGGCACCGTCCGCATTTTTATTGTGTTAACGAAATTGGTTCCCCATTTTGCTTGTTTTCTATCTGAATAAACAAGATTATGTTCAGCATAATCCCTAAGTTACCTATAAATTGTAGTTTTATAGCACCTTCCCTCTTTTATTTAATATTGTTTCACAAGTGCTGAGAAGATGCTCAGATGCAATGTTTCTTACGAATAAATTCCGTTGCGCCATAAATGTTTTCTTAACCACTTTTCTAAGGTAACTTTAATTGTGGTGGATCACTTATTAATGTCTGTGTAGAATAACATGTGAGCTGTTATGTATATTGACCACTGTAGTATTAACTTCCTGTTATTGAAGTAATTTGAAACGAGTAAGTTCTCAGTTTGGGCCAGGGAACAAGGCTTTATAGCAGGGAGTAGCCGGTAGTTCACACAGAACTCATTTACTAATTTTAGTGTTGAAGCAAAGCTCTTGTTACGTACAGTGGTCGAATTTTAGAGTATAGAAAAGTTAAGTTGCATCTAGATTAGACGGCGAGCATACACGCTAACGCCGACACACAGATACGATACATGATCGCTCTTCACTGAAGGTGAAATGCTAAAAATTCGGATTCATTGCACAAAATCACGGCGGATTCTAAAGTTGCAATCTGAGAGTAAACTATCTAGGCACTGGTTTTATGATAAGTGGCGTGAATTCAGGTGACTAGCTGCAAACCCCTGAAGTCGGAGTTCGAACCCACGTGATTCCGAAAAACCGATAAAAGTGTGTAAATTCAGTTTACGAAAAATAAAGAAAATTAACTACGGCATGCAACCTCTAGAACTGCTCAGAATTTTATAAGGAAGCTACTGAAATGCAGTAACATGCGATTAGGAGCGTTCACAGAGACGGTCTCACCACAAGGGAAAGTGAAATAATAGCAAAGTCGGAAAAATAAAAATAAAAACTACGGCATGCAACCCATAGAAATGTTTAGAATTTAATAAGTAAGCTATTGAAGGAAGTTGTACAAGGCTCGGAGATAATTACTGACAAAGAATGACTGCATACTACAAGTTCGGAAAAGAAACAACAAAATTAAAAAAAAAAAAAAAAAAAAAAAAATAGACGGGGAGAGAAGTTCGCGAAATGTTAGTGGAAATCAGAAGGATACATGCATAGTTACTTGCCTTATGGGCATGGAACAAACAATAGCGGAAGCTGAAGGCTTTGTTATAAGAACCAACCACTTGGAACACACACACTAATGGAAGGAAACGATAAAAAACGTTTTACATGCACTGTACAAAAATTAACATATCATCTGTTAGAAACTGGGCCCCACAAACCTAGATAGAAATTACACAGAGTTCGTACACCGCTACATAATCACAAATAAAAGACACCAGCCGGCCGCGGTGGCCGAGGGGACTAAGGCGCTCCAGTCACGGTCTACACGGCCACTACGGTCGGGGGTTCGACTCCCCCCTCGGGCATGGATATTTGTGCCGTCCTAGTTCGTAAGTAGTTCATAAGTAGTTTGTAAGTTTAGGGACTGATGACCCCGTAGTTAAGTCCCATAGACTATACAAACATTTGAACATTTTGAAAGACACCAGTCTTCTTCACTCCCATTGTTGTTATAAATGGGTAGTAAGTTGGTTAGAAAAACATAAATTATACATACTTTTACACCGGTTCTCTTAAAAATAACCGGCCGCAGTGGCCGAGCGGTTTGTGTTGTACTTAGAGTAAGTGAAAGTTAGTTAAGTAATTAGTGTGTAAGTCTAGTGACTGATGATCACAAAGTTTGGTCGAATAAGACATCACACAGATTTGAACATTTTTTCTTAAAATTAATTATCGTGTGCACCGCATACTTAACTGTTCAGTTACCTGTCGAGAAAGCAGGCTTACAAATACTTTTTTTCTGTCAGCAGAGTTCATACATTTGACGATTGTATTGTCGGAGAACGTACATTTGCCTTAATGCATAACGTGCGACCTATCAGTCAGATTTGCCGACGCTAACCTTTGACATGTATTCGGCGTACACGAGTACTGATGTGGTGAGAGTTCTGTGGCATGGGATATATAAACAACATTACGTGTTTCGCCACTTGAGGGCTCTGCCACTAGACTCGCATGTGTCCCGTTACTAGGTGACGTGTGCCCCGTGCTTTGTTGACGGTGCTGCCCCGTAAGCCAAACCTCATCCAAACCTGCCTTTGATTTCTCTGCGCACGATTTGCAAAGTAATCAAATTGGCGTCCCGTGTTCGGATATATAGTTATCTCTGCTGCACAGAGAGCAATAAACGAACGAGTTATTTACATACATATTGCGACACGTGCCCATCGAAATTGGACTTGCCTCTTAAAGAATATAAGCGCACGCCTAGAGTCCTTCTTGTTGGTAGTGGAGAACGAGTTTATTTTCTCATTTACTATAATGGGTAATCATCATCTCATTAAAGTCTTAAATTGTATTATTATGCTTAAAGTTTATTTATGTTGCATCATTAATCATTTGTGTTTCAACAATTTTCCACGAATAATTGAGGTACGATTTCCATAAAGTGAAATGTTGATTAAGTGTTGAATAAATTGGTGACCTTTGTTACGAACTATCTATTTCTTTCGCTGTAGATGAGAGGTTATGAAGAGTTTGGGTAGTTACTGAGATACGTATACTACGAGTAGTACTCGTGCTAGATTCAATAATTTATTATTGTGAAAAATATGGACGCGGAATACGCTTAATACCCGATGCGGGTGTCGAAATGTTAGAGATTTTAACGTGTTCTCGGGTTTTAGAGGTTGTCTGCACACACAAAAAAGAGAAGCAGAAATATAACATACCAGTTGATGGAACACAAGTTTTAATTCGCAATACCCGCCGAAGATAGTTGTTAAAGGTACTACTAGCGGGCAGGCTTGTCGGAACATGTATAAATACCTTTGTGAACAAAGCAGGAACTTTTTTGTGTGAACCTAAGCCACTTCATAACTGACGACGTGTAGTAATGTCAGCTTTATTTCTTTATACAAAGTTTCCCGTCAAGGAACATCGTTTCGTGTTACACAAAAAACTTTCTGAATTTATTTGTGCTACATATTTCGATCCCGTGGGCTTGGCTGAGTGTGTGTGTGTGTGTGTGTGTGTGTGTGTGTGTGTGTGTGTGTTGTCGTTAGTATAAGTTAAAGTAGTTTGTAAGTCTAGGGACTGATGACCATTGCAGTTTGGTCCAATGAGTTTACAAACATTTGAACAGTATTCGAGTCTAGATACAGCAATGTTTCATATAAATTATTGTATGGAACTGACCGATATGGTTCAGTGAAAAAATGTCTGTTCAACCACGTCTGCCTGAAGTTTAGTATAATATTTTTATGCTCTTTATTTAATCAACAAATTATTGTGCAATGATTTCCCTGTATATTTCACGTACAGAGCCGTTCGTGTATGTCGAATGAGTAGCGTGTAAGTGGCATAAGTAACTTTGATTTCATCTTTGTAATAAAAATGGTTGTTACAGAATAAGCAAGGGCAAACTACAGTATTTTCCCGAGGACGTGTAACTCTCGGTGGCCGAGGAGACTGAGGCGCTCCAGTCACGGTCTGCACGGCCACTACGGTCGGGGGTTCGAATCCCCCCTCGGGCATGGATATTTGTGCCGTCCTAGTTCGTAAGTAGTTCATAAGTAGTTTGTAAGTTTAGGGACTGATGATCCCGTAGTTAAGTCCCATAGACTATACAAACATTTGAACATTTACAAACGTGCAACTCTGCTATATGAATATATGATAATGGAATCCTCTCGTGCAAAATATTTAGGAGATCACCGGGCGGGGACTACTCAGGAGAATCTCATCATCAATAAAAGCAAAATAGGCATTCTACGGATCGGAGTTTGGAATGTTTTATTCATTAATTGGGTAGGTAAGTTACAAAATTTGAAAAGAGAAATGGATGAAGTCAGATATGGTGGAGATTAGTGAAGTGGCAGGATCAATAGGATTTTTGGTCAGGTGAGTAAAGGGTTATAAATAAAAAATTAGTTGATTGTAACGCAGGAGTATGTGTGATAATGAATCAGAAAACACGAATCCGGGTAAATTACTATAAATAGCATAGTGAACGAATTATCGTAGCAAAGATAGACACGAAGCCAACCAAAGTACTACAAGTTTATATGCTAACTAGCTCTGCCGACGATGAGGAGATCGAAGAAATGTATGAGGAGATATAAGAAAGTATTCAAAGCGTTAAAGGAGAAGAAAACTTAATTGTGATGGGGTACTGGAAGTCGGTAGTAGGAAAAGAAAGGGAAGGAAAAACAGTAGGTGAATATGGACTTGGGAAAAGGAATGAAAGAGGAGATCGCCTGGTAGAATTTTGTGCAGAACACAATTTAATCATCACAAACACTTGGTTTAATCAAAATGAAAGAGGTTCGTGTAATTGGAAGAGACCAGGAGACACTTGGAGATACCAGATTGACTTTATAAAGCTATGGCAAAGGTTTAGAAACTAGGTTTGAAACTCTAACACGGGAATGGTCAGACTTTGCATGTCGAAACGTGTGTTGCTATTTTTACCACTGTTAGTTAACATTGCAGGAAGTCTGTATGCAGAATGTTAGCTGCTGAGATGATTTGGAAGTCACCTAAAAAAGAATCATGAAAATGGCTGTTTTTCCTGCTTGGCGCTTGCAGTGACGGCTGGCCATCCCAGGAAATGGCGAGTCGCGAGCTGTTGTTATGGTGAGCGTTGTGCGCATGGTCGGAGGTGCGGCCGTCTGATCGCGGCGTTCACTAAAGAGGAATATCGTCGCACGGTTTTGGTGGAAAGGGGAAACGAATATACGTTTCTGTGGCATGCACTTCCTTTTCATTTCTGGTACGTATTTCGAAACATACCATCCTGAAAGTGGTTAGAGATGTGAAAGATATTCTGTACATCTACATCTATACTTCGGAAGCCACTTTACGGTGAACATTCAATCTCCTCTCACAGGTGATAGCAAACCCTGTAAATGTTTTGCTGCTTGCCACGGAGATATACCACAGACGCCAAATGAAGCAATCAACACAAAACACGCCTGAAGACTATGTGATGTGCGACATGGTAGTGAAACTTCTAGACCACCATGGAAATAGCGCAGCATGGAATAGCTAGAAACGACTGAAACACTCGATATTGCAGACTGTGAATCCACAGACGGCGAATAAACGGAAGAAAGTTGCACACATGAAGTCTCTTCGACTGATAGTGCCATGTACTACCATCAGTTATCTCCGATAGTAACACCAGCAACTACAATTACATTATCAGAGAAAGAAAAAGAGGTGAAGTATTGGTTGAACGAAAGTGGTAAGAAACGCCTACGTGTCAGCACTGTTCAAAATAGGTATCGCTTTGTCCGTTCTGAACGTCAATTGTATAAGATGGAAAAAGAAAGTCGCTCGACGACGTAAGATTCGACTGGAAATTGCGACGGAGATAAATGCGCGACTTATTGAGCAATTTACCGATGCCAGACGACAGTCATTGAGTGTCAGCGACACAACTTTGCGTGATTGGGCGTTAGAGATTGCCAACGCGATAGGCGCTAAAGAATTTCTAGCTTCTCAAAGTTGGATTAGTCGCTGCAAAAGAACACATATAATTGTGTCACGAAAAATAACAAAAAAAGTACCCAGAAACAGGTCGGAAAATAAAGTGACTCAAATGGAAATGATAGAAGCTTTTCTTACAACTGCAAAAAATAAGATCGCCAGTTATAGTGAAACTTACGTTTACAATGCAGATCAGTCAGGTTTTCAAAAAGAAATGCGTGCGAAAAGAAGACGACGGTCATTCAAAGGGAAAAAACGTATTGAGGCAATTGCGCAGTCCACGACTGCACTCACCCATTCATATACTATAATGCCCATAATTAGTCTAGATGCTTCTTTGCTGCCTAAACTATATGTGTGTCTTCAAGTACCAACTGGACGTTTTGGACCACGTGTCAACCAAACAATGATCTACGCAGACAATCTTGTGGTAGACGCACCGAAGTCTGGAAACATGGGAAATGATAACGTTACACTTTTCATGCGTCATGCTTTTCTTCCGTTCTGCGGGAACAAATCTCTTCTCCTTCTATATTCCTGGTGAGGTCATAAAAGTTTTGATTAATTAAAAGCTGTATTTCGAGCTCACCCTGACAAAGAAGTAAAGATACTTCAGATTCCACGGTACGCCGAACGTAATTCAACAGTTAGACAGAGAATTTTTCCGCCAGTGGAAGGCATTTAATAGAAAACTAACAGAGAAAATGATTGTCGGCAAATCACTGCAGTTTCCTATCACCGTGACACTATTCTCAAGTTGCAATCAGTCGTACATTATCAGTTTTCCTCCCACGGTTTCAAAATGTGATTAAATACGCGTTGCTCGCCTCGAAATATACTGATATTAGGCCTGATTCCTTTCTAACACCGGTCGAGTTCTGTCTACGGACGTCTAACAACGTCTGTGATTCGCAGGACTGTCGTATGTCGGATTTGCTTGTATTTTCATGGTGCCAAAAAACCTATGTTTTGAACATGGTATCAATATTTCGAATTTTTGCGGTAATTACAAGAAATAAAAGTTTGACGGGTTCTAAACCGGATATGTATTTGTGCCTATTTCATAGCTATTTGGAAAGAATGTTGTAGATAATATATCAGCTACATTTTTCTACGAATTCATTATTATCGTATTTATTAATTGTCGTTCGATCGATTTCACTGGGCGAATCAGCTCTCTCACTGCTGTGGCAGGAGAGCAGCGCGTAGCTAACGCTACCTTGTCCCTAGATGGCGTTGGTATAACGTAGCGAGAGAGATGAGGGTTGTACAACTGGCAGTTATAAGCGCGGAAACCATGCGACAATAATGTCATACTTCATAAAAGTTTTTACAAACTTCCAGGTCATGTCAGCAGCTAACAGTCTGCATACACACTTCCTTCAATGTTAACTCACCGTGGTAAAAATAGCAACACAGGTTTCAACTTGAAAAGTCTGATCATTATCTTGTAAGACATATTCAGGAGCAGATATAGACTCTGACCATAACTTATTGGTTATGAAATGTAGATTAAAGCTTAAGAGACTGCAAAAATGTAGAAAATTAATTAGATGGAGTGTGGATAAATTGAAGGAACCAGGGGTGGTTGAGAGTTTTACAGGGAGCCAAGAATTTATGAAACGAATATATATATATATATATATATATATATATATATATATATATATATATATATATATATATATATATATATTACTCGAATCATAGGCAGATAAATGAGACTGAATATGATACAAAGCAATGGAATACAAGGAATTTATACATAGAGATAGTAAAATTAATTTGTCTTGCAAAAGAAATACACTGAATTTATATACTTTGCCTAGAAACGGTCCATAGCAATTACATTCTCTTGAGCCTTAAACAACACCTACTCACTGCAAGAGGCAGGGCAGAAAGAGAACTGACACAGATGTTTTGTGGTCTGTATCTCTCCACATTCACAAAGTGGTGATTCTTGCTGATATCCCCATTTATCAAGGGTATCCTTAGTTTCGCCAACACCTGCTCTTCATCTGTTCAGCGATTTCCGTGTGCTCCAGCCCAAATTGTGTCCGGCTGGCAAGTGTACAAGGAAAAGCAGTAGAAGAATTGGTAGAGCAGTGAAGGCCGCAGAGGGTCATATAGGTGGAAGGACAAGGTCTAAGGGAAATCCTCGGATAACACAGGAGAAAAAAATGTTCAAATGTCTGTAAATCTATCGGATCAAACTGCGTGGTCATCAGTCCGTAGCTTACAAACTACTTAAACCTAGGTAAACTAACCTACGGACAAACACACACACCCATGCCCCAGGGAGGACTCGAACCTCCACGGCGAGCAACCACGCGCTCCGCAGCGAGGTGCTTTAGACCGCTCGGCTACTCCACCGCGGCAACACAGGAGATACTGAACATAATTGATGAAAGGAGGAAACATAATAATGTATCAAGTGAAGCAGGCAAAAGGGAGTACAGACGTCTGATAAATGAGGTTGAGAGGACGAGCGGTCTGGCTAAGCAGGAATGGCTAGAGCACAAACGCAAGACTGTAGAAGAATGTAACTAGGGGAAAGGTAGATACTGCCTGCAGGAAAATAAAACAGACATTTGGAGACAAGAAAAACTGTGGTATGATTATAAAGAACTCAGATGGATAACCAGTATTAAGCAAAGATAGGAAATATGAAAGGTGGAAGGAATATATAGAAGGCCTGTACAAAGGAAATAAAGTGGAAGGCAATATTCTAGAAATGGAAGAAGAAGTAGAGGAAGGTGAGATAGGAGATACGATACTGCGAGAAGAATTTAACAGAACACTAAAAGATTTGAGTAGAAACAAGGCCCCTGCAGGAGATGATGTTACGTCTGAACTGCTATTATCGTTAGGAGAGCCAGTCATGAATAAATTGTTCCACCTGGTATGCAAGATGTATGAGACATGGGAAATACCCTTAGTATTTAAGAATAATATAGCGATTACAATTCCTAAGAAAGCAAGTGCAGACAAATATGAAAATTACAGAACAGTCCGTTCAATAAGTGATGGTTGCAAAAATAATAACACGAACTATTTACATACGAACTGAAAAACTGGTGTAATCAGATCTTCGGGAAGATCAGCTTGGATTTAGGAAGAATGTAAGATCACGCAAGGCAATACTCACATTACGACTTATCTTAGAGGGCAGATTAAGGAAAGGCAATCCTACGTTATTAGCATTTGTGAATCTGAAGATAGATTTTGACAATGATAACTGGAAAACACTGTTTCAAATTCTGAAGGTAGCAAAGGTACAATATAGTGAGCAGGAGTCATATTCAATTTGTACAAAAACAAGACAGCAATTAGTAGAGTCGAAGGGCATGAAAAGACCGCAGTAGTTGGGAAGGGGGTAAGATAGGCTTGTAGCCTTTCCTCTTTGTTGTTCAATTTGTACATTCAGTAAGCTGTGAAGGAATAAAAGGAGAAATTTGGAGAGGGAATTAAAGTTCAGGGAGAGGGAATAAAAATCTTGCAGTTTACTGACGACACAGTAATTCTGTCAGAGACGGCAAAGGACCTGGAAGAGCCATTAAACGGAAGGTACCGTGTCTTGAAATGTAGATATAAGATGGACATTAACAAGAGTAAACGGAGGGTAACGAAATGTAGTGTCAAAATCAGGCGATGCTGGACGAATTAGATTAGGCAATGAGACAATAAAAGTAGTAAAATGGGTTTTGCTATTTGGGTAGCAAGATAACTTCTGATGGTCGAAGAAAAGAAGATATAAAATGCAGAATGGCTATGGAAACACAAGCGTTTTTTAAGAAGCGAAATTGGTTGACGTCCAATATCAGTTTAAATGTTAGGAATTCCTTTCTGAAAGCAAATGTCTGGATTATAGTTTTGAAACGAGGCCGATAAGGAGTTCGGACAAAAAGATGATAGAAGCTTTCGAAATGTGGTGCTACAGACGAATGATGAAGATTAGATGGGTAGATAATGTAACTAATGCGGAGGTGCTTAACAGAATTGGCATAGTCTGAATAGGACAAGGGATAGGTTGGTGGGACACATTCTGAGACATCAAGGTATCGTCAGTTTAGCATTAGAAGGAAGTATGTGGGGCAAGAATCGTAGAGAGAGACCGAGGGATGATTACAGTCAGGCAGATTCAAAAGGATGGTGGGTGCCGTTCGTATTCTCAGATGAAGAGGCTTGCACAGGACAGGGTAGCGTGGAGAACTGCATCAAACCAGTCTGTGAACTGAAGACACAACAACAGTAACAACAACAACAACAGAATAACTGCTATGGTTTTCTATATTTGAAGTTGTGTAGACTGGGTACAATCAATCCCAATTCGTACCTTATTTATTTATTTATTTTCATTACCTGTCAGAAACGTAACAGAGCAAAATAACATTGAACAACACATATTTCCATTCCGTCAGAAAAAGAAGAATAAAATGTAAGACAGATGTCTTTGAGATGAACATAATTTTTAGCTACAGTGATGCGATCTTCTTCTCGCTAGTGTTTATGTGCGTTTTATTGTGCGGACTCTTACGAGACGCGCTAGAAAATTAGTTAATAGGGTAAAGTGGGCATATTTAGAGTGGTTCCGTAATTCCGTATAGCCGAATATCTCGCATGCTTGATGCTGCACGCAGGAACTCGTTTCGGCAGCAAGTACAGTACATCACCCACACACCATAGTAAGTTTGGTGACGGCACTGTGGGCGTTTCGTTTTCCAGAAATAATTTTGTATCGTGGTTCAGATAAGGAAAATATTTCGATTTCATATACAGATATTTGTACTTTTAAAGCAAACACTTAGTGTGTATAAAACTGTGTTACTAATACATGAAATTTTACTGTTTGTTTCCTCTCTGTAATTACGAACCCGAAATTAGAAAACTCATATCTCAAAATCTAAAATTTAAACGTTTTAGTTCTTGATGCAACCACTACTGAATGAATAAGAGAATGAATAAGATTTATTCAAGGATAGTATCTACTTTTTCCTTAGTAATACAATGGCTCATTTTCCATAACTTCAAGAGTGCTAAAATACGATTTATACCAAGGAGGCTGCTATAAATAAGTTATTAATTTCTATAAGTCTGTTTTATCCTGATTGCGATCGTCAGGAAAATTGTTGGTTACAAGAAGAAGAAAACCTACCAATATATGTATAAATAATTGATTGTATCAGTTGTAATTGCCCAGTTAAATGCAACAGTACAACCATCCATATATTTTAGATTAGGTTAGATTAAAACTTGTTCCATAGATAACAGGTAGACATTTCGCATTGATGTGGAATGTGTCAGTTTAATAAAGATGTCTATACATGACACCCAATATCTTAAGGTTCTTTTAATATGTTATTTTTGTCATTATTTTTATTTTTTCTAGCTAAATTTTTAAGTTTTATCTAAAAAAGTATCCATTGTTTAGATGGAATTGCCATTCAGAAATTCTTTATTTTTAAATACCAGTTTGGTATCTGTCAGACTTTTGATGCTACCTGGTAAGTGACCAAAGAGGCAGCATAATTCACCCTTTCTGTGCCAAAGTTTGATTTAACCTTGAATAATTAAGACTGCCTTTCCCTAGTGTTGTAGCTATGCACACTGTTAGTACATTTCAAGTGGGTCAGATTGTTAATTAGAAATATCATAAGTCACTACAAATATTATGAAGCTACTCTGAAAATTCCTAGATCTTTAAATAAATGTTTTGTAGGATGATCTTGGGTGGGTTCCAGCAATTATTCTGATTACACGCTGATGTGCAACGAATTCTTGTTTCTCAATGTTGAATTGTTCAGAATATGATCGAATACGAAAACAGTGAATGAAAATAGACCTAGTAAGGTAATTTACTGAGATGTATATCACTAAAATTTGCGATGACCCTAATACCGTAAGTAGGTGACCTCAAACGTGTCTCCAAATCTTCAATGTGTTCCCTCCAATAAAAACGCCTAAAAATTTTGAACACTCTACCTTATCTAAGGATTTCTTATTAATGCTGTTTACAGTATGAAACTGTATATACTGGGTTTTTTCAAAGTTTAATGAGAGTCCTTTGCTAGAGAACCTCTTAATAATTTTCTGAAAGACAACATTTATAATTTTATCAGTTAATACCTGTTTGTTAGGCGTGATAGCTGTACTTGTATCATCATTAAAATGAACAAGCTTATAGAATGGCAAGTAATTAACATATATTGTACATTAAGAACACCAAAGGACTCAAGACTGAACCATGTAGGACCCCATTTTACGAATTAGCTGCTTTTTGCATATTATCTGAACTGCTTATGTAAACTTTCTCCATTTTTTCTGTTGAGTATGATTTAAACCATTTGTGCACTGTCCCATTCATACAATAATTCTTAAGTTTATCTAGAAGAATTTCATGGTATACACAAACAGAATCATTTGAGAGATCACAAAAATTTCCAACAAGTGCTGTCCAGTTATTCAGAGCATTTAATATTTCATTAGTGAATCTAAGTATAGAATTTTCTGTTGAAAAGCTTTATTGAAAGGAAACTGAAATATTGTTAGAACTTTATTTTTACTAATACGTAGAAAAGAAACCTCAAGAATACATTACATTTCAAAAATTTTGGATAAAGCTGTCAGAAATGAGATTGGGCTGTAGTTGGTGGTATCAGATGTATTCCCTTTTTTATGCAATGGTTTAAGACAGCATATTTCCAATGGGAAGCTCAGGCAGGCATGTACTAAAGATGCTCAAAACTCACATCAATCTAACAAAAGTAAAGTAAAAAATAATGTTACTATATTTCACCAAAATATTCGTGGATTGAAAAATAAAGTTGAGTCTCACAAAAGTATATGTTACTACCTTTCACCAAAATATTGGGGATTAGAGAACAAAGTAGATGAGCTACTGGTTTGTTTATATGACATAGAATCAGAGAATGTAATAGTTATACTATGCCTATCTGAGTATCACATTGTGACGGATATGGAAAAACTAAGCATAAGCAGTTTCAAACTAGCAGCACATGTGCCTGTCAGCTAAGACTGAATAAAGGTCCTTCTTTTATAATTGTAACAGTATATAGATCCCATTTAAGAAACTTTCAGTTATTTATGGAAATTTTTGATGTCTTGTTGTGCTATCTGTCAGATAATGGAAAACAAATTATTATTTGTCGGGATTTCAATTTGGACTCACTAAAGGAATGTAATTTGTCATCTGTAATTGATTCTCCTGCTCGGGTAGTAAAAGAGAGTAGCACACTGATAGATAACTTTTTTTTATAGATCAAGAAAAGTTTTACAAACAGAAATGCTTGTTCTGTTTAGAATGGTCTTTCTGATCATGGTGCACATCTAGTTACACTAAATGACATAGTTCCTCTCTGTGATTCAAAACAGCCCTCCAAAGTTGAGCATTCAGTTCACGATTCAACAATTAGAAATTTCAGGGAAAATCTTCAGCAGTTACACTGGAATGGGTGTATAAGGAAGCTGATGCTTATTTAAAATATAACGTATTTAATGATAAATTTGTAATAGTATCTGAAAATTGTTTCCTCAAGAAAATAGTTAAAATAGTTAAATATAATGATAAGAAACCATGCAAGAAACCATGGCTTACTAAAAGAATAAGAATATCTTGTAACCGAAAAGGGGAACTGCATTTAACAGCAAGAAGGAGTAATGACCCAGAAAGAGTCAAATATTATAAAAACTATTGTGATACATTAAGAAAATTTATTAAAAATTCCAGAATCATGTGCATCATGTCTGATATTAGTACCTCTGCTAACAACATTAAAACAATTTGGAATATTATTACCAGGGAGACAGGGCAACCAAGAGCACAGAGAGATAGCATTACCATCAAAGTGAATGAAAAGTTTACAACTAACAAGCCAGGAGTTTACAACATTTTTAATCATTATTTTTTAAAGGTTTTGGAGAAAATAGGAGCTTGATGTTCTTCAGAAGAAGCTAGGCAGTTAATGGAACAGGCCATACCCACACAATTTGATACAATAGAGATTCTACCCACCTATATTTCTGAAATTAAGAAAATAATAAGCTCTCTCAAGAGCAAAAGCTCACATGAAATTGATGGTATTTCCAGCAGGGTAATAAAATCTTGTTCTCAAGAAATAAGTAAGATTCTTAGCCACATATGTAATAGCTCTCTGAAGCAGATGTTTCTCCTGATAGACTGAAATATGCTATTGTTAAATCACTGCACAAAAAAGAGGTTCTAACAAAATGTCGGTTTGGTTTTCAGAAAGTCTTTTCAACAGAAAATGCTATACAGGGTGAGTCACATAACATTACCGCTGGATGCGTTTCGTAAACCACATCAAATACTGGTGAACCGATTCCAGAGACCGAACGTGAGGAGAGGGACTAGTGTAATTGGTTAATACAAACCATAAAAAATGCACGGAAGTATGTTTTTTAACACAAACCTACGTTTTTAAAATGGAACCCCGTTAGTTTTGTCAGCACATCTGAACATATAAACAAATACGCAACGAGTGCCTTTCGCTGCATTGTAAAATGTTAATTACATCCGGAGATATTGTAACCTAAAGTTGACGCTTGAAACCTCCGACGTTCAGTTGCGTGTTGTAACAAACAAGGGGCACGGTCGGCAAGCAGCATCTGCAGGGACATGTTTACGATGACGACCGTGTTTACAAGTGTGGCTGTAGTGCACTGTTGTGGTTTGGTCTAGCTGCCGCAGTGTCCGCATGGAGCGCTTGCTGCTATTGTTATTCTGCATTCGTCTTTGCACGCTGTCTAACTGTAGTACACTGTGTTACCAGACGTCTGTGATAGTGTAGTGTTGTAGGAACTGTGACCATGGTGTAATCGAACTCTCAAAAAGCGGAGATGATACTCATCTATGGCGAGTGTCAACAAAATGCAGCGGAAGCCTGCAGGGTGTATGCAGAACAGTACCCGGACAAAGAGCATTCAACGTGCCGCACATTTCAAAACATCTACCGCCAACTGTATGCAACAGGTATGGTCGTAGCACGTAAACGGGTCCATAACAGGCCCGTCACAGGAGAAGCGGGTGCAGTTGGTGTGTTAGCTGCTGGTCTCGTGAAGCCAAACAGGAGTACACGAGACATTGCGAGAGCCGGTCTGGACTGAGTCAAAGTAGGGTCATACGCATACTGCATCGTCACCGCTTTCGCCCGTTTCATGTGTCGCTACCTCAGCAATTACATGGTGATTACTTTAATCATCGAGTGCAATTCTGTCAATGGGCATTAACAGAGAATGCATTGCAGTTCCACCTGTTTACCGATGAAACGGGTTTCACAAACCACGGGGCAGTGAATCTACGGAACATGCATTACTGGTCCGTGGACAATCCTCGCTGGCTCCGACAGGTAGAGCGACAGCGACCGTGCACTGTAAATGTCTGGCTTTTGATCATTGGCAACCACCTCATTGGTCCTCACTTCATTGCAGGGTCCCAAACAGATGCAACATACATCTCGTTTCTACAGAATGATCTGCCAACGTTGCTCGAAAATGTCCTACTGGAAACGCGTCGACGTATGTGGTATCAGCATGATGATGCAACTGCACATTCCGCAATTAACACTAGACTGACCCTTGACAGGATGTTCGACGGGCATTTCATAGGTCGTGGAGGACGCATAAATTGGCCAACATGTTCTCCTGATCTTACACCTCTGGACTTCTTTCTGTGGGGTACGTTAAAGGAGATTGTGTAGCATGATGTGCCTACAACCCCAGAGCATATGAAACTACGTATTGTGGCAGCCTGCAGCGACATTACACCAGATGTACGCCATAGATTGCAATTGTGTGCAACAAATGTTGGCCACCACTTTGAACATCTATTGGCCTGACATGTCGGGACATACCCTATTCCACTCCGTAATTGAAAACGGAAACCACATGTGTACGTGTACCTCACCCCTCATGGTAATGTCCATGTGTGTCAGTGGAAAAGACCAATAAAGGTGTTAGCATGTGGACGTAATGTGCTGTTCTAGTCTCTTCTGTACCTAAGGTACATCACCGTTCCCTTTGGATTCCTACTTAATTCGATGCTATTCGATACACACGATCGAACAGTGGAGGAGTGGTACTAAAGCGTCAACGTTAGGTTACAATATAAAATTAACATTTTACAATGCAACAAACGGCACTGATTACAAATTTATTAATATGTTCAGATGTGCTAACAAAACTAACGGGGTTCCATTAAAAGAAACGTAGGTTTGTGTTAAAAAAATACTTCCGTGCATTTTTTACGGTTTTTATTGTGTAAATCATGGAATTCTTTCTAGATAAACAAAAGTATTGTAGCATGAATTGGACAGTGTACAAGTGGAAGAAAGCAGAAAGTTAACATAAGTAGTTTACATAATATGCAAAAAACAGTTGATTCCTCAAACTGGGGAACAATCAAAAGTAGGGTGCTACAAGGTTAGGTCTTGGGCCCATTGCTGTTCTTAATATATATTAATGTCTTGCCATTCTATATTCATGAATATGCAGAGCTGGTTACTTTTGATGATGATACAAGTATAGTTATCACACGTGGTAGACAAGAACAAACTGAAGAAATTGTAAACATCATCTTCCAGAAAATCATTAAGTGGTTCTCAGCAAATGGTCTGTCATTAAATTTTGATAAAACACAGTACATACAGTTCCATGTAGTAAATGAATTGCACCATTAATAAATATAGACTTTGATCAGAAATCTGTATCAAAGGTAGAATATTCAAAAAAATTTAGGTGTATGCGTTGATGAGGGGTTGAACTGGGAAAAAACACATTCGCAAACGTTTCAGTTCAGCTACTTACGCTATTATGGTAACTTAGTTTACTACGCCTTCTTTCATTCTCTGCTTTTGTATGGCATCACTTTCTGGGGTAATTTAACATTCAGTAAAAAATTATTCATTGAACAAAGTGTTTAATCAGAATAATTGCTGGAGCCCATCCAAGATATCCTGCAGACACTTATTTAAAGAGCTAAGGATCTTCACAGTAGCTTCACACTATATATATTCACTTATGAAATTTGTTATTACCAGTCCCATCGAATTCAAAAGCAATAGCAGTCTACATAACTACAACACTAGGAGAAATAATTATCTTCACTATTCAAGGTTAAATCTAGCATTGGCACAGAAAGGTGTGAATTATTCTGCCACTAAATGCTTTGGTCATCTAGCAAACAGCATCAAAACCCTGACAGATAGCCAACTAGCATTTAAAAATAAATTAAAAGGATTTGTGGATGGCAACTCCTTCTACACTATAGATGAATTTTTCGATATAAATTAGTAAATCAGGATAAATAAATAGAATAATAAATTTTAAAAAATTGTGTCATGTAATCTTTAGTACAAAGTAATAATTTGTGCAGACACCTTTCATTAACCTGACACGTTTCACATCATTACGAAATGTCATATGTATGACCAATGTAACAAGTACTATTCTAATCTAATCTAATCTGTCAGGGAATGTTCCCTGCTTTAGAGAGCTATTACATATATGGCTATCTATCTCTTGGGAACAAGGTTTTAATTCCATGCTGGAAATTCCATCAATTCCATATGATCTTTTACTCTTGAGAGACAGGTGGATGGAATTTCAATTTTATCAAGTTGTATAGGTATGGCCATTTCCATTAACTGCCTTGGTACTTATAATGAAATGTTAGATCTCATTTCCTCGTCATTATTTAAGAAATTAATCATTAATAATGTTTTCAACTTTTGACTTTTAGATAGTAAACTTTTCATTTTCTTTGATGGTAATACCGTCTTCCTGTGATCTTGGTTGCCCTGTCTTCCTGTTAACAATTGATCATTTAGATACATTTTTAAAAGACGATTTATACCAAGGATGCTGTTATAAATAAGTTATTTATTTCTACCGCCCTATTTCAGCGTGATTGTCATCGTAAGGATAACTGTAGATTACTGTAGCAGTTAGAATTGGTTGAGGCTCACAAGGAACTCGATGCTAATTATAACTTATTTCATGATAAATTTGTAAGGGCATTTGAAAACTGTATCCCCAAGAAATTATTGAATATAATTGCAAGAAACCATGCAAAAAGAACCATGAGTTACTAAAGGAATAAAAATATCTTGTAACTGTGATTATCTGCAAGAAAGCACATGTTTCTGGATTTTTAATGTAGCTCAGTAATTTTTATAATATTCGATTCGTTCTGGATCATTACTCTTTATTGAGGATATATACAGTATCCTTTTCCGGCCACAAGATATTTTTATTCCATCAGTAAGCCATGTTTTTGCATGGTTTCTAACGTTTATATGTAAGTAATTCCTCGCCGAAACGCTTTTCAAATGCCCTTGCAAATATATCATTAAGTAAGTTATATTTTAATTAGGATTAGGTTCCTTATAAATCTCATCCCAGTGTAACTGCTAGCGTAATCTACAGTTACCCTGACGACGGCAATCACGCCGAAACAGGCCTGTCGAAATAAATAACTGATTTATAGCAGCGTCCTTCGTATAAATCGTCTTTTAAAAAATGTTCTGAATTATATATTATAACGCAGCGGTCACAGGGGATTACGAAATGCTAAGGACCGCTCCTGTACAGGTGATCTTAAATTTCAAAAATTTACCAGATTTTAAGGGCACTTTCAACTACAGTTTGTTCAAATAGTCCCGTCACTGATACCCTGTCATTCACGTCTAAAAACTATACTGTGAGAATTTGGACTAGGTTCAAGAACCAATCCTCTGTGTGACGAAAGTGGCACAAAAACCTTTTTCGTGGTAATGAAAAACTTGTTTGTTACCAGTTGTCAACAAAAGAATCAAAGACCAACACTGTCATAGTAACAAAGGGCTTGACTCATAATGTATTGTCCTGTTACTCTATTTCAGACATAACTCTTAATATGTATCGACCTACTTGTTTACAAATATATTTGGCATGTTCAGGTGACTACAAAATCACAATATACTAGCAAGAGTATCAACATGAATAATATAAAATGATTTTGTATAGTAAACATCATTAGTCAAGTTCTAGAATATTAAAATAATTAATTGTTATTTTAATAAGATTTTTCATCAGTTTATTAGCAATATTAATGAAAACATTAATATAATTGTATCCTGAAACCTCGATTGTTATCATCTAGTGACGAATTTGGGAGAAACTTATAGTTATGTAAATGTTATAAGCCTATTATTTAACGTTATTTGAAAGTAATCGTAAATTATTATTACGAAAATGTTTTACAATGATTAAGGCAGGTATCAAATATCCATTTACACAGAGATTTCATACCTACTAGCGTGGAAACTACATTTTGTATCTAACAAGGAGACCACATGGGTATCGTATATTAGAATATTTTGAAGTTTATGGTACGTGAAGTTCAGAACGCGAATAACAATCAGGCAGAGCCATTCAACCCAACTCTCAAAAATTCTCGAGAAAATCGACTTTTAATTTTTGCAAGTAAGTCTAAGTACCAATTATTAAACGCGTTGCAGCATCTGTTGGCGTAGCTCATATGGGAGGGTCGGTGGTACGAATCCTGTTTTATTTATTTATTTATTTATTTATTTAATGTTTTTATTTTGTTTCAATACTTACACAATTTTAATATTTAATGGTACTACTAATTTATTCAACCATCGTTTTACGTGACGACAATATTTTTAGCTCGTCTACAAACACATAAACAAAATCTAACAACAAGTAGTATTAGGCATCCCAAAATGTTTTATATAACTGAATTCGAACACAAAAAAGAGTCATAGTAGGATTCGAACCTCCGACGCCATGGTTGTAAGCCTACAACGCCACCACCTGAGCTACACCGACAGATGCTGCAACTATTTTTATTATAGGTATTTACGTGTAATTAGTCGATTTTTTCTAGAAGCAGCGTCGAATGGCTTTGCCTGATTGTTATTTAAGTCCTGAACTTCAAGTACTATTATTATAAAGAAATTCAAAAATCCGATACCTATGTGGTATCCTTGTAAGAACCTTCTTTAGCGGAAATATTACAAATTCCAACGTGTTGACAGCTAATATATATAGTTGTGCCATTTGGTCACCCATAACTTTACTTCCGTGAATAATTTTACTTCTACACTATTATTGGCACTTGCTCTGATCTAATATATAAAGCAGACTGTCCGTATGTTTGTACATGTTGCATACAAATCTACAGTTTTGATCAAATCTTTTTCAAATCTTGTACACATAAGCTTCAATCCATGAGGACGGTCACCGTAAGTGGAAGAATCACGTACGATACATAGTTCATGAGATATGACGTCATAAACAATGAGATGCGCGAAAAAGTGCTACATTTAGCGACAATGCTGCTCATTTTCACTTAACCACCGGACAGATTTCAACCAAATTTGGTACACACATTCCTTATCGTGAAGTAACAAATACTACAGGGTTAACAATCACATACGACACATGGTTCAGTAGATATGACGTCATAAACAACAGGAGTCGCAGAAAACTGCCAAATAATGCGGCGAGACTTTATAAATACGCTATATGAGAATGAGAGTAGTTAGCGTCTTGCAACAAACTTTAAATATAATTTCAAATCTTTATTAAACTTTTTCTCGCTGACAACCATACCAAAATTATGGAAGGGAAAAAGTTTCTCGCGTACTACTGTTTATGGAGTAAAAATACGACATTCTGTATGACGATACAATTTATAATTTGTACACTACAAACTGAACCCGCAAGAAATTTTACAGACAGTATACACGCATATAGTTGAGTGTACCTTCTAAATTGTATCACAGTACGACTCGTAGTTCATGAGATATGAGCAGATAAACAGTAACGTTCCACTGTTCATAGACTAAAACTACGGCATTCTGTATGACGATACAACTTATAATTTGTTCACTACAAATTGTAGCCGCAGGAAATTTTACAGACAGTATAAACGCATATAGTTGAGTGTACCTTCTAAATTGTATCATAGTACGACTTGTAGTTCATGAGATATGAGCACAGAAACAATAACAGTCATGGAAGACCGCCCCATCACGTACCAAGTTTTAAACTGTTACTTCTTTACTACTAATAGTATTACCAAGGGATTTTACAGACATACAGCCCTTATACTAATGTATATATACCTGAAAACTGGCAGGAATAAATAGGTAAATACCTGGGCAACGCCGGGTTTTCAGCTAGTTATAAATACGTTGTAATACAGCGAACCTGCGGCACGCCAACCACTAGGTTCAAAAATGGCAGCTGTCGCGATAGGCACGCGCTACTTTCCTTGTTGTTCTTGCTGTGGTCTCCAGTCCGCAGACTGGTTTGATGCAGCTCTCCACACTACCCTGTCCTGTGCAAGCCTCTTCATCTGAGAATACGTTCGGCAACCAACAACCTTTTGAATCATCTTACTGTATTCGTCTCCCTCTACGATTTTTACCCCACACGCTCCCTTCTAATGCTAATTTCACATTTCCTTGATGTCTTTGAATGTGTCCAACCAATCAATCCTTTCTTTTAGTCAGGATATGCCAGTAACTTCTTTTCTACCCAGTTAGGTTAAGCAGTTCCTCATTAGTTACGTGATCTACTCATATAATTTTCATCTTTCGTCTGTAGCACCACATTTCAAAAGCTTCTATCGTCTTTTTATCTGAACTCCTTATCGTCCACGTTCCAGTCCCATACAATGCTACACTCCAGACAAGTGCTTTCAGAAAGGACTTCCTAAAATTTAAATTAATATTGGATGTTAACAAGTTTCGCTTCTTTAGAAACGCTTTTCTTCCAATAGCCATTCTGAATTTTATATCTTCTCTACTTCGGTCATCACAAGTTATTTTGCAACCTAAATAACAAAACTCATCTACTATTTTTATTGTCTCATTACCTAATCTGATACCTTCAGCATCGTCCACAAAGTTTTTATTTCTTCTCCATGAACTTAAATTCCCTCTCCAAATTTCTCCTTGAATTGCTTCACTGCTTGCTCAATATACAGATTAAACAACGCTGGTGAAAGACTACAGCCTGTCTTACTCCCTTCCTAACCTTTGCGTCCCTTTCTTGCCCTTCGACTCTAATAACTGACGTCTGGTTTTTGTATAGGTTGAATATAACTATTCGCTCTCTATATTTTACCCCTGATACTTTCAGAATTTCAAAGAGTGCATGCCAATCAACATTGTCAAAAGCTTTCTCCAAATCTACAAATGGTAAAAACATAAGTTTCCCTTTCCTTAGTTTATCTTCTAAGATAAGTCGTAATGTGAGTATTGGCTCGCGTGTTCCTACATTTCTCCTAAATTGAAACTGATCTTCCCCGAAGTCAGATTCCACAAGATTTTCCATTCGTCTGTAAATAATTCGTGTTAGTATTTTGCAACCATGACTTGTGAAACTGATAGTTCTGTAATTTTCACATTTGTCTGCACTTGCTTTCTTTGGAATTGGAATTACAATAGTCTTCCTGAAGTCTGAAGGTATTTTCCCTGTCTCATATATCTTGCATACCAGGTGGAACAATTTTTTCATGACAGCTCTCCTAACGATATCAACAGTTTAGACGGAATATCATCCACTTCAGGGGCCTTGTTTCGACTCCAATCCTTCAGCGCTGTCAAATTCTTCTCGCAGTATCATATCTTCTATCTCATCTTCCGCCACTTCATCTTCCATTTCTAGAATACTGCCTTCAAGTTTATTTCCTTTGTACAGGACCTCTATACATTCCTTCCTTTTTGATTAGTACTGGTTTTCCGTCTGAGTTCTTGATATTCATACCGCTGATTTTCTTGTCTCCAAATATCTCTCTTATTTTCCTGTAGACGGTTATAGTTATACATTCTTCTATGGCTCTGCATTTGTCCCCTAGCTACTCCTGCTTAGGCAGTCTGCACTTCCTGTTAATCTCATTTTTCAAACGTTTGTTCTCCCTTTTGCCAGCTTCGCTTGATGCAGTTTTGTATTTTCTCCACTCATCACTTAAGTTAAGTATATCCTGGGTTATCCAGGTATTTCTATTAGGCCTTGTCCTCTGCGGCCTTCACTACCTTATCTCTCAGAACTACCCACTTTTCTTCTACTGTATTACTTTCCCACATTTCAGCCAAACTTTGCCTAATGCTTCCTCTGAAACTCTTAATTTGTCCAGGTCCCATCTGCTAACATTTCTACGATTTATGTAGTCTCTTAAGTTTTAGTCTGCAGTTCAAAACCAGTGAGTTATAGTCAGAGTTTATATCTGCTCCTGAGTATGTCTTACAGTTTAAAACCGGGTTCCTGAATCTATTCCTTCCAATTATAAAGTCAATCTGATACATTTCATTCCATTCCATGATAGTGGTGGTGGCGGCTGGTGCAGCAACAATGTTGAATATTAAAAAATGCTCAGTCTCTGTTGCAGTATTTTATTTTCCAATTACGCGTTTCGCGCTGTTAGCGCATCGTCAGACTGGGAAAAGACAAATATTTTGTTACCGTCCGTGTACCTGGCACGCAGCGAATCTAATGTGGCTAAGGTGAGAAAATTTGAATATTCAGACTTACTTGGATGGAAATGGAGCCACAGAACTATCTATTGCTGTTTAGGAGGTATCTTAACAAATTGTGTTATTGGGCGCCTGCGAAGAGGTAAACGTACAAAGTACGTAAGGGTTATTTGAGCTAGAATAATTAGGGACTAAAGGGGTGTGGTATGGAAATTAATGGAACGCTTTGTATGATAACACTCACCATAGCAGCAGAGGAGTCGCTGTCGCGGCAGGTCCACGTTTAGAACTGGTAATATTCTTTAATAATTACGGAGCATAAATGCGACCGTTAAACAGAGCGGTATGGGCAGAGTTACGCCTGCGAGAATGAGCGGCTAGAGATGTTTGTGACGTGAGGGAATGACTCTTGTGAAATTATACGTGTTGGTATGAAACAATAATAAATGAATGAAAACGAAATTATTAGAGGCCTGAGGGTGGGGCGGGAGAAAGATGATGTGAATTGTCAGAAGGGGGGTCATTTTGGAAAAAGATGGATAACATGATGTCATAAAAAGTTTGATTTTTTGTGATGAGCTGTTCGTTGAGACTGTGTTCTGGGTACCGTTTTACAAACTTAGTGATTTCTAATTCTTCAAGAAGTGAGAGTTTTTTACCTTTGGGGGCGATGTGAAGAACTTGTAATTTGTCAAGGGGGACTGAATGTGTTTGCTTCTTTTGAGGTGCTCGGAAAAAGCCGAATTATTTTTGGCAGCGCCTTTCTTAGTTAAAAGATGTTCTTGGAACCTAGTTTTGAAGGCTCGTCCAGTTTGGCCAATGTAAGATAAGGGGCACTGCAAACATTGTATTTTGTAGACGCCTGACTGGCTGAAAGAGTCTTTAACTAGCCGTTCACTGTGGTGAAAGCGATACTGGATCTTGTCATTGATAGTGAAGGCTACTTTTATGTGGGTGGTTTTAAGAAGTGCGGCGAGTCTGTAAGAAAGATTTCCTATGAATGGTAAGGAGACGTAGATGGATTCAGTAGTGATGGTGCTAGGGAGGAGGGAGGTGCTATTTTTAGAGTTTTTTCTGCTGTACAATCGGTCGACCAGGCTCGCCTGGTTCCAGCAATGTGCCGCAGGTTAGCTAGTACTTGCTCAACTGTTTCACTGTTTAAAGGGAGGTTGCATAAGCGGTCGATCATTGACGAGAAAAAGCTGACTTTATGACTGTACGGGTGACAGGATGTTGAGTGGATGACAGCGTCACTGGTTGTGGGCTTCCTGTAAATCGCAAATGTGATGTGATTGTTGGATAAGGTGAGAGTTAGGTCCAAGTAGTTGATGGAGCAGTCGGCTGACATGATCTGATGGGTGAAAATCATTTTTGGATGTACACTGCAAAATTCGTTCGAAAGGGATGGTACTTCAGCTGTGGCTGCATTAATTATGATGAGAATGTCATCCACGTATCTGCAATAGAAGATTATTTTTTGCACATAGAGGAGGCTTGCGTGAAATAACGGTTTTCAAGGGTGTTCACAAATATATCAGCTAAAATCCCGCGAGGCAGTTTCCCATTGTAAAGCCGTCTGTTTGTTTATAAAGGTTGTTATTGAAGGAGAAATAATTGTACGACGTAATGAGGCGGAGGAGAGAGATGAGCTCGTCAATTTCGTCTGGATTTAGTTTACCATATCTGGATAGGTTGTCAAAGACGATGTCTATTGTCTCTTGGACGGGAACGTTGGTGTATAGATTCTTTATGTCGAGAGAAACCAAACAGGCAGAGGACGGGAAAGATTTGCCTTGTAATTGTTGAATTAAAGTTTGTCGGTTGGGAATAGAGTAGGTAGTTTCGAAGGTGAAAAATTACTTGAGCATTTTTAACGTGAATTTGGAAATAGGTTCTATGGTTCACAATTGGTCGAATCGGGAAGAGTTTTTTGTGGGTCTTAATTTGGAAGCGGAGGGTTGGGATTCTTGGATTCATGACTTTGTATTTGTAATGACCCCCCTTCTGACAATTCACAACATCTCTCCCGCCCCACCCTCAGGCCTCTAATAATTTCGTTTTCATTCATTTATTATTGTTTCATACCAACACGTATCATTTCACAAGAGTCATTCCCTCACGTCACAAACATCTCTAGCCGCTCATTCTCGCAGGCGTAACTCTGCCCATACCGCTCTGTTTAACGGTCGCATTTATGCTCCGTAATTATTAAAGAATATTACCAGTTCTAAACGTGGACCTGCCGCGACAGCGACTCCTCTGCTGCTATGGTGAGTGTTATCATACAAAGCGTTCCATTAATTTCCATACCACACCCCTTTAGTCCCTAATTATTCTAGCTCAAATAACCCTTACGTACTTTGTACGTTTACCTCTTCGCAGGCGCCCAATAACACAATTTGTTAAGATACCTCCTAAACAGCAATAGATAGTTCTGTGGCTCCATTTCCATCCAAGTAAGTCTGAATATTCAAATTTTCTCACCTTAGCCACATTAGATTCGCTGCGTGCCAGGTACACGGACGGTAACAAAATATTTGTCTTTTTCCAGTCTGACGATGCGCTAACAGCGCGAACGCGTAATTGGAAAATAAAATACTGCAACAGAGACTGAGCATTTTTAATAATCAATCTGATACCTTCCAGTGTCTCGTGGCCTCTTCCACGTATACAGCCTTCTTTCATGATGATTAAACCAGGTGTTGCTGATCATAAAACTGTGCTCTGTGCAAAATTATATCAATTCTTTCTCGTTCCTTTTCCCCAGTCCATATTCACCTACTGTATTTCCTTTTCTTCCCTTTCCTACTACCGAGTTCCAGTCCCCCATCACAATCACGTTTCCGACCCCCTTAACTTTCTGAATGATTTCTTTTATCTCCTCATACATTTCTTCGATATCCTAATCATCGACCGTGCTAGTTGGCATGTAAACTTGTACTACTGTGGTCTGTGTTGGTTTTGTGTCTATCTTTGCTACGATAATGCGTTCACTATGCTGTACATAGTAACTAACCCGCATTCCTATTTTCTTATTCGTTATCAGACCTACTCCTGCGTTACCACGAACTGATTTTGTATTTATAATCCTGTACTCACCTGACTAGAAGTCTGTTTTCATGTGGGTGGCTACTTTCCTCATACATGACTTTAAACATATAAACAGATCATCTCCTCTGTATTGACACAGCGAGTAACAGTTTTCCTAAGAAGGCTGCTGCTGATGCTGCATCTAACACGTCGCAATGAGTGTTGGCATTGTTATGATCCTAATAACAATGCCAACAGCCTCGAAAATACCGAATTCTAGGCGTTGATATGTGACAGAGTCGTAGGTAGATAAGATGGCGCGAAGACTGGTTATTTTTGGAGTATCAAGAAATTATATTACATGGCGTTTACTTAGGGCGGGCACAAAGGACCTTCCATAATAGTGAAAAAGCCATTCTCGTTGCCCTATAACATGGTGTGTGATCAGCTCGGACTTTTCCGCCAGTGGATCTCTTTGTGTACGAGCGTTATCATCCACCAGACGATTTGTATCCTCGTCGGCAGTTTTGCAGACTCGTTTCGTTGCTGTGAACGGTTGGTTCGGGAGTTAGGCCGTGGATAGCTAGGAAAGCAATTAGTACACATATGCTTTTATTACGAATGATGTAAATACTCAACTTTCATATGACGTGCTTGTGGTTCACTTCTGCCTATTACTCAGTACACGCTTCTGCAATAAGTAAGTCACTAGTAGTGGTCCAAGTTGATGTAGCCGGATGGCTCGTTGTACCTGCTCCATACTCGCTGATAGACTGAACGTAGTCCTCGTGCTTGTCGTGGCTGTGGTGCGCTGGCCTGTCTAGCTGAGCTCTCTTCTTCTGATTGGCCGGTGCGTGTGCAGGCAGAGAGGTACGAGACTTAGGGCGCCCCCGGCGGATGTTGTTGGGCGACTTAACGCGTCTTCTTAAACTGGCGCGGCGACTTGCTCGGGCCACCAGCGTTGAGGCGAATGGCGAGGCCACCACAAGAAGGAACCCACGCCACCAGCATACGACTCAACAGAAGGGCGAAGGATCTAGTCTCTATACCTGTGCCCTGTCAAAGCGCCATTCTGAACGGAAGAGAGGTCCGCCAGTACTGACTCCTGCCCACACCATTCGTCCACCGTGATATCGTAGTGTTTCCTGCATACAAGCGGGCGTGTACAGAGTTCTACGTTCTCCCCACGAGGGAACGACGATTGTCCGGTTGAACACAAAGTCTTGACTCATCTGTGAAGAGGACCCGGCGCCGTTCGTTACGAGGCCAATTCTGATGTTCCTCCGCCCAATTTCTGCAGGGTAACAGTGTCGTTGTTTTAATGGGACACACAGTAGGCCTCCATGCATGGAGGCCACGTTCCGGAAGGCGATTTCGAACTTCTTGTGTTGATACTGAGCGACCTGTTGCTGCCTGAAGGTCCCCTTGCCGCTGTTTCATTCAGGCTTCTGTATCGATGGGCTGTTGACTGGAGACGACGGTCATCTCTTGCTTCAAAAAATGTTCAAATGTTTGTTAAGCTTATGGGACTTAACTACGGGGTCATCAGTCCCTAAACTTACAAACTACTTATGAACTAGCTAATCCTAAGGACGGCACAAATATTCATGCCCGAGGGGGGATTCGAACCCCCGACCGTAGTGGCCGTGTAGACCGTGACTGGAGCGCCTCAGTCTCCTCGGCCACCGCGTCCGGCTCTCTTGCTTAAGTTACCCGTGGACGACCTCGTCCTTACCTTCTTTTAACGGTTCCCGTTGTCTGAAATCGCTTCCAGATCTTGGAAATTACACTTTAGGACCCTCCAATAGCTGCAGCCACCTCCCTCTGTGTCTGTCAGGCTTTTAACCGTATTGTGGCTCTCCATGCCATAGCTTCGGGTAAGTCACGTTGTTGTTGTACTGCAATCTCACTACATTATCTGAACCCAACTGCTGGTGTAATTCAGTTAGCAGAGTAGATACAAGTCAGTATCAATCGCCTCTGCAGCAAGTTGCTTTTATTACCAATATTTCGGATACCGTAATGTTGTTCTCTCCACTCCGTAGAAGCGACAGAAAGACGACAAGCTATTTAAGTTCATTCTTCCGATGACAATACATCAAAAACTAGGTATTTGATCTCCTAATTAATTCTATTTATTGCTTACATATCGGTTGCTGTCTCACTATCGAACATAGCAACAATTAATATTAATAGAATCGATTATATTTGTAAACGGATACCTATTCATGAATACTGTGTGGCGAAAATGAAATGAAACCAGCAACATCAGTTTGATCAGCAGCGCGGTACGAGTTCCTAATTGTTGTCATTTTATTCTGAGGTATTATCGTCTTCAGTTCCAAATCGGTGGTTGTCGGTTAAATTTATAGACAGTTAAGCGCTTAATTTAAACATATCTACGGTGATTTCATTTTACTCGCTAATTGTTGGAAAACATTTAAGGAAGAAACGCCGTTTTAAGATACTAAGTTCGGCGATTGAACATCAGTTCCACTGAGTCAATTAATTAGAATGTGTGTGCAGAATTATTTCGTGGTAAGATCATTTCAAGTGTAGCTATTTGGAATACATCAGTACATAAAGTAAGTTGCAAGTGAGTAAAAGAAATCTATAGTATGAACTTTATGCTATACATGAATTAATTGGGAGTTCCTAATCATGGGAATATTCAAGAAATGATAAGAAGTGAATCCAATCATGATTATCTCTAAAGCTTAATTTGGAACAGTCAACTGGGTAACTTTGTATCACATTATTCCATGTTTGAAAATACTGCACACGCAATGATTTCCATATCACAATAGACACTGAAATATTCTACATGTAAGGTTTCTGAGTGTTGGGAAAGTGAAATGTATACTATTTGTGCTCTATTACCGCAAAATTTCCATTTTGATGTTGACGAAAAGATACACTGTTATTCAAATTATCTTTAGACCAGCCTTGACTCCGAATAAATAATCATTATAATCTGATGGTGACAAAATGAAGGTTGACAATGAACGCAACCTATCACTAAGAATGTCTTTCTGCTGCACAAGATAAAAAGGAAAACACATATGCAAGTAAAAGACGATTTTATTTAACTTGTTCAATCTTAATGAAAGAGATACTCACGGGCAATCAGTAACTCATACTGGGATGACGAACTTCATAGCTGCTGCATTGACTCAGCAATCAGGTCTACTACAATGGTGGCAACGAACACAAAAGAGTAGTTCATCGACCGATAGCTTCCAAGACGAGCAAGCAACTCAGGACGAGATAGCTTCTCTCGTTTGTTCCGTTACCTCGTACGTCGAATCACAGTACACATCCACTGACAATATAAAGAACGTGTAGGAACCTTTCCAGCGGACGCGATGATATCTGTTCCGGCCTTTGATGTCTGATTTCGCGCTTCATAGGTTGACGGGCTGCGGAAGCGGTGGAACTAAGTGCGGTCAAATGGTGTCTCCCCTCCAGGAAGACACCAGGCCCAGTCGTTGAAAATAACTGTTGGAATGGCCCTTGTGGTTATTCGCCATATTGCCAGTCTATAATCATAATCAATGTAGGATACAGAAAATACTCCACCCCCACGAGACTACAGTCCACTGGTTACGAAATCATTCGGTAAGATTAGATTGTACGAAAGAAATTTTTATATATAAAGCAGTGTGTCCGTAAGTTTGTTTTTGTGGCTTTGTGTGTACGTGTTGCATACCAATCTACAGTTTAGTTCCAATTTTTATGAAATTTTGTACACGTAAGCTTCAGTCCATGACGACGGTCGCCGTAAGTGCAAGAATCACGTACGATATACAGTTCACGAGATATGACGTCATAAACAATGAAAAGTGCGAAAAAGTGCAACATTTAGCGACAATGCTGCTCATTTTCTCCTAAACCACTGAGCCGATTTCAACCTATTTTGGTTAACACATTTATTACCATGTGGTAACAATTTGTGCAAGGTTAAGAATCACATACGACTCATAGTTCAGAAGATATGACGTCATAAACAATAGGAATCGAAATAAATGCCATATAATGCGGTAAGACTTTATAAATACGCTATACGAGAATGAGAGTACTTAGCGTCTTACAACGAACTTTAAACATAATTTCAAACCTTTATTAAACTTTTTCTCGCTGACGACAATAGCAAAAAGATGAAAGGAAAAGAGTTTCTCTCATACTACTTTCCCGCTATTTATGGAGTAAAACTACTGCATTCGGTGTGACGTTACAATTTATAATTTCTACAATACGAATTGTAGTCGCATGAATTTTTATAGACAGTGTACATTGTATCACAGTAAGACTCGTTGTTCATGAGATATGAGCACATAAACAGTAACGTTCCGCTGTTTATGGACTAAAACTACGGCATTCGGTATGACGTTACAATCTATTATTTCTACACTACAAATTGTAGCAGAAGGAAATTTTACAAACAGTATACACGCATATATTTGAGTGTACCTTCTAAATTGTATCACAGTACAACATGTAGCTTATGAGATATGGGCACATAAACAGTAACGTTCATGTAAAACCACCTCATCACGCACTAAGTTTCAATCTATTAATTCTTTACTACTAATTGCATTCCCAAAAGATTTTAAGACATACATTCCTTATACAATTGAATATATGCCTGTAAAATGGCAGGAATAAAAAAATAAATACCAGGCAACGCCGGATTTTCCGCTAGTTTGTTATTTGTGGATTAATTGCTGATTAATTTTACCGACTTTCACAATTTTATTTGTGCTGGACCTTGTGACATATGAGTTGAGGTGTAATTTTGCGTAGGTTCTAATCCAGAAACCAAAAGTTAGTAACTACTTAATTACTACACACTCTCTTTCATGAAGACTGTACAGTCGCTGTAGTACCTCCAAGTACATCGTGGATTGGTAGGTCAATATCTGAGTGCTACTTTTTTTCATTTTAACTATTATTTCTCTTATGTTACAGTTTCATTTACTGACTCATTCCATGATCATGAAGACGTGCTTTACAATTTGGCCTAATTGAATGTACTAAACAAATATCCTTACATACATGCAGCATAGTGTCCGTTTGTTTGTGTATTTGTTTACGTGTATGTATTGTATACAAATCTACAGTTTTATTGCAATCATTATGAAATTTTGCACACCTAAGCTTCAATCCACGAGAACGGTCGCCGTAAGTGTAAGTATCACGTACGACACATTGTTCACGAGATATGGTGTCATAAACAATGAGATGCGCGAAGAACTGCTGCATCAAACCACAATGTTGCGTATTTCCTCCTAAACCGATGGACCGATGTCAACCAAAGTTGGTACACATATTCTGGATAAGTACTGCATGCGACACATTGATTGTTTACACGTTAACAATAGGAGTTGCAAGAAACTGCCACATTATGCGACGAGACTTTATATAGGCCTACACACTGTAGGAGAATGACAGTACTTAGCGACCTGAAACTAACTTAAACATAGTTTCGAACATTTATTAAAAGTTTTTTTCACTAACAACCACATCAAAATAGAGGAAGGAAAAATGTTTCTCCTTACTACTTCTCCTCTATCCATGGAGCAAAACAACACCAGTCGGTGTGACGTTACAGTTTATAATTTCTACACTACAAATTGTAGTCGCAGGAAATTTTATAGCTAGTTTACATACATACTGCTGAATGTCATTTCTAAAATGTATCACAGTACGAAACGTAGTTCATGAGATATAAAGATATAAAGAGTAATGTTCACGGAAAACCACCCCATGAGGTGTCACGTTGTAGTCTATTACTTCTTTACAACTAACTCTGTTCGCAATGCATTTCACCGACACACAACACTTATACAAATGAATATATCACCGCAAAATTATACAATTTAGAACATATAATTCAAGAAATATGAGCTCATATATACTGTAATGCGTAGAAACCTGTCTCATAGTGCACCACGTATTAATACACATACGAATTTACCGCTAAAGCACTCCAGTATTCCAGTCAGCTTAAGGAAATTCCTGAAAGCTTACTGCTCTTCACAACTTTGAACTGTGAAGTGCACAGGACTACAAGTGAAAGCAATAGACTTGTGTAGAGACAGCAAAGGAAGAGAACGAAACAGTGTACACCTAAAGAATGCCCCGTTTTCCGACAGATCTGGCTTTTAACTTCCAAAGACTGCAGTTTCCAGTGATACTTGCTTATTTTATTACGATTAATAAGTGACAGGGGAATCTATTCAATACTGTGAGTGGATTTGACATGTCCATGTTTCTCAAAAGCAAAAATTTATGTCACTTTCTCAGGTGACAAGAATTATTGTTTATAGTAAAGTTGTGAATTAAATGAATGTATCAGTGTGACATATTATTTGTACTTTGATTACTATCTTTCTTTGTTTCGATACTGCAACTTATAATTTTGCACATTATGAGGACGTCCTTATTTCTTACATATTCTCTGCTAAGTATAACATGTTGCTAGAAAGAAGGAGACGGACAGAGAGAGAAGGGATAAGAGAAGTACTAACTCAAGGCTTGAATAAATAAATACCCAGGTAACACTAGGTCTTCGAGATGTGTTCAGGGTGCAGGTTCAAATGTATATGGGTTCCTATTGTCATTATGAGAAAAAAAAGGACACACGAAAGAGTAGCATAGAGAGTTGTATCAAACCAGTCTTCTGCCTGAAGACGTTAAAAACAACGATAGTGGCATATTTATACCGCAAACAAACAAAATGTTAATTCATCTTGAGGTTTGACAAGCTCTTCAATTTCTGTGTTTGCTTACAAAATAAATTTGCTTTATAGGTAAGGTCCGCCTTGAGCAAACACAAATGTTTTTTGATTTCTCCCACACATGTTTCGCTGGCGTTGCAGCATCATCAGTGGGATGTTTAATTCGTGTTGTCTGTCAAATTAACAATGGAATGATTGTTACTTTTGTACATTAACAGTAAAAACTACAGATAATTGTGAGACTACTATACATCGTTTCTTATTTTTATAGGTATGCTAGGCCTACCTTAATACCACATGGTTCTTCCACTCACAAAACGTCACTGATATTTTTTGACAGTTTGTCATCTGCAAAACAAAACGTGTGTATTTAATGTGCTGAATAGTTAGCTTGTAAATATCGGGATTTTTATGAAAATACAGGACGTAGTTTTTGTGTTTTGGTTTGATTTTATTGTAGCTACTGCTTCTATAACAAAATGTCTAAGTGTTTATAGCAAGTTTTTGTCACTTACTTTGGTGCATGTGCGCTGTTTTTCGTGTTGTGGACAGGCACTGTGTCACTTTCACTTCACTCAATGTTTATGTTATGAAAACAAGATGGCGGGCAGTTGAATTCTGGGAGTAGTTTTAGGGACAGTTGACTGTGGTGGGGGCGGGAGTTTTTGAATCATGTTGTTTTCGTTTTAGTTTGTGTTTGTGTGTATGGGAGAAATCAAAAAACATTTGTGTTTGCTCAAGGCGGACCTCACCTATAAAGCAAATTTAAAATGTTAATTATGCAAATGAATTTTTCAAGGTTGTAAACCGACGAATGGTGTCTGTACAAGGTAAAAGCACTGCAGCGCCCCTGAGACGTAGCGGCCACGGGATAAAGCGGCTTGTTGCTGTCAGTGACGCGATCTTATTGCGCGTCCTCCGGTGCTGCGGGGGCTGGGACGTGGGCGGCTGGCGATGCCTGCGCCCCTGCCCGCTCGCCCGCCCGCCTTTATTATACAGACAGGTTTTTAATATCCGCGCCGCGTTTGAAATACTTGCTGCGGTCTGAGGCGCTGCCGGCGGCGCCACAGATTGAGGCGCCGCGCCACAGATTGAGGCCCGATCCTGCGAGATCCGCCGTCGGTGGCGCCGCCGGCGGCGCAGCCTGGCGGCGACGCGGCGAACTACCCCACTGCTCCGTTCTGCACCAGTTTTTATGAAAGACTCGTCGGGAAAAGGCGGCTATGTGGCCAGATATATATGTTCGATGTTTCGCCATCCACTGACTGTCAGAGCTCTTATTATCACGCCGTAAATGTTTCATACTACCGAAAAAATCCACACGGATACTCGTCGTCACTATCAATAATTACGACTCCCGTTTGCTTTATCCCTCCGCCGGCATGCCCCGGGGCTCCGTCCTCTCCCCCCTCCTCTACGTCATACAGCGTGAATCTAAATTCGCGCACTCGGGCTTTGCAGCGCGATTCCTCAGATGTTAGCAATAAAAATATTTCTCTCAGAAAATTTCGTCCTGCGCATATTTCTGGCAGTAAATGTAGGTCGAAGATTAAGATGGGTGTGTTTCCCATTCGTCAGTGTGTTTCAGAATTACACTACTACACCAACAAACTTATAGGGGATGTGGGAGGTGTCTTGAGGAACAAAGTAAGCATAGAAACCTATGCCCGGAAACGTCATCTAAGTACGCTACAGACCGTCGAAGTTGATGTCTAGCGGCAGGAGCTGGTGCCTGTAAATTGGAGTCTCCGTAGCGTCGTTGAATGGCATTTCCAGGCACGGGTTTCCATGCTCATTTTGTTCCTCAAGATACCTAATACATCCCTCACAAGTTTGTTGGTGGAATTATGATACACCGTGACGTATGTAACACTCAGCCATCTCAGTCTTTGCTGTCCATTTACTGGCGGAAATATGTGCAGGATGAAATTTTATGGGAGACATTTTTTATTGTTGGCAGGTGATGAATTGCGCTGCGAAGCCCGAGTGCACGAATTTAGATTCACCCTGTATATTCGGCAGACATGCCGCAACACCTTGCCCCCTCCTTCACCTGATCCCAACAACTCCTTCAATCTCTTCTCTCCGAACTCTCTACTTGGTGTAACCAGTGGCTTCTCACCATCAACCCCACCAAATCCGAGGCAATTATCATATGTCACACCACCTCTTCCTTACGACACCAAAACCTGTACCTTACACTCTATTACCACACCATCCCTCAAACCAAAACCCTCGAGTATCTAGGCCTTACCCTCGACCGCTCACTGTCTTGGAAAGTCCTCCTTCAAACAGTCCGTGATAAACGCTCTCCCACCTCAACCTCCTCAAACTCCTTTCTGGCCAGTCATGGGGCCTCAACCCTTCCACCATCCTCATCACTTACCATTCCATCATGTGTCCTATCCTATGCTGTTTCCACCCCACTTGGGTTTCCGCTCCGCCTACCCACTACTAATCCCTCTAGTTACTTGAATGCCACGCCCTCCGCTTCACTTACCACATCCGCCTCCCTTCGCACACGCAGATCATTTACGACCTTATTCCTTTCCCACGCCTGCTGAAGTTCCTTGAGTGCCTCCACCTCAAATATGTATCCTGCAGACGTGAGTCCCAGCACCCATTTGTATCCTGTCTCTTGTTGCACCCTGGACCTCTGCCATGCAGTTACCTTGTAATCCCGACCTCCTTTCACCCTCACACACTTCACATCCTCTCCGAGGGCCACTTTCGTCACCTCCCCTTCTGGGATGACGCCCTCCATCCCAACATGTACCCACCCTATCAACCTTAGTCCATCCCCATATTTATATGCCCCTCTCCTTCCCTTTCCATCCCACTTCCCACTTCCTCCCAAACTTCACCCCCCCTTCCCTCCCCATCCTTTGGGGTCCTTGCGCCTTCCTCCCACATCTCGCCCACCCACTCACCTCCCGACCCTTTTCCCCACACCTTCCCTCCTTTCCCCATCCCCTGTGGGGTACCTGTGCCCCACAACTTTTAGCAGTGCACCGTTAAGTGTCTCTTTTAAAACATCAAGCAACCACCGAATAGGCAGAATATTCGTTTTGCCATGTGTTTTAAGAAGTGTCTTCTTCATCGTCTGGTGTACTCCAACACTGTGCTTTTAACCACCTTGTTTTTTAAAACTCTACTTACGTGTCATTTCAACCACCGTGGCTGTTTTAATTCTGAACATGTATCTTTCCCTTCTTTCATTATGTATACAGTCTTCATTTTAATCTCATTTCAGTTTTTAAGTTCTGCATACTTTAACACCAATTTATGTTTCTTATAACGACTTATCCATTTGTGAAATCGACTGGCTGAACAGCAGCAATCAGGCTGCTGCCAGGCTGCCACCACAGGTGGCTTTAAAATGTCAATAAAGAAAAAAAAAAAGGATACTCCCCTCAGCCTCGCCTACCGCATCCGCCTCCCCTTCCCCTTGCAGATCCTATACGACATCATCCCATTCTCCCACCTTGTCCAGTTTCTGAATATATCCGACAGCTATACATTACCCACAAAATTGAATCCTGCAACCCTTTGGTCTACCCCATCTTTATGCGTCCTGGTCTTCTGCCACACGTTCACCAATGCATCCCTCCCACTCTTCATCTCCACACTCTCCGCATCCTCTCCCAGGGTAACATCCGACACCTCCTCCTCTCGGATGACGCCCACCGTCCCGAAATCTCTCTCTCCTACCAGCCCTGATCCTCTCCTCGTGGACTCAGTGCCCCCTCCCCCTCCTCTCGGTCCCTCCCACCAGTTGGCTATCCTCCTCCCTCACCTCTCCCCTCTTCCTGCACGACCTCCCTTCCTACCCCTTCCTCCCCCTCCTCCCCTCTTCCCCTGTGGGGTCCTCCCAGTAGGCAGTGTTTTAACTTCAGTGCTCCGTCCAGTGTTGTGTATGTCACTGTCGTCAGTGTGTGTTTTAACAGTGTAACCACCGCCTCCAGACAAGCGTTGCAATCGTCAATTTGAATTGGCACAGGCTTTTATTTTTCAAACTATATGTGTTTCAACTTCTTTGCAATGTGCATTTCTTTTAACGTTTCTTCACCTCTGTTTTTAATGTTTCTCCAGTTTTTACTTATTTTTCCTATTGTTTGTCACTTCATATTCACTTATGTAAAATCACGATGCTGAAGTACAGCGTAGGAGGCTGCTGCTAGTCTACTTGTATGTACAGGTATAAAAATATCAATAAAGGAAAAAAAATGGATACTCGACCTCTGCACTGTCCTCCATACCTCCATCGTGTTCTCACCTATGACAATAGTGCTTGGAATTCTGCTCTCATTCTCCAACCGCCTCGTTTACCAATCATGTTATCTCCTAAAACACCTATCTCGCCTTTGCTTCCCCTAAACTTGATCCCTCCAACCATCTGTCTCCCCAGTGCTGAAGATTACTGGCTTGCAATTGCGCATCTATCAATGTGTCCATCTTTCCCGCTTGATCCACGACATTTTTCAACGAAATTTCTACAATATTTCCCTCATGAGGGAAATATGTCCCTCACTCCTGCTCCCCACCCACCCTTGCCCCACCAGATATTTCTACTCCTCTCCCCCCATTCGCATCCCAACTGCCAACTCCCTCATATTTTTCCCCAGCCTTCGACTTGTACCACGATCTCAGACACAGCAGCTCATCACCACCCCCTCATGTTCTTCATAAGCCACCAATCAATTCCACCTAATTCATATCCACATTCATCTATACACATGGCCATTTGTTTTCCTAAAATACGTCAAATTATTTTCTTTTGTTGTATTGTTGGTTGAAGTATAACAATCCAGCAATTGCCATCGGAGACTTTGTACATAAAACATATTAATTAGAATTAAACGCGTGTAATAAAGTCGATAAAAATGCTTGTAAAGTTTTCTAAATTCATATGATACGATACCAAATAAAAGGAAGTAATTAAGATGTTTAAAATTCTATGCGAAATTTTATTTAAAAAAATTAAAATAAAAAACATTAAATTCGGCGGTATATACAGGGATTGTCATCTATGGGTGACAACCTGAGTCCCGTGTTTACTTCAGAGATGAAGCTGCCAGACCGCATTGCCATGGAAAGCAACGGCATCTTGCCAATTTAACAACTATTGATGTCGGCCCAAATAATGTCATCTTCGGCCCTCCTGTATAGAAATACATTCGCCACACATATTTACGAAAAAATACTTTCAAACTGAGTATTACTTGGCAGTTCGATATTGGTAATCATAACACATTTTACCTAAGCTGTTCCACAGTTGTTGATTGTTAAACCGCCTTAGGTATACCACAGTGAACAGGTATACCACAGTGAACATAGGTGCTACGTGACAACACGCCAGCGTTAAAAAGGTTTAATTGTTGTCGACAACGTAATTGTTGAAAGTTTGTTAATACAATTAAGCTATTATATTATGAAATTATAAACATTCTGTTTTTCTTTTCTCATGTACCATTGAAGCAGGTAACAAAATATCATGAGAGAAATGTCTCAAATATTTACATTTGTGGTATTCTTACAACTGTATATTTGTACAAATTTGCTTTTTCTATGTGTCGTTATTATGTTACTAACATACATTCACAAAATAAGCATGTAACAAACAACGACAAATACAGCGGCAGCTATATAAAAATTTACATTTGTTGTTGTTGCTGTTGTTGAAGTTGAGGTCTTCAGTCCGGAGACTGGTTTGGTGCAGCTCTCCACAATACCCTATCCTGAGCAAGCCTCTTCATCTCCACATAAGAACGGCAACCTACATCTCTCTGAATCTGCTTACTGTATCCATCTCTTGGTCTTCCTCTGCGATTTTTACCCCACACACTTCCCTCCAACGCTAAATTCACAATTCCTTGATGTCTAAGAATGTGTCCTACCAATCTATCCCTTCTTTTAGTCAAGGTATGCCAGAAATTCCTTTTCTCCCCAATTCTGTTCAGTACCTCCTCATTAGTTACGTGATCCACCCACCTAATCTTCAGCGTTCTTCTGTAGCACCATATTTCAAAAGCCGCAATCCTCTTCCTGTCCGCACTGTTTATCGTCCATGTCTCCTCACTCCCATACAAGGCAACACTCCATACAAATGCCTTCAGAAAGGACTTCCTTAGGCTTCAATCAATATTCGATGTTAACAAATTTCTCTTTTTCAAGAACGCTTTTCTACCCATTGCCATTCTGCATTTTATATCCTCTGTACTGCGACCATCATTTGTTATTTTACTGCCCAAGTAACAAAACTCATCTACCTCCTTTATTGCTTCGTTCCCCAATCTAATTCCTTCAGCATCACCTGATTTTCTTACACTGCACTCCATTACACTAGTTTTACTCTTGTTAATGTTCATCTTATATGCACCTTTCAGCACACTGTCCATTCCGTTCAATTGCTCTTCCATGTCCTTTGCTGTATCTGACATAATTACTATGTCGTAGGCAAAACGCAATGTTTTTAATTCTTCACCCTGAACTTTAGTTCCTTCTCCAAATTTTTCCTTGCTTTCCTTTATAGCTTGCTCAATGTACAAATTGAATAACATGGGAAAAAGGCTACAACCCTTTCTTACTCCCTTTCCAACCACTGCATCACTTTCATGCCCTTCAACTCTGACAACCGCTGTCTGGTTTTTGTAAATAACCTTACGCTCCCTATATTTTACTCCTGCTTGCTTCAGAACTTGAAAGAGTTTATTCCAATCAACATTGTCAAAAGCCTTCTCCAAATCTACAGAAGCTAGAAATGTAGGTTTGCCTTTTCTTAATCTATCTTCCAGGACAAGCCGTAAAGTGAGTATTGCCTCCCGTGTTCCTACATTTCTCCTGAACCCAAACTGATCTTCCCCGAGGTCGGCTTCTACCAGCTTTTCCATCCTTCTGTATATAATTCGTGTTAATATTTTGCAGCCATGACTTATTAAACTGATGGTTCTGTAGTTTTCACACCTGTCTGCACCTGCTTCCTTTGGAATGGGGATGATAACATTTTTCTTAAAGTCTGCGGGTACTTCGCCTGTCTCATACATCTTTCACACCAGGTGAAACAGGTTTGTCATAGCTGGTTCTCCCAGAGACTTCAGTAGCTCTGAGGGAATATCATCTACTCCAGGGGCCTTGTTCGACTTAGGTCCTTCAGGACTCTGTCAAATTCTTCTCTCAGTACAGTATCTCCTATTTCTTCTTCATCTACATCCTCTTCCCTTCCTACAATATTGTCTCGAAGTTCATTTCTTTCGTAGAGCCCCTCTATATACTCTTTCCACCTTTCAGCTTTCCCTTCTTTGCTGAGAACTGGTTTTCCATCAATGTCCTTGATATTCATAGAGCTGTTTTTCTTATCTCCAAATGTTTCTTTTATTTCCCTGTAGGCTGTATCTATTTTTCCCCTATTTATACATTCTTCTACATCCTTGCATTTGCCTTCTAGCCACTCCTGCTTAGGCATTTTGCACTTCCTGTCAATCTCATTTCTTAGTCGTCTGTACTCCATTTTTTCTGTTTCATTTACTGCATTTTTATATTTTCTCCTTTCATCGATTAAATTTAGTATCTCCTGTGATATCCAAGGATTTTTGTAGGTCTTGCCTTCCTACCTATTTTGTCCTCTGCTACCTTCACTATTTCATCTCTCAATTTTACCCATTCCTCCTCTACTGTTTTATTTTCCCCTGTATCTGTCAATTGTTGCCTAAAGCTCCCTCTGAAATTCTTACGAACCTCAGGTTCCTTCAATTTATCCAAGTCCCATCTATTTCCTACCTTTTCGTAGTTTCTTCAGTTTCAGCCTACAGTTCATAACCAACAAGTTATGGTCAGAGTCTATATCTGCCCCTGGGTATGTCTTACACTGTAAAACCTGGTTCCGAAATCTATGTCTTACCATTATAAAATCTATCTGGTATATCCCGGTGTCTCCTGGTCTCTTCCACGTATACAACCTTCTTTTGTGATTCTTGAACCAGGTGTTTGTTATAACTAAATTATGTTCTGTGCAAAATTCTACCAGGCGGCTTCCTCTTTCATTCCCTTTGCCCAGACCATATTCACCTACTATCTTCCCTTCCCTTCCTTGTCCTACTACCGAATTCCAGTCTCCCATAACAATTAAGTTTTCCTCTCCCTTAATTGTCTGAAGAATTTCCTTTAGCTCCTCATATATTTCTTCGATTTCCTCATCATCGGCAGAGCTAGTTGGCATATAAACCTGTACTACTGTTGTCGGTGTTGGCTTCGTATCTATCTTGACAATGATAATGCGATCACTGTGCTGGATATAGTAGTTTACTTATTCATTATCAATCCTACTCCTGTGATACTCCCAATTGATTTTGTATTTATAATCCTGTACTCACCTGACCAGAAATCCTGTTCATCCTGACACCGAACTTCACTAATCCCCACTATATCTAACTTCAACCTATCCATTTCCCTTTTTAAATTTTCTAATTTTCCTACTCGATTAAGGGATCTAACATTCCACGCTCCGACCCGTAGAATGCCAGTATTGTCTTTCCTGATGATCACATGCTCCTGAGTAGTCCCCGCCCGGAGATCCGAATGGGGGACTATTTTACCTCCGGAATATTTTACCCGAGAGGATGCCATCATCATATGTTCATACAGTAGAGCTGCATGTCCTCGGGAAAGGTAACGGCTGTAGTTTCCTCTTGCTTTCAGCCGTTCGCAGTAGCTGTGTGGCAAAGCCACATTAGCTGATGTTGCAAGGCCAGCTCAGTCAATCATCCAGACTGTTGCCCCTGTAACTACTGAAAAGGCTGCTGCCCCTCTTCAGGAACCACACGTTTGTCTGGCCTCTCCACAGATACCCCTCCGCTGTGGTTGCACCTACGGTACGGCTATCTGTATCGTTGAGGCACGCAAGCCACCCCACCTCGGCAATGTCTGTGGTTCATGGGAGTGGTTACATTTGTTATGATACCAAAAATTTAAATATCTGAGACATTTCTTTCATGATCTTATGTTTCCTGCTGCTTTAATGACATATGGCAAAAAGAGAAATAATGTCTATGATTTATAATATAATGAATTAATTTTAATTAATAAACTTTTTATACCCATTTTGTCAATAATTAAACCTTCTTATGCTGTCATGTTCTGACCTAAGACCTATATGACTTTTGATCTATGACTTAATAATTTTCATTGTGGTACATCAAGGTGATGTAACAATCATCTTGTTTTACAAACAATTATGAATAGCAATATTGAAATGTGCAAGTAATAAATATTTTGTATGTATTTTTTCGTAAATATGTATGGCAAAGGTATTGAGAAAATAATTATCACTTTAAAAAACCCAGGGTGCATTGTTCACATGTTTTGTATTTATTCTTCTTCTGTACAGAAGACCAGAAGGTGGTGTTCGTTGGGCCGAAATCTACAGTCATCATTAAATATTTTCGGTATTTATGTGTATTTTCACATGCAGTTTTTAACCAGTCATTTCAACTCTTGCGGGCTGGTGAGCAAGTTTCTGCGATCTCATAAGAAGACTATTAAGTTTTTTTCCATACATCATCCACTGGAAGGTTCAGTAGCAGTCGCTTACTGTGGATGAGGAGGCTTGGGTGGCCAGCGCGACCACACTGACCTCTTCTGACGACTGTCAGGCTCTGTGTAAATGCGCTACATGATTCGGCCAGCTCTGTACTCTACGCACATTATATGATTTCGCACATGCAGGAAAAAACGTATGGTCAATTTTTATTATTCGACTGATGAAGAGTATGGTACCTTCACAATGTGCGGTTACCACACTAGCACGATGTTGAGCCGCACTGCAGCCCTCCAGTGGCAATGCCGCGACACGGCACCTGCAGACAAGGCCTCACAACAGCCAGCGCTACGTCACACTGACCAGGCCACGGACAATGGGAAATACAGGCCCTAGCGCAGACGTCATGCCATGTAAGCAAGGTAGTTCCGAGCCAGAGCGATCACTAGCTCAGTGGCTGCCCGCTATGAGGCAGTGGGCTGTGCCCCAGGGACCAGCCAATCGGCTAGCGATCGCGCCGGCTCGGAACTACCTTGCTCAAGTGGCATGACGTCTGCGCTGGGGCCTGTCTTTCTCGCCGGCCACGGACCAGGCCGCGGCCGCCAGCTTACTGGCTGGCCGCTACGAGGCAGCGGGCTGTGCCCCAGTGGCCAACCATTCAGCTGGCGGCCGCGGCTTGGCCAGTGTGACGTAGCACGGCCTGTTGTGAGGCCTTGTCTCTGTGTGGTGTTGCACCGCACAGCACTCCCGGCTCAGTGGCCTACAGTGCATGGTCAGTAACGCACTGCCACACAGCACGATTTCACTCGCAGGGGGGCAGTGTTGTTTCTACAGTGTTCAGTTTTTTTTTTCCTTGCGTAAGTGTGTGACTTAGTTACTCTTACGGATGGAATTGACGCTAAAATTTTGATCTCGGTACTTGAATTAAGACCTGTGTTATGAGACAAAACTATATATTTATGAGGATAGAAAAGCACAGGAAGACCCTGGGAAGAAGTATGTTCAACACTAAACCCAGATTTTTAGAGCATTAGTGATGCAGAAAAACATGTGTTTGGTAAGTACAACTTTTAAGCAAAGCAAGAACTTATTTGTAAATATTTATTTGTATTACAGCTGAGCAACATTTTACATTTCCTTATAAGGCACTACGGCCGTGTAAAGCTGGTCTAACCAAAATTTTATTTTCTTAATTGAAAAAGAATAAAGATAATTTACATACAGAATTTGTGAAAAATACAGCTATAAATGTTTATACAGGTATTATTTAGCTTTAATTGTATATTTGTTTAAACAACAGTCATTACAAAGCTGTATTTATAATCTTTCCTTAAAGTCATAGCCAGCATTTCAATAGCCGCCAACTGACTTATAAGAATAGTTAAAAAACTTTCGGTCGTCGTTCCTATGGTCTGCAGATGTGTAGAAAACCCCGAATTCCTCACGTCTCCGGTTATTGGATGAACCCAGAGAAGACTACTGCGCCTTCGTCTTCTCCGACATCAATACAGTATCCCCCATAACTTGTTCACGATCCATAATAAAAACTGTACCAAGTCACACTTTCATGGGAAATGATGTTTAACGTTTTAAAGTCATGCAGTGTGAAAAATCAACCGACTACAATTTAAATCCGTACAGGCGAAATCGAGTAATGGGCAAGCGGCCAACGGCATCTTGGTCCAGAGCGCACGTTTGCTTCCCGTCGGACGTTCGAATCATTCCTCCCGTATGGGTTTGTATTGTGCTTAGATTACTTTCGGTTAATTTAAGTAGTTTATAGGCGCATGGAATGATAATCAGAATTCTCAATTCCCATAGATTTACAAACATATCAACTTAAAGAAAAACTTAACCATTCGTGTTGATATTCATGTCGGGTTTCCAGCCGGATCGTCGAGTCATCTTGACACAATATTTCTGCGGACCACCTGGCCGCCATCTTCAGGTGATGAGAAAGCTACTGAGTCTCGTAGGAAACTGAAGTCTTGCCGTGACCGGTGGCCTTATATACGCCGCGAAGTACCAACGGCGCGTGCGCCAGAGAGTCGTGGCGGCGTCCTCTGCCGCAAGCAGCCGGTGCAGCACCTCAGTGGAGAAAACTGGCAGGAACGATGTATCGCTTACATGCGCTAGTTGTCACAGGTGGAGAAAAGAGCACGCTGTTTTTTAAAATTTGACAAAACTGGACTCCACTTGTTGCTAAGAGGGAGCCCCTTATCACTATTTATTAAATCGTCCGCCAACCTAATCTCAATAGATTCCCTTAAAACGCATTCCCTGTAGCGAGACGTAGAAGCAAGTACACGTGTTTCGTCATACTTCATTCTGTGTCCTTCAGTTAAACAATGCTCCGCTACTGCAGACCTGTCAGGTTGTAACAAACGTGTATGTCTGTGGTGCTCGGTGCATCGATCATTGACGGTGCGAATCGTTTGTCCTATATATGCTTTTCCATAGTGGCAAGGAATCTTATAAACACCAGGTTTTCTCAGCCCCAAATCGTCTTTAACCGAGCCAAGAAGAGCCCTAGTCTTAGCAGGCGGTCGAAACACACTTTTTATATTAAACTTTTTTTAAATCCTTCCAATTTTTGATGACACATTTCCGGCGTACGGAAGAAAAGCAACTGATCTGCATTGGTCCTCTTCTGGTTCTGGCGACGGTCCAATCTGCCTGGCATGACGGATCTGTCTCTGTGTGTACCCGTTCTCCTTAAACACCAACTTCAGATGTTCTAGTTCCTATGTTAAGGTATCTGCATCCTATATGGCATAAGCTCTTCTGACCAAAGTTTTCAGGATGCCTGTGCGTTGGTTCGGTGGGTGGCAACTCATTGCATGTAGATATCGGTCTGTGTGCGACGTTTTTCTGTACACACTATGTCCTAGGGTTCCATCGTCCTTCCTGTACATTAATACATCCAAAAATGGAAGCTTCCCATCCCTCTCCACTTCCATCGTAAATTTGATGTTGGGGTGGAGGCAATTACAAAGATCCAGGAACCGATTAAGAGCATCCGGTCCGTGAGGCCACACATGAACGTGTCATCCACGTATCTCCAGAAACAGGTAGGTTTCAGAAGAGCTGTCCTTAGTGCCCTGTCTTCAAAGTCCTCCATAAATAAATTGGCGCCTATGGGGGATAAAGGACTTCCCATAGCCACTCCGACATTTTGCTCAAAGTACTGGTCATTAAATAAATAATATGTAGAGGTCAGCACATGACGACAAAGCTTAGTCATTTCTGCGTCCAGTTTGTCACCAATTAATTCTAAAGACTCTTCAAGAGGGACCCGTGTAAACAGAGATACAACGTCGAAGCTGACAAGCATATCAGATGGACCGACACACAAAGATTTCAGACGTTGAGTGAACATCAAAGAGTTGGGGATATGGTGTTAGCAATTTCCAACGTGAGGACTGAGGACCGATGCTAAATACTTCGCCAAGTTATACGTCGGTGCACCCAAGTTACTTACTGTAGGACGTAATGGCACCCCATCTTTGTGGACCTTTGGTAGGCCGTATAGTCTCGGAGGAACCGCAGCACTAGGGCGAAGTTTCTTGACCACCTCCTCAGGTAACAAACTATTTCTCAAAAGCGAAAAATTCTTCCGGTTTACTCGCTCTGTGGGGTCATTTTGCAATTTGCGGTACGCAGAGTCTTGAAGTAGACAATCCATTTTGTCTAGATAGTCGTGACGAGTAAGAAGAACTGTGGCATTGCCCTTGTCCGCTGGTAAGATGACCAACTCCGAATCTTGCCTATGGGATCGGATAGCCGCCCTCTCAACAGAAGAAATGTTACTGTGTGGTGGCGGAGACTTATGTAATACAGCTGAAACTTCCTGTCTGATTTCATCGGCTCTATCATCAGGAAGACGAGACACCGCTTGCTCCACAGAACAGATAAATTCAGTCACAGGAAGTGTCTTCGGTGTGGGAGCAAAATTTAAACCTCTCTTCAACACAGACACAGTGGCGTCGTACAAATCCTTACTCGTGAGGTTAATCACGATACGTTTAAAGGTGTCGTCCGATGTCGTGGATTGAGTACACAGACGTTGAAACTGGGAGGATTTCTTTGTGACGGCGCTCCTGTGCACCCAGTGCCGCTGGTCACGGCAAGACTTCAGTTTCCTACGAGACTCAGTAGTTTTCTCATCACCTGAAGATGGCGGCCAGGTGGTCCGCAAAAATATTATGTCAAGATGACTCGACGATCCGGCTAGAAACCCGACATGAATATCAACAATGTATACGCCGGGAAACTCTACGTTAACCATTCGTGTCGGCCATTATTATTTTTCTCAAACTGCATTTACTTCATTAGCATCCGTAATGAGCTTTCTAACCTATTATTGATCAGTAAAATTTTTATTTGTTGTATTGAAATGTCTGTGTACAGGTCAGCTTAAATGTAAGCTAGAATTACTCAGATGCAATAAAATGAAATAAAAGTAAAGATCTTGAAAAGTGTAGATAGTACTTGTGTGAGGACAAACTTAAATACGGAGATAGGTAGATCATCGATTTCCATAACCGAAGATCACGGGGGTAAATAATGATAACCCTCAACTTTTGTTTTTTAATGTACGCTACTGTTCATTAAAATTGCTACATCAAGAAAAAATGCAAATGATAAAAAGATATTCATTAGGAAAATATATTATATTGGAACTGACATGTGATAACATTTTCACACAATTTGGTGCATAGATCCCGAGAAAACAGTACCCAGAACACCCACCTCTAGACGTAATAACGGCCTTGATACGCCGGGCCTATCACTCAAACAGAACTTGGATGACGTGTACATGTACAGATACCCATACAGCTTCAACACGATACCACAGATCATCAAGAGTAGGGACTGGTGTATTCTGACGAGCTAGTAGCTCGGCCACCATTGACCAGACTTTTCATTTGGTGAGAGATACGGAGAATGTGCTGGCCAGGGCAGCAGTCGAACATTTTCCGTATCCAGAAAGGCCCGTACAGGACCTGCAACATGCGGTCGTGCATTATCCTCCTGAATAGTAGGGTTTCGCAGGAATCCAATGAAGGGTAGAGCCGCGGGTCGTAACACATCTGAAATGTAACTGGCACTGTTCAAAGGGCCGTCGATGCGATCAAGAGGTGACCGAGACCTGTAACCTATGGCACACCATACCATCATGCCGGGTGATACGCCAGTATGACGATGAAGGATACACGCCTCCAATGTGCGTTCACCGTGATGTCACCAACCACGGATGCGACAATCATGATGCTGTAAACAGAACCTGGATTCATCCTAAAAAATGACGTTTTGCCGTTCGTGCACCCAGGTTCACCGCTGTGTACACCAACGCAGGCGTTCCTAACTGTGGTGAGGCGTCAAGGGTAACCACAGACATGATCTCCGTGCTGATAGTCCACGCTGCTGCAAAAGCCGTCGAACTATTTGGGAAGATGGTTCTTGTCTTGTAAACGTCCCTATCTGTTGAATCGAGACGTGGCTGCACGTTCCGTTAGAGCCATGCGGATAACATACCTGCCACCTCGACTGCTAGTGATACGAGGCCGTTGGGATCCACCAGGGCGTTCTGTATTGCCCTCCTGAACAATGTCGCGATACAATAAACCGCAATCGCGATAGGCTACAATGCGACCTTTATCAAAGTCGGAAACCTGACGGCACGCATTTCTCCTCATTACACGAGACATCACAACAACGTTTCACCAGTCAACTCCGGTCATCTAGTGTCTGTGTATGAGAAATCGGTTGGAAACTTTCCTCATGTCAGCACGTTTTAGGTGTAGCCACCGGCGCCAACCTTGTGTGAATTCTCTGGAAAGCTAATCATTTGCAAATCACATCATCTTCTTCCTGTCGGTTAAATTTCGCGTCTGTTGCACGTCATCTTCGTGGTGTAGCAGTTTGAATGGCCAGGAGTGTATTTGTTGCAAACAATCATATCCGACGGAATGTTTCGTTTTCTTCAAGTAGTACATGAATCTGCAGAGAGATGGCACAAATAAATATTAAAACGTGTATTTAAACATGTAATAGAAAGTATGTTTCAAATATTCATTTGATAATATCTTAGAACTTTACAAAACGACGGTTATCATTATTTTCCCCCGAGGTCTTCAATTGATAATCATGAGAATTTTGTCCAGCTGTCGATTTCAAAATCGGTAAGATATTGGACCAAAGCATTACAAAATGTTAGGTTTGCACTGTCAGAAATAGAAGAATGGGGAAGTGTTCACTACCATGAGCCATGTAGCCTCTTGGTGAGATGGGGGCTGCAAATTGAGAGGTTGATAACCAACTAAGTCCCATGTGCCCTCCGGAAAGGCGTTGGTGCACCTGTGTTAGGAGGCAAACGTTCTGCTGTGCCAGAACAGTCTGAAAATTCTTATCATGGTAGGAGATCTTGGTTCCACCACAATTGTCGTGGGTAGTGAAGTCCCATAAAAGGAGGAATGGAGGGGGAAGTTGAGCGACCAAGGCACCAAGGGGAGACTATCTCGTCCACAGAGAAATAGAGAGAACAGATGGTAAGTTCGTGACCTGCCTGGACTGACAGCAACTGCCTTAAGGGCTATGCCTAGAGGCACAGAAGCACTGAGGACATTGGCAAGGACGCAAACGTAGACACCAGCAGAAACTCTGTCATAAACGGGACACTTTTTGTGGTAGCCTTGAGGGTCCCATTGGGCTGGGGTCCGCTGAGCAGAAAACCACGTTTCCTGTAATGCCAAACAGAGCGAGGGAAGTGGCACAACAATTGCTGCAGCTCAGCAAGGCGGTTGAAATATCCGCCACAATTCCACAGGAGAAATTCGGTATCTCCTGGCAGAAAGGATATGATGTAAGATAGAAGATCGTCACCCCAGAAGAATTGCCTTCTGCCAAAGGTTATGTCTCTACATAATCTAGAACCATTGATTCGAGGGTCTCAGAGGGGATTGAGGATCTCCACCTCATCTTCTGAGATAGAAATGTAGAGAGATATGGCTCTGAAAGCCACCAAGGAATCCTGAGGGCTGAGAGGGCTTCTCACAAGTGGTATCAGGTCCAATGCAGATCAGGAAGCCCTTCGACTAGGAGCGGGCAGACCCTACAGACTCTGGCTGGGATCCTCCAATCCACTTATGGAAGCCTCGGAAGGGATGGAAGGGAGTGCCCCAAGGGATTCCTTCTGAGCGAGAGGGGCCAGCTTCTCCAGCTGGGTAATGCGGACTAGTGTGGGAGGAAATTGCTCCCTCAAGAAGGGAGAGCAATGGATGAAGAGGTGCCCCCATCAAATAGGAGGCCTCCCTCAGATGGAGGGAATACTGGTGATGACGTCATTCTCAAAGAAACTTGTGTCGCCATGACTGCGGCAAAAGGTGTTGCTACATAAACAGGCTGCAGCAGCTCATATTTCTTCCTCAGAGAAAGTCAGCTAGTTTAGAGACTATATGACCATTATTTTCATTTCCCGATGTAAAACAGTACCGTTTAGCAGGCATGGCAGATGATGTTACCCGCAGTTCACTCAGAGGGGAGGTGGAAGTGATGGCCACCCACATTCCCTTCAGGTTGGGAGGGAAATACATCAGGAAGACATGTGCCTAAGGTACAGCACTGAAAAATCGCACATGGAGGGTCATATGTTGACCTTCTCAGGCAGTGTATCAGCTTGGAAGGCCAAGATGAAAGTAGCGGTGGCAAACCTGTGAAGTCCCATGTGCATAAGGCACGTTTTCTCGTATCTCATCATCAGTCTGGGACAGGAGATCTTTGTAGAAGATTAGACTCTGGGCCGTGTTTAAACATTTATGTGGTGTGATACTCACCGCAACATCACTCAGCTTATCACAGGCCATAATACCTTTGACTTAGTTAGGGATGACGTCTGCATCAGAACAGCCCCGCCTCTTATCTACGAGAACGGAGCCACTGGACCAAACTTGTCTGCAAGAAGGTCGACAAAGTACTGAGGCTTAGTGGCCATAAAAGATTCACCATCTGAACGCGAACATACAAGATAATGTAGTGAGTAAGGCTCCGATCGTTTAAGGATCCTACGTTCCTCCCACGGGTTTGGTAAGGGATGGGAACGTCTTAGGGTCATATGTTGTCGCAATAAACTCTGTTTAACCACGCTTAGAGTCTGCGGTTTCGCTCCCGCCAACGATATCACTTGCTCATTTCATCCTGCTCCCATAAGCAGCTAGGGAACTATACGTCCATCCCACTAGAGCCACACTTGCCTGGTTAAGCCTAATACAACTGCGGTGCGGCAGCGTCCCCAGAGGTTACCTGCTACCGACTGTTGAAAGAATGCTGTCTGCTATCTTCCCTAGGTTTTTAACTTAGTAAATCATTTAAGTTCACTAGACGACTATTTTTTCGCTAAACGAAAACCCCTCTCGTTCGGAGGAACGAGAAATCGCTTTTTATTTCATGTTTGTAAATGTTAGCTTTCGTAATATTGCTGGGATTTTATTACGGTAATAATTTATCATTGTGTCTATGTCATTCTGTTTGAGGAGGAGGAAGTCGAAACCCTATGAGGAGGGAAAGTCAGAATCATGTGCTTGTGTGGGAGCCTCAACAGGCATTTGATTACAAACACTTCTTGACCATGAGGAACTACCAAGGTTTCCAAAACTATGCTAAAAGGATACACCCCCATGCATGGCTGGAACAATTCGATTATTCTGTGCCACCAAACTGGCCCGAATGTAATAAGATCGAATATGTGTGCAGATATCTTGAAGGAGAGCCCACCACGCAGATGCGTTCGCTCCTGAAATATTGCCGATACTATGAGGACTTAAGGGAGCACTTCCTTTCTGCCTACTGGTCAGAGAGGCAGCAGGAAAGAGTAAAGAGTAGCATATTAGTGATGCCCCATTTTGCGAACAGCCATTGCAACAGTCTCAGCGACTTCTTTCAAGGAATGATGCTGAGAAATCAGTTCCTTGATTACCCATATCCGCCACACGAATTAATTAGAATTTGCATCTCGAAACTACCACGAATTGTGCATAATGCCGTCCTTGTTGGAATCTGCAAGGAGGGCATTGAGTCCTTCCAGCCTTACCTGGAGGACTTGGAGTTTGATGACGATTACAGACCTAGAAGAGACGGCACCGGCTCTTCTAGGAGAACTAGTCGCAGGGGACAATCGCCAGGTGGAAAGTAGCAGGCAGCCTGGTCCTTCCAATGCTGAGAATTAGCAGCAGAGAAGGAGCGAGCAAGGTTCTTGTTGTGATCAGCGAGCTCAAAACGGGGAAGCTTCGGGAACCTATAATAAGGGCCACCAACCCGATAAAGGCCAGAGAAAAACCACGCAACACTCCAACAGAAGACGTAGAAATCAAGTCTGCTAATCCGCGCCACAACTGATCCCAAGAATCCGCCCCCAGCGAAAACCAGTAATAATCTCCTGCATTTTAATCATGCTTGGAAAAGAGCAAATACATCCTAACGTTTTGTGTTTTCTAAGGTAAATTTAGTGATATTCAACCAACCAAGTGATTAGTGCTGTAAATGTATGTTGTATTTTGTACGTCCTTTGCAGTGTTTTCTTTAAGTGTTTGTTTTAAAGGGTATTTTGTTACATGTGTCCGTTGTGTGTTTTTCACTTCGCAACAATACGTTTTCAGGTTGTTTGCATGTCTTGTGTATCATATGGTACACGCCTTTATTGGCGTAGTTAACAGCAACTTGCCAGTTTTACCTTGTCAGCTGTTCGATCGGGTTATCTAGACGCTCCCTTTTGCTTAAGGAATTATTAGTGTGACACATACAAGTGTCTCTGTTGACTAAGGGCTGTCCACCCCACGAAATCACTTGTTTTATTTGCTGTCCATGTCATTAATGTGTTTCCCATTGTGAATTGATGGAATATAATTATGTTATGTAGGCCATATTTAGGTATATTATAGTGTAACTTAGTTTCCGTAATTTTTTCCCTGTTTATCGTTCAAATTATGTATCCTCTTCTTCACTGTGAGTAGAGGGAGCCTCGTGAATAGAGTGCTACAATTGCCATTCTTACTGTAGATTTGCTGTTAGCAGATTCCCCGTGAATAGCATATTAATAAGACACCGTGGTAGGCGCCAACGCCGTTATTTATAGGATTTGTTGCACTACGATGAACTGTGGTGTTGATGCTTAGCGGCCTAGATAATTTTGTCTAAGGATTGCCTGGTTGAGCAACAGAAAGTGTGCAGTTCGACCGTTAGAAGGTCGCTGTAGCGCACGAACTAAACTGTTCTTCTAGGATTTCGTTTGACAATATATAACCTGGCCTGTTAATAGAAACAACTTGCATTTTTTAGATGAGTTTTACAGGAAAATTTTGTACATTAAAGGACAGAGCGTGATTTGTGGAAGAGGCAGGTATCTCATTCAGAAGAGGGAAAATATTTCACGATAAATATGACATACAAGAGTTCAAGAAGGGCAAACTCCATGTCAAGTGACTGACCGTTTCAGATGAGCAATCGAAGAGAGGAGGTGCCCATCATCAATAGAACATTAAACCTGATTTTCCTGTGAACCTCTAATTTGCTTTTTTTAATTTTTGCGACATCAATTTGGTAATAATGTATGTGTTATGTTTAAGTTGTTTACCTTCGATCTCACTTGATTAGTTTTTATCTGTAAGATGTATTATTCCATTCAATATGTGATATTTTCTGATTTGTATTATGTTCAGAGTAACGTGTATAACTTCGTTTTCTCGCCTCTGCAAGAGAGGATTGTGTGGGAGTATGTTCACAGGCATGATGCTGGAACTTGCAGTGTGTGGAATCAGACCGGCAGTCGCACCAAATCTACCGCCGCGCCTCGCACAGCAGTTAGAGTAATTCGCGCCCGGGCTGCAGACAGTGGGTGTTGGTATTTAAATGCGCATAGCGCTGCCTGCTGCAATACGAACCTCACTTCCTGCACAAGTGCTTCTCCCCAAGTTAATTCCAGACTATGACTTGGACGTGATTGTTGACATGCTCTTTCTGGGCTGAACTATAATCACTAGGTAACACAGCTGTTTTACCGGACCTTGTTTTGTTTACTATGTATGTATCCACTGGGTTATGGTTACTATTAGGACAAGATGGACTTGGAACCTGAATGTTCCATTAAATAATGGCCTGAATTATGTGTCGATTTTATCAGTGATTTGTGTTTTAATGTAACGTGATTCACATGGATTTGGAACAGTGATGTTCCATTCACTAATTGAATATTTTATGTATCATCTTTTTGTGTTTTGCGCTTTAATTTCATTTGAAGCAGAGGGACTTGGAATCTTGATTTTTTATTAACCAGTTACCTGTTATACGACCCAGTGTTTATTGATGATGTGTGTTTTAATTTAATCTGATCCTTTAATTTTAGTTTTTATATTAATTTTGGGAGCTTTGTGTAAAGTTCTTCTTCTGTCTAGGTTTGTGATTGGACACTCCACAATTGTGAGTCATTGCAGTTTCTTTAGTATAAGTTTAGTGTTTCTTTTGGTAATAGTGTATACCAAAGTGTTGAAAGACTGTGAGAGTGACAGTGTCCACAACAGAGCAATGCATCAGCCAGAACCACGTCACCATGTGCTAGCCGTCTGTACAAAACACATCGCGGACTTCCCAGGGGGTCGGCTGGACTGCGAGAGGTGGATTGCAGGTCCGGCACGGACGACAGCGCGGCGCGTGAGAAACCGGTGTCCCACCAGAAGGGTCGCCTCGTTCTCAACAGCACACAGAAGCGGTCTCGTGGACGGGAGACGACGCTCACAATAGCCGGTAACCAGTAGCCGGTAGCCGGTAGCCGCACGCTAATCCCTCCACTGCACCTGCTTCAGAAATGGGGCCCGGAAGGCTTAAAAGCAGGTGTACTGACCACACCCTTCACCTTATTCTGGGAAACATTTGTATAGCTGGGAAAGGGAAGTTGACATCCAATGTGTGCACTAGACCACTCACTTGTGCCGAGAAAAATGGCATGAATGAGATCTGGTCAAGCACCCTTTTTAAATTATTAACTCAGCAATTCCTCACACGAGAGGTCCCAATCTTAACTGACGCTGTGACAGGAAGTCTTGCATTTTGTGCTTAGCACACAAATTAGCTCCATGCTGCGTATGCAGAAAGACAGGCATTGGAAGGACAGTGTTACGAACTTTCTGCTACAAATTATATGGTCAACCTGGGTGTGTGTACCAACCAATTGGTGCTCACAGACGGTCGAGATTGGCGGTGTTACAAAATGCACTCTACCACCTTGAAGAAAAAGACAAGGAAAGTAGCCTCATTACCAGGGGCCAACAATTCTCTGGAGGAGGAGACGAGGAGCAATCCTGAGAGCTTTGTAACTGCAGCCCAGGAAGAAACATTGTATGTGTGGGTGTAGTGTCCTCCAAGTCGCCTATAGAAGATTGTCCTCCCCCTTCAAAGGCCCTAGTCTACGATTCAACCAAGAAAAACAATGTTCATGTCTTAATAACACTGTTAAGTGGACAACAATGACAAAAAGTGCGTCAATGAATGTTAAAGATGTGTGATCAGTCAAAACAGTGAACTCTCTAAGAGTGTGAAATATAACTCACCTGCTAAGATCCTCTTACAGAACGTATCAATTTTGGTCGCCATCAGAATTCCATGCAATCAAATTTAGGTTTCGATTTTACTTGGTTCTAGAAACATATCATATATTTTGTTTGTTTGTTTAAGTGTCTTTCTCTGAATTGAGTTGTTGAGCATTTCTGCCTTGTTGAATTTTCATTCTGCTTTCAGCAACTTATCAATTTTTTGATTTCTTACACTTGCTGTCACCGTTTCATATAAAATATTGTGTGTGTTTTCATTTTCAATGTGTGTTATTTTAAATGCCGTGTATGTTCTGTATTCATGATTTGTTTATCTAAGTTTATCTGTAATTTTTGATTGTTTATGTTAGTAGTTTAATGTAATATCATTTGTGTTTAATGGGTAAATTTTGAGTGACATCCCCAAGCTTTTCTATTTTGCTCATAAGGAGACCAGATGTTAGATTAGAAAAGTTTGCTGTCAATGAGTCAATAAAATTGACTCATCCTCCATCAATATTTTCAGTCAATGAGGGGTGATGAAAGACGGCTGTCTGCCGTCTCCCCTAGGATTTTAACTTTTTTTTTGCTAAACGATAACCCAACTCGTTCGGAGGCATGAGGAATAGCATTCCATTTAATGTTTTTAAATGTTAGTTTTCGTAATATTGCTGGGATTTTATTATTCTAATAATTTATCATTGTGTCTATGTTTTTAAATAGCAGTTTCTGTATCATTGCTGGGATTTTATTGTGCTAATAATTTATCATTGTGTCTATGAATTGGCAAGATGAATGGTTTCTCCGTGACGCCACATGGCCACATGTCCCTGTGAGAATGTGTACTTGCTTTATTCTGTATGTGCATGTATGAGAATCTTCTAGCATGAGAGTCTGAGTGTGTGTGTGTGAGAATTTTCGTCGTCGCCTGTTGGCTGCTCGCTGCTAGTGTTCTCTGGCTTTGTATCGATAGGTAGTCGTTACCAACCTCTGCTTTTGGTGCTACGAAAGAGGTTCCTCCACTCTTTGGTTACAAGTTAGTTTGGCAATGCACAGTTAGCGAGCCTCGACAGGACGAGCGAATTTCAGCTCTCTCCACCACCTCGGTTTTTCCAGGGGTTTCTACCGATTTCCGGTGGATTTCCGGTGGTGGAGGGAACTGGGTGGCCTATCTGGTCATTCTGTGGCTGTGCATCGACCTGATAAGACGTTCTGAATTTTCTTTCCTCCCTTGAGATGGAAGCGATTCGTTGTCTGGTTTATTAGACTTCAGATCTTAGGTTCATTTTTCAGGATACGTTTCATCGATCAAGTACGGAGATGTATTTAATTTCATTTCGGTGGTTTTGCATAGGTAAATGCGGTGAACATTCAACTAATTCAGTTTGATAATGGCTGGGAATCGGTAACATGTGTGAGACTAGTTTCGCGGTGTATGAACTCTGTATAATTTCTTTCTAGTTTTATGTGATGTAACCAGTGCGTGATAATATTTTTATTCTGTGTAGTGTATGTGAAATATTCTTTTCCGTTTCCTCCTTCCGCAAGTGATATGTAATCTGCGTGGTGTGCTCTTAGAATAGAACCTTCAGCTACCCCTGTGTTTGTTTCTATGGCCTTCAGGCAAGAAATTATGCATGTATCTTTCTGATTTCTATTAGCACCTCACAAACTCCTCTCCGTCTATTTTTAAATTGTTGTTTCGTTTCCAAACTTATATTTTGCCTTCAGACGCCCCAGTAAATTCTCTTCTAGCCTTGTACGACCCCCTTTATTAGCTTGCTTAGGAAATACTACGTATTTCTAGGGGCTGTACAGGTTGTACAGTTTGGGGGATGGACTAACTTATGATTATACATTGTATACATAAGTCAAATACATGACATCTTACACAATACTGTAATTGAGAATTTTCAGAGCTGTCAGTATTGTGTAAGCTGTCATGTTTTTAACTTATGTATTTTATATAGTGACTAAGTGCAATGTTTCACTTGTTATTTTATACCCAATATTTTTTTACAAGATGACCAGAGTATAACAATTATGTGACCCGATGATGGTGACACAGTGCACAGAAACCGGCCGTCATTTAATAAATTGTTAGTGTATGACCTTGGCTTGTCATTTTGAAAACTATAAAACGTATAGATCGCCTCCAGACAAGACTATGTCAGGTAATCTTATCAAGAGAGATTTATTTTCATGTGGACGCTATGTCATTAAACTTGAGGAGGGCAGTAAAGGCGAAAGTTTTAAGTTTCGAAGTGCGCAATTAGGAAAGTTAAATAAGACAATTTTTCTACAATTCAGAAACAAGTAATATTATACTGCCTGAATGCAATTGAAAAAGCGATATTTGAAACTAAATTGCACACAGAGATAATTTAGAATGAACAGATTTTGAGTTTTTTAAACGATCTGAAAAAGGTAGGTAACAAATGTTCCTGCCACGAGATCACAACGAATAGATAGAAACATCCACTGTTTATAAAATAACATTAATATTTGTAAATATGAGTGAAATTCTATGATATCAGACAACCTTTTGTAAGTGCAGTAATTGTGGCTAATAGTGCTGTTCCTGACAAATGGCAGATATTGTTTTTGCGAAAGGCAAATATAGAATTTTTGTTTCATAAGCGCTCTTGTTTCAATATACAGTGTAGAGGGAATGAACAGAGAAAAGGCCAGCGGGCGATTGGGAGAGAGCGCCCCTTAACCCCGATATTGGGAAAGATTAGGGAAGGTAATGTCAGAGGTAGAGGAATGGTAATGTTGATATAGGGGAGTAGGAGCTAGAAAAAGGCAGAAGAGTAAGGAGTAGACGGACAGATTGAGTGGTAGTTGTACACGGACCAATAGGAATAAATAAATATCTAAGTAACATCGGATTTTCAGGTAAAAAATACAGAGAGAGGGCTAAGAGGAGAAGTAAGAAACAGACATAGAGCTGGTGGGAGTGATAGGGAGAGAGATTAAGGAAGGTGAAGAAGCAGATTAACAGAGAATGGAGACGAAAATTATCAGAGAAAGGTGATTGTAGGACATTGAGAGTGGACGGTAGGAGGTGATGAACCAAGAGAGTAGAGTGGAGGAGACGAACGAATAGGACAGGTTGGGAGATGGACTAACTTATGCTTATTTTTCGGGTATTTATTCATTCCAGAGACGTCTCAATTAATAAATTAAAAAGAAATATCATCACCGAAGAAGAAGGAGTGACATAACTTTGGGTCCAGGCTGTACTTAAAGAAGTGACGAGTGAAAGAAATTGAACATTTTGGCTGATGCATATACGCGAAGAGGAGGGCTGCAAATGAAAATAGAGGCGGTGAAATGGTAAGTGGAGATGGTAAAAGCGATGCTGGCTGAGTCCGCCTCCGGTTGGGTGTCCGTTAGGTGTGATTGAGGGAGTGCTGGAAAGGAAGCGACAGCAAAATAAACAGAGTGGGGAACGGCAATTAGCCGCTCCACGGAGCAATTTTCCAGACAGCCGGGGATCTGCCGACAGCACTCCCGCGCGAGCCGCGCCTCAGAAGGCAGGGGGTGGGGGACGCACGTCTCAGGGGAGGCGCCACCGCCCGCTGCCGGCGGACGCTCGGCTGCGACTTCAACGGGGCAAGCGGAACGATCATTATAGCTGGCGATATCGGCTAAAGAGACAGCAACAAAAGAAATACGTCACTACAGCATGTGCATTCTTGACGTTCCAAAGCGTGTGTCTCACGGTTGCAACAATTGTCTGCTTCTTTGCCCTGCGCAGTCGTCATGCCACGTAAAGGTATGACCGCACTGAGCGGAACTGCACTGCAGCGGAGCGGCGCGGCACGACGCGGCCAAATATTCTTTACATGGAATTGAATGGGGAAGCACGCACTACGCGGCTGCGGGACTGCGCAGCGCTGCACTGCGCGCCAAAGTTGATCAACTGGCCGACTCTGCCGCGCCGTGTCGCGTTGCGTAGTTCCGCTGCCGCTAGTGCGGTCTAGGAAGCGTCGCGGCACTGCACGTCATTCGCGTCCTAACTCTGTTGCGAGCAAAATTAAATTTGTTTACAACAATGGCATTAGACGAGGAAAAGTTAATTGTATGTGTAAGTGAATACCCAGAGTTATATGACCTTCAAAATGAACATTATATGAATAGCACAAGAAAAAACAACATTTGGAAAGAAATTGCCAAGGAATTGGGAGTACAGGGTAAGTGAATTTCATATTTTTTTATGTTGGTGCAAGACATTTATTTTTGGTCAAACATTACGTACAATTAACGACAAGTTATTTTAATTTTGTGAAAGTGACAAATAGGTACTTATTTATGACTACACATGTGTTATAACATTTTTTTACTATTCGTTGTCTCTTCGACGACATCCCCTGTTAACCATGTTGTTTTGCCAGACCAAACTACCTTGAGGGGAATTGAAATAATCTTTAAAAGTATCCCGTATCTGAATAGCATTATTTACGAAGTTGCCTCCTATATGTGGAAGGTCTCGTAATTGTATCTCGTCAGTCTCTTCGGTATCCAACATCACCGTATCATGTCTGAGAAAATTGAGCAAGACACAAGTGGCAAGAATCACGTTGTCTACGTGTTCTGGACTCAGACAGATCTTGCGATAATAAATCCTAAATTTTTGACACAATATTCCAAAAGCATTTTCTGAAACTCTTCGAGCTCTATTATGTCTATAACAGTATACTTTTTTCAGTGGGTCGTCTAATTGTACAGCAGGGTAAGGTCTCATTAAATAGGTTTTTAATGGAAATGCTTCGTCCCCAACAATCACGTGAGACACCCGAACTCTCATTCCTGGTAATTTTTTTGGGCCTGGTACATTCAAAGTATTTGTTTCTAGTTTTGCTGCTAAATCGGACCGTGAAAAAATCCCTGCATCGCTATTCTTTCCGAGGTCACCAACGTTTACATATATAAATTTATAATCTGCATCTACTAAGGCAAGTAACACTATAGAGAAAAACTTCTTGTAATTAAAATATATCGAGCCACTTTATGGCGGTGAGAAAATTTGTATGTGCTTTCCATCTAGTGCACCAATACAGTTGGGATAATGCCATTTCTCAGAAAATTCTTTTTCAATCTTCTTCCATTTTTCTTCATCTGGTATGGGCATTACTGTCTTGGATAACACTTCCCACAATGCTGCGCATGTAGTGTGTACGATTTCTTGTACGGTTGTATATCCCAGACGAAAAGATTCTGCTATAGTCTTGAATGAATCTCCAGTAGCAAGAAATCTAAAACAAATAAAATAACATTTTTATTTGCAGATATTCACTGCAAGGAGAAATGGAAAACTTTGAGGGACGGCTATCATAGAAGTATAAAGAAACGTAAATGCAAGAGTGGAGATGGTGCTACCAAAAGTAAAAAATGGAAATACGAGAGTCAAATGGAGTTCTTACGGCCGTATCTTCAGGAGAGAGCTACAAAGACTAACATCGAAAACGCTGAGTCAGCTTTTAGTGACGATGAAACTACTAACGACAAGTCTGTTCCAGATGCATTGGCAGTATCTCCTGAGCCAGTAGACTCACCGTTATCTTCCTCATCGGCAACATCACAAATGTTCAAAAATATTACAGCGAGGAAAAAGAACCGAACGCATCAGCTATCAGTAGCCAGTGTTCTACAGAATTATTTGAATTCACGGCCATCTACAAGTACACCGGCAACAACGGAAAGTGGAGACCCTATATATTCCTTTTTCAGAGCTATGGCTGACTCTGTCAAAGCCTTGTCTCCAGATCTACAACTAAAAGCAAAAAATAAAATTTATACTATAGTATCAGATTTAGAATACGAGAATCTACTTAGGAACTCTACAGGACAAGCCAAACCAGTAACAAAGGAAACAGCTCCACCTACATCTTATGATTTATATAATCAATTTGCTGAATCAGTTCCATCTACATCTGACTTAAATAAGCAGTTCCTCAAAACGCAGACTACATCAGGACCTCAGAATATTCAGATCCAGAAAGTTCCGACTGCTTCTACTACTGTTCAACAGAATACTTCTAATACAGCCAACTGTGACTATCCCAGGGGAATGAACAACGACTCGCAAAGCATTCATGAGAGAAATCCCAGCAAACAAATCACATATATCATGGCTTTCTACAGCCACAAAATGTTACATATGATTAAAAAAGCCTGTATTTATGGAAGTATGTCATAAATAAAAAAAATACTTACCTAATAGTCACCATGAGTTTTTCTTCTACGCCTATCGCTTTTCGGAATAGTGTATCTGCTTTTGCTATATGGGGCTCCATAGTTTGTACTAACACGCTGAATTTTTCTTGAGACATTCTAAAGTACGTATGAAATCTCTTTGGAGCCTTTTTAAGCCGTGGCAAAAGTGTGTGATATTCTCCTTCTTCGCATCGCGAATCCGAAATGTTATGCAGCCATATTCTTCGCCTTTTTGTTGACTGCTTTTGCTTCAACCTTTCTTCTTCCTCACATAACAAAGAAATTATTACTACATCCATTTCACTGTCGTCCATTGTACTCGGAAGTTGCCCAACGACTGGCATACAAAATTTGCCGCGTGCTGTCGCGCCGTTGCAGTTCAGATGCGGTATACCAAACAGAGCCGCGTCGTGCCGCGCCGCTCCGCTGCAGAGCAGTTCCGCTCAGTGCGGTCATACCTTAAGCAAGGTAGTTCCGAGCCGACGCGGTCGCTAGCCGATTGGCCGGCCGCTGGGGCACTGCCCACTGCGCCATAGCGGGCAGCCACTGAGCTTGCGATCGGGCCGGCGCGGATCTACCTTGCTTACGTGGCATGACGTCTGCGTTGGGGCTGTTTTTCTCGTTGGCCACGACGTCAGGAGATATGACGTCATAAATAAAGAGTGGCCACCGCTTGAGATTACCCAGATTTCTGCGTCAATTATTGGGAAATGGGAGTATTTAGGGACCTGCCACAGAGTTTGCATGTAATTTCGGACATTTATGAAGCGTTTTGTAACTGACACCCCCATCCCCCCCCCAGATGCCGTAAAACTCTAACATCTGGCATGACTAGTATCCAATAAAGTTAGCATTACAGATTTCCATGTTACTATTTATTTTTGTCTCCCATTATTCCTTAATTCTCTTGCATCTAAAATTAAGCAATCTGTTTTCGTAATCCCTATCTATATAAAATCGTAAGGACACTACCTCACTCACTGACTAACCACGAAATTTCGAAAACTACTCCACCTATGAAGCTGAAATTTGGCAGGAAGTAGTTTATAGATACAAAACGTCAGTTAAGACAAAATTTTGTGGAGCCGGCTGCAGTGCTCGAGCGGTCTGCGGCGTGCCAGTCACATTCTGCACGGCCGCTACGGTCGGGGGTTCGAATACCCCCTCGGGCATGAATGTTTGTGTCGTCTTTAGTATAAGGTAGTTCATAACTAGTTTGTCAGTTTAGGAACTAATGACCCAGCAGTTAAGTCTCTTAAGATTAATAAACATTTGAACATTTTTTGTATTTCGTGATAGGTGTATGGCGGAGCATACTTCTCCTACAGACTCACGAAACCTATAGTTTCATTCCGAACTTCACGATATTTCGCACTCTTGACCATCAAACCAAGAGGAAGGTCACCGTCTACCTTAAGTTCCATACGGTACATGGGGGAGGGTACTTTGCAATATAAAAATTGATGCCCTAAATACCTTGTCTGCGCCATAACTTGAGACCTTTTTTTTTTTTTCTTTTCCTTTTTTTCCCTTTATTCTCAAAGCAAGGGTTGTACGATATAAAACTGGAATATTTGAGAACACCAAAGTGTGATCCTAGGTTTCTATTGCATATAAATCAATAGTTTTTTCCGATATTGATGAAATATTGCACACTCTATCTTACAAACAAGAGGAATGTCACTGTCTGTATAAAAATTTCTTTCCGTGCATGGTGGATGGTAATTACTGAATTTTACAAAATGATTAGTTTTGCTGCCGTGGTGTAGCCGAGCGGTCTAAAGCGTCTCGCTGCGGAGCGCGCGGTTGCTCGCCGTGGAGGTACGAGTCCTCCCTGGGGCATGTGTGTGTGTGTTGTCCTTAGGTTAGTTTACCTAGCTTTAAGTAGTTTGTAAGCTACGGACTGATGACCACGCAGTTTGGTCCGATAGATTTACAAACATTTGAACCAACAATTGAGCTGTTGTGTTCTGAGAATACTTCGTACCTGGATTGTAGTCGCCGTGTCACGTCTGTGGGGGCAGTCGTTCACTAGCAGAGTTAGTGTAAAGTGCCTGCTACGGCATCGTCACGAAGTGAGATTTGGCATTTTTTGCGGTACAGCTTCACTTGTGGTTAAAACGTTGAACAGTGCTTTGAAAAAAAGCACTCTGTGATGAGTGTCCATGTGGTACAACTACGTTTTCGTGGTACAGATAATTCCAATGGGGAAATTTCACTCTGGAGGACACTGAGAGGACAGCAAATCGTGGATCATCAGTTACGGAAGGAAACATTCATGGTGTGAGGAAAATTCTAGAGGAAGACAGGCGGCTGGCCTATAAGTGGATAGAGGATATCTTATGGATAAATGCACCTTAAATTCGATTCTGTATCATCATTTGCAAGCAAAGAAATTTTTGTTCTGTCTGGGTATGGTGCGTGGTGGGAGATACCTTACAAAGGGTTAATATGTTTGGTACTCCTTGATGCTGAAACGAATGGAGAAATTTGAATAAAATTTGGAATAGAGATAGCTTATACCCTGATTAAAACATGGACTAACTTTCGCAAGCTATCGAATGGTACTTGCTGGAGAGTATCTTACAATGGGTTCAAACGTTTCACGATGAAACGGCTGTACGGAATTGATTGAAATGAGGAATGAAGATAGCTTGTACCCCTAATTACTACATGGGATACATTTCAGTAAGCCTTCGTCGGTGCACGGCGGAGGGTACGTTACAATGAACATCCAAACTGTTTAACTGCTCACCGTGAAATTCAGCACATCAGTGTATATTTTCATGTGGGAGATTTTTATAATCTGCAAGCCAGTGATTTTAGAACGGCGACTTTGACACCGTTTGACCAGTCACCAGGTCAAAGAAACGGACAAGAGGAGACGGGAGGGGGGAGGAGAAGGTGGACTGTACTAATGGAAGATAATATATATATTGTTTCACTAAGTGTGTTTGCCTCTGTAACATAAAATAAAGGTGACGGGAAATTTTAATGCGGTAGGTCGGGACTGATAACCATAGCCGTTTAGTCCCTTTAAAAATCAAACCAACCAACCAACCAACCAGCGGTAGGTCAACACAAGAAATGTTACACTTTCTGCGGAGCTATGAACAAAGTTTATTTTATCATTTTCCAAAGAGTTACACCACAAAGATATAATTTTTTTAAATGGAACAATAGTTTTTTTCTATCGTGCATTGGATTCGTTGAAACCAGCTGCGTCCAATTCAATTTACACTACATTCCTATCACTGTTAGTTTGGGAGCTACAGCCCTTCAAGCGTAGCTGACTGGCTGGTTGTCATGAGAAAGTGGGCCGTGCCCCAGGGGATAGCCACTTGGCCAGTCAGCTACGCTATCGCAGCCTCCACCCCCGGAACTTTGAAGGGTTGTAGCTCCCAAACTAACAGTGATAGGAATGTAGTTTAAATTGATTTGGACGCAGCTGGTTTAAACGAATCCAATACACGATAGAAAAAACTATTGCTCCATTTAAAAAAAATTATATCTTTGTAGTGTAATTCTTTGGAAAATGATACAATAAATTATGTCCATAGCTCCGCAGAAAGTGTAACATTTCTTGTGTTGACCTACTGCATTAAAATTTCCCGTCACCTATTATAAGTTACAGAGGCAAACACACTTAGTGAAACACCCTGTATGTGTGTGTGTGTGTGTGTGTGTGTGTACGGATTGATTCTAGGAAATCCATGTTTGTCATATGGCCAGTTGTAAGTTTCATGTTTACGTGTCGGACAGCCATGAAATATGTTCGTTTTTGCTGACGACGGAAAAACCAAAATACCGTTTTTCGTAAAGCACTTGAATAATGAAGTGAACAATCTTAAATGAATGTTATTTATACTTCTCCTTTGTGCATCGTTCAGTTTCAATAAATATACTTGTTATCCACTATAAAATGAATTTTTATTTCTATCATTCGTAATTAAACAAGATAACACTTTCAAATTTCAGACGTTACTTGCACCATTATTTCTTCTACGGTACCAACGTGCCGGATACCAGATACACTAATATACAAAATGAATCCCTATTTACCTTGTTTATGACATAACTTGGAAAAAATTCCACCGATTTGGATCGTCTTTTCTCCCTGCGTTCGTAATTCAGAGGACAAGTCTTTTTATGAAATAAAACTTCTAGGAAATCCATTGAAAGTTGAATCTTTTTTTAGAAAAATGAAAGAGCGTTTTTCAATGTGTCCGTGGGTTTCTGTTGTATACAGATACAAGGATTTGTTCCGATTTTGATGAATTGGTGCGTACCTGATTTTCAGAGCAAGGGGGATCTCACTGTGTGCATCAAATTTCGTTTGCTGAATGACGACCGGAGCTTTATTTGGGATTTCGCCAAAATCCACAATTTTCATGAAAATTTCGTTCGGTGCATGACAAAGGGATTCTTCCACTCTGATTCACCGGTCATCACGAAAGTTGATATATTTGAGTTTTCCGTGAGAGGGAGTGAGGAGGAGATGAACGAAGGAGATCAGAGGGAGTGGAAGACATGAGCCAAGAAAGGGGGAGAGGGAGTATAGAACAGTAAATACACGGGCAACGCCAGGTTTTCAGCTAGTCATCTGGATCTGACACAGAAGGTTATTTCTAGAGGCCAGTGAGAGTACCTTTAAATTTCAAAAAACGGAAACGTGTCTGCGAACGATAAATGTATTGCACAGGAAAAGGCCGTTTTTTATCCCCAGAAACAAGTATATCAATAACGTTGAAAGGCGTCGATAACTGCCCTCCACTTTGTTTCAATTTTTACTTGATTCTAAAATTTTATTTCAGTTTCTGTGCTGGTACTAGTTTTTTGAAGTGACTTCAGATATTATAAACAAAAAGTTCCGTTAATGACCATGACTTCGTACCCGAAGTTAACTACCACTCGAACAGCAAAAATTATAATCACCGCTTCATATACTTCTTAATATCGTTCCTCTCATTGATAAATGAATTAACTCAAAATTAGATCATCAGTAAGATCCAATACGTTGGCAAACCCTGAGTAAAAATATATTTAAGTTGCTACGATAGTCTCTGTTTATTCCATAACTCGTCTATAATTGTTATCAAATGTTTGTAAAGCTTATGGGACTTAACTGCGGGGTCATCAGTCCCTAAACTTACAAACTACGTATGAACTACCTTATACTAAAGTCAGCACAAACATCTATGCCCGAGGGAGGACTCAACCCCGGACGGGGAACGACATCGCGCATCGTAACATCGCGCCTCAGTGTTCTCGGCCGCTCCACCGCGGCTGTTATCGATATCGTGTTATCAATAATCGTCCCACTTTAGTGACACAAATCTTTTGTGTAAGTCTTTCATATCACATTCAAAATTCACTTCAGAATTACCGTCACTTAAGAAAAATCATTTACACATCTTGATTCAATATTTAGAAATCGTGGACACTCATCAGTAACTTCTTTTTAAACTTTTAATTTTAAATATATGTGGCGTAAGTAATATCACCTAATTCAGTATTACAAATTACAATTGCAACGAGACTTCATCTCAACACGGAATACAAGAGAAAAAATAGACTAACCATTTTTCTTTTTGATTTTATATTCATTGTTAATGTTTTAAAAAAAATGTCAATCGCAGTCCGAAACAGCAGGAAATGTCTTCCAGTTCAGCGCGCCGACCTTCGGCTAATTATCTATAGCGACCAGCATTTTCTCGTCACTGCGTACTGCTGCAGCACCGTCGTTATACATGATACAAACAAAGGCGAGTAAAATTCATCGAAACATGGAGTGCTTCCAACTCACTTTCTTGGGCCGTTCAAATGCTTCATTTTCGCAGTGATTAAGAGTGGTTAAAGGAAATGGATGTTTTCATATGAATGTCGATATAAATAATGATGCGCCGGGAGAGGCATCTAGCGGTGCTCCGGTGGAACTAAGAAGTCGAGAATGCAGATATATATATATATATCATGATGCGCCGGAAGAGGTATGTAGCGGTGCACGGGTGGAACTACGAAGTCGACATGTTGTCAGCTCTGGAATTCTGAATATCGCACTATCTAATAACATTATTTCTTGGCGTTCTATAAATATACGAACACCGAAATTGTAGTTCCATTTCAAATATTAGGCTAACGAAAGTTATATAATTCGAAAATGGCATGAGAAGCATATACTTTCGTTTTTATTTGTTGTTATTGTGTCCGGCATTTTCCTTAACACGTAAAAGACACTGTTTCATACCTCCCAGTGCCGGTTAGATTTTACCAAATATTCCAGTGGCCTCATATGATAACGTTGGCAACAGATGCTGAATAGTGAGAATCCTATGAGTCTTCATTTTAGCCAATCGCTTGACAACGCTGATGTTTTCTCATGGAATCTTCGCTTTACGAGGGCAATTATTTTTACTGAGCGGACGAGGGTATATACAAGAACCTGTCAACCATAAACCATAAACAGCATTATTTGTTTACTTCATGGTCTGTACGACACACTAATCGAATCATTCTATGTGGTTCGAACAAATGGGTAAAGATTTTCTATCGTGTTGCTGATGTTGCCAACATAATCACGCGAGGCCGCCGACATGATACGTAAAATTTTACCCCCAGTGACCATTGTAAACACAATTAGTCGATTTTCGACCACAGGCAATACTAGTTATTATAATAAGTATTTATTTCTTCTCCCTAAACTTTAAGTACCATTATAAATTTCTCCCTGCTGTCTTTCACGCCTTGCTCATTGTACAGATGGAATAGCATTGGGGAAAGGCTACAATCCTTTCTTACTCCATTCCACACTAATGCTTACCTTTCATACCCTTTGACCTTTATAACTCAAGCATGGTTTCTCTAAAAATTGTACATAACTTTCCTTTCCCTGACTTCAGAATGTTAGAGTGTATTCCATTCATCATAGTCAAAGGCTTTCTCCAAATCTACAAAAGTAAGAAATGTAGGTATGCCTTTCATTAGTATGTTTTCTAAGATACACCGTAGGTTCAGTAATGCCTCGAAGGTTTCTACATTTCTCCTAAATCCAGATCTTCCCCGAGGTCTGATTCTACCATGTTTTTCAGTCTTATGCAAATAATTCGTATTAGAGATTTGCAACCATGACTTATTAGCCTGATAGGTCTCTAATTTTCACACCGGTCTGCAGCTACCTTTATTGGAATTGTGATTACTTCAGTTTTCTTGAACCATGAGGGTATTTTGAATGCTAACTTAAACTAACCTAAGACCAACAAATAAACCCATAATCGAGGGAGGACTCGAATATGCTACTGCGACCAACAGCGCGCTTCACAGCAAGGCGCCTTATAACGCTCGGCTACTCCACTGTGGCTTCTTGTAGTATCGTATCTATTGTCTTACCTTCGTCTTTCTACAATGTTGCCTTCAGTTTCACTTCTATTGAAGAGCCGGTCTATATATTGTTTCCATTTTACAGTTTTCCTTTTATTACTCAGTACTAGTTTTCCATTTGAGATTTTACTAATCACACAACTGCTATTCTCCCTTATGTCTCTTATTTTCCTGTAGACGGTATCTATCTTCCGCAGTCTTGCATTTGTCCTACCCATCCCTGCCTAGCCGTTCCTGATCAGCCATCATTTACTTATGAATACTCTATTTTACTTGCTTAATGTACGGCACTTTCATATCTTCTACTTTCATCAATTATCTTCTGTGATGTTGAAGGATGTTTTTCTGGGTCTTGTCTTTCTACCTATTTGGTCCTGCGACTCCTTCACTGTTTCATCTCTCAAGTGCTGTTTTACTAATTAGTACCAGAGACACTTTCTAGGAGCAGATACAATACAGCTGTCTGAACTTAGTGGCTGGCAGCATTTCAACCATGGTGGAACATTACGCAGAATACCAACTTACGCCTATATGTATCGAGCAGAATATATAAACCTCTGGTCTTTATTAGCTGGAGAGGTAATGGGGAAGAGTGTATGGTGAAGAGTTGCGTTACATTGGCTGTCATTTAATAAATTTAGCAATTGGTTGTAAGATCGCTCTATGTGTTTTTCAAATGTGTAGAGAACCTGAAGCATTGAAAACATCTAAACGTTCTTGTGCGTTATTAATGCAATCTCGAACTTAACTTAAACTGCTGCCGCGGAATATGAAGGGAAAGAAGGAGCATTGGAATTCTTTTCCAGAAAAACTGATGAACGATTTACGCCGCTGGCGGTGCATGTAAGCCATCAGCGGTGCGAGTAGTAACTTAATTCCACACTCTTCTTTTAGAGTGTTATATGCTGAACATGGACTGAAGGATAATGAAATGAAGTTTTACAATTTACAGGATTATAATAGAGCGTCCCGTTTCTGTAGGTCAGAACATAAGAGTTGTGACGTAGTTTTGTATGTAGTTATCAGTATAAATGAATGTGTTCAAAGGCCATTTACAAACTGTAAATAAATGTTCTTTGAAACAGCAGCGATTAATTAAATTTTCAAGGGGAAAAGTGTCTAGTACTTGGACTATATCGCTGTCCAAGCTACAGTATAAAAGATTTCTTAATAGAACTTGAAGTACTACTTGACAGAGCTATTGAGGAATTCCAATACTTAATAGTAGTGGGTGATTTTAATATAAATAGATTAAAACTGAGCAGTGATACGAAATATTTTCATGACACATATAATATGAAGATGCATGTAAATGGCCCTAATAAATTGAAAGTTCAAGTGATAAACATAGACTTGTTAGACCATGATGGACAGTCAATTGAACTACAAAGTAAGAAACCCGAAGCTGGAAAAATAGTTGTAGAAGAAAGGCTAACAAATCCTGCAGATCTCAACACGTTAGAAGTATCACTTAGATAAGAAGACTGGAAAGCTGTACATGAAAATGGTGAGAACAAAGCTGGGAAACTTTTACTTCAACATTAAATCACTATATAAACGTAGCTGGGTATTGGACCGCATCGTCAATATATCAAATATTTCACCGACGTTTCGGCCACTATTGCAAGCGGCCATCTTCTGGGTGTTACCTTTACTGCTGGATGAGGGAAAGCTGGTGTCTTAAATATTAAATGTTGCCAGTTATGATTGGTGGTTTCAGAGCTCTTATCATTGGTGTTTGCTTTATTTCTTCCTATTGGTGGAAAAGGAAGTCCAGGATTGGCGTTATATTAATGTTTGCCATTGGTTCAAACTGGCGAATGAGGAGCGGTGGTAGCAGTGACGTAGCACTGGTGCCTAGCGCCGGCTAGAGCGTGCTGTTTGCTGTGTGTACGCGCGGCCGCCGTTGTCTCCGGGCTATGTGGGCCCCTATGGACTGCACTGCGCGCGGTGTCATCGCGAAGCGCTGCTACTGCTGGCAACCAAGACGCCGGAAGTCTATACCCGTCTTCTCTGTTCATATTTCCGGGTCGCTTGAATATTTCTATTGCTTCCCTGATTTTTCTCTTCAAAGTGTAGGGTTGTTTTGCCAGTACAGTGACTTCCTGAAAACATATCTGTTTGCCGCACTCTTCCTGGTGTTCTGCTACTGCCGACTTCGTGTGCTGTCCCAGCCGAATGTACCTCTCGTGCTCGGCTATCCTTGTGCTAATCGGCCGCCCAGTTTCTCCAATGTACACCTGGCCGCACTCACAGCCGATTTCGTAGACTCCGGCTGTGTGCAACTTGTCAGTTTTGTCCTTCATTGAGCCTAGGACATCTCTTATTTTATTGTTGCTGCGAAATATAGGTTTGATGCCCTCTCGACGAAGAATTTTGCCCACTCGTTCGGTGACTCCTTTTACATATGGCAATAGGGCGATGGTTTGTCCTTCCTTTGGCCCTTCCCTTTTACTTCTATCATTAGATGTCATCGTTTGCTCAACCATCCTCTTACCATAACCGTTTGCTTCGAAGGTGGACCTGATGTTCTGTAATTCAGCTTTCAGGTGGTGTTCATCGCTAATCCGATTGGCCCTCTTAGTTAGAGTGTGGAGCACGGACGTCTTTTGTGTAGGATGATGGTGGGAAGTTGCGTGAAGGTATCTGCCTGTGCTGGTAGCTTTTATATATAAACGTAGCTTGTCAAAGGTCTATAAAAAGATGAATCTAAGACATAATAAGAAAGGGATCACCTCAGATTTCATGAATGCCAGAAAAAATTTAAAAGAGTTCTATGAACAATGTAAGAAATGTAACAGTCAAGTAGACAATGAAATGTACAGACCGAAGAAGAAATAATATAGCAAACTGATAAGACAACCAAAACCTAGGTATTACAAACAACAAATTGAAATGTTATCGACTATCTCCAAGTCAGTCTGGTCACACATACATAAAAATAGGAGTAAGACAAGAAAGGCATGAAGTGGGAACATAGTGCTTACCGCACAAGGGACAGAACTGACTGATCCACATTAAGTGTTTTCCTTTTTAAATCAATAGTATGTAGACATAGTACAAATGCTAATGAAGCAAAATCCAGCATTGCCTAAAAAGAGTATAGGTTAGCCATAAATAACCAAATGCTTATTCTTTTTCTCAACAGATGAAACAGAAATCATGAATATTATTAGATCACTAAACAACAAAGAAACGGAGGGCCTAGATGGAATATGTGCAAAAGTAATTAAACACTGTCCACAGTATCTGGCAAAGCCTTTGACATTCCTAGTAAACTTGGTAATGGAGAAGGACCATTTCTCATGTTGCTCGAAAAATAGTAAAGGTGGTGACAAAGGTGATCCTGGTAACAATTACCAATAACGATTACACCAAACTGATCAAAAGTTGTTTAAACAGCTATTAAAAACAGAATTATAATTTCATAGAAGAATAAACTATCTTGGATAAAGCACAACATGGATTTCGGAAGGAAAATAGACCAAAACAGCAGTTACAAGTTTCATAACACACATATACAGAGCATTATAAGAACAAAAGAAAGTATGCAGTGTTTTCCTGGATCTATCTAAAGCTTTTGACTGTGTATGCCGCTCCACTCTTGTACATAAATTGCACAGTTATGGTATCTGGGGAAATGCATACAATCTAATGAAATCATTCATTGAAAACAGACAACAAAGTGTAGAAATAAAACCTACGACAAACAATATGGTGGAAACAGTTCACACTGATTACAAATAGGGAAGTATGGGGTAGCGCAGGGCACGGTGCTCGGTCCATTATTATCTATATTGCATGTGAATGAGATGCCATTGTTGGCAAAAAAAATGTAATAATGTATGCAGACGATACAGCCCTTAATGTAAGTAGTACCCCAGTGTCTGATTTAAAAACACAAACAATCCTGGACATGGAAAGTCAAATGAATATTTAAGTGAAATCAGCCTAGTTATAAATCAAAGGAAAACAACATACATGAAACTACTATCCAAGAGAAGAACAAATGAAGAGGAATTAAATGTAAGACTGTAGGGCACACAAGTAACCCAAGTTGACAGTACGAAGTTCCTGGGATTGACGATAGACAGATTCATGACTTGGGTAAACTATATAGAAAATACCTGATCAATAATTAGCAGCAGCGTATTTTTAATGTAGAAAATGTCACATACAGTTTATGCAGAAACTCTAATAAAAATGTACTACAGATTCATTCACCTACATTTGTCGTATGGCATAATAATATGGGGAAGAGTACCTAATGTGTATATGAATAGACTGCTGACTCTATAAAAGGAAAGGAAAGGGAAAAAAATCAATCAGATGTATTGACAGGCTATTATCAAGAGACTGCTGTAAAATAAAATTCAAATAATTTAAAATTGTGACAGTCCCATCCTTGTATGTTTATGAAACAATCATGTATCTCAGATTAAACTGTACAGCAACACTACACAGCCAAATACAAAATTACAATACAAGAATGAAAGATGATTATCACATCAACCGAACCCACTCATTATACAATAGGTTAACAAGCAGGCTAAAACATATAAAACCTCCACCAACATTCAAAATAAAACAAAGATAATATTTGAACGCAGCATGTTTGTACAGTGTCAATGAATATTTTGAGAGGAATACCAAATAAAATAATAGTTATAAGGAAATATCAAAAGTGTCTGCAAATACTTGTAACTAAAATTTCACATGAAATATATAATATGTTTACCAGCATGCTAAATTTAAGGCAGAAATAGATAATATATACCTATGATTATTGTTTTGTACTGCATATTAGATTTATATGGTGTTACGTTACTTATTGCATTGTACATAGTAAATGTAAAATACTGACGTATCCGATATCACTCTACACTGTGATCAAACTATGAATAAATAAATATGCAAAAATTAATTAATAAATTACCGTTTTCATGAAGTGAAGTACACGAAGAGGAGAAACACTGCAAACACTATCTTCGGTTTTATCAAGCAAACTGAAAATGCCATTATAACTGACATCCTTGATGATGAAGAATTGGTCAAATGCCTTCCGACATCACTGGTCTCCAACCAATGCCCACATATTCAACAACATGATCGAGAAAGTCTGAAGGGAAGCTAGATTTACTATTGCATTTGATGTTTTTAATACTCCTGACATTTTTATTTTAAACACAGAAGATTCAAGTTGCTCAATATCTCTTGCAACATTTATCCAGTGAGCATATTGTAGGCTACAGTTGTGTTTGACGGATTTCTGTACCAAAACCCTTAAATATTCTTCATAATATGTAAATACAGCTAAATGGAATAAGGAAATAATTAATAATAATCAGTCAATTAAACTAGTACCTGTGTGTTTTCTGTCCTATTCATTATTATACAATTATTTATACATTACTGGCCATTAAAATTACTGCACCAGGAAGATATGCAGATATAAACTGGCATTCATTGGACAAATATACTAAATCTGGCATGTGATTACGTTTTCACGCAATTTGGATGTATAGATCATCAGTACCCACAACAACCACCTCTGGCCGTAATAACGGCCTTGATACTCCAAGGAATTCTGTCCAAAAGCGCTTGGATGGCGTGTACAGGTATGGATACCAATGCAGCTTCAACACGATACCACAGTTCATCAGGAGTAATGACTGGCGTATTATGACCAGACGTTTTCAATTGGTGAGAGATCTGCAGAATATGCTGGCCAGGGCAGCAGTCGAACACTCCCGTATCCGGAAAGGCCCGTACAGGACCTGCAACATACGGTCGTGCATTATCCTGCTGAAATGTAGGGCTCCGGAGGGATCGAATGAAATGTAGAGCCACGGGTCGTAACACATCTGAAATGTAACGGGCACTGTTCAAAGTGCCGTAGATGCAAACAAGATGTGAACGAGACGTGTAACGAATGGCACCCCATACCATCACGCAGGCTGATACGCCAGTATGGCGATGACGAATACGCGGTTCCAATGTGCGTTCACCGCGATGTCGCCAAACAGGCACGCGACCATCATGATGCTGCAAACAGAACCTGGATTCATTCGAAAAAAAAAGAAGTTTTGCCATTTTTGCACCCAGGTTCGTCGTTGCGTACACCATCGCAAGCGCTCCTGTCTGTGATGCAGCGTCAAGGGTAGCCGCAGCCATGGTCTCCGAGCTGATAGTCCATGCTGTTGCAAACGTCGTCGAACTGTTAGTGCAGATGTTTCTTGTCTTTCAAACTCCCCATCTGTTGACTCAGGGATCGAGACGTGGCTGCACGATCCGTTACAGCCATGCGGATACGATGCCTGTCATCTCTACTGCTAGTGATACGAGGCCGTTCGGATCCAGCACGGCGTTCCGTATTACCCTCCTGAACCCACCGATTCCATATTCTGCTAACAGTCAATGGATCGCTACCAACACGAGCAGCAATGTCGCGATACGATAAACCGCAATCGCGATAGGCTACAATCCGAAATTTATCAAAGTCGAAAACGTGATGGTACACGTTAGTCCTCCTTACACGAAGCATCACAACAACGTTTCACCAGGCAACGCCGGTCAACTGCTGTTTGTGTATGAGAAATCGGTTGGAAACTTTCCTTATATCAGCACGTTGTAGGTGTCACTAGCGGCGCCAACCTTGTGTGAATCCTCTGAAAAGCTAATCACAGCATCTTCTTCCTGACGGTTAAATTTCGGGTCTGTAACACGTCATCTTCGTGGTGTAGCAATTTTAATGGCCGGGAGTGTAAGTTTCGCAAAAATCTATAATTGCTATAATTGCCGTTGTAGACAGATAACATAGGACTAGTAATTATTGATGACTATGTAAGTTGCCATTGTAATTAATATTATTTCAGCATCAGCTAGACACTTCCCTCAGTTACCTTGTAACAATACGAAGTCATTTGCAAATATTATCCATTTCATTATCTATCCTGTTATGACACAAGAGTTGGTTATTGAATCATATTGACAGATAACAATCATAGTAGGTGAATAATTACTGCCTGGCTAACTCTTCTTTCAGTCTAAATTCCTTCGGCCAACATTTTCTGTTCTTACTTTTACTCTTTGCATCATACAAAAATCAACTATTACTCGTCATCATCTAAGTCTAATTAAGCCTTTTTGTGTTCAGTCAGGAAGATAGTAATCCTCATAAAATTTCTCCAGGATCGTCTCATTACCGCTAAAATTTATGCCTGATGTTACTTCAAGATGATTCTTGAGGGAATCCAAGTCCTTTCTCCTTTGTCAACCTCGGCTCCTCTTACTCTCTAATGACGAACCCATGAGTGTCTCAGGTAACTTGTTCCCCTCATGGGTGTAACATGTTCCTACCATCTCAGCCTGTTTCCTTTGTTTCATTTACGACGTTAATTCCCAGTTTTTCATTGATTTCCTCGTTATGGACAATCTTATGCCATGTTCCCATCTATTAGTAACTGCACTCATCTTGCTACTTTTATGTATCTAACCTGACACTCATTAAGATACTCTCACTCCACTAGTTTTCAATCCCATACTTCTGGAGAGACAACACTGATTTTAATGCGATGACGGTGAAAGGTAACTCACTTTTCTGGTCCTTCCTCTGATATGTCAAACATGTACCTAAACCCCCCGTGTCTGTCAATACATGATTACGAATGTGTGCTGTAATAGGTATCAGATTCAGAACTTTCCGATCCCTCTATTTTACCCTTGCTGACTTCAAAAATCGAAAGAGTAAATTCCAACCATGATAGTCAAACGCTTTCTTCAAATTTACAAAAGTTAGAAATGTAGGTCCGTCCGTAGGTCCGTTTTCTAAGATACTTGTAGATTCAGTAATGCCTCAGGTGTTCCTACATTTATCCTAAATCCAGATTGATCTTCGGCAAGGTCGTATTCCAACAGTTTTTCCATTCATCTGTAAATAATTCGTGTTAGTATTTTACATCCATGACTTATGAAAGTGATAGTTCTGTAATTTTCACATTTGTCTCTGAAGAAGCGACATTACTATATTCTACTTGAAGTCGGAAGGTATACCCTCTATCACATACATCTTTCATACCAAGTTGAACGATTTCTTCACGACTGGCTCCCTTAACGATATCAGCAGTTCAGACGGAATATTTTCTACTCCAGGGGTCTTGTTATGACTCAGATCTTCCAGTGCTTTGTCAAATTCTTCTCCTAGTATCGTTTCTCTTATCTCATTTTCCCTAACTTCGTCTTCCTCTTCTGGAATACTGCCTACATTTCTTTTGTATAGGCTCTCTATATATTCCTTCCGCCTTTCAACGTTTCCTTCTTTGCTTAGTGCTGGTTTTCCAACTGAGTTATTGATGTTCATGAAGTTGATTTCCCTGTGTCCAAATATCTTTTTCTTATTTTCTTGTAGGCAGTATCTATTTTTCCCTTTGCATTTCTCCTCTAGTTACTCCTGCTTCGCCAGTCTGCACTTCCTGTCAACCTCATTTATCAGCCGTCTCCCTTTTGCCTGCTTCACTTGATGCATTATTTTATTTTTTTCTTTCATCAATTAAGTTCATTATCTCCATTGTTATCCAGAGATTTCTGTTAGGCCTTATCCTTGATCCTCTGCAGCTTTCACTACTCTATTTCTCAGAGCTACTCATTCTTCTTCTTTTGCATTACCCTCACGTGCTTTAGCACTTTCATGTCTCATGCTCTTTCTGAGACTCTCAACCACCTGTAGATCCATAAAACTGTCCACGTTCCATATGGTTAATTTTCTATGTTTTCACCGCAACTTGTTTTAATTTACAGTTCACAACCTATAAGTTCTGGTCGGAGTCTATGTCTGTCCCATAGATATGTCTTGAAAACTTGCTTTCTAAAGCAATAGCTTTCCATTAAAAAGTCAATCTGGAACCTATTAGTGTCTCCTGGTCTCTTCCGCATATACAACTTCATTCAAGGCGAATAAACCAAGTGTCTGTGATAATTAAATTGTGCTCCGCACAAAATTGTACTTGGCTATATCATCTTTCATTCCTTTTCCGTAGTCCATACTACTAAATTTCCTTCTCATTCACCTCCTACTACCGAGTTCCCCCATCACAATCAAGTTTTCGTCTCCATTTATTTTCTGAAGAATTTTTTTTATCTCGTACATTTCTTCGACGGCCTCATCATCGACAGAGCTAGTTGGCATATAAACTTTGAAACGATACAACAAACAATTAACGACCTAAGATATATTTTAATCGACGAGCGTTTTTCTCTCTCTGAACCTTAAGCTACCTTCCCTTTTTTCTGTCTGACAAGAAAAAGAACAACGTTCCGATTCATCTGTCTATGTTCGGCCTCTGATTAGTACAGACGTATCTATAGCAGTTCCTATTGTTTCATTTATCCAGCATTTAAGTTAAGTGCTTTTGTGAGTTAAATACATCATGAAATATTAAAAATTTAATATGACGGGTTTTTATTTATTATTCCGGTAATGAATCTAGCCAAAATAATTTTTCCCCTTGAAGTTGTGTGGTGGGTTTGGACGCCATTACGGCAGACAAGATATCGTGCAGTTATTGTTATAAGTTTTACCATTTTTCAATCCTTATCAGTCCCCATAATAATTAAACGGCTTTTTAGAACCTGCTATCGCGTTTCCTTTTTTTTTACGTTAAATTTCGAGGTTCGATATTGTTCCACGTAATATTTTTCCGTAACTTCTTTTGGATACTGACATAAAAATTAACGCACGGTCCGCTGCACTAACAAATGACGTAACACGTCCAGCCCCACATGACGACGGTGTCATACCTTTATAAATATGAATTGTTATATTGCAGCAAACCGTGCCAAAGGTTCCAGAAGGTAGGCCCCGTCTCTTTTTATAATTTAACTGCCGCCAACATCTACTCTGTAATCGTCAAAGATATTTAAAAATAGAATTAATTCCCCTGTTTATTTATGAATCATAATCTCTGCAGTCAGTATTTACGTAATTTTTGGCTAATTTAATCCCATTGATATCTTGCAAACTATTTACGAAATTGATTAAATACTAAAAGTTAAACTTGCCTCTACAACCTCAACGCACAAGGCAGTTAACATTATAACTTGTACTACTGTGATCGGTGCTGACTTTGTGTCTATCTTTGCTACTATAATGCTTTCACTATAGTGTTCATAGTAACTTACCAGCATTCCTGTTTTCCTCTTCATTGTCAGACCTACTTCTACGTTACCTCCAACTGTTTTTGTATCTACTACCCTGCATTGACCGACCCAGCAATCTTGTTCATCCTGCTACCAAACTTCACTGCCCTCGCCCCCCCCCCCCCCCCCAAAATCAAACTTTAATCTATTCATTTCTCTTCTTCTATCCTACTCGATTAAGAGATAAATAATTGCACGCTACGATCCTTACAGTTCCTGTTTTGTTTTTCTTGATGACGTCATCCTCCTAAGTAGTCCCCACCAGGATATCGGAATGGGCGACTACTTTACCTCCGGGTATTTTACACAAGAATACGTGACCATCATATATTCATACACGAGGGCTGCATGTCCTCGAGAACATTAACGATTGTAGTTTCCCCTTTCTTTCAGCTATTCGCAGTAACTGGACGGGAAAGCCACGTTCACTGATGTTACAAGGCCAGCGCAGTCAATCATCCAGACTATTGCCCCTGTAACTACTAAAAGGCTGCTATCCCTCTTCCTGAACCCCGTGCATGTCTGGCCTCTTGCCAGATATCCCTCCGCTGTGGTTGCATCTGTGGTACGGCCTTCTGTATCCTTGAGCCACGCATGTCATCCCACCTGGGAAATGGTTGTGGTTGATGCGTATGGTATTGTCCAAATGCCGTTTCGCTAAAAAGTGTCAATGAACCTGCAGAAACGAGTTTCATTTGTATTATTTCAAACGTTCTGATGCGGTGTCATTGCTTCCTTCTTCGGTATTCATTGCTGAAGTATGTAACCTCTAACTTTCATATACGGTTTTATTTCCCAGTGTAAAACAAGTTAGGTTTCGATACTCATGAATTATGAAAGGACTGCGGTCTGGTACTGTTAAGTGCGAACCGTCATGCCACAGCAGATACAACAATTGCCGTTTGATCTCCTTCTTAACCACTATTGGCTAGCCATTGTTTGGGTAACCGCCCAGGTCTACTGAGTGCTGTTGTCACACGGGGTGCTCTGAGCCAATGAGAGACCAAGTGAGAAGAAGCGGATCGGGTCACGAAACCCTACACGACGGCTGCGAGTGGGGGCGTTGACCACAACCCGCTCCATACCGCATCGATTGACGTCTTCGGTTACACAAATTCAAATTAAAGTAGATAAATATTTGACATTGGAATTCGTTATGTCTACAGCACAATTTGTAGACCAGAACGCTACACGCGACATCTCAACAATAGGTGTGGTGTCGCACAAGTACAAAGTGCGCGCCACCTACTTTCGCCGCGCGCCGCCAGGCACGCACGGCGCGGCGTTCTCACGACGACAGCCACGAGCGCCCTCTGCGACAACTCCGCTCGTGGCCACCACTGAAGGACTGGTCACTTCGGACTGAGGTAGCAACCAGTTAGGACCTTCGGAATCTGATAGGCACCAGTGAAGACTTTGCTATCGTACAGGCACTAGGCAGGCCTCTAACAACTATGTATCAACATTCTGCAGTACTATGTAAAAGTTAAGTATTGTTACATTCTGTGCAATATATATCTCTTTCTAATTTACTCGAGTGTTTATAGTTTCTGGCTGCTCCCCTCCGTACCTGCACCAGCGTGTCGGTCTCATTCCACTCGGCCACCGACACCTACGGCGAGGCTGGGACACAAAAGCAGCGACGAAGTTGGGACACAAAAATAGGAGCCGAAATTTTCTTTTTGAGGTAGGAAACTCTAGGCGTGTCATGATATAGACTGTAACAGTTTTCCACGACGATTTCTTAAACATCTTGACTTCTTTTTTGGAACAATTTTACTCAAAAAATGCTCAAATGTTTGTAGAGCTTATGGGACTTAACTACGGGGTCATCAGTCCCTAAACTTACAAACTACTTATGAACTACTTACGAACTAGGACGGCACAAATATCCATGCCCGAGGGGGGATTCGAACCCCCGACCGTAGTGGCCGTGCTGACCATGACTGGAGCGCCTCAGTCACCTCGGCCACCGCGGCCGGCGAACAATTTTACTAAAGGTTTCTTTGGTTAGCTCTGTCATGCATTCAAATACGTCAAAAGCCTTGTCACTTGTTTTCCTCCTAAATGGACAAGTAAGAATACAGAAATATCTGCAAAATGAGTGACACTTGGCCAAATACATACGGTGCAACTGAAGATGGGCTTACTTCAGATCTGTACATTACATTGCAAAATGAAACCTCGCGCGTCATATCCAGCAGTTCATACACATACAAACTGCATAACTAATCATTAAGTACCTTAAATGTCTTCTAATCGATATTCACACTAGTAATATAGTCAGAAAAGAACTGCGGTAACATATGAATCATGACAGAATAATGACGTCTTAGCTGATTCTCAAATCTCGTGTCTGTACTGAGTGTTTAAAGTGGAAAGGTAGAGTTATGTTAGGAGATGGAAGTATAGAGGAATTGCAAAACAATTTCCATATAAATTATCAATTTTCAAAATGTTTCAAATTTTTGTAAATCTATCGGACCAAACAGCGTGTTCATCAGTCCGTAGCTTGCAATGTTAATGTTTGTATAGCTTATGGGACTTAACTACGGGGTCATCAGTCCTTGAACTTACAAACTACTTATAAACTAGCTAACACTAAGGACAGCACAAATATCCATGCCCGAGGGGGGATTCGAACCCCCGACCTTAGAGGCCGTGCAGACCGTGCCTCGGCTACCGCGGCCGGCTTGCAAACTACTTAAGCTAAGTAAACTAACCTAAGAACAACACACACACACACACACACACCCATGACCCAGGGAGGACTGGAACCTCCGACGGCGAGCAAAAGCGCGCTCCGCAGCAAGGCGCCTTAGACCGCTCGGCTATTCCACCATGGCTGTCCAATTTTGATTGAGTACAGAGATACAGCTGAGTTCGATTTTTCATTTTGTGTGTTGGAACAGCAGTTCCTATGGGCTTACTTTTCGAATGTCCGCAGTGGAGTACTGATGTTCAAGTTGTAAATTCCTTCTTTCGTTTACAATGAAGTTTTCATTGATTCGTTGGCCAACTCTACTGTACTGTTACGTGTAAACATGCCGCACGTATTTATGCACCGTGAGTGTGTCCATCTGATATCTGTGTATGAGTTTTCTAATGGAAACTCTGATGCTGTTTCTAGAGAACACGGCGTACGACTTTCCAAACGCAGATTACCGATTCAAGAGTGTTTTTTGTGTGTGTCCAACACACTGCGTGACATTGGTACGCTGGCTAGCCATCATATTTCATCTGAACGCGAAAATGAAGACTCTGGATGAAGTAGAAGACGTTATTCAGACGGTAGAACATATTCTTTCAACAAGCGCACGCAGAATTTCTGCACGTACCGGTGTCCCATATACACTAAATGTCAGCTCATTCGCCACCTACGAGCAGCAGATCTATATCGACATAAATACTCTACTAGTCACATTGAAGTGATTGGCATATTTCTCTACAGATCCAGTCTCTAACAGCGCGCGGAAAAAAAAAAGCAAATGTGAACCCCTAAACATTTAAGTTTTCGAATTGATTTTTCATATTGTTGTATGATTATCACGTCTTCCTATGTATGTAGATGCGAATAAAATATGTTCGCATTCAGAAGAAAGAGTTCATTGAAGAAATTTCGCAAATAGATAACGCCGCTAAGAATAACCACTATCTTTTAACAATTACCACCCTAACACGTGCAATATTTCCACGACACTCTCTTCGCTATATCACGATAATACAAAGCGACCTGCCCTTCTCTGTACTTTCTCTAAATCCTCAGTCAATCCCACTTGGTGGGGATCCCACAATCCGCAAAATACTCTAAAATGGGACGCACAAGTGTAGTGAAGGTGGATTCTTTAGTAGTTGGTGTCCTGCCAATGAAACGAAACCTTTGGTTCGCCTTCCCTGCAATATATTGTGACTGTTCTTTCTAATTTAACTTGTCCGTAACTGTTATTCCTTGGTCTTTAGTTGAACATACGGCCTGTAAATCTGATTTGTAGTGCAAATGAAGTTTAAAAGATTTGTTTTAGTGAAATATGAATAAATTCACAAGAATCGTTACTAACCGCCAATTTCAACTTTTTGCACCATGCAGATATCTAAATAATTATTTTGCAGATGCTCTGATCTTCTGGTAACTTTACTAACCGATAAATGACAGCGTCATCCGCGAATCCTCTGAAGGAGTAACTCATTGTGTCTCCTAGATCATTTATAAAGATAAGAAACAGTAGGAGCCCTATAACGTTTCCCTGGGAAACGCCAGGTATAACTTCCCTTTAGCTCGACGACTTTCCGTCAGTTACAACGTAATGTGTCCTTCCTGACTAGAAATCACAAATCCAATCGTATAACAGTGGTACTACTCCATAAGCACACAATTTGATTAGAAAACGCTTCTGACGTTGAAAGACAACCGTCTGTCGTCTTCCGTATTTTTTTATAAAACTGTAATTTATTGGATGTTGCTAGATTAGCATTTTGTTACAACTAGAGCCCCACTTTTTCAAGGCATGAGGAATATCATTTTTATTTCATGTTTTAAAATATTAGTTTCTGAAATATCAGTTAATATTGCTAGGATTTTGTTATTTTAATAATTTATTGTTGTTACTGAGAGAATGTGTACTTGTTTTACTTTTAAATGGATGTGCGAGAATCTAATGTCTGTCTGGATGTGGGTAGTGATAGCTAACTTTGCATGGTTCTCTCTGGCTCAGAGTCGATAGTCGTTACCAACCCCTGCTGCTGATGTCACCAAAGACAAGTTAGTCGACGAGCTTTCTCCAAGGCAAGTCTCACGATCTTCTCTCCCCACCACTGCTGTTATCATGGGTTTTGCCCAGTTTCCGGTAGCTTCCCCGTCTCCTGGCCACTCGATCTTCACTTTGTGCTCGGATCGCGGTGGTTCTGCTCTTGTGCCTGCATAGATGGTAGAGATTCGTTGTCTAGTATGTCTAACTTTGACTATTGAACTTATATTCATTTCTTGGAATCTTCCTTCCGTTCGTGCATGGAAATATGTTCTACTTTTTCAATCCAGTGATTTCCAACAGATAAACGCAGTGTATGTGTTACTAGTGGCAGTTTGATAACGTCCTGCTGTATTCAAACCTTTTGTGATTATGTGGTGGTGTACAAACTCTGTGTAAATTCTCTCTAGTTTTGTGGGGCCCGATTTCTAACAGACGATATGTTCATTTTTTTGTATGCTATATGTAAAAGTTTTCTAATCGTTTCCTTCCTTGAGTGAAATGTGTTCCACGTGGTTGGTTCTCAGAACAAAGCCTTCAGGTTCCCCAATTGTTTGTTCCATACCCATCAGGCAAGTAACTATCTGTGTACCCTTCTAATCAGACATTTCGCGATCTTCCCCGTCTATTTTTTTTTTTTTTTTTTTTTTTTTTTTTTTTTTTTTAATTTAGTATGCACTCTGTCTTTGTCATTAATTCTCTCCAAACTTCGTAAAACCTCCTTCAATAGCTTGCTTGTGAAATTTTAAACATATCTATGGGTTGCATGCCGTAGTTTTTATTTTTATTTTTCCGACTTTTGTAATTATTTCACTTTTCCCGGTTTTGAGACCGGATTTTTTCCGTCTCTGTGGACGCTCCCAATCGCATGTTGCTGCATTTCAGTAGCTTCCTTATGAAATTTTACGCAGTTCTAGGGGTTGCATACCGTAGTTAATTTTCTTTATTTTTCGGAAATTGAATTTATATATTTTATTCGGTTTTCGGAATGACGTGGGTCCGAACTCCGACTTCAGGTGTTTGCAGCTAGTCACCTGAATTCACGCCACTGCTCATACAACCAGTGCCTAGATAGTTTACTCTCAGATTGCAACTTAATAGTCCGCCGTGATTTTGTGTCATGAATCCGATTTTTAACCGCTTCACCTTCAGTGGAGTTCGATCATGCAACTTAACTTTGCTGTACTCACGCACCATCTGAGATCAGGCACGACAGAGCGATCTTCGCAATATTATTGCATATTTTGTTGTGTGGTACCCCCGGGTTTGCTGAATTTCGCCTACGATAGCGGCGCCTACTTCTGCTTAGTTTCAGCACGCTGATTTTGGTGAGCTTCGCTGTTCCATTGCGTGTATGTGAGCAAGTGAATGTTGTTTGTAAATCCTTTCCCCAAGCAGCGTTAAGTTCTGTGTAATTTATGAGAGTAGATCCTGGGTACTGTCAGTATTAGAACATGTACATTGGATGACTTTTATTATATTAACAAAATTTGTTCCCCCTTCCATTTAATATTGTTTGTCATCAGTACTGAGAACAAGCTGAGATGCAATCTTTTATGTTTAAGTTCCGTTGCGCCATAAATGTTTTCTTAGCCGCAATTATGAAATAACTTTAATTGTGGTGATTTGTTTATTAATATCTGCGTGTAATTTCGTGTGAGCAGCTACGTATATTAGCTACTGTATCGTTAACTTCCTGTTCTTAGAGTAATTTGAACTAATTCAGTTCTCGATTTAGGCCAGTGAACAAAGTTTAGCAGCAGGGGTAGCCGGTAGCTTACACGGATATTTTGCTAATTTTACTGCTTTAATCAAGCTTTTTATAACAATAAATTCTTATCTGGGTACCATCTACCAGAATAGAGCTTTTATTCCATACAGTGGCCTACTTATAACGTACAGTGTCAAGCTTCTCACAGAAATTTAAAAGCATGGTGAGAGGTGGTGGTCCTATTTTTAGAATTATTTGCTCCATTTTCATTTGTATAATATTTTTTGGATTTATTCCGGAAGGATAGCAATAGTATTATCTTGTTTATGCCCAATTTCTTTCATTTTTACATGTAAGGGAAGTAAATTTCTGTTCTCTCGGAGTATGACTCTTTTTGATTATTGTAAGTATCGCAGATGGAATAAATGTCTTACGAGGCGGAAGGCGCTGGCGACACCCGCAGACGGCAGGGCCTGCGAGTGGCGGGGGTCGCTGGCGGCACGTTTTCTGATGTTGCTTTCAAGGCATTCTGCCGATACCGACCGGAGGGCGACCGCTGGTCGTGGTGAAACCATTCCGTCTGCAGACGGACATTTATATTTAGGCTGTGCACGTCTGTGGCTGACCTGAGTCAAAGAGTAACATATACAGAGAAGCAGCCCCCCCCCCCCCCCCTAAACCATTGTCCTACGCTCCTCTCGTAGTTCCGTAAGATGCTAGCAAGTGTCAGGCGGTTCCCTGGCTTGGTACCGGTAGACCACACTAGAGGCACTTCTGAGGGTGCCTCTCGCACGTCAGAGGGTAGCGTGGAGGGGAGGCTGAGGGGAGAGCTCGTGCCGCCTGCCACGAGGCCACGGCTGTGTTCGGCTTGCTGGCTTTTGAGGGGAGGTGGTGGTGGGGACAGCCGCTACCTGCCGCCTGCTCTGGCAAGTTTAAGGCCCGGCGCACACTTGACGCAGCAGAGGGGGGCAGCGCAGCTGGCAACAGCACGTGCTGTATGTCCACTGCAAACCTCTCGATGCAATCAGATTTAATTCCTGAATCTCCTTCAAAACTCAGTTAATTTAATTTGTGTGTGTGTGTGTGTGTGTGTGTGTGTGTGTTCTGATAGAGTATAAGAGCAGTTAAAGGTCTGTTGAGCAAAGGCAAAAGTGAAGAATACATGCTGAACTTCTCTGGCCCATGGAAGCTCATTTTAAGCTCTTGAGCTATTCCTACTAAACAGACGACAGTTCAAAGAGAGTCACATTCTGAGTAAGAAGGACTTAACAGAGAAGAAAAATAGTGTGACACATCATACCCGCTAAAGAAAAATTAGGGATATTTAATTAAAGTCAGATTTATTTTTCTTTCATTTCTTTTATAATTCAATGAAACAAGTGTCACAGCAAATTCAATAATTGAAAGAACCTTTATACAACTGACATATTTAATCATGATTGTGGCGCAGTATATACGATCAGAAACGCTTTTCTTCTCGCTGACACCTGGTATGCTTTCCATATGTCTTAAATTGAAAAATATGTCGATATGAAAAATTTTGCAAATCATAGTTTCCTTGTTTAACTGCATTTGCACGCAAAGTGATTCCTTACTTAGGTCTTTATTCGTAGCTCTTCCATGCTCCTGAGTACTAAGATACTGATGTTTGCTTTTTTCTTCTTCTATGACGGCAGCTGTGCATGTACATGTAGCATTTTATTACATTGCATTCCTATTTTGTCTCTGTCAACATTTCTTATGATAATTACCTTCAACAGCCATTATATTTGTTAGTGATTAGTGAAGCTAATGCTAATACTTTTGCAAATGTTGAATTTCTGAAAGTAGTATAGAATTCAGGTTGAGAAATACTGACGAGAGACGTTCCTAGCGTCATCTATGGTTTAGCAGTGAGCTGAAGTTCCACGAAGAGGTGGACATTGTGTTTCAAGAAATTGAAGAAAGTCCCTGATAGTAAAAAAAAGTCTTTGCACATCCCTTCTGGTTTCGCCGAACTTATTACTCAGTAGTAACGGGGATTTTAGCTTATATAGTGCTATCATGCTTGCCACAAAGTTTACTGAAACCAGGGACTATAGACTGTAAAAATACACAGTCAGCGTCTTCGGTTTATGAATCTCGGTGCCTATCTATTTCAGTAAGTTGTTCGTTTCCAGCTTTGGGTGTGTATCGGCAGCATACGGAGAGGGAGACACGAGGCAGCTCCGCAGGCGTGCGTGTGCCGCGTAGCTGCCGACCGCGGCGCGTCAAACGTGTATCTCACGTATTTTCTCGAGAATCGAAAGCGATATAGCTCTCATTCCTCCGTTAAAAACAATTTCGATATGTTGGCTACATTTCGTTCACAGTAATGTATGGTGTAACACGCATCAAACGCAAACTAGCCAGCGACTGCTTTTTTCACTGCAAAGTCTTCAAAATATCCGCAGCGTTGTAATTTATTTTTTTATTATAACAATAACTATGTACCATAATGAAAAGTAAACCTCCCCAACGTCATGCGGTGGCTTTTGCCTATATGATACAGAAAAAATATTTTTTTCTAGTGAGTAGTTTCTGCTAAATCGATTGTGGAAGCTGCGTTAGCGCAAAACACGCACAAATCGGAAAATAGTATTTTTAATTATTTTACGCAGAAAGTAAAAGTGTTACAAAGAAACTAAATACAGAGAAGGATGAAGCTTATATTCGTCTACATAAAAAAAATTTTTCGAAGCATATCCGATGACTTGAAATTTCACTTTGCGACAGAGGTGGAACAGGGGCGCAGGAAAACTGTGCGCCTCGGACAACCGGACAGAGGCGTGACCGAGGAAACGCCTGCCCTCCGCCTCGGCTGCGTTAAGTGTGCGGCAGGCTGCCCCATTAGAAAGCATACGTTACAGACGGACGGAGGCCTCGCTCTGCCTCTCCTCTGCCTCTGCTGCGTCAAGTGTGCGCCGGGCCTAAAGGGCTGCTTCTGACCGCAGCGCCATCATGGGACATCTTACGGAACTGCTTCAGCACCCCCACACCGCACCCCTGAGCATGTGACCAAGCCCTTACGGAGGTTTCCCGTCTGTATATATTTCTCTGTGCCTGAGTCCAGGTAGTTTGTTTACTGCTTCGATGCTGCTTTTGTAAAGGAAGTATCTCCGGCCACGACGCACTGGAAGGGCGCTAAAGTACCATAAGCAGAGGCAGTAAAAGTTGGCGTCGTTCTGGTCTGCACGTGCACCCGCGGTTTGGAACGCCAGGGGCGGTGTCTGCGAATGATTGTGTAAATTGCCAGAGGTGATTTCTGGGAAAGTTAGAGCGGCGCTCTCGCGAAGTTGCGCTGGCATCTCGTCGACAGTAAAGTCATTTCAGCGTCTGCGGATTTGTTCCAATAGTCCACAAATTATATGGGTGTCTCAGAAATACTAGCTTACGTGCATGCAGAATGCAGCGTGCAACAGTTTTGTGAGGAAGGAGACTGGTGTGTTGAAAAATAGCTCTCGTATTGGTTTGACCATTAAGCAAAATTTGTGACTGGCTTGACGTCACCTATGGGAGGGGCTTGAGAGGACGATACTGGAGTTGTGGAATTTTGCTGTTGAGAGAGGTGACTCTGCTGGCCGCATCGTGCTGTTTTTGGGGACTCCGGTCTGCGACGCGCTCTTGTGTAATTTTCGGTGTTACCTTTGAATTATTTCAGTCTGCTCTCTGCACAGTCCTGCATGGCTATTATAGGGTAAACTGAAACTTGTAATATTCTGAAGTGCGTGTTTGCTGTCAGCTACACCACTCGTAATCAGAATTTTTACCGTTTCTTGAGAGTACAGTTTTATTTTCACTTTAGTATTGTCGTCGGCTTAACCGACAAAACGTGTTCTAATCGTATCAATCCACATTCGCGATCACTGCTGTCAACACTGCACTGCCCTCAGCTGGTCTTCCACACCTGCAACGCTGTTCAACAGAAAGACGGTAAGGTTGCGCCAACGAATCTGCTGAGAAATAGAAGTTGAATGGTAGTATTAAGTGGGAGTTTATCGTGTGCCAGAATCAGAGTTGGGGTAAATTTTCATTTTTGTATTTATTTTTATACTTCGTGGGTTTGCCACTTCCCTCCTGTGACTTAGCCAGTCATAATATTTTATTTCGTGTACCAACTGTTTTATTATTCTATCTTTCTGTTATGGCCACAGGGCGTTCGTATTTAACCCCCCTCGTCAGTGCATACGAGTCTTAATAAAATTTGCAAGCCTGAATACTATTGCGGCATCTAATAATCCATTCAATAAAGAATATATTCTGCACAACGGATAATGCTGATTCTGAATCGCAGCTACTGATATTGAACATGGTGGACGGTCAAGTCTTCAGATTAAATCGCCGCCACATATACTATTCCTTTCCCCTAATCATTACTTCTACTAATTAATATTACACGTAGACAAATCGGGGTATGGCAGCAAGGATAGGGCGAAGATATTTTTCGAATAAGAGAATGGGGGGGGGGGGGGCAGATTCATAGTTTAACGTAACATTTATTGATACTTGAACACATGGATACTGAAATGTGCCGTCTGGCTGGATACAGGAAAAATTACTGTCTATTGGTCTCTTACTTAGATACGTTATTGTGCCGTTACAGATTTGCGCATGGTAGGGCGGGGGACAAGGGTATATCTACATTCATTCCTGTCACCAAAACAACTACGTAGCATGCACTACTCTATCTGTATTAATCATAACAATTTAGCAAATCTCGGAAGGAACAGCAACGAGAACTTTGGCAATTGTTATCTAGATAATATTTCACACGCTCCCTCTGTTAAATGAAAAGAATTTACTTATATTTATATATCTGGATTTGTCTAAAAATGTGGTACAGTGTACTTGCTATGCCACGTGAGGCGACTCAGTCGGACATGACCTCTCACAAAGAAATCGGGAAAAATTGTATTTAACATCACAGGACACAATATTGTATTATCTATTCTTTATTTTTGTTACACAGAGGGTGATAACTTCTGGAGGGTACTCAACATGTTCTGAGGGAAATAAGAAAACCTAAATGGCGGGAATACTCCCCAGTCCAGGAATCTGTCATTAGAGTCCAGTCATTTCCCGAGCATCCCACACAGCACGCGCTCGGGATCAAATTGAAATTACTTTGGGTGAATATATGTTGCTACAGTACAAGATATTGAGCAGCGGAACCACAGAGCTGAAGGCTCGTGATACTTGGGCAGGACCGCGTGTCTGAACCCAACATTCTCACACAAAAGAAAATCCCGAAAATAACATCTCAATCGAAAAAGGAATTTAATCGGGGGTGTATGAACATTATGACCATTCACTGAAGGTGATTACTGGTATGAATTACACACAGGGGACTCAAAGTTCGATGTAAGGGAAGCGCGGGAACACAAGTACACTATGTACCACTCGGAGAAAAAAAAATGAAACTCCAAATTCTGACTTCATTAAAACACCTTGTAATAAATATTACACAGTTCAGTCACTCGTAGGCATGATTCGTGGGTTATAGCTGATGGCTTGTACCTCGCACAAAGGAAAAGAAGCTACGTGTCCGTGAACTGAATTCCTACCTTAAAATCACACGAAATTTCTACCCACAAGCTATCTTGTGGCAAAAGGTACACAGTTACGTTAAGCTTCGTCGAATTCCTAATGAAAAGCCACATTATACCCCGCATTTTCTATACTCACGTCCTCCCGCTTCCAGCTGCAGGCTACCTCTGCCTTGACACGGCCGTCCTCTCTCCTAACCGCTTTCACGTTCAACTTCGTCCTCGCGAGCTCTCCCACTGGGTGAGACAGTGACGCGCCCCAGTGCCAACCTGACTCCGCACAAGAATTCGCGATCGACCTGCCAGCCCTCTCTGGTTCGGCAACAACTTCTTTGCTGTTCTCTCTGAAGACTAAGTTGGCTACCCTACACAGCACCAACAGCTACTGCAAGTCTACTACTAACTCTGGTCTACAACTCCTCTGACACATTCACACACAAGGCGGGGGGGGGGGGGGGGGGGCAATATGGGAAATGTGGAGAATTGCTCCTTGATTTTTTTCCATATATCTTTTTGTAGTCACTGGCTTGTCTGTTAATCTAAACAGTTATCAAAAGCAGATAAAATATCTCGTGACACCAAATAAGCAATAGAAGGTCTGTCCCTCCCGTTATTATTTGTAATTTGAATAAAAAATGTTGAGAAAAGCAATGAAGCGAACTAACAGTACCGCTTCAACATGTTCGGGAAAACCATTTTTATTTTTCGACATAGATTTCTTTTAGACATAAAGTTCGCCTGCCGGCCGCGGTGGCCGAGGGAGCTGAGGCGCTCGAGTCACGGTCTGCACGGCCACTACGGTCTGGGGTTCGAATCCCCCGTCGCGCATGGATATTTGTGCCGTCCATAGTGCTAGCTAGTTCATAAGTAGTTTGTAAGTTTAGGGACTGATGACCCCGTAGTTAAGTCTCATAAGCTATACAAATATTTGAACATTTGAAAGTTCGCCTGACACAATTAATTTGCATTATTTAGTGAGTTATTTCTTTTCTTTATTGATAATAATTACCTAGTAGTTTCTGTAATCACCTCCTCGTTTGAATAAAATCTTCGTCCCGCCAGCCATTTCTTCAAATTGGGGAACAAATAGAAGTCCGAGGAAACGAAGTTTGGAGAATAGATGCCGCGGCGGAGCGGCCGAACGCATGGATGCGCCATGGTCCCATGAACGAGACCATTCCCCGTCGGGGCTTCGAATCCCCCCTCGGGTATGGATGTTTTTGCTGTCTTTAGTATAAGTTGGTTCATAAGTAGTTTGTAGGTTTAGGTACTGATGACTGATTAGTCCCAAAAGCATTACAAACATTTGAATATTTGGAGACTAGGGGGGATATGAAACGAGCTGTAATCCTATTTCTAATAATTTTGCGGTCACAAATCAAGTGTTCAAATGTTTGTCTTGTTTATGGGACTTAACTACGGGGTCATCAATCCCTAAACTTACAAACTACTTATGAACTAGCTAACCCTAAGGACGGCACAAATATCCATGCCCGAGGGGGGATTCGAACCCCCAGACCGTGACTGAAGCACCTCAGTCCCCTCGGCCACCGCGGCCGGCTTTGCGACCACAATTGCTGAGGTTGTGCTGGTGCATTGTCGTGATGGAAAAGGACATTTTGTGAGGCAGTCGCCGGCGTTTTTCTTGCAGCTCGCTTTTCAAACGGTCCTATAACGGTGAATAATATGCACCTGTAATAGTTTTCCCCTGTTCTAGATAATCAATGGAGATTATACCCAAAAGACCGTCGCCATAACCCTTCCGGCCAAAGGACCGGTCTTCGCCTTTTTGGTGCAGATTCTCTCTTAGTGACCTGATGTTTAGTTTGTTCTTTGGTCTCAGGAGTATAGTAATGTATACGTATTTCATCCACAGTGACGTAACGACGCTTCAAGTCCTGCGGATTCCTCGTGAACAGCTGCAAACCCTTCTCGCAACACCACACGACTCCGTTTTTGGTTTAGCGTGAGCAATCGCGGCATCCATCATGCAAATAGCTATCTCATGTCCAAATATTTATGGAAAATATTATGTATCAGTTCATTCGAGATGCCCACAGCACTATCAATCTCACGCACCTTAACTCTTCTGTCATCCATCACAATAACATAGATTTTATCAATAATTTCTGGAGTCGTAACCTCCACATCGCGTCTAGTAAGTTCAGCGTCACTTATGCTCATAGAGCCACTCCGAAAAATTTGAAACCACATAAATTGTTCTAATCTTATGTGCACAGTCACCGTAATGTTTACCAGGCTTCTCTTTAGTCTCCTGATCTGTTTTGATTTTCATATAGTAATGTTTAATCACCACGCGATATTCTTCATCCGTTCTTTGACAGTCACTCGACTTCCTTGATTCACACGAATGCCAAACACAAAGAAACAAACAAATATGGCTGAAACTTGGTGTGCGTTCTTTCCAAAGATGCTACTAACTAAACTCGACCTCGATACGCGCCGGTGGTGCTATTTGTCGGACTCTGCGCGGACTTTTCAAACGCCCCTCATAACTCTGCCCGGAAGAAGAATCGGTATATCTGGGCACGTATCTTGGTCACCAAGGTCCCCAGATCTTACCCTTAGGACTTTTGCCTGGGGAGAATGAAAAGGTAAACACAAAAGCCGATTTGATCCTTCGGATCATGAACAGTGCAGTTAGAAGAGTTACAAGTGGTGTTATCAAGAGAAGTCAAAAGTGCATTGAATTTGTTGGTAAAATTTTTTGAATATCAACTTTGAGCGTCCTCATTTTCCTTTTCGTTAAGTCTGTACTTGATAAAAAACAGGTGGTTACTATTCCTCATGAACCATCCTGTATACGCTCTCTGAAAATCCAACAGCGTCTACCGATTTCTGTCTTTCTTCAATTCCTATCAGACACAACGCCGAGAGTGTACTTAATCGTCCTCCAGCCGACAAACGCTATGCTGGAAACACTTTTGCAGATTGCTTTAAATATCTTCTACCTTCTAAATTACCACAAAGTTGTTTTTTGTGAGGGTGACTTGACGCATTAACAAAAGAAATGAAAAAAATCACCGTTAGAGGTCTCTTGGCGTCTGCTTTTGCCACTGTCTACACGTCCCATGAATACACCCGATCATACACACAAGACGATCACACTTTTATCGATCAGTCACTGACATGTAAACAAACAGAGAGTACTCGACACCTCTATTTCGCCTGCCGACGTCCTCTGATAGACGAATTAACCTCCACGCTGATATTCTGTTGTTCGGGGCCCCTCAGTATGTGCGTCGGCAAATGAAAAGTAAAAGGAAACAGAGCTCTTTGGCTAACGTCAGTCTACTTTGCGGTTAATTAGAGGGAAACGGGTTTCCCTCGTGGGACGCCACGTAATTAAAAGCTTAATGAGGGCCGTGTTCGGAATTTCACAGCGCGGTATCCGTTCTCTCAACACTCTTAAAGAACCACTATTAACACTGTATCCATTTATTCCTCTTCAAACATCAAGAAAATATTCTGTGCCTTCCTGTTAAACGTCAGTTCTATTATTCGAAACCGGAAACCCTTTGTTTAATAGTATATGCATTAATAATAAGATAAATTAACATTTCGTTTGCGTTGTTGCAAAGTTCGTCTGTTTTCTTCTCCAGGACTACGTCTGTATTCATAATGTACTAACCTGTGAAGTGCACGACAAATAAGCTGTTTTGCTAAGTAGAAAATAGAATTCGAATTGTTGTTATTCTGAACGATTATAATATTCCGATAGCATTTTTGGTCATTACTCTTACAAAACATCTGATAATTTTTGAAATTAAAGCTTAAACATCATTAAATTTCCAGATTAGGTTACGTATTCGAATGCGAAGTTTAATTGGCTGAAGCTTCGGCAATGTCACATGTCATGAAGAAAAAGACATATATACACTCTGTCAGGGGTGGCCAAGTGGTCGACCGCGATCCGTCTGTCGATCGCGCCAATTAGTCTAGTCGATCTTGGCAAGTCAAAAATCAAGCAAGTTTATTATGCCGCTTAATAATAGTTGTTTGTAGAGAACACTGCGCAACATAATTACCATTAGCCGCGAACATCATTTGATACCGTGTTACATACGCCATTCGATCACATTATTTATTATCTCTTCCACACAGTAGCACAGGCGGGGAGCGTGTGTGACGGAGGAATGGGGCACGTCTCTGGTGACGGCTGCGCCTGTCGACTATCGATGTAAATTACTGTCAAAGTTTGCATCGCAACTCATGCGTTACGGATAAGTGGCTGAAGAAAAGTGCTGAAAGATCTTCAAATGAAGAAAAATTCTTCGGAAGATTCATCAAATAATGTAAGACAATATTTTCATATCATTACTAGGCCTATTTTATTATGGGGTGATTTCGGGTGGTTTTGTGATAATTTTACCGTAACTTTTACAAGTTTTGTTGGATTGCATTGTTTATTACGAGAAGTTATACGTAGAGCCTATAACGAAATCATGCCACGCAGTACACAATTTTATACAAACCGCCGAAATTTCGTAACTTCACGCAAAATTTTTGACAAACATGTACAGGAGTTGAAAACTTCAGCTACTATCCTTCCAAAGAGAAGGAAGCATTCTAAAGGTGCGGGCTGGCATTTAATAAAACCTAATATTATCACTACTTAAGTGCAAGTGCGCCTTTACATGTACTTACGTTGTAATCCTGTTCAAGTTACAATATATGATAAGTACACGGCAGAAATTAAGACTTTGAAATTAGTTTCAAGGATTTGAAAAATAAAAAAAATAAAAAATTGAGAATTTGGTGGAATTCCTCAGTTTTCCATTTAACAATTCCATTGATCTTAGTGATATCTATGAAACTGCTAATGAAATTGGAGACACATTTCAAATGGACCTCATGATACTGCAAAATGAAACTATTACTCTGCGTTGTGATATATTTCTAAAATCAAGATCATCCTTTGGTCTGGATTTCTGGTCATTGGCTTCCAACGATAAATATCCTTGTTCGAAGAAATATGTTGATCAGCTGCATTCGTATGTATCTTCGTTTTCCTTCTTGAAACAAACAGAAAGTAATCAGTGTTCTCCTTTGACAGACAGTCACGCCGTAGTTAAGTGCCATAAGCTCTACAAACCTTTGAACTATGTGATACGGACACACCCAAACACATACTTTTTTCATATTGGGTGCATTGTGCTGCCGCCTGCTGCCGTGTACTGCACGTCAACGACCTCAGCAGTCATCAGACATCAGTCATCAGACACAACGTGAAAGCAGAACGGGGCGCTCCGCGGAACTCACGGACTTGGAACGTGGTCGCTTGCACCAGAAGTCTGCGCGCGAGATTTCCACACTCCTGAACATCCGTAAGTCCACTGTTTCTCAGGTGATAGTGTAGTGGAAGGGTGAAGGGACACGTACAGCACGAAAGCGCACACGCCGATCTCATCTCTTGACTGAGAGAGACCGTCAACAGTTGCAGAGGGTCGTGCAGTGTAATAGGCAGGCATCTATCCAGACCATTACAAAGGAATATCAAACTGTGTCAGGATCCACTCGAGGTACTATGAAAGTTAGACGGGAGGTGAGAAAACTTGGATTTCAAGGTCGAGCGGCCCATGAGCAACATACCACACAGGTCACTGCCAAACAACGGCTCGCTTTGTGTAAGGAGCGTAAACATTGGACTACTGAACAGTGTAAAAAGGTTGTGTGGAGTAACGAATGCGGTACACGTTGTGGTGATCCGATGGCAGGGTGTGGGTATGGCGAACACCCGGTGAACATGACAAACATCACAGCTTAGGCCTACATTGATGTTTGAAGCACGTTTTTTATTCCCTCTGTTGAAGAACTTGGCCGGTTGGTTGGTTTGATTTTGAAAGGGGCTAAACTGCAATGGTGATCAGTCCCTTTTCCAATCACAGTCATTACATTAAAAATCGATAAAATGTTGCATGAAACCAATGTGTTAAATTACATGGAGGTGAGGAGGTAAACAATAAAATATCATATATATAATGGAACAGATGACAGGAACACTTAAAAATACTCCAAAGAGTCTACGCTGGGTGATGTCAGAAATATAATTAGAACATCCAGCCCCTACGTTACAAATTAAAATCTCTTGCCTACAAGTACTAGGCGAACAGAGAATAAACAGATATTAAACAATCACTAAAACTCACATGGAACTCTACAATCTACTCACATGAATGAAATTTGATATTGAATGAGCCATAGAGTAATTGTCAGCTAAAACGAGAGGTAACAAATCAAGAGGGATAAAACGACCGCTTCTGAGAGGCTAAATTGAGACATTACAGTAAGATGTCGTGACTGTCTAACGCACATCACAACGAAACTGAGGAGGGTCTTCGCGCTGAGAAGGCCAGCTTGATGCACAGATGGTCAATACGGAGTGGGCAGAGGACTACAGAGTCCCTGCGGGGGTCCCCACAGAGGCCCTCCATACGTTTGTTGTCTCCTACATTGACCTGTATTTGTTGAGCGCTTCTAGGGCGCGCCATTCTGTATTCCAGAAACCGAGACGTCTTGCGCGTAACATCGAACAGATATCAGTAGATGAAATACCTATAGCGTGGATTGGTTTAAGGATAGCTTACTTTCCTAACGTGTCAGCTAGTTTGCTTCTTCTATCCCGACGTGCCCTGGAGTCCAAAGAAATACTACTGCCAGCCCTCGTTTTCGATGGCATATGTGGACTGCTGGATGACCATTAGGCGTTATACTATCATTATACTATCAAATTGACAAAGAATTGGACGAAGAAAAATTGGACGTAGTGTAATGGGAACGTCGTTCAATATTGCATCAAATCTAAGTACTTGATCAAGGAAATCGCTCGTCTTCCGTTTCCTGCAGTGTGAAGTGTGACCGCTCCGAGCGCTAGTAGTCTCACAGCCTCCTTGCCACTACCTACAGCTGTTTTATTTGGAGGTTAAATGTCTGACTTAACGTTCGTATTCGTAAACATGGGTAGTAGTGGCAAGTTTGTGTAGATTTTTCCAGCAACAACAAAATTGATATGAATGTATAAATCAGATAGGGCGTTGTATAATAGGCGACAAGGTCAATTCACACTGTACGTCACGTCAGTTCGCTTAGCCCAATACCCAGTGGTGGAAGTGAGGTTGAGTGACAATCCGCGATGTAAAAAGTCATAATATACTATCGGAATTGAGGTAACACCCCTAAGTCTTATTTATGGCCGAAAATGACTTTATAATGTATGATTTTGGTCAACTTCGTGTGCTAACTGATGGGATGTGAAACAATTTTCAAAACATCGACATCGGTTTGCAAGAGAAAATATGTACATATTAATATGTCAGACATTTTTTTAAGTAAATAAATAGAGCCTATTTAAGAAATATGTTCCCCCCTTATGTTGTTAATAATGTCGTAAACAACTTAGAATTTCCTCTCTGTCAGTGCTGACATATTCCATTTAAAACATTATCTAATGAAATTTGTTTTATCAACTTTCGATCTTATTCGTATATATTGCTTGCGTCAGCCTTTTCTGTTACTCTATTGCGAATTGTGAAGGATAGGAGAGCTGCAAAATAGGCTAATTAGTATTGAATTACGGCCCGGCTGTACTGCCGACGACAAAAAAGAAAATCTTCCCATTCCCGTAATAAATTTCATTTATCTCGCCCTGACACCCACTGTTGTGACCTCGTCGCCTTTTGTTGTTTACTCGTCCCGGTCTAGTCGTCAATAAAGGACTGGCGCAGGTATCGATGTAAAAGTGTGACAACTAATCAGATTAATAATACAAGTTTTATTGACTGAAAAGTACAATACTCAACTTAGAAACGTAAGTCTGTTTCTTCTCTCTTGTTGCATCTCGCGGCGTCGTCCGTACGATGCTAGATGCGCTGTGACCTAGTTACTTCTATGTTCGTAGCCGCGTTCTGACTTAGTACTGTGCTATTTCTGACTTCATAGCTTACTAGTAACTGTCCGAGTTCTCACTAGTAACTGACGGTCCGTCCAGACGTATGTCGGCCTAGATAGAGCCGCTTGTAGAGGGCGCGCATCTTCGGATACTCCCTCCAGGATGCGCGGCGACTGCTTGCGATTGGCTTTCGGTCGATCGCTGCCTTCTCCACGATCGTTCTCCTACGTCTGGCTTGTGGCGCTGACTTTACGCCACAACACCCACGTTTTCATCCAAGTGTGTTTCCTTTTCTTATTTCCCTCCTTCTGTTCTAAATGCAGACACAACGCAACTGTAGTATAAACAGCTGCTGAGCATAACGCAAATTTGACAAAATATTGGATGATAGTGTAATATCCCCTTCAGAGTTTCGTCCAATATCTTTGTCAAAGAATAGGACCAATATTTAATCCACTTTCTTCGTTCAATTCTTTGTCCAATAATTTGATAGTATAATACCGGCCTTATCAAAGGATGCCAAGGGCAGCACCGATCGAGGGATGAAGAAGGATTCTTCGATGCTGGGACGGATATGTTCTAAAGATGGCTATCAGCTCTTCAGTGAACACACTGCAGTCTTCCAGAAAGGAGCACAATTCATTGTTCCTGCATGCGTATAGGCGAAGCCGACGTGACCATCCACCACTGACCCGCCGGTGTAGATCACTGTAGAGCCTCCGGATCCGGCGAAGGGTTTCAGGGTGAACGGAGTTTCTGGAGAACTCCAGCAATTCCAATCAACGGTGTGATTGGCATGTTAGTGTACATACTGAAGAGCAATTTGGGGACGTCGATGGAAACCTTCATCACGACCGATCACCTGTTGACAATGGACGACCTGTGACAATAACCTCACTGTAATGGACTGGCCAGCACGGAGACCTGACATTAGTCTTTGGCATGATTTTGAAGGCTGCCTTCCTGCCAGGCCTCACGACCTACATCGATACTTCTGCTCACTGCAGTACTCGGTCTGCCATGCCCAAGAAAGCTTCCAGCGCCTGACTGAGCGCATGGCTGCGAGAGTGCAAGCTGTCGTCGAGGCCAGCTGTGAGCTGAAGTCCAACATTACATTCCCGGCGGAGGGCGCCACGAACTTGTATGTCATCCTCAGACAGGTTTCCGGACACTTGGCCACATAGTGCATGTGGCACTCTTTACAACAGTGACAATTTTTTTTCAATTTTAATTAATTAATTTATTTATTTTGCTGCGTGTAATCAACTTTTCAACTTTTGTGTATGAATGGAACTGAATTCTGTGAAGTCTGATAGTGAAAACCCTCTGTAAGTTGATACTTTATGGTATCTTATTTTTTCGAAAACAATCTGTATTATTACGTGTCGGCAACAAGAAGGGTAAAAACTGAGTTTAAAACAAAGTATAGCTTCATTGAAATCGAAATGTTGCTTGTCTGTAACAACACACTGACTCTAGTGTAAAGATACAAACTATCGTAGGCCACAAACCTGTGTAAATAAACAATACAACTTAGATTCAGTTTTAGTTTCTTACCAAATACATTTCACTTTTAAATTACACTGTTCTTAGTGGTCACTATAAAAATTACATCCTAAATGCACGGCTATATAGTCACATCAAACATATGAATGGAAGAAAATTCGGCCGGGGTTTGAACCCAGAACCTCCTGCTTAATATGTAGACACTGTATCCATTCCGCTCGCACGGCCTTGTGTATAATACGATTCCGCGGACTGTCTTAAAAACACGCCCCCCCCCTCCACACACACACACACACACACACACACACACACACACACACTACACAAACTTTAATTCTATAAATTCACTATTTAATATTTAATGAACGCCAAGGCCGAATTAACGATTGGTTTGCGGAGGGAGACGTGGACTTAAGACAATTACTGCAGTCGTAATACGCCGCAATTTTTAGTGGATAAAGCATCTCACTAAAAAGAAGGAGATCCAGAGTTCGAATTGTTGCCACAGTACAAATTTTAATTAGACGCCTCTCCCTCTGTTCAATACGTTTGGAATATTTTTGTGTGAATGTACATTAATCGTGTGCAGAGGTCACTTTCCGTATATTAGCGTGCGTTTTTTGTCTTTTCAGTAAAATCGGAACTTCCGACGCTGAAGAAGGGTTAGGAAAAATATTTTGGAGTAGGTGGGAACACCGAATATTTTAGCAGAAAAATAAGGTTCTAAGTTTGGCATTTTCTGTCTGTGAAGATTTTGGCATAATTATTTGTTAATGTATTCAAATCCAACCATCTCCTATATTTTTATCAATTTTAGTCGTTACGAAAAGAATGCGGAGTATCGAATTATTAACGAAATTAATAATCCTTTCAGATTTTATCAAAAATTGTTGCATTTAACATATGCATTAAAAAGTTGTTTTTGAAACATAGATCGTAGATTGATCGATTAAATACTGAAATATTGCATACCTGGTATAAATTCTGAAACTGTCAGCCAACAGGAAAGTTGTACATTTACGTCAGAAAACGACATTAAATACAAGTCGTTTCCGTGTCACATCATGAACAACTGTTTTGCAAATGCAAACATGAGTTCACTCATCTATACACGAAAATAATTTACATCTTTGCAGCTGCAGAGCATGATACTTGATACTGAAGTAAAAGAATAATAATTATCTTAAGGAGTGTTAACTTACATCAAAAGCATGTTCACCAAAATAAATGAACAAAGCCACAGCTACCTAATTTCGATCATTGGAAGCGAGTTTAAAGCACGTTTTACGCATTTCTCATGGCTTGGAACGCGAAGAGCAAATTTTCTGGAACTTTTACAGATGAATTTGTACAGTTTGGTACTATGCAATTCGGTATACATAAATGTATTCTTCTCCTGTGGAGATTAGCTTATCACGACCGTTTACTGTGTTACTATCTCTGTTATGCCTGGAGATAGCTAGGGGTTCCTTACTTCAGAATTATTTTATATAAATAGCGTGTATTTCATTCTGCTATGCCATACCGCGTTGAAAACACTCTTGTTGCAAAAATTTAGTGTCATTACACCTGCTAGGCGTCGATATAGCTAGGGGATACTTACTTTAGAACTGTTAGCATTAATTGTACAATTACTTTCCGATAATTGAGGTAAAATCGAATTCTGAAGAGATTCCATTTTTTAAGATCTATATTCCATTTTACAATTGTAGCCACGTTTTATCAACAACGTCTTTTGCTGAATTTTTCCTCGTATCATTCGTTATATGTACTACATCAAGTCAGATGTGCCTCAGACAGGAGGTAGACAAAATAGCATGAGCATGAAACTTAGACACAATATTTATTATTACTGACGAGTTCGCCAAACATTGGGTTTGAGAAGAGCTGCAACTCTTGGAGGAGTTTCATTTAGAAGTTTGCAACTGTTGCATCAAAACGCTCGCAAATTACGTCAACGACGTTGGAACTGTGATTATGGTCATCACTCTCTGCTTTATGACTCCCCACAACGGTTTACTTGCGTTGAGGCGCGGCGAATTTCTGTGCAGGGGAAATGCTTGGCAATTCTCTGATGCTGTACGCAGCATGCCAGAAACATGCGTAGGTGTATTTTCATTTTGGAATATGTCAGTATTTCCTAGAAATGTGTGAGTCATAGCAAGCAGTTGGGCGTCGAGGACGTTTTTGTTTCCCAGTTATCAGATCAGCGAGGTTATTGATAGAAACAGCCTTTCATAGTATCCACTACCGCGTGATGGCAAAGTCGGTAGGCGGCAGTGGACGACGGACACCGAACATAGCGGCAGTCAGCAGCGAGCCGAGCCAGTGTGTGTGTTGGACATGCAATCCTACAGGACCCCCTGAAGATGTCCTCCGCACACGGGGACGAAACGTTGCGTTTTGAAAACAAATTCAACCGACCCGGCATAACAGCACGGATAATTTTAATGGACAAGAGGAGAAGGACACTAAAACTGCTGTGACAGGAAAGACCATCGCTCTTCTTAATAACTCGGGCCTGGAGAAGCACACGGTGAAAAGCCTGTACCCCAGAGCACCGGTTCCACCTCCTTTGTAAGGGCCGCCCAAGATGAACAAGAAGGAATGCCCTTTATGTCCTATAGTGGACACGCTAGATTCACCAACCTATGGAATAGCCAATCTTCTAGCACAGCTAATCAGGCCTCTTGTGGGCAGATGTCCCCACTACATCAGGAACTCGACGGAATTTGTCAAAATACTTGAAGAATTACGTCTAGACAAACATGATATACTTGTCAGTTTGACGTCACGTCCCCCTTCACGAGGGTACCGCTGGAAGACCCCATGAAACCACCTGCGAACTAGTTTGAAGAAGACACAGTCCGCATGTACTCACAAGCGTATACTTCAGGTGTGGGGGCAAATGTTACCAACAGTTGGGTGGTGTAGCTATGGGATCCCCATTGGCGCCATGCATCGCAAATGTCTACATGGAATAATTCGAAGATATCGCCCTAGAAACAGCAACTCTGAAACCAAAGATCCTTTGCCCATACGTGGATGACACGTACGCAGTTTGGCCCCACGTGTGGGCAAATTCTAAAAGAATATCTCGACCATCTTAACAACATACACGAGAACATGAACTTCACCATGGAATTAGAAGAAAACGGGTGCTTGCCATTCTCGATATCCTGATAAAGAGGAAAACGGACGACACACTGGGACACTCATTCTTCAGAAAGAAAATCTACACGGACTTATACCTGAACGCCAACAGCTGCCATCATCCAGCGCAAATAAAATCCATGCTTTCTACCCTTGTGCGTGAGCTCATGACATATGCGACGAGGCGAGCGTGCCGACTGAGATGCAGCACCTGAACAACACTCTTCCGAAGAATGACTACGCTGAAAGACAATTAAGATGCGCTCTCAACATGAGCAAGAAGCAGAAAGAGGGTGAAATATCAAGGCAGCAGAGGACCAGACAGGTAGAAAGGCAAGACCTAAAAAAAGTCCTTGTATATCTGTACTAAGATATGAGATTGACAGGACGTGCAAAAGGGCTAGGCAGAAATAGCTAGAAGTCTAATGCAAATCTGTAGAAGAATGTATGAACAGGGGTAAACTAGATACCGCCTACAGGAAAATAAAAGAAATATTTGGAACAAGAAAAGCAGCTATATAAATGTGAAGAACTCAGATGGAATACCAGTTCTCAGCAAAGAAGGGTAGCTGAAAGGTGGAAAAAGTATATAGATGGGTTGTACAAAGGAAATGAACTTAGAGACAATATTGTAGGAAGAGAAGTGAAAGTAGATGAAGATAAAATAGGAGATACTTTACTGAGCGACGAATTTGACAGAGCATTGAAAGACCTAAGTCGAAACAAGGTCCCTGGAGTGGACGACATTCACTCAGAACAACTGAAGTCTCTTGGGGAGCCAGCCATGACGAAACTATTTCACCTGGTGGGTAAGATATATGACACAGGAGAAATTTCCTCAAATTTTTTAGATAAATTTCTTAATCCCAATTCCAAAGAAAGCAAGGGCACACAGGTGTGAATCGTTCAGAACCATCAGTTTTGTAAGTCATGGTAGCAAATTTTTAACACGAATTACTTACAGCATGATGGAAAAGCTGGTAGAATCCGACCTCAGGGAAGATCAGTTTAGATTCAGGAGAAATGTAGGTACACGGAAGGAAATACTTACTTTATGGCTTATCTTATAAGATAGATTAAGGAAACGCAAACCTACATCTCTAGCTTTTGTAGATTTGGAGATAGCCTTAGACAACATTCACAGCAAAAGACACTTTCAAATTCTGTAGTCACCAGGGGTAAAATATAGGGAGCGGTAGGTTATTTACAACTTGCACAAAAACCAGACAGCAGTTATTAGAGTCGAAGGGCATGAAAGAGAATCATTGGTTGACAATGGAGTAAGACAGGGTGGTAGTCTTTTACTAATTTTATTTGTACACTGAGCTAGCTCTGAGGAAAAGCAAGGAAACATTTGGAAAAGGAATTAAAGTTCAGTGTGAAGAAATAAAAACATCGTATTTTGATGACGACTTTGTCATTCTGTCAGAGACATCAAAGTACGTGGAAGAGCAATTGAACCCAATGGAGAGTGTGTTGAAAGGAGAGTGTAAAATGAACATGAACAAGAGCAAAACAAGGGCAATAGATATGCAGTCTAAGAATATTAGGGGATGCTGAAGGAATTAGATTGGGTAACGAAACAATAAAGGTGCTAGATGAGTTTTGTAACGTAGGCAGTAAAACAACATATGATGGCCACATTACAGAAAATATAAAATGCAGAATGCAATGGGAGGAAAAGTGTGTTACAAAAAGAAAAATTTATCCACATCAAATAATGATGCAAGGAAGTCTTTTCTGATGTCATTTGTGTAAAGTGTTGTCGTGCATATGCGCTGTAAATAGTTCACACCGGATGAGAATAGAGGTTGTTTAACTGTGGTACTACAAAAGAATGCTGACGATTAGATGTGGCAGATCACGTAAATTAGTAAGGAGGTACTGAACATAAGAATGGAGAAAAAGAGTTTCTGACACACCTTGACTAAAAAAAATGATCGGTTGGAAGGACATTTTCTTAGACATCCTGGAATAGTGCATTTGGTATTGGAGGCATCTGTGTGGAGGTAAAAAACGCCGAGGGAAACCAAGAGATGAATATAGTAAACAGATTCAAATGGATGAAGGTTGCCGTTGTCATGAGGAGATGAAGAGGCTTGCTCAGTCTGCGGCCTGAAGACAACAACAACAACATTAAGACCTAACAGTATCATCGCTCTTAATTTGAGGAGGCAGTTTGTTGTTCATGTCAAAAAATTTTAAATTATTCTTAAAGCATAAAAATGCGAGTCAATATTAAAAACACATTCGTCGTGCTGTAAAGGAAAGTATAAAAATACAGACGACTTCCGTATTTGAGACAAGTAATGTCACCTGTCAAGTATAAGAGAAAATTTAGGTACTAATTCTTTTACGACACTTGTTACTGTATCAGTTTTATATGCTGTTGTATAGAAACTGTTGGAGTTCTGTGTAATGTATGATTACTGTGTATATTTATTTAATTATCTCGCCGTATTGTGAACTTTAAATGTTTGTACAACAACAACATTGTCAGGACCTTTCAGCTCAGTATTTCGAATGAATGGTTGTTCGTACACCAACTAAATTTACACTCTTGTTTGTTAAAACAGTATGCCGTGTATTATGAATTCAGTTTGAAAATAAATCCATGCAAAACTCAAGGGATCTTAGTTGCTCACAAGAGACTCTTTACCCACCACTACAGGGAATCTCTTCCACCATTAGGCCTGAACGGCAAAGTAATATCCTTCTGTTCCTCGGAAAAGAGCTTAGGAATAATTACGAGCCAACACCTAGACAGGACAGAGCACACAACTGCAGTCTGTAAGGAGTAGTCAGTGTCACTCCACTCTATAAAGAGACAGAAAAGCCGCTTTCAGCTTCAGTAAAAGCTCGTGAAGGCAGTAAAACTCCCCGTAATGGAATATGGTGAGATTATTGAAGGACTTTGGAAACATAGCTCACACAGACCAGAATTGCCACTGAACGCTTGTGTACCACTGCTTTGCGACGTCCGCGGTTACGCCCTCGTCAGCCGGTATGCAGTTGCCATGGCTTCGTGCTGATAAGCGTACAGATTATATCATACGCTATACTTGCTCTATCGTTTTCTTAATCTTTACACTCAACTCTTATTTATCGTCAACTCTGAATTCTGCTATCTGAGGAGCACAACAAAACTACCTGTTCTCAACAAAAATCCTTTGTACCATCACACAATTCTGCCATATTTTCTGTAATAAGAACCCGACTGTAGAGCAATCTCCCTTAAAAAATCAGCCGCGCCGGAGTGGGGAATTGAGGCGCTATCTCCGACGCTCGAGGCCGTACCCCGTCTTTAGTATCAGTCAGTTCATAAGTACTTTCTTAGTTTAGGGACTGACGACCCTGCAGTTAAGTCCCTTAAGCTTAACAAACATTCGAACAAAATATCAGAAAGATCCCTTTTAAACTACCAAAGACAACTAATGGCGCACATGCTGTCACGATGCCCATCTCTCTCCAGCTTACTTTGGACTAGGTGGGGAGCTCGGGAGATGAGTGAGATGAAGCTTCTGCAATAATTACTTCAACACGGACGCACTCTGTCCGGTTTTAGTCATTGCGAATTATTGTACCCTCACATTAGCTAGCCACAAACTTTACATAAACAAATCAAACTGAGACATTAAATAATTATAAATTTGGTAAACTATAAAGACATTTCAACATATACATCATTACTGGGTGTGTTTACAGTCTTGGGATAGATATCGTGAAAACTGTGGCTTGCATTCAGGGTTTAACCACCAAATGTTATACAAATCTATCTACTGCAAAAATAGGTGGACTTAAATAGAAACAATAGGGGCGTAGAGAGTTGATGGATGGGGACGGGAGGGCAGGAGGGGGGGGGGGTACCGGTGAGTGCAGGGATGGGGAGGGAGGGAGACAGGCGTGTATACAAAAATAATAAAATCTTAACATGCGCTTGTCATCCCTTATATATGCAGCATACTTCCTTGTGTGCACAAGCACAAAAGAAACCACATTACTATTCACGGCGCTCATCCCCTATTTTCATCATTGTGTATTACAGCAAACGTAACTTACGGATGTCACTGACATACTTATTTAAATGTATTGAAATAGTAAATGAAAATTAAAACAGTTATATAACATGGGAGGAACAATTCACGGTATAGATATCGCTGCTAAAGGCGTTATCAAAAATACATCAAATAACATTAGAACTGGAGGCTACAGTGATGTTTTGAACAACTTTTTGTTAATATATCTTTAGGAAGACTACCCCCACTGAGGTCATTATAGCAACAGATTCATGCCACCCAAGCACATATAAAGCGTGCATTCTTTTAGTCAATGTTCAATAGATTAGCTAAACTGGATTTAAACCCAGAATGTATGAAAGTCACACAAATAGGAGTGAATAACAGGTACACCAAACGCGTGATACGAAGCATTTATAAATTATTTTTCAATAAAAGGCCTCATCCGACATCACCTATGAAGCAAATTACTTTTGCGTCCATGACCTACACAGGAAAGTGTCAGTGAAAAGATCGCAATATTCTTAAAACAATGTTCCGCACTTCAGTTAACAATAAGTAGGATTATTACAAAAAAATGTGGGGTTTATAAAAGTATGTATGATTCATGTGATGGTGTTTACGTAGGACAGACAGGACGTGATTTTTCTGTTAGATTTAGAGAAGACTGGAATGAAAATAATACGGCTATTGGATATCATCTGAACGTAAAAACACAAGGTAGTTGCGATACAAAAATCTCTAAAGATTCTGCACGTAGAATCAAAAGGCTTTAATCTAGACAGTTTGGAAGCTACTGAAATTTATAAAAGCTACATTGAAAACCAGAAGGAATTCTGAATGATCAAAATCCAGTCAGAGAAAGTGGTTTTTCGACATATTCCAGGAACTATTATGTGTAACATCAGCACTTCAAGAAAACTACGTATATCTAAATATAACTGCTCATTCGTTCTGAAAATATCTGAAAATGCAACCAACCTTCTCATATTTCTGCCTGTTCTGCACAACACACTTGTATTAATACCTTAATGCATTGCAAAGCAGCTCCACCAATAACTCCAACATGGCAGCAAAATTAACATTGTCAGTCGTGTGTGATGCATAGTGGAGTGTAAAATAAGTATGAATATATGAAGAACACCATAGTAAGTTTCTTAAACCACCAATAGCTTCCAGTTATTCTTCGCCTTACTTACTCCGTGTAACTTCTACTGGATGCTATCATGCTTCCCAAATATTGAAACGATTCCACCTTTTCCAATACTCTTCCCTCTAATGATATCTTGATTGTGTCGTCTTCTTTTTCAATTTTCATGACTTCCGTGTTATTAATGTTTAACCGCATTCCAAAATCAATACCCACTCTTACAATATTTTCCATCATTTCCGGGAGAGATTCTTCTGTTTCTGCTAATACTATCATATCATCTCATTATTTTATAGTTTTTATCTTTTGTTCTTCTCCCACTACAACTACTTTTGCTACTTCCAAGGCCTCGTCAATTAGCGTTTCAGCATATACGAGGCGCGTCCAGAAAGTAAGATCCGTTCGGTTATATAAAGCGGCAACCTACATCCATTTGAATCTGTTAACTGTATTCATCTCTTGGTTTCCCTCGGCGTTTTTTCTCCCCACACACTTGCCTCCAACACCAAATGCACTATTCCAGGATGTCTAAGAAAATGTCCTGCCAACCGATCAATTTTTCTAGTCAAGGTGTGTCAGAAACTCTTTTTCTCTATTCTTATGTTCAGTACCTCATTACTAATTACGTGGTCTGCCCACCTAATCGTCAGCATTATTTTGTAGTACAACAGTTAAACAACCTCTGTTCTCATCCGGAGTGTACTATTTACAGTCTTTATCTACGTACTTTGATGCCTCAGACAGAATAATAATGTCATCATCAAAATGCGATGTTTTTATTTCTTCACACTGAACTTTAATTCCTTTTCCAAATGTATCATTGCTTTCCCTCAGAGCTATCTCATTGTACAAATAAAATTAGAAAAAGACTACCACCATGTCTTAATCCATTGCCAACCAATGATTCTCTTTCATGCCTTCCGACTCTAATAACTGCTGTCTGGTTTTTGTACAAGTTGTAAATAACCTCCCGCACCCTATATTTTACCCCTGGTCACTACAGAATTTGAAAGTGTCTTTTGCTGTGAATGTTGTCTAAGGCTATCTCCAAATCTACAAAAGCTAGAAATGTAGTTTTGCCCTTCCTTCATCTATCTTATAAGATAAGCCATAAAGTAAGTATTTCCTTCCGTGTACCTACATTTCTCCTGAATCTAAACTGATCTTCCCAGAGGTCGGATTCTACCAACTCTTCCATTCTGCTGTAGGTAATTCGTGTTACAAATTTGCAACCATGAGGAAATTTCTCCCGTGTCATATATCTTACCGACCAAGTGAAATAGTTTCGTCATGGCTCGCTCCCCCAGAGACTTGAGTTGTTCTGAGTGAATGTCGTCCACTCCAGGGGCCTTGTTTGCTGAGAACTGGTTTTCCATCTGAGTTTTTCACATTTATATAGCTGCTTTTGTTGTTCCAAATACTTCTTTTATTTTTCTGTAGGCTGTATCTATTTTTCCCCTGTTCTTATATTCTTCTACAGATTTGTATTAGACTTCTAGCCATTTCTGCCTAGCCCTTTACACTTCCTGCCTATCTCATTTCTTAGTACAGATATACAAGGATTTTTTCAGGCCTTGCCTTTCTACCTGTTTGGTCCTCTGCTGCCTTGATATTTAATCTCTTAAAGCCACCCATTCCTTTCTACTGTTTTATTTTCCTTCTTTTCTGTCAAATGTTGTCTAAATCATCCAGCCATGGATGAGGGCAAATGGCGGATTGTGTTTTTATCGACTTCAAAAAAGGCGTTCGATGCGGTGCCACACTGCAGACTGCTAACGAAGATACGATCTTATGGAATAGGTTCACCGATATATGACAGGCTGGAAGACTTCCTAAGTAATAGAACGCAGTACGTTGTTCTCGACGGCGAGTGTTCATCAGAGACGAGTGTATCGTCAGGCGTGCCCCAGGGGAGTGTGATAGGACCGCTATTATTTTCTATCTATATAAATGATATTATGGACAGAGTAAGTGGCAATTTGCGGCTGTTTGCTGATGATGCTGTGGTGTATGGGAGGGTGTCGTCTGTAACTGACTGTAATAGCATACAGGATGACTTGGACAAATTTTCTAGTTGGTGCGAAGATTGGCAGCTAGCTCTCAATGTAGAAAAATGTAAGGTGATGCGCATGAGTAGGAAAAACAATCCCATAATGTTCGAATATAGCATTAGTAGTGAGCTTCTTAATGCTGTCGCGTCGTTCAAATATCTAGGCGTAACATTACAGAACGATATGAAATGGAACGAACATGTAAGGACAGTTGTGAGAAAGGCGGACAGCCGACTTCGGTTTATTGGGAGAATTTTGGGAAGATGTAATTCACCTGTAAAGGAGACGCGTATAAAACGCTTGTACGACCACGTCTTGAGTATTGCTCAAGTGTTTGGGACCCGCAGTAGATCATTTTAAAGGAAGACATTGAGGCGGTTCAGAGGGAAGCAGCTAGGTTTGTTACTGGTAGGTTCGAACAATGCGCGAGTGTGACGGAAATGCTCCGGCAACTCAATTGGGGATCGCTGCAGGAAAGACGACGTTCTTTTCGTGAAATTCTGTTGAGGAAATTTAGAGAGCCGGAATTTGAAGCTGAGTGTAGTACGATCTTGCTGCCGCCTACTTACATTTCGCGTGGTGATCACAAAGAGAAGATAAGAGAATTTAGGGCTCGTACAGAGGCAAATAGGCATTCTTTTGTTCCTCGTTCTATTTGGGAGAGGAATAGGAAAGGAAATGCCTAGTAGTGGTACGGTATACCCTCCGCCACGCACCTTACGGTGAACTGCGGAGTATGTATGTAGATGTAGATGTAGATGTAGATGTAGATCTATGCCCACGGGAGATTCGAACCTTGATTGGGAACGGTCTCGCGCATCGTAACATAGCGGCCAATGCGCTTGACCGCTCCGCCGCGGGATATCACTGGTCAAAAGTGTTTTTTGACACACTAAAACTGAGATACAGATGTTCAAAAATACAGCAATTTTCTGAAATTACCAAAAATACCTCCAAAACTCTGTTTTGCCTTATAGTCCATTAGGGATATACCAAAAAATTAGAAAAATCGGAAGTAATTGCTATAAAAGGCTTTATTGTTTTAATAGCTACGTTTGTGGCCCTAGGTTTTCCCAAATTCTGAATCTTCAAATATTTGTTATCCTATGGGACCAAATAACGTTAGTTATCAGTCCCTAGTCTTACGAACTACTCAACTAAGTTAAACTAACCTAAGGACAACACACGCATCACAAGTCCGAGGGACAGGGCTGGCGCAAGCCCAAGTGCCGCCCCGTGCGAGCTGCTAAATTGCGGCCCCCCTCCAACCCCACGATTTTTTGTTTTTCAAAATATTTGTGGAATTTCATTTTCAACAAATCTATAGGCAATGCCAGCAATCGCTCGCTATCTTTGTTTTTACTTTTCAGATCTACCTAGGTTTCGGCCGCTGAGTGGCCAGTCTCAAAAGCTTTTAATACGTGCTTACATGTAAACTGCCAGGTTGACAGTTACGTTCAGCACGACGGTACAGATGTAAACATAAAGCATTGAGAACAGCCACCCCGAAATATATGTAGATCTGGAAAATAAAAACAAAAAATGCGACTGATATGTGAAATGCTCTACAGATTTGTACAAAAAAGTCGCTGGGCACCAGCTCAAAAATAGAGCTAAACCTGATTGAAGATATATAGCCAATTTTAACAAGCCTTGTGAATTTACGAAAATGTTAAAATGTGTGTGAAATCTTGTGGGACTTAACTGTTAACGTCATCAGTCCCTATGCTCACACACATACTACTCAACCTAAATTATCCTTGGGACAAAAACACACACATGCCGGAGGGAGGACTCGAACCTCCGCCGGGACCAGCCGCACAATCCATGACTGCAGCGCCTTAGACCGCTCAATTAATCCCGCTAAAAATGAACTTACAAAATTAACGTAAATACACATTTTGCAGTTGTTGTGAACAGATAATGTATTCAACGGAAAACCGTATGTAGTAAATAAATATGGGCAAAGTGATAGTGTGCGAGTAGTATTGTCAAACAAAAGTGCCGTCAGAGTTTAATTGTTGTTCATGCAGACGCAGACAGGTGTTTCATGGCTCAAAAACCAAAACGTTTGACTATCACTCAGAAACGGATAGCAAAAATTTTGAAATATACGTCGCTTATAATTACTCGCTGCGTATTTACCCATTCGGAATACCTCTAGTCATTGTAGGTGTTGGACATGTTTCACTAGTAATGTTCAGCCATTTTTATCCATAATGCGGGAAGAATAAAACACTCGGAAATTGCTATTGACGGGCTTAGCCAAATTGCTTGAGGCTTAACACAGTGCATTTGAATTTCCAAATTAGATTTCGTCTTCTGCTATATTAGTTGTGAGTAAACGCAAGGCGCGTAACAGACTGGCAACGCTCTATAAGAATACTGGCGCGTACGAAAGACTCCTCCCCCCCCCCCCCCCTGTGTTCCTCCGGCGTAAACACGACGGCGCTGCCACAGTGGCGAAGACGAAATCAGTCCTCCTCCCTCCCCTTATTCAACAGCGGCGGCCGGCAGGTAGTCGAGGCGCCTTGCCACAGTTCCCGAAGCCGCTCCTTCCGAGATTTCCATTCGAATCCCGTCTTGGGCATTAATGTTGAATTTGTCCTACAAAAATAAAAAAAGGGGGGCGGCAGATTTGCCGCCCCTCGGAAAGTGCCGCCCCGTGCGGCCCTGCCGAGGGAGGATGCGAAACCTCGACGCGGGAGGGCGCGCGGTCCAGAACGTGGCGCTCCAGACCGATCGGCTACTTCCGCGCGGCCTGCGTTTTCCCCCTCGGCGTAGTTGTTCGTAAGTGGTGGGGGGCAAAAATGTGCCCAAAAAAGGGTATTTCTTTGGTTTTGTGATTATATCTCATAAATGACTCACCGTACCGAAAACACAGTAGATTTAAATGCTATAGGGCATGAAATTTTCCATTGAATGAGATCATCTGAATATCTTTTGGATCACCAGTTTTCGTAAAAGCGCTCTTAAAAATCAGGTCACCTCTTCCACCAGGAAGAGCAAATTGTGCATAATGTCAGTGGCGGACTAAGGCTGTTAGAGGCCTGCGGCTGTGGCAAAACAAACTGAGGCACTCCATGCACTTAGAAACCCATGTAGTACTACAAAAACATCACTGCATAATGTGAGTGTGCAGTTATCACGCAGAGCTTTCTGCGTCCGTCCAGTAGGCGACACAGTTTATAGCTTTGTCCAGGCGCCCTATGCAACCCGGGGATAAAAGGACGAATCTCGCCCAAGTAAAAGCTTTTTCTGGCCGGGTCTCGGCAGCTCGTACCTTCCTTCCGATGTGTACGCGCGCCAAACGACGGAGTTAATTAACCGTAGCCAACGCCGCGCGGCGACAAGTGCCGGTGATTGGCGCGGCCGCGATGTGCCACGCCCACGCGCCTCTTCACCCCCCACCAGCACCGCGACGCCTTTTAATCCGCCGGCCGCCGACGCGCTTACACGTCGCGAGACATCGCCGTCCTTGTGCGATCGTCACTGCTACCGCAGGTAAGAGGAACATGTTCTGCATATTGATACATACATTGTATAAGACGAGTTGCGTCATCTTTCAAGTTCTATAAACATTCAACCCACAGATCACCAAGAATCTTTTGGTGTTGCTGACAGCATTAGCATCTTCTAAAACTAACATTTCCAGATGAGTGCGAGAGGCAACACTTCGAGTGTCTTGACTTCGGTACATTCCTGTAAATTCAGCACTCAAGGTACTCTCTTCCTCCGTGCAGTGAGTGGGTGTGACACCATTTCAGCGCCTTTTGGGATTGCGAAAGTTTATGAGAAAAATTTCTGAGTCTCAGACGTAATTGGTGTGTTTAAAGACCCTGATGCAACAACACACCAAATTTCTGAGGCAGATCTTCTGGTGAAACTGTACAATGGAACAATCGACGGAGATGAACTGGGAGATCTGTGGTATCGAGTTTTCTCATCCAGTGTTTCTGTAAAAGCGAATTTTCAACCGGCTAAACTGCCACCTGCAAGTGATGCTGCCAAGTACCACTCCTTCAGGATATACCTTCAATTACAAAGATGGTTAGGGAACCCACGAAAATTACCGTCAGCTTGGGGATGGAAATTAACCAAACATGGTTAGTATTGTTCATGGTATTTGTCTTTTTTTTTTTTTTTAATTTCTACCATACCTGCTGTGCTATTTGTCCATAGCTCTACTTTCCAATATTTTTAATACTATGTTAAAATAACCCATTCTTGTTTATACAGGTGTGATAGCCATTACCATAACCATGGATGCTGCTCCTGAGCATCTCCTCAACATCATCCGGAGCAAATGCACTATAGGTTGTACCACAGGAGCCTGCAGCTGCGGACAAGCTGGACTCATGTGCTCTGCCATCTATCAGAATTGTGTTGGTACTGAATATGAATATACACCAGAAGCAGACTTCGATGGAAGACACTGACGCTAAATGCGAAGAACAAGAAAACTTCTTCAACGAAATAGTAGCGCAGGAGGAAGAAACCAATGACTATACCGACGACGGCGTGTAATCAGAGCCCAAAGGTCAAGGCACGCAGAAACTTCAAGTTCATTTTTTAATGAGTGAATTTCAGTGTATTATGTTTTATTGTTAGGTTAATCATGCTACATGTAATCAGATTAATGTTTAATCATTGTTACTAGATTTCTATGTACCCCTTTGTTGTACGTTTTGGTACATAAATATTCTTGAAACTTCCTGGCAGATTAAAATTGTGTGCCAGAACCGGGACTCGAACTTGGGACCTTTGCCTTTCACTGGCATGCGCTCTACCACTGTGCTACCCCGACACGACTCACGACTCCCCCACACAACTTCAATTCCGCCAGCACCTTGCCTCCTACTTTCCAAACTTCACACAAGTTCACCTGCGAAACGTGCAAGACCTAGCACTCCTATAAGAAAGGATATGGTGGAGACATGGGTTAACCGCAGCCTAAGGGATGTTTTCAGAATGAAACGTTCACTCTGCAGCGGAGTGTGCTCCGATATGAAACTTCCTGGCAGATTAAAATTGTGTGCTGGAACCGGGACTCGAACCTGGGACCTTTGCCATTTGCGGGCAAGCGTTCTACCACTGACTACCCCGACATGACTCACAGCTCCCCCACACAACTTCAATTCCGCCAGTACCTCGCTCAGGGGTAAAGCGCTTGCCTGCGAAAGGGAAAGGTCTCAGGTTCGGGTCCCGGTTCCGGCACACAATTTTAATCTGTCAGGAAGTTTCATATCAGTGCACACTCCGATGCAGAGTGAAAGTTTCATTGTATAAATATTCTTTATTATATTTTTAACGACTACACAGAATTTTTCTTTGCAATCGGAAGGAGATTCTCATTAGGAATCTGGTCACCTTTAACTACAAAGAAGACTCTCATGTGAGTCATGTAAAGTTATGTCGGACTCATTCCAGACGGTCGTATCAGTGACAGTGTATTAGCTCGATGGATTGTTTCTTTGTGTCCAAATCATAGGCACCAAAGGAAAGATACACAGAAATGTAGCTAAAGAAAAGTTATAAAGGAAAAACTTTGAGTTTTTGAGCTATTTTTGGTAATTTTAGATAACAGTGTATTTTTGAAAATCTGTATCTCAGTCATTAATGGGTCAAAAAAACACTTTTACCTGAGCCAAACTTGTTCTTATGTCCATGGGTGGCGCCGGGCGCCTCGACTGTGTCGCTTAGTGGACGAAGGAAACTACCCCGTGATACCTGCACACTCAACTATGCAGTGGTGGACTAAGCGGGGGGACGGAGGGTGCGGACCGCCCAGAGTCCTCGTCTTGGGGGTCACCAAATTCCTCGAAAACACTTCTGTTTTTCCTTCTTTTACTGAGCGCCTTTCGGCCCTCCTTATAGGGCCTCCAAATCATGAAAGCTATTTATTTTCGACTGGCCCGTGCTTTTTTCCTGGGGGCCTCCAGATATCAAAGATTACTGTTTTTATAGTACTACATGTGTTTTCAAATGGACAGGAAACCTCAATTTGTTTTGCCTCCGACAGCCTTAGTCAAACACTGTCATTATGCACAATATTCTAGTAAAGCAAAATCTGCTCTTCCTTATGGAAGATGTGACCTCATTTTTAAGAGCACTATTTCAGATACTGTTGGTCCAAAGAATATTCAGATGGTCTCATTCAAGGCAGAATTTCATGCTCTACAACTTTCCATTCCACTATGTTTTCAATGTTGTGAATCATTTTCGAGATATAATCACAAAACTGAAGAAATACCTACGCCGCGCGGAAGTAGCCGATCGGTCTGGAGCTCCACGTTACGGATCGCGCGACCTCCTGCGTTGGAGGTTTCGAATTCTCCCTCAGGCATTGATGCATGTTTAGTCCTTAGGTTAGTTTAACATAGTTTAAGTAGTTTGTAAGGCTAGGGACTGATAACCAACGTAGTTTGGTCCCATAGGATTGCAAACATTCGAAGATTTTGAATTGGGGAAAACCTAGGATAGTCACATTGCGCCACAAACGCAGCCATTAAAACAATAAAACTTTTATAGCAATTATTTCCGATTTCTCTAATTTTTAGGTTTATTACTGCTGGACTATAAGACCAAAAATTGAGTTTTGGAGCTATTTTTGGTAATTTTAGAAAATTATTGTGTTTTTGAACATCTGTATTTCAGTTTTTAGTGTGTCAAAAAACACTTTTGACCGGTGAATTGTGTACGAAATTTTATGCTCTTCAACGTTGTTCAGGAAACGTCAAAATTAAACATACAGGGAGTGGATAATAGTTCTTCAATGTCTCACTAAGAAGTGTAAATTTAAATGTTCCTGTGGATCTTTGTACTCAGATGTAATGTTACATGATGCTATTGTCTATAATGTAACTGATGTCAGACTTAGGAAGCACATTCTAAAAATACAGAAGAACAGATTTTGGAACGTACGATTCCAGTGCCGGGGCAGTGGAAGACTAATTAAAGTCTACTGTGTACCGTAACTACGTCAAGAGCCAGCAAACGCGAGGTCGTCCACCGTGCATTTCCGCCTGCCCGCTCAAAGCGTAAATACGTTGATAGACACAGAGCCTTGCGTAATAAGGAAGTGAAGACTTGCCTGAAATGTTTCTCGCGGCACAAACGGCAGAGCGGTCCCTCCCTGTCATCGAAATGCTATGCATGCAGCAACAAGGGTCATATACAAACAGTCTGCTTACAGCAAAAGAAAAGGAATTTGCCCTCCCGGGCCAAACAGCGACAAGACAATAGTTATTCAATAAATGCAGTATTTTCAAAACCTGTGGCTGCCCCTCGTAACATCAAGGACACGGAAGTAAAACAAGTTGTACCCCAGGCCACAAAAATTTATGTCAATTTGTGTGTGAATAACATTTCCTAAAACTTCAACTAGATACAGGTGCATCAATTACATTCCGCAATCGCAAAACTTATGAGCAGTTAGAATCGCCGCGCCTTTCTCGCGTTAAAACATGGTTAAGTGCGTACAATGGTAATGACATTCCTGTACTAAGACAGTATTCTCTACCTGCAGTATACCGCTAGCAAATGCACACGGTGACATTTCACGTGCTTCAGTCTTAGAAGGTGAGAATATTTTTGGTTTAGATTCTTTTGTTCTTTTTGATTTTACTATCCAAGATAATGTCTTAGTTGTGAACAATTTTGATGCTAAAGACAGTGAAGAAAGGTTGCTCAAAGACTTTCCAGATTTATTTTCTGCAGGATTAGGGAAAACTAAGGATTTCGCTACACACATTACTCTCAAGGAAAATGACAAACCAAAATTTTGTAAAGCTCGTGATGTACCGCTTGCTTTACGCGACAAAGTGGCACAAGAACTTCACACATTGCAAGAAAATGTTGCAATTGAACCAATACAAGCTAGCCAGTGGGCGAGTAATTTTTCCACAGCCGTCAGGTAGCATTCGTATTTGTGTTGATCTCCAGGCCACAGTGAATTCACAAACAGTTGTAGACAGTTATCCTTCGCCAAGACCAGAAGATTTAATGGACAGATTAGGTGCAGGAAAATATTTCTCAAAAATATATTTGCGCAATTTCTACCGTCAGCTGCCACTTGACGAAGAATCACAGAAAATTTATGTTGTCAATATTCATCTGGGCTTGTTTGAATATTTGCGTCTACCGTTTGGCAGTACATCTGCGCTCGCAATTTTTCAAAGAAATTTGGAACAGCTTACAGCTCGGGTGCCTTTTTGTGCAAACTACTTGGACGACATAGTTGTGTCAGGCCATACCCCAGAAGAACAAATTGAAATTTGAGGAAATTATTTCACGTTTTGTCAGATGCAGGTATGAACTGTCGCTTCGACAAGTGTGTGTTTTTCAAACCGTAACTGCAGTATCTAGGGCACTTGATAAACAGTCAAGGTGTGCAACCCCAGGCAATCATATTTGCTTGCCATTCGAGCCTGCTAACACCAAAAAATTGTGATAGAATTACAGTTCGTCTTGCGAAAGTTAACGAACTATATTAGGTTTATTCCTAATGCAGCACAAATTGCAGCTTCGATGTATCGACTACACCGTACAAATGTTCGTTTTGTTGGAGAAAAGAAATCCAACGCGGATTTCAACAGTTAAAAGATGCATTGCTCAGTGATCGCTGTTTGGTGCACTTCGATCTGGAAAAACCAGTTCTTTTGCAAGTTGACTCGTCATCATTTGGTCGAGGAGCAGTACTGTCACATAGGCATGGTGTTACAGACCGTATCGATAGCGTTTGCATACACTTTTGACAGACACGCAGTGCCATTATTTTGAAATTTAGAAGCAAGCTTTAGCAATAGTGTATGGTGTCACAAAATTCCATCACTACTTGTATGGGAGAAAGTTCTATTTAATAACTGACCACAACCCTTTCCAGTCATTGTTTCATCCTGCCAAGCCGATTCCTCCTCGCACGGCAGACAAATTGCAACACTGGGCATTGTTCTTATCACAGAATCAGTACGAGATTGTTTACACACCCACAACTCGCCATGGAAATGCCGACACACTTTCTCGTCTTCCGATTGGCCCTGATAAAGACCTTGGTGCTTCTGAGCCGTCTTCTTGTCAGATAGATGTACAGTAAGATTGTTTGTTGCAATCCTTCCCATTGGACTAAAGGAAACTTGCTTGTGCCACGGAAACAGACCCTGATTTATGGATTTTGCTCCATTACATACGCACACAATAACCTCGTTCACGTCACATTCAAAATTCAGTCGTGCGTTGCTCTTTTGCTAGAAGAAATGAACTTTCAGTCCATAGAGGTGTCATCCAAGATTCAAATGACAGTGGACAATCGCGTGTGTTGATTCCGCGACGTTTGCAGAAAGAAGTATCGCACTTACTTCGCCAAGAACATTGGGGAATTGTTCTCACTAAGCAACTGGCACGACAACACTGTACTTGGCAGGGTATGGACGCCCATATAGACCAGATGACATCACAGTGTTCAGTCTGCGCTACCAACAAGTCCGCCCCACCTCAGAAATTTTTTGCATGGCCAAAAGCAGATTCACCATGGCAACGAGTACATATGAACTATGCTGGTCCCTTCTGGAACACTAAGCGGCTTATTGTGGTTGATGCTATCAGTGGTTATCCATTTGCAGTGCCAATGTCTTGTACGACTTCTAGTAGCACGATTAGGGAGTTGTCCACAATTATTTGTCTGGAAGGTCTCCCTGAACTGATAGTCTCTGACAGCGGCCTTCAGTTCACATCGCAAGAATTTTGTTCCTTTTGTGAACGCAATGGAATTCAGCATGTTACCAGTGCACCGTTTCACCCGCAGTCAAACGGCGCTGTGGAACGCTTCTTCCGGACATTTAAGCAGCAGATGTCCAAACTCGGTTCGGAGCACTCACGGGAGGCAGCTTTGCAACCCCCACCCCCACCCCTCCTACACCCCTCAGCATCATTCAGTTCACTCATCTTCTCTTCTCTTTACTACTTGATCTTTCTTCTTTGGTTATATATCCTCTCTGGCTTGGCTCAGTACGCACATGCAGTATCTCTGACGTCCACACTCCCGAAACACCACCTTCATGACCTAGGTCGTGAACTACCTTTCCCTTCTGTTCCCATCTTTCTTCTTTCTTTCTCTGCCACCTGATGAAGGAACTGTGGTCCGAAAGCTTGTCCTTTTTTGTTGCTTTTTTCTATTTCTTCATTTGTGTTACTATCGGCGGTAAAGCACAAAGGTAAGTACTGGCCAGCCATTCTATCTCGTTTGAACAATATTTATCATCTTTGAGGATAATTTTCAACATCAATCGTAAAATAAATAAATAAATTGATTCCATCACAATTAAAAGAGTTCGGAGTATTTCCGCACCTGACTTTAACTACTTCGCCAACACGACCACAAAGACTGAGACAAGACTGAGAGATTTTAATGCAGCGAGAAACAAAGACTGAGACAGCGAGTAGCTATTCTGCGGAACTATTTATACTACTATTTGCAACAAAAGATGACTTTGAATTGTGGTGTTTAGACGCGGTTATTCTGTGATTTTACTATTCCGTAACTTCAAAGATATTTTGATTTTACTGGAATTTTTGAAAAAAAAAATGTGAAAATTTTGCCTCTTACAAAATTATTAAGACTGAAATTGACTGAAAATGGCTAGTTTATGCGATGATTGCGATGTAGTGTACATAGGCCCCCCAGATGTAGTTCGTTTACTTTGGTTACGAAATATATCTATTACCCCCAACACGAAATGGCAATACACCTCATTAAAACTGAGTAGCCTTCTACAAAAAAGAAAAGAAAAAAAGAAAAAGGAAAAAATTGGATTTTGCTAACATGACCCCATGAAATATTCTATCATGACACTGACACGTATATACAAAATACAGTACATGTTATTTCGTGTTAAATATTTCAAATTAATAAAATGATATTTAAGTCTTAAATATTTTAAATGAAACATTAACATAAAGCATAACTGACATTCAATATATACATCACAAATATTCTACATCTACACCTACACACATACTCCGCAATACACCGTAAGGTGCGTGGCGGAGGGTACACTGTACCACTACTAGGCATTTCCTTTCCTATTCCACTCCCAAATAGAACGAGGAAAAAAAGAATACCTATATGCCCCGTACGAGCCCTATTTTCTCTTGTGTTTGTGATCACTAAGCGAAATGTAAGTAGGCGGCAGCAAGATCGTACTACACTCACCTTCAAATTCCGGCCCTCTAAATTTCTTCAACAGAAATTCACGAAAAGAACGTAGTCTTACCTCTAGCGATCCCCAATTGAGTTCCCGAAGCATTTCCGTGACACTCGTGCATCGGTCGAACCTGCCAGTAACAAACCTAGCTGCTCGCCTCTGAACTGCTTCTATGTCTTACTTTAATCTGATCTGCTGCGGTTCCCAAACACTTGAGCAATACTCAAGACGTGGTCGTACAAGCGTTTTATACGCGGTCTCCTTTACGGATGAAGTACATCTTTCCAAAATTCTCCCAATAAACCGATGTCGGCTGTCCGACTTACTTACAACTGTCCTTACATGTTCGTTCCATTTCATATCGGTCTGCAATGTTACGCCTAGATATTTGAACGAAGCTCACTACTAATGCTGTATTCGAATATTGTGGGATTGTTTTTCCTACTCATGCGCATCACCTTACATTTTTATATATTCTTCACACCAAATAGAAATTTTTTCTAAGTCATCCTGTATGCTATTACAATCAGTTAAAGACGACACCCATACACCACAGAATCATCAGCAAACAGCCGCAAATTACAAGTTAATCTGTCCATCAGATCATCTATATAGATAGATAATAATAGCGGTCCTATCACACTCCCCTGGGGCACGCCTGACGATACATTCCTCTCTGCTGTACACTAGCCGTCGAGAACAACGTACTGCGTTCTATTACTTAGGAAGTCTTCCAGCCAGTCACAAATTTGTGAACCTGTTCCATAAGCTCGTATCTTCGTTAGCAGCCCGCAGTGTGGCGCCGCGTCGAACGCCTTTTTGAAGTCGAGAAAAACACAATCCGTCTGTTGCCCTTTATCCATGGCTCGCAAGATGTCATGTGAGAAAAGGGCAAGCTGAGTTTCGCATGAACGATGTTTCCTAAGCCCGTGCTGATTCATAGAAAGAAGCTTTTCCGTCTCAAGGAAATTTCCTATATTCGAACTGAGAATATGCTCCAAAATTCTACATGAACCTGAAGTCAACGATATTGGCCTGTAATTGTGAGAGTCAGTTCTCTTTCCTTTCTTAGATACGGGACTCACATGCGCTTTTTTCCAATCACTAGGAACTTGGCGCTGAATTAAAGATTCGCGATAAATGCAAGCTATCATGTAAAACTTTACGAAGAATAAACCTCATTTTTGGGTCAACAGAATCTTCTCCTTTCTGATTTCGTCAAACGATGCCCACACCATCCACTCATCCTAGCACACGAGGTTAATGGATGTTCCTGAAAAATTTATATATTTCTTGTTTTTGTGATCGGAAAATTAAGTCGACAGAAATAATCATTGATTCCCCTTTACTGATTCGTATTATTCAATTCAATGCGTTCATATTAAAGCTGAAAGGATAAAAAAACTATCCTAGTAAGGGCAAGGGGAATCATGGTCCTTTATTATTGTGTTGTTGTGTAATTGAGCTACACTTGCTCCTACCACTACGTATAATTAGTGTCTCTGTACTCTGAAAAATATTTTGTCTTCTTCCGACGAGTGCAGCCGATGTGTTGCGTTGCCGTCGGTACTGGTGTTACTGTAACTGGCCCCCCAGGGTCTGTCTTGGTCTTGATCAGCGAATTATTATTATTTATAATTATCAGCAAATGACAATCAAAAGCGCTCATTCATGCAACAAAATGTACAAAATATTATAGTATTTATCATGGTAAAGTACCCTGAAAACGTACAAACACTCTGGTGATTAGTTCCGCAACATTGAGTGCACTTTTCCTTCTATGTTTCAATTTCTGTCACTTCATGTGGTGTTGCTAGTAGTCTCAAGTGTCCTGTTCGACTGATGAAACAGTGCGACTGGCACTGACAGCTGCATTTCACACACCACAGACTGTTTAAACCGTCATGTATTCTACACGTCTCTGTCATACACAATAGATTAATATTTGTCACATTTTCGGTACATTATGGTCACATTAAGACACAAGGATCACGTTCACTGATTTAATGGGTGTTGATCACTGATTCATGGCAGTTTTATCATCACTAGGTCACAATCAAACGCTGTGCTGTACAGTTTAATCGACGTAATAGTTAATGAAATAGGCTGCTGATCGCTGTATCTCTGACAGTCTTATCAAGCACGTTGGATGACAAAATTCAATAAAATTTCCATTCAGCAATTAAAATTATATCAGTCACACTAATGTTAATGGAAACATATTTAATTACAATGAAATGGGGTCATGTTTCGTTTCGGACTAGCATCTTTACTGCAGTTTGCCTTTATCAAATTATTTTAAAGCAAATAAAGCTACTCCCGATTACGAAGATTTTAAATTTCCCTCGGAAATGTTCGCTACTATTACGGAATTGTCCCTAAAATGTTAATCTATCGGGAATCTTGCACTATAATTTCATCTGTTTGATTTGATTTTTCCAGGGAAGCCAAAACAGTCTTGGTCCAACCCGCCACTGCCCGCACCGAAACTAAGTTTATTGTGCGGTATTGCTCCCTGTATATCTAGTAAAGCCAACCAATGCCCTTGAACAGTGCAAGGAGTCCCTTTACCAGTTCTTTATTAGACACAATTTCTGGTTGTCCCAAATATTCTGTGCCTTTTATTCTCCAATGCAATGCATTCGAAGATTAGATGTGATGCAGTTTCATCACCGTCATCACAGATCCTACATTTAGGGTCCTCTTCTGTTATTCTGTTTTTTGAACTTCCCATGGCCTGTCAGCAATCCAACCATGAGTCTAATCTCTCTCCTGTTCAGACCCAGGATTGCAGAGCTTCTTTTAAAACATGGCTTTGGCATCATTACCTTGCCATGTTTTCATTGATGGACTTTGGTCCAATATTCTACGTGCTGTCTTCTGAGCCATTTACGTAGCTCAAATTTGATTATTGCCTTGGTGATTGTGAGGACAGGTTACGGTCCAATAAATGGAGCCTCTGCCCCCATCCTGGCTAATCTGTCAGCATGTTCGTTGCCACTGATCGCCGAGTGGCCAGGGACCCACAATAGGTTTACTCTATCGCTTTCCCCTAGCTCCACCAGAACCCTGTGACATTCTGCAACAATTTTAGACCTTGTTGCAGGAGCTGCCAGTGATCTCAGGGCTGCCTGGCTGTCTGAATAGATATAGATGCTACGATCTTTGTAGCACCTACGCAAATTCTCCTCCACACACGCCCTGATGGCAGTGATTTCGGCCTGGAATACTGAGGCCAGTTTTCCTACAGAGATGACGCCCTCCAGTCTTGGCTGCACCCCATATACCCCAGACCCAACATCTTGGTCTGATTTTGACCCGTCAGTGAACCAGACAATATCCCCCGTACGGTGTCGAACTATTTTCTCCCACTACTCCCTACTTCCAATTGTTATATTGAAAGGCTTGTAGAAGCAGTATGGGGTTATAATATAGTCGGCTGGCATTTCCCCAACCTTTCCTATATTTATCACACTCACTATTTTAGTGTGTGATTCAGGATATCCTAAAGAGTTCCAGTTGTTGCCAGATTTGAGTCTGTATGCACCAGCCGCTGCCTCCATCTTGACCCAAAGGTGTAATGGGGCATATCCAGCATGGTTTCCATCCCAGCAGTTGGTGTGCTGCTAATTCCGCCTGTTATGGCTAAGCAGGCTAATCTCTGCACCTTACCAAGCTCCTTAGCAGCAACCTGCTGTTATACCTACTTCCACCACACGACCGCCCCATTGGTGATCCTGGGTCTAATCACTGTGGTGTATATCCAGTGCGTACCCTTGGGGCTCAGGCCCTAATTTTTGCCACAAGCTCTCCTGGTACTCACAAGAGTACCTTTAGCCTTGGAGCAAATATTCCTGATGTGAGGGGTCCATGTCATTTTCTCATCTAGGGTAACCCCTAGATATTTCACTGTCCCCTTCACAGGTAGCGCTTCATTGAAAAGCTTTAGATTCTAACTTGAATGTTGTATATGCTTCTTTGTGAATGGTACAACAACAGTCTTCTTAGGACTAACCCTCAGATCCTGTTTTCTGCACCAGTCTTTCACAATGTCCAATGCACCTTGTGCCATATTCTTTACTGTGTCAGCAAATTTGCCAAGTATTACTATGACAAGATCATCTGCGTATCCTTGGCAAAAGTACTGCCTAGAGTTTAATTATCCAATGAGATCATTCACCACTAGATTCCACAATAAAGGGAAAAGAACTCCTCTTTGTGGGCAACCCCTACTGGTGTTGATTACCATTTTTTCATTCATCATGGTACCTTCTACCTTTCTTCCACTGAGCATGGCCCTAGTCCACCTACATATAGTGGTCCGTGTTCCTAGCTGTGCATTCATTTCAACAAATAAAAACTGATCACTTAATAGCTAGACACATGTTTTTTAAAATTTATATGCATATACAAGCATAAAATTTTCTTTTAGCTTTCGATAAATTCATTATTATGCAGCAGAAGGCTGCTTAATTTTCATTTAATTACTTTTCAAATATAAAGTAGTGAAGCTCCATTCAAGCGTTTATTATGAATTAAATTTTACTTTCAAAAATCTCACTACGATTTAAGTAATATTAAATCATGAGTATTTACACCAACGGTTAAATATTATAGCGGTCTGAAATAAGATCATGTTCACTAGATGACAATAACTTAATTCTAGTATGTACACATTAGAGCTGGGCAGAAATAACGATAACTGATAAAATACTCGGTTATTCATAAGGAGCCTTTATTGTAAAAACCGATCGTCAAATACTGGTAGGTATCGAAATATCTGTGCGTAGCGCCATCTGGTCACAGAAATGGGTGGTAATCAGTGATTCGACCACAGTGTCGACCAGGGTCCTGTCCAAATTCGTGTTAGTTCTACATTCCATGGAATTAACCGCCTAAGAATCATGGGTAATAACTGTTTAGCCGATTGTCCATCTGTTGGTGGAAGTATGTACTACGTTCTCATGGAAAATTTGTATATAACTACATAGAGTGACCATTCGGAATTCGTGATACTATGATAACCGTAGATACTGTAAGTACTATTGAGTATTGGAAACCAGTAGAAATATCAGTGGCAGTTATCGGAATGCCAGTATAACGACGAAGATAACTGCCATACTCTTTACTCAGTAGTCAGTACTGAGTATTGAAGAGAAGTAACCGTTGCAATTTCCGCTTCCGCCCCCCTCCCACCAAAGAAGAACTCACCGTCCCTGTCCGTCCCACTGATCCCCCAATCCCCGCTAATAACTCCTTATGCCCTCCCCCCACAGCAGAGAACATCATCCGGTTCCTGACTATTGTTCTCCAAAATATCCACCCTTTCCAGCGCCCTCACACCCTCCACCAAGTCTCCCTGGCCGCTCGCTCCCTCTTCAACCTTGATTTTAAGACTACAACCTCCCAAAATCACATCCACTTCACCTTCTCCCGAACCGACCGTCCTCACACCCTAGTTTAGTCCCCACACCCGCTCCCTTTTCCTCTCCCTCTCCCCACCTTTCAACCTCATTATGGCGCAGCAACGATTTAATATCCTGTACTCCAATATTCGCTCCCTTCCCACCAATAAGCTCCTCCTGATGAACACCTTAAACCAACACCACGTGGATGCCTTTCTCCTCAACGAAACCTTCCTCCTCCCTCACATACATGTCAGTACCACACCCTATATCCTACACCGTCACGACTCTCCCCATCCCCCTGCATGAGGTGGAGTGGCTTTCGGCCATCTCCGACACCACCCAGTTCGGCCACATCCCCACATCCCCCTTATGAACATCTCATCCACACCCTCTTCCTCCCTTCCCTCACTGTCACCTGTGCTACTATTTATATCCGCTCCCATGTTCCCATCCCTTATGACTTCCTTGCTCACATTGATAGCACCTTCACAACCTACGTGGTCGCCGCTGATCTCAATATCCACTCCCGCTCTCCTGCCGAACTCCGTCAGTGCCATCAGTTCATTCCTACCATCAATGGCGACATTGTCCCACTCCCACGCCACACCCGACCCTGTAGCAACACCACCCCTGATATCGTCATTGTCTCTCCCAATCTCCTTGGGCGCATCACCGCCGACGTTCTTGACCCCATAGGCAGTGATCACGACCCTGTTCTCCTTACCCTCCTTGGGCGCATCACCGCCGACGTTCTTGACCCCATAGGCAGTGATCACGACCCTGTTCTCCTTACCCTCACACACAATGTCCATCGCCCACAGAATCCTCGCCCACCTCCATCTACTACTCCATGACTACTCCCGAGCAGACTGGGATGCCTTTCGCCTCTCCATCACCCATCAGGTCGAAAGCCACCATCTCCCCCTACACTCTCCCGATGATATCGACCAAGCTGCCTCCTTCCTTCAGCAGACCTTGTCTGATGCTATCCATTCGCACATCCCTACCAAAGCTGTCCAGCCGCACCGTCCCACACTCCCTCCACAGGCTGTCCTTCTTCTGTGGGAATCCCGCCGCCTGTACCGCTCCTTCCTGCGAACCCGTGACCGGGATACACTCCTCCGCCATCGGCAACTCCAGCGACACGTGCGCAGCCTCCTGACTGCCAAAAAACGCCGGGACTGGCATCAGACAGTGACACGGCTTAATGCCCACCTCCCAATCAACTCGTCTCGGTATTGGAACGCCTTCCACCGCCTCACTGGATCGAAACCTATGCCCACATACCCTCTCCTCCACCTTGACCAGCCCCTTCCTGATAATTCCAGTAAGGCCAACCATTTTGCCTCTTTCCTCTCTGATGTGTTCTCCATCCCTGAAAATCCTAACTTTGATTATTCCTTGTTCCCAGATGTCCATGAAAAAACCGATGTCTCCATCCCACCCCTGGCTCCTGGCTTCCATTACCTGGGCCACATCCCCCCATCGGACATTAACAACCCCATCACTGTACACGACATACAATTAATACTGAGCACCAAACGCAACACAGCTCCCGGCCACGATCGCATCACATACCGCCACCTCAAAGAATGTCCCCTCCCTTTCCTCACCACTCTTGCTTCCCTCTATACCACCATCCTCTACACTGGCTGCTACCCCCGCCTGTGGAAAATCTCCCGAGTCCTCATGTTCCTAAAACCCAACAAATCCCCCTCTGATGCCTCCTCCTACCGCCTGATTTGCCTCACCCCAGTGTTCAGCAAGGTCTTCGAATCCATTCTGTCCCGTCGCATCCATCACCACCTCCACCTCCACCGCCTTCTCCCCGACACCCAATGTGGCTTTCGTCCTTCCTTCTCCACTGACGACCAACTCCTTCGACTTACGCAACTCCTTTCCCTCCAGCTAAATTCCCGTCGTGCCGCCATCTTTGTGTCCTTAGACCTCGAATGGGCCTACGATCGGGTCTGGCACTCTGGCCTGCTCTTCAAACTCCAAACCTATGCTCTTCCCATCAACCTCGTCCGGGTCATTGCCTCCTTCCTCTCCGACCGCCCCACCTATGTTATCGTCCACAACACCGACTCCCGTCTTCTTTATCCCTCTGCTGGTGTGCCCCAAGGCTCTGTCCTTTCTCCCCTCCTGTACCTCCTGTATACCTCGGATATGCCTAAGCCTGCCCCTCCCGTACACCTTTTCCAATATGCTGACGACACCGCGTTCCTTGCCTTAGCTCCCACCCTTGCCCGTTCCAACCGCCTGCTCCAAGAACACCTTGACCTCTTTGCCGCTTGGTGCAACCAGTGGCTCCTGTCTATAAATCCTACCAAAACCCAGGCGATCATCGTAGGTCGTACAACCCGTTCCTTCCATCCCCGAGATTTTTATCTGACCCTCCATAACCGTCCCATTCGTCTCACCCCTACCCTAAAGTACCTGGGCCTCACTATTGATCGCACCCTCTCCTGGACTCCCCATCTACGCGCTATCCAAGAAAAAGCCCACTCCCGCCTCCGCCTCCTCAAACTCCTTGTTGGCCGAACATGGGGCCTCAACCCTTCTACCATCCTCTATACCTACAAATCCCTCATCTGCCCAGTCCTCTGTGTCGCCCATCCCGCCTGGATTTCCGCTCCCCCATCCTTCTACAAATCTCTGGAGATACTGGAACGCCATGCCCTCCGCCTCGCCTTCCGTATCCTACTTTATCCCCCTTCCCCCACGCGGATCCTCTATGATCTCATTACTTTCCCCAGACTCGTTCTCTTTATTGAAAATCTCCACCTCCGTTACATATCCCGCATATCAGATCCGCCTAATCCTCTAGTCCATCCCCTCCTCTCTGCACCTGGTACATTGCCGCACCTCCACCACTGTATTCCCCCTGCTCTCCACTTGTCCACCCTCCGGATCCTTTCCCGTGGCAACTTCCGTACCCTCCCCCTCCCGGATGATGCCCTCCGACCTGACATCTACCCTTCATACCAGCTTTGATCCTTCTCCTTGCTCCCTCTCCCCTTTCTCTCTCTGAGGGCCCCGACTATCCCTCCCTTCCTGTCCCTTCTCCCCTCCTCCGTCCCTCCGGTTCCTCCTCTTACCGCCCTCCCCATCCTTCTTCCCCGTGGCTTCCTGGGACATCATGCCCCCCGTCCCTTCCCTACCGGCTCTGTGGCTCCTCCCCACCCTCTCCATCTCCTTTCACCCCTTTTCCCCCCACACCACATCTTGAAATGCTGTCAGTGTCCCACCATCTACGGAACCTCCTTTGTGCTTCGAAAAGTGTGGTGTGTTTTAGTTAAATTGTTTTATCTTACAACAGTGGACGGCCAACCCGCAGCCGACACCATCAGGTTTTATTTGTGTATCTCTCGAAGTGTGTGTTGTGTTTTTTATTTTAACTCCAAATAGCGGACGGTCTCACCATGGCCGCTGCCCTATGCTCATTTTAATTGTGTGTGCGCGCCACTGACATTCGACCAACTGTTTTTATTCACCACTTTCGCCGTTCCAAGTGTTTTATGTCACCACTGTTTCCTCCATTTTATGTGCTTTGTTTTATCTCCATTTTAAATCTCCGTTTTATGTCTGTATTATCTCCAAAATTTTATCTCCGTTGTGTTTTTATGTTCTCCACTGACAAATTTTATTTCTGTAGGCCGAAGAGCGCCAGTGAGTGCTGTCGGCCCGCCCCTCTTTTAGGGGAATTGAAACGACAATAAAAAAAAAAAAAAAAAAAAAAAAAAGCAATTTCCGCTATCATTATTAGGAGTTGGAAATTTGCTCAAACAGACGATTATAACCTACTGCAGTAAAACGTCGAAACGGTTTAATAACACTACCGTTTAATAACGCTTCTTATTCTTAATTTGTCGTGTTCGTGCAACAGCTAGTTTTAATGAGCCGCACGAAATTATTATTTATACTAAAAATTACAGTAAGTATGTTAATAAAATAGTAATGTGACACATTTGGCTTCGTTACAGAACTTCATTTTGAACATATAAGTGCAATACCCCACAAAACCAGTATATGACGTGAGAAATATGCTTTCGTAAGCAATTTGAAATCTCTTGTACAATATTTGTGTCGACAGCAAGAAATGCTATAGGTTGTTTGTGAGTGTTATTCAAACATGTTCATCTCATTTGTTCGACTTATTTAATGTTCACATTCATAAAAATAAGAAAATACATAGCGGTACGTACCTACATTCTGTTTATTAACACCTAAATGTCACCGTTTGGCGTGGTGCTGTAGATGTCAACAAGAAAAATGTTCACTATCAATAGGGCTAAATTATACTTGCGGCTTCAGAGGGGTAGTCTGCTAAGGATGGCAACGAAGTGTTCACTGTACGAGGATAATTAGTTTACCGACCGGATAAGAATACATGCAAGATCCTGTCATTATTGATGGAACAGGTACAGAACTAATAATTATTCACCCTCATTCTGTGTGGTTAAGCTTTCAAAGATCGTTGCCAACATCAGCACACTATACGTATCCTCCTGAGATAAGTAAAATTTTACGGTTTAAAAAGCAAAAGAACATCCTTGAAGAAAATAATTCTTATCGTATTAGATTGTCAGTGCATCGTTTCAGACTTTCAGTGTAGCTTACCTACCTAACAAATGAAGTGTCATACAGTGTGTGACCAATCTTAACATTACACAATCCGTTTTCAAAACAGTTTCGGCAATCTGCAATGCTACAGATGTCACCAGTTGGTGGTTATGATTGTATTAGTGAGGATTGAAGCATATACCTTCTGCTATTATTATTTAATGATAGCCAAATCCCTTTAATACATACATGTTTCTCCATTCTTGTACAACAAGAATTTGTACTCAAGACTGTAATTGGCATGTTTTCCCATTTTGTCCTTCCTCATATAATACTGTGATGTATTAAGAAATTCTCAGTATTACTGTGCAGTACAGTCAAGCTACAAAAACAAATTGAACATATACTTTTTAAAATTGTGTACCTTATTTAAGTGAGCATTCACTCCAGTAAGCAATTTCTTGAAATCACCGAGTTTCAGATTGTTGTCATGCATTGCAACTCCCCCTTATTCTGAATGGTATTCATGAGAGCAGTTAATAAACATAGGAGGAAAAATGACATTATTCCTTCTATTAAACCAAGAGATATTGTACAGCTCTGCAATATTTGTGTCAGAATTTAATGTGTTAATCATATTGGGATTGGGGGACAACATGGTAAATCTCAATTTAAAAAATGCTGTATATCTTGATATAACTGTGAGGAATATCATAAAGAGTACTAACTCCTATGTAGTAGGCCTACACATCTATGAGGTACTGTAAAAAATACTGGGATGCATTGTGTTAAATTTTAGGGACATAAAGTATACCAAAATATATGTGAAGATGACCTAAAATTGTAAGCAGTCTTCAAAAATCTCAGAACACACTTTATGTCTGGTTGTTTGAGCACATCACTGTTACACACAAAGCTGTACAATGACATATTCACACTTAGGACACAGGCTGTGTATGGCAAATTTAGCATGTTATGGAGGCATACTGTGAATGAATGAAAGCTGAGTTTGTAGAGAATATGAACAGAGAGGAAGAGTAGTGATGTGGATCTACGGTGGAACAGCTGACTTGTGTTACTAATACCTAAGTACAGGACTTTGGCTTAACAACAACTAGGTTCTAAAGACTCTCATTTCATGGCCTCATAAGCTCACAAGCAAACTGTTGCCTCCCAATGTAGTCTCTTGTGCTTTACTCCAGATCAGCCTATTGCCATAACTAAGTTTTTGAAATTTCGTATTTTTCGGTACCATTTGACTATCATACTAATAGATGCGCCACCGACATTTGCACTATGAAAAAGATCAGTGCGGTCCACTCTAGAATTTAGCATAAAATGGGCAATACTGAAGGGACTGATACCAACTGTCTGCTTTGACCTATCATGTCAATTAGGCTGACATACCAATGGAAGAAATATGGGAAGCAACATTCCAAAACACAAAACAATACTCAAAAAATAAAACTGTATAGTACGCAAAAAAAACTCCTTTTTCTTTGACAAGCTGTTGCCATTACAAATAATGCTTCAAGTGTTTTGTGACTTTTTTTATTAAAACGTGGGGTTCGGGTGGGAGGATGGAATGGATAAATGTAAATTGATCAGTTTTTATTGTAAAAAGTAATGTCACATTCGCCACAAAGAACATGATCAAGTCAAACAGCAGGGATCAAAGCGAGCTTCAGTTGACTCTAAAAATGTAGTTACCTTTGGTACACTTAAAACAACCACTCATATGAAGCTTACGCATCAATTATCATTCCGTAGCGTTTTGCTTAGCGAAATGCTGAATGTAACAACATTGGGGGCTTGGATAAACATAGTTATTTACTCTCACACTTAAAATTGACGCTGTCGTTAATTGAAGAAAATTTTGTAGAAATCAAACCGTTTTTCAAACGGAACATTCAGTTTCCTTAAACAGAATATCTTATAGAAGAATACACGAAACTATAAGCCTAGCATTACGTCTACTTTTGTGTTGAATATCAAGATCCTTCATTTATCAAAGCACCGTTAACAATTTTAACTAGAATATTCAGTTTACACACGTTATTTAAGCACGTCTTTAATAATACACATTTATTTACATACACTTTTTATTGGTGCTTCGAGAAATAGGCCTACTTTTGCGGTAGCAACGAATAACCTGTATACAGTACACATAATATTTTATTAGACACAAATAACCCTTCGTATATCAGCTGAAATATAATTGATAATTGGTTTTCTATGTTTATGGCAAGATTCAGACAATATTCTTGCCATTACATATTGCCCACAGTTTTAATTACACTATACTGATAGATTCCACTAACATCATTATTAGTACTGAGTAGAAATAACAATAACTGCTCTTTATTCGTACTACACAGTATTTCTACCTAGTATCAATGACTGCCAGTCTCGCTACCTAGTAGAAATAACGGAATACTCATAACGATAACTAAACAGCGTCGCTACCTAGTAGAAATAACGAAATACTCATAACGATAACTACGCAGTATCGCTACCTAGTAGAAATAACGAAATACTCATAACGATAACTGCACAGTGTTGCTACTGCGCATGCACGGGCTCCGCCTGTTGCAGCTACAAACTCCAGCTCGAATGCCTATGTTTCGTGGTTTGGCCATCTGTAGCGCTAGTTGACTTAATTGTTCTCTCGGCTGTGTGGATGAAACGTTTATGATTTAAATAACGACCAAATGTAAACAATGCTATAAATTGTCTAATTCCGAGAAAGGTTAAGAATTCTAACTCATTAATTTCATAGGAAGAGTCTGCAATGTGTCCACTGTGCAAAAGTAGGTCTGGTGCTAGAAGTTTTTCGTATATAAAGTTGCTTACACGTTAGGAGCAATGAATATGAAATCTATTTGTATGTATTTAAAAAGAAACAGCGGTCAGTTGTTTCTTTGAAAATTGCACAGGGCAAACTTTTTATAGTAGGCCAATCACTAATAGTAACCCACAGTTGTTGGATTTTGTAATACGAACCTTGTACGGAAGAAGCAAAATTTAATTTTTAAAGTGAGCTACTACTTTTGATATCATTACATATACGTAAATGTCAGATATCTGCTGAAAAATCCCTAAATAGAATAAAATAATACTACAATATATTAAATTTTCACGAGACTGCTATGTACCGCCCATTTAAAAGAATAACCAGAATTTCGCACTACCTTTCTTCAAGGAAAAGGAACGAGCTGCATTACAAAACACTTTGCACATGTGCTGGTTTATCTATTTCGTGCACGGTTATTAAACGCTTTCGAGTCGGTGAGAAGAATTTCCTCTTACAGTCCGAATTTCGCAACTGGAACACCTTACTGGCAGTGATGTTTAGTTTGAAACGGGGGCGCCCGCAACTTGAACGCTTTAAAAGTGTCGCGCTGCGTTGTGCGAGGCCCTTAACTGTCGGGGGTTGAGTCTGCCTCTGGCATGAGTGTTTGTGACGTCCTTAGGTTAGTTTATCTCAGTTTAAGTAGTTAGTAAGCTATGGACTGATAACGAAACAGTTGAGTCCCATAGATTTACAAACATTTGAACATTGCTTAAGCGTGGTTGCAACCGCAATTTGAATGAAGCTAGTATGTTTCAGCATCGCCATCAGGGAGTTAATTCGAGAAATAATGGGCAGTTATTTAAATCCTTTAAAATTAACTGATAGAAAAAAACGATAACCGTTATAACTGATATGGGAGAATAACCGGTTTGCCCAGCTCTATTGAGTAGAAAGAACGATAACTGCCCGTTATTTGTACTACACAGTATTTCTACGTAGTATCAATCTCGCTACCTAGTAGAAATAACGGAATACTCATAACGATAAATACACAGTGTCGCTACCTAGTAGAAATAACGGAATACTCATAACGATAACAGCAGTGTCGCTACTGCGCGATTGCGCATGCGCGGCCTCGGCCTGTTGCAACAACAAAATCCAACACGAACGCGTATGTTTCGTGGTTTGGCCACCTGTAGCGCTAGTTGACTCAATTGTTCTCTCAGCTGCGTAGATGAAACGTTTTTTATGTAAATAATGAAGCACAACAACATCATAAATTTTTTATGCTTAGCACTATCCTTTTTTTTTCTGCTGATTTTGATTCGTACTGTGTAATGTTTTATAGGTTATACGGTCTACATCACTGAAAATGCCATATGGAAAAAGGAAAACACTGGTGGTATTTGTGTGTGTGTGTGTGTGTGTGTGAGTAAGAGGAGGTACTACTTTATAATTTCAAGCTGATTACAGTGAGAGAGAGGCAGTTAAATCACAGAAATCGCCTGCATTACATACGGTACGTAAATGTTTGACCATCTCGAGAAATAGCCTTCTCAATAACCGTCATGTAACGCATAACAGCATGCAGATATATTTCAGTGTTTTATTAATCAAGTAATAGATATCTAAAAACATCAATTATATTGAATGAAATTATGTCAAATTGTTAAACAAAGCTCCGAATAAGTAAGGACAACAGTTTCCCCTGAATATCCTGTTTGCCTTTACATTTTTTGACTAAAGGAAAAGGCATATATTTTTGCCATGAATTTCGCCATTGACTGTTGTTAATTATCTGCTATTTAATGTCAGTGTTGATAAACTAAAATGTTGTTCATGACCAAACGTAAACAATGGTGTAAATTGTCTAATTCCGAGAAAGGTTAAGAATTCTAACTCATTAATTTCATTGGAAGAGTCGCCGATGTGTCCACCGTGCAAACATACAGCTGGTCCTAGAGGTATTTTGTACATAAACTAAGTTGCTTACACGTTAGGAGCAATGAATATGAAAACTATTTGTATGAATGTAAAAAGAAAGAGCAGTCAGTTGTTTCTTTGAAAATTGCACAGGGCAAACTTTTTATAGTAGGCCAATCACTAATAGTAACCCACAGCTGTTGGATTTTGTAATAAGAACCTTGTACGGAAGAAGCAAAATTTAATTTTTAAAGTGAGCTACTACTTTTGATATCATTACATATACGTAAATGTCAGATATCTGCTGAAAAATCCCTAAATAGAATAAAATAATACTACAATATATTAAATTTTCACGAGACTGCTATGTACCGCCCATTTAAAAGAATAACCAGAATTTCGCACTACCTTTCTTCAAGGAAAAGGAACGAGCTGCATTACAAAACACTTTGCACATGTGCTGGTTTATCTATTTCGTGCACGGTTATTAAACGCTTTCGAGTCGGTGAGAAGAATTTCCTCTTACAGTCCGAATTTCGCAACTGGAACACCTTACTGGCAGTGATGTTTAGTTTGAAACGGTGGCGCCCGCAACTTGAACGCTTTGAAAGTGTCGTTCTGCGTTGCGCGCGGCCGTTCGCTGTTGGGGCTTGAGTCCCACCTCGGGCATGGGTGTTGTGTTGTCCATAGGTTAGGTTACCTCAGTTTAAGTAGTTTGTAAGCTACGGCCTGATAACCAAACAGTTAAGTCCGATAGATACAAACATTTGAACATTGCTTAAGCGTGGTGGCAACCGCAACTCGAATGAAGCTAATATGTTGCAGCATCGCCATCTGGGAGTTAATTTGAGAAATAATGGGCAGTTATTCGTAATCGTTAAAATTAACTGACAGAAAAAAAATAGCGATAACTGTTATATGGGGAGAATAACCGTTTTGCCCAACTCTAGTACACATAAGACGCACAATATTCAAGACACATATATTATGTCAGTCTATTATTTTGTGTGCGTGAAAGTCATATCACTGTCACGCATCTCCTGTCCTTTAGATTTCGCGCATTGCGCTGCCAACTTTACGGCACAACTCTAGTCAGCCGCTTAATGCAATTTTACTGACTCTTTACTGTTAAGATGCTTAGCGCTGCCAACTATAGCGCAACACTACGTCAGTCCTGAAGTAAATTGTTACCTTGTCCAACTTCTTCCATGATACAACATTACTATAGTTACCAATATCATGAAAGTCAGTTATTAGAAATTCAACTGAATCACTAACTGTCGTCGTACTATTTTGAACGTCATGTAGACATATCACACACTTTGTCACGTCATTGCGACTTGCAATAAACATTACATGTACACATTATTAATCACTAATTACTACAAAATACGTACTACTACACAAAGCACATTATATATATATATTGGTGTTATGGTCTTCAGTCCGGAGACTGGTTTGATGCAGCTCTCCACGCTACTCTATACTATACGCTTCTCTTGGTCTCCCTCTATGATTTTTACCCCACATACTTCCCTCCAATGCTAAAGTTGTGATTCCTCGATGTCTAAGAATCTGTCCCACCATGCGATCCCTTCTTTTATTCAGGGTATGTCTGAAATTCCTTTTCTCACCAATTCTGTTCAGTAGCGGTTCATTAGTTATGCGATCTACCCACCTAATCTTCAGCATTCTTCTGTAACACCACATTTCAAAAGCCTGTATTCTCTTCCTGTCCGCACTGCTTATCGTCCATGTTTCACTCCCTACAAGGCAACACTCCACACAATTGCCTTCAGAAAAGACTTCCTTACACTTAAATTAATATTCGATGGAGCAAATTTCTCTTTTTCAATAATGCTTTTCTTCCCGTTGCCATTCTGCATTTTATATCCTCTGTACTGCGACCATCGCATGTTTTTTTACTACCCAAGTAACAAAACTCATCTATCACCTTCATTGTTTCGTTACCTAATCTAATTCCTTCAGCATCGCCTGATTGTCTAAGACCGCATTCCATTATTTTTGTTTTGCTCTTGTTAATGTTCATTTTATACTCTCTCTTCAACACACTGTTCATTCCATTCAACTGCTCTTCCAGGTCCTTTGCTGTCTCTGACAGAATTACAATGTCATCAGCAAAACGCATTGTTTTTATTTCTTCCCCCTGAACTTTAATTCCTATTCCAAATTTTTTCTTGCTTTCCTTCACCGCCTGCTCGATGTACAAATTGAATAACATCGGAGAAAGGCTACATCCCTGTCTTACTCCCTTCCCAACTGATGCTTCCCTTTCATGCCCTTCGAGTCTAATAACTGCGGTCTGGCTTTTGTACAAGTTGTAAATAACTCTCCTTTCCCTGTATTTTACCCCTGCTGACTTCAGGATTTGAAAGAGTGTATTCGAGTCAACATTGTCAAAAGCCTTCTCCAAATCTACAAAAGCTAAAAATGTTGGTTTGCCTTTCCTTAATCTATTTTCTAAGATAAGACGTAAAGTGAGTATTGCCTCCCGGGTTCCTACGTTCCTCCTGAATCCAAACTGATCTTCCCCGAGGTCAGCTTCTACTAGCTTTTCCATTATCATGCAGATAATTCTTGTTAAAACTTTGCAACCATGACTTATCAAACTGATGCTTCTGTAATTTTCACACCTGTCTGCACCTCTCAGTATAGTATTTCCTATTTCATCTTGATCTACTTCCTCTTCCCTTCCTAAAACATCGTCTCTCAGTTTATTTCCTTTGTAGAGCTGCTCTATCTATTCTTTCCACCTTTCAGCTTTCCCTTCTTAGCTGAGAACTGGTTTCCCATCTGAGTTCTTGATATTCGTAGAGTTGCTTTTCTTGTCCCCAAATGTTTCTTTTATTTTCCTGTAGCGGTATCTACTTTTCCCCTTCTTATACATTCTTCTACAGATTTGCATTTGGCTTCTAGCCACTCCTGCTTAGCCATTTTGCACTTCCTGTCAATCTCATTTCTTAGTCGTCTGTACTCCATTTTGCCTGTTTCATTTACTGCATTTTTATATTTTCTCCTTTCATCAATTAAATTTAGTATTTCCTGTTATATCCAAGGAGTTTTTATAGGTCTTCCCTTTCTACCTATTTTGTCCTCTGCTATCTTCACTATTTCATCTCTCAATGCTACACATTCCTCTTCTACTGTTTTATTTCCCCCTGTTTCTGTCAATTGTTGCCTAAATGTCCCTCTGAAATTCTACAGAACTTCACGTTCCTTCAATTTATCTAAGTCCCATGTCCTTATTATCCTACCTTTCTTCAGTTTTTTCAGTTTCAGCCTACAGTTCATGACTAACAACTTATGGTCAGAGTCTATATCTGCCCCTGGGTATGTCTTACAGTTTATAACCTGGTTCCGGAATCTATGTCTTACCATTATAAAATCTATCTGATACCTTCTGGTGTCTCCTGGTCTCTTCCACGTATACAACCTTCTTTTGTGATTCTTAAACCACGTGTTTCTTACGATTAAATCATGTTACGTGCAAAATTCTACTAGGCGACTTCCTCTTTCATTCCTCCTTCCCAGTCCATATTCACGTACTATTTTTCCTTCTCTTCCTTTTCCTAGTACCGAATTCCAGTCTCCCATCACAATTAAGTTTTCCACTCCCTTAATTGTCTGAATAATTTCCTTTAGCTCCTCATATATTTCTTCGATATCCTCATCATCGGCAGAGCTAGTTGGCTTATAAACCTGTACTACTGTTGTCGGTGTTGGCTTGGTATCTATCTAGACAATGATAATGCGATCACTGTGCTGCTCATAGTAGTTTACCCGCATTCCTGTTTTCTTATTCATTATCAGTCCTACTCCTGTGATACCCTCTACTAATTTTGTATTTATAATCCTGTACTCACCTGACCAGAAATCCTGTTCATCCTGTCACCGAACTTCACTAATCCCCACTATATCTAACTTCAACCTATCCATTTCCCTTTTTAAATTTTCTAATTTTCCTACCCGATTGAGGGATCTAAAATTGCACGCTCCGATCCGTAGAATGCCAGTATTGTCTTTCCTGACGACAACATTCTCCTGAGTAGTCCCCGCCCGGAGATCCGAATGGGTGACTATTTTACCTCCGGAATATTTTACCCGAGAGGATGCCATCATCATAATTTCATATAGTAGAGCTGCATGTCCTCGGGAAATGTAACGGCTGTAGTTTCCCCTTGCTTTCAGCTGTTCGCAGTAACTGTGTGGCGAAGCCACATTAGCTGATGTTACAAGGCCAGCTTAGTCAATCATCCAGACTGTTGCCTCTGTAACTACTTCCCCCTGCGGGTTCGGGGGTAAGAATAGGCCCGCGGTATTCCTGCCTGTCGTAAGAGGCGACTAAAAGGAGTCTTCATACTTTTCGGCTTTCCGTCTGTGGTCCCCTATTTGGGTTTGACCCTCCATTTTTCAAAATTTTTTCAGAAGAGCGAACCAATTGGGGAAGGACACCTTACGTGGTGCTACATGTAATTCTCGTGCCATGCCATCCTACGCACCCATCATGGAATGGACTTGCGACTGCAGCTTCTATTCTGCCATCGGGTATGCCATCTCTTTTTCCATGCAAGTCGCGTCCATTGTGCACTGATGTCCCAGCACCCTCCATTGTGATGGTTTACATAGCACCAGAAAGCCCGCACGGTAGCCAGTCCGTTGTGGTGGGGTCGTCATATACCCTCTTGGCTGTAGCCCCCTGACAACGCAGGGATCGCTCTACCGATGCCAGAGCTGTAAGCTCCTCATGCAGGCTTAGGAGTAGATGCTTGTCGTCGTGAAGCATCAGGACTACCGGCAACGATCATCCTGCCAGGTGACGTTGCTGTGGCTGGGTGGCGCCCATGAGGAGAGCCCCTGTTCGGAGTGGGTGGCATCGGGGCAGATGATTCGCGATGAAGCGAAACAAATCCAACCATCAAAATCCTGGCGCAACAGGTGTCTCTAAGCGAGGAAAGTACAATGCAGCTACTTATGATCCCTCATCGTTTTCTTCCCTGACTTCTTCTTGGCGGGAACGTGGGGATCGACAAACTAAGTCGTATGTCCCGAAATTTCTGGTCTGTACTAGGACAGATGGGGGATCCTTCCAGCCAACTAAGCCCATGTTCTTTGTTGAACATATTGAAGACAAGTTCGGTGAGTTTGCGGGCATTTCTAAGATGCGAGACGGATCTATTCTTATACAGGCAGAGTCCCCTGCACAGTCCCGTGCTCTGCTCACGTGTACTAAGCTTGGCGACATGCCTGTCACAGTAACGGCTCATAAGACTTTGAATCTGGTGCAGGGAGTCATTTTTCACCGTGACCTCTTGCTGCAGTCAGACGAGGATTTGCGCGAAAATCTGCAACGACGCGGTGTCCATTTTGTCCGCCGTGTCTTCCGGGGTCCAAAAGACAATAGGGTGGCAACCGGGGCCTTCATCTTGGCCTTCGACGGCGATACCTTGCCCGAGAAGGTCAAGGTGATGGTATACAGATGTGATGTCCGACCTTACATCCCTCCACCCATGCGCTGTTTCAAGTGCTGGCGGTTTGGACACATGTCTTCCCGTTGCGACGCAGCCCCTATTTGTCATGACTGTGGCCGTCCCGTACACCCCGATGCACCTTGTACCCCACCACCTTCCTGTGTGAACTGCAGTGGCCATCACTCGCCTTGCTCACCGGACTGTCCCGCTTTCCAAAGGGAGCGCAAGATCGTAGAGTATAAGACACTCGATCGCGTAACTTACTCTGAGGCCCGCTGCAAGTATGAGAAACTCCACCCAGTATCGATGATTGCTACATATGCTGCTGCCACAGTGTCATCACCTCCATCGAGGGCGGTTTCCCGGCCACCTATCACACCTTCTGTGGGCCCTTTGGGCCATCAGTTAATCTCCGCTCCCCAGACGCCAGGGGACGCATCTTCTTCTGCGAGGCTTTTGCCTCCCCCTTTAACGGGGTCTTTGAACCCCGTTCCTCTGCCGGAGAAATGTCTTCCTTCTCCGGCTCTCTTCCTTCAGGAAAGGGCCTGACGAGCCACTTCCACCACCTCCTGCAGTTCCCACTGTGTCTGACCCCCTGGATGTCAGTCGACCTATAGCTGCACGGAAAGGGTCTCTTGAGGTCTCGGAAACGCCAGTTTCGTCGCAGCCAAACGTCAGCCAGTGGTTCAAAGTTCTGGTACCTGCTGGTAGCCGGGCCTCCCCATCTGCGTCGACATCCGACGCCATTTCTGGGAAGCCCACTCGAGCACCGAAGCCCAAACCCAAGCGGGAGCGGGCGAGAAAAAAGGATGTCCCTCAGGAGAAAGAGCTGGTGGCAAAGGCGGCTTCCTCAATGCCGTCCGCTACCAGTTCTGACTCAGACAACTAGGTCGAAATCCTTGCATCCAAAGAGGACCTTGCTCTTACAGACACCCTAGACGCAATGGATATGGACACCACAGACCCTCAGCGGGTGACGGCAAGTGACACTGAGGCGCACCGTGTCTCTTAATCGCTTTCATGCCTCCCCAGTCCTTAGGCAGCACTTTCCTCCAGTGAATTGCGGCGGTTATTTTTCCCACCTAGCTGAGTTGAAACACCTTTTAAGCTCTTCTCATGTACTGTGCATTGCCCTCCAGGAAACCTGGCTTCCGGCAACGCGAACCCCAACCCTTCGTGGCTATCGTGGGTTTTACACGAATCGTCCTGTATATGACAGAGCATCTGGTGGCGTCTCCATTCATGTCATCAACTCTGCCTACAGTGAAGCTGTGCCCCTTCAGACACCTTTGGAGGCAGTGGCTGTTCGGATCAGGACACCACTAGCTATAACCGCCTGCAGTGTTTATCTTCCACCTGATGGTGCAGTCCCCTGCCACGTGTTAGCTGCACTGATTGCTCAGCTCCCCCTACCCTTCCTCATCATGGGCGATTTCAACGCCCATAACCGTTTGTGGGGTGGCGACATGACTACTGGCCGAGGTAGGGAGGTTGAAAATCTTGTCTCCCAGCTCGACCTTTGTATTTTAAATACAGGTGCTCCCACGCATTTCAGTGTGGCACACGGCACCTACTCGGCCATCGACCTCTCTATTTGCAGCCCTGGCCTTGTACCATCTCTTCATTGGAGAGTGCATGACGACTTGTGTGGCAGTGACCACTTTCCGATTTTTTGTCACTGCCCCAGCGTCATTGCCCTAGCCGTTTGCCCCATTGGGATGCGTTTACAACTGCTGCCACTGTTCGATCTTTGCCAGACACTAACATTGATGTGGTGGTCGATAATTTAACAGACGTCATTGTCTCTGCAGCTCAGTCTGCAATCCCGTCTTCTTCTGGTTCGTCCCGGCAGAGGTCCGTGCCCTGGTGGTCGCCGGAAATCGCTGCCGCAATCAGAGAACGTAGGCAAGCTCTTCAGCGTCACAAACGGCACCCATCAGTGGCCAAGCTCATCGCTTTCAAGCGACTTCGTGCCAAGGCTCGGCAACTTATCAAACGAGCCAAACAAGAATGTTGGGAGAGGTATGTCTCGACCTTAGGTTCTTGTGTCTCTCCATCTCCGGTGTGCACTAAGATCAGGCGCCTCTATGGCCACCAGACTCCTATTGGCGTCCCTGGTCTTTCTATCCATGGAGCTGTGTGTACAGACCCGAGTGTGATCGCTGAACATCTTGCTGATCACTTCGCTAGGTGCTCTGCATCTGCTAACTACAGTGCAGCATTTCGCTCCCGCATGGAGCGTGTGGAGCGACAGCGCCTCTCCTTTGCGACGCGCCGTCGGGAGTCCTACAACGCCCCGTTTACCGAAAGTGAGCTGCCTAGTGCCTTGGCCAATTGCCCAGATACGGCTCCCGGTCCCGACCGTGTCCATGCACAGATGCTGAAACATCTCTCGCGAGATTCTCAGCGCCATGTCCTAGAGATATTCAACCACATTTGGGGTAGTGGCGAGTTTCCGTCCCAGTGGCGGGAAGCCGTCATCATACCGGTGCTGAAGCCTGGCAGGGACCCACTGGAGGTTGACAGTTATCGTCCCATCTGCCTGACCAACGTTCTATGCAAGTTGCTCGAACGCATGGTCGCACGTTGCTTGACTTGGGTGCTCGAGTCCCGGGGCCTTCTGGCGCCATCGCAGGGTGGATTTTGCCACGGTCGTTCTACGACAGATAATCTGGTGTGCCTGGAGTCTGCGGTTCGAACTGCTTTTTCCCGTCGTCAGCACCTCATTGCGGTTTTCTTCGACCTTCAGAAGGCCTACGATACCACATGGCGGCATCACATCCTTGCTACACTGCATGAGTGGGGCCTTCGGGGGTCACTTCCCATGTTTATTGCAAATTTCCTCCGACTCCGCACGTTTCGGGTCCGAGTCGGTGTTGCCCATAGTTCGCCCCACATCCAAGAAAATGGGGTCCCACAGGGGTCTGTGCTGAGTGTTTTTGGTGGCCATTAATGGCCTGGCTGCAGCTGTTGGGTCATCGGTGTCTCCTTCCCTGTACGCCGATGATTTTTGCATATCTTTCTGCTCCACCACAACAAGTGCTGCTGAACGCCGACTCCAGGCGGCCATCCGCCAGGCTCACATGTGGGCTCAGCATCATGGCTTCCAGTTTTCCGCCGGCAAAACACGTGTGATGCACTTCTGTTGGCGTCGGACGGTGCACCCCCACCCTGAACTCTATCTTGACGGCCAACTGCTTCCTGTTGTGGACACCCACCGATTCCTCGGCCTGATCTTTGATGCCCGACTGACCTGGCTCCCTCATATTCGTTTTCTGGAATGGGAGTGCGGGCGACATCTCAACGCCCTTCGATGTTTGGGCCATACCGCATGGGGAGCTGACCGCTCCACCCTGCTGCGGCTCTATACAGCCTTGGTGCAATCGCGCATAGATTATGGGTGCCTCGCTTATAGCTCTGCAACACCTTCAGCGTTGCGCTTATTGGACCCTATTCACCACTGTGGGGTCCGAATTGCGATGGGAGCCTTCCGAACCAGCCCTGTGGCCAGTCTTCTAGCGGAGGCCGGGGTCCCCCCGCTACAGGTCCACCGCCAGCAACTGTTGACAGCGTATGCAGCCCGCGTCTATAGTTCCAAAGGACATCCTAACTACCGCCTACTTTTTTCTACTGTGGCTGTTCGTCACCAGCAGCAGCGCCCCAGGTCAGGACACACAATAGCCGTCCGCGTGCAGTCCCTCCTGGGGGAGCTTGAGTCCTATCCTCTACCACCTCCATTTCGGGCCCATTCACGCACACCTCCATGGTGCCATGTCTTCGTTTAGACTTGGCCCACGGGCGCAAGGACTCGCTTCCCCCTGAGGCTCTCCGTCGCCAGTTTCTTGCTGTCGTTGCTGAGCACCCCGGCTACAACATTGTTTATACGGACGGCTCGATGGTAAACGGCCGCATTGGCCTTGCCTACGTACATGGTGACCATGTTGAGCAGCAGTCTCTGCCAGAAGGCTGCAGTGTTCTTACTGCAGAACTGGTGGCCATCTTCCGTGCCCTCGAGCATATGCGTTCCTGCTCAGGTGAGTCTTTCCTTCTTTGTAGTAACTCCCTGAGTAGCTTACGCGCTCTAGAACAGTGTTACCCACTTTCGCCATTGGCGATGGCCATCCGAGTGGCTGTTTCTGCCCTTGTTCAGTGTGGCAGATCAGTGGTGTTCCTTTGGTCTCCGGGTCACGTTGGCATCCCAGGCAATGAACATGCCGATAGGCTTGCCAAACAGGCGGTTAATGCCTCTGTCTTAGAGATCGGCCTCCCAGCTTCAGATATCCGTACCTTGTTGCGCCGTCGGGTACATCAGCTTTGGGATGCTGAATGGCGCAACCTGAGCACGCCCAACAAGCTTCGGGTTGTCAAGGAGACTACGGCTGCGTGGCGCTCCTCAATGCGGGCCTCTCGCCGGGACTCGGTAGTCCTGTGCCGGCTCCGAATTGGCCACACTTGGCTGACCCACGGCCATCTCCTGCGCGGTGAGGACCCGCCTCGTTCTCGTTGTGGTTCTCCCTTGACAGTGTCCCACATTTTGACGGACTGTCGTCTTTTAGCCGCCCTGCGGCGGGATTTTAATCTTCCTACAATTTTATCTGACGTTTTATGTAACGATGCCAATATGGCTGATTCTGTTTTAGGTTTTATTCGTAACAGCGGTTTTTACAACTCTATATGAAGCTTGTGTTGCCCCGTGGCTGACCCTTCCTATTTTATTCTCATGATCGGTCAACCACGAACTTTGGCTTTGTCATTTCATTTCCACACTTGTTTGCTGTTTCCGTGTGATTGTGTCCTATCGTGTTGTCTCCCGCCTTGTTGTCCTTTGTCGAATTTGTTTACATTTTATTGATTGAGTGGGGTTTTACTCCCGTAACAGTTTTAACTCTGGGCGAACTTTTCAGTGTTTCCACACTTATCTCGCTCTTTGATGGAATGGGGGACTGATGACCTCCGCAGTTTTGTCCCCCTAAAACATCAAACCAACCAACCAACCATCTGTAACTACTGAAAAGGCTGCTGCCCCTCTTCAGGAACCACACGTTTGTCTGGCCTCTCCACAGATACCCCTCCGCTGTGGTTGCACCTACGGTACGGCTATGTGCATCGTTGAGGCACGCAAGCCACCCCACCTCGGCAATGTCTGTGGTTCATGTGGGTGGATATATACAAACACATTATACAGAAAATAATATTCATCCATGGAACCTTTTAAAGTCCTTATAAGGGTACAGACCCTTTGCCACTCTGGTTCTTGGATTCACAATCCAACTATTTTGATTAGGAATATTAACAATCTGGTAAGGTCCTTCATACAATAAAGACCATTTCTGGAACATTATTTCGTCAGGAGTGTGTTTTTTAGAAGTGTGGGGTAAGTTGTTGTGTATTTCTGCCTGTACCTTCTCTCTTTTAGACCACGGCACTGAATAAGAGAACCTACAGTATATTTCGTGAGGATAAACATTCATATGATACACGTACCCTTTGATAATACCTAGTTTTTCATCGAATACTTGGACATAATGCTTCAGTAATGATGACAATTCAGCTTGTTGCTCATTAGTAAGACAACCTGATTCAGAAACCTTTTCTGAGATAACACTATTTATGTCAGACACAGATTCTTTACTTTCAAAGTTTCTCTCATGAAAATTTGCTTTCTATATAGCACATTGTGGGCGCTATACTATTAATTCTTAAATTATTGCTTTTCAAAGATTGTTCATTCCCAACACTATTCAAGGACAATTTTATTCAGGCACTTGAGCCACTTAAAACTAAATAACCTAAGGAGAAGTCGAACTCTGCGTCCCTCTCACATAATGTATAAAGTCCCCATATGCATGGTGTGGTCAGTTTTGGTACTATAATGTATGCGTCTTTTAGTACATCATCCTCTAAATTCACTGCCAACCAGCATTGAGTTTTAATCCACTGCGAAACAAAACCTAAAGCTCCTGTTACCGTACAATATTGCACAGGTAGTGTGGGAATTATCACTCTCTTAGAAATTACTTTATAAAAACTTTCACTGATTGCTGAAATAGCAGATCCTGAATCAATAATTATATCTACTGGAATGTCACAAATTCTAGCTCTCACCACTGCTTGAACTAAAGATTCCTTCTTTTGAGGTAAGTTATTTGGTTCTTCATTCAAGTCGTCTAAAATGTTCATACCATCATTATATCGTAATATTTTCATGTTGTTAGCATCAGGTCATTCCTTATTCGTGCCGACAGGTCCAAGAAGGTAAAAACATATCGATATCAGTTTAAAGAATTATTAATTGATGAATTAGAAACACCAATTATTCTTACCTGTTGACTTGTGTTGTTCAGGTTTTGTCTTCGCGGATGTGACGAAGACATTGTCGGTATATTGTTTGCTTGTGGAATGTGTGATTGTGCATTTCCTCCTGATGGCACATTAATTGGTGGTCCTGTAGATAATTAGGTACCAGGTGGTATCCAATTCGGTGGTGGACAACTATACCATTGCGAGTTCGGCCATTGATACTGATTTGATTGATTTACATCGCGAAAATTACCACAATAAGTCCTTTTACGGGGTTTTGAATTGAAATTACTACTATACAGTTGGGCATTGTTTGAAGGTTGATAATTCTGGTTCCGAAAGTTTTGGAAGCTACTGGAATGGTTATTGTTTGCCGAATTTTGTGAATTATTGTTTCCATTACAATTGCCGTTTCTTTGCTTTCCGTTTGAGAAGCCATTCTGGCGACAATTATGGTTACTTGAATTTTGAACATTGTGGCCATTCCGGTTCCAGTTATTTGAGTTGTTGTTAACATCATGGTTATGATTTTTATTTCCGTTGTTACCGTTACCATTACCGTTTTTGTCGTTATTATATACGCCAAATTTAAAATTATGGCGCATATTCTTTTTGTCATCCTCTATCTGATCGAGTATGTCGACATGAGCGAGAAAAGTTTCGAGATAGTGATTCTCTTAAATCAAAAGGAATTCTACCTTTAATATTTTTAGCACTTCCCGGGTAGGTATCGGATTGTCACAATATCGTGTCTTGGTGATGTATTTCTCGAAATGTTTTCGAAGTGTACTCTTTTTAGGGTTATAAAATTCGGGATTATAAATTTCATTTCTTAGTCGTTCCTGCTTGCTCCTGGAAATATATCTTCTTAGAAATAACCTTTCGAACTCTTCTGTGGACTTACACGTCTGGATTATGTCGTTAGCCCACAAAGAGGCCTCGCCAACTATATGAGAAGCAATAAACTGTAATTTGCTGTATTCGTCCCAGTTATGGGGAAATACATTTCGGAAGCTTCTGATGAAAATTATGGGATGAGTGTCTTCCTTCTCAGACGAAAAGATCTGGAAGTGTCTATTTTTTTAAAATCTTCGGATCTCTACATGAGCACGAAGAATTAGAACAACCAAAATCAAATGTTCAAATGTTTGTATAGTCTATGGGACTTAACTACGGGGTCATCAGTCCCTAAACTTACAAACTACTTATGAACTACCTTATTCTAAAGACGGCACAAATATCCATGCCTGAAGGGGGATTCGAACCCCCGACCGTAGTGGCCGTGCAGACCGTGACTGGAGCGCCTCAGTCTCCTCGGCCACCGCGGCCGGCTAGAACAACCATGGTGACATGTTTCTCGAATATGACTTGCAACAGGACTTCGCGGTAAGTTGCATCCTGTGGAATCAGTAAATTGAAATCTAGCCGGTCTTGCTTCGGTTGCAGTGTGCGGAAGATTAGTGTCTGCTTCATTGTCAGGCATCTCATAAATTTTACTTGCAGTTGCGTCTGTATTCCTGTTCTGTTGGCACTGCTGAGTGCTTCGCGTCCAAATTGGCAAGCTTCGGTTGCAATTTCGTCCTCTTCAAATATGTTCAAAATGTATATGTTTAGCTCGACTTGTTTGAGAGGGAGGGCTTGAAGTATGATAATCCGTTTGATTTTGATTATCATTATTACATTAATGTGCCTTGTGTAAATTCGACTGTGCCTCCTTTTCCATTGTCTGTTGCATTACAGTCGCCTGATTTTCTAGCCAATCTTGCAAATCGATATTGATTTTTTTTATGATTAGTGCAAGAAATTGTTAATAGTCTCATTAGCACTAATCTGTAAATTGTGTATTTATTATTTAGTTCATCAATAGTCGGCTCTGTGGTGTTTTGAGCATCCTTCATTTTATTTAAGTCGGATTGTATTTCTTCGACTTTTTTAGGAACGTCCCCGAAAGTGGTTTTAATCTCTTCCACTTCCGATCTCAAATTCTTGAACTCAGAAATTAAATGGTTTGTAATGCGGTCATGGCGCGTGTCCCTTTCTTCTATTTCGGATTTGATGTTGGTATTGTTGTGTAACTCTTGTTTAAGCTGTTCGTGATGTTCCTGCTAGCCTTCCAGACGCTGTTTTAGCAAATAGTAATTTTTACTGTTTTCCCTCCGGATTTCGTTAATGGTAGCTTCCTGCTTTTTAAACTGTTCGTTGATTTGCTTACAGTGTTCATCTAATGTTCTAGCCTGTTCTTCCCGATTGATTTGAATTTGTTTAGCTGTTCCTCCCGACTAATCTGAATTTGTGAATATAGCTTTTGTACTTGTTGTTCCTGGCTTTTAGCCTGCTCGTCTAATTTCTGAAATATCAATGTAAAATGATCTATCATTGTGGCGGTATTTACATTTTGATTAAAATTTTGACCCTTCTGGAAATCTGTTGTGAATTCCGGACCTCGAGATGTGATAGGTTGGGGATTGAAATGTTCTGAAACCTGTTCGGGTTCCTTCTGCATATTCTGTAAAATATGGTTCTGAAATACACTCTTTCTCCTCCTGAGGTTATCCTGTGAACGAGTAGCAACCCTATTTCCTGATTCCAATCTTGCCTTAGGTGTAGGCCTAACCATAATACAAATGAATTTCACTTCTAGTACACAAGATAACAAATCAAAAATACTTCACACGCACTGTTTCCTAACCAATCCGCAAATATATGCACTGATATACAATACTACAAGATAATACAATAAGTATTTTGCCTTAGGAATTCGTACATATTTTTTTTAATATGATTTCCCTCTTATCTTTGTACTTAGTTTGATCGTAAGTTATAAATGCACAGAACAGATGCAACTATGATACACAATTCCACAAGGCAAAATGCAGATAAAAAGGCAGTCCTTACATTTAATAGTTTCCGGCAGTAGAACAGATTACATCTCTTTCTAATTATCTGATTATACATGAGCATTCACATATGCAGATTCTTCCCAGATATGCTCATAATCCACAATACATTATAATATTAAGCATGAAACAGAAAAAAATTGTTCAGATTACTATATATACAATATTATACACATAGACACACACTAAAAGCAAATATTTTAGTCTTTTAACTATTTCACCAAAAATAAAAGTTTATAGCGACAATCGCGCGTTTTCTCTATTTTGCTGCCACAGTTCCAACTACATCAATGGTTATCAATCCTCCAAGTTCCAAATTATTCCACTTATTCGGTGAAATCTCAGTAATTTCCTTCCTTCTTCATCTTGGGGTTTGGTTCGTATATATATATATATATATATATATATATATATATATATATATATATATATATATATATATATATATATTACTGATTTGTTTGTCTTTAAATATCTTTATTGGATATTACGTCCTCTAATAACTTTTATTCACTTTATTTCAGAGACAAGTCAAAGATATTACTTTTGAAAAGTTCCTCAAATTTCAGTATTTAAGGACAGGTGCTAACTACGAATAGACATGGTCTAGACAAATTTTAATCACCATTTTACGTATATTTCACCTGAGAAACACAGTTGTAACATACAATGTCCAAGTAACTCGTTTTTTTTCTAGTACACAGCTCTCGAGAGTACATATCATAGAATAACAGTTAAATATCTTTGACAAAGCTAATATTCGTAATATTCTTCCCAATTCAATTTTGAAGTTATTTAACTCAAAACTTTCTCAATTGAAAAATCCTTTAACATTATTCGATATTCCCTTGAATATTCACGGTCCTATCGCAAGGCAGAATTTTTTTTCCTTAAGTCCGTAGCCTGACCCTAATTAAAGTCCACAGATAACTTTTACTCACTCGCGTAACAGTTCGACCCTTTCATGATAAATAATGAAGTCTTTAAATTATAAAAAAAAATATTTCATCTCAATTAAAAGAATTCGGAATATTTCCGCACCTGACTTTAACTATTTCGCAAAGACGACCACAAAGACTGAGACAAGACTGAGTGGTTTTAATGCAACGAGAAACAAAGACTGAGAGAGCGAGTAGCTATGCTGCGGAACTATTTATACTACTATTAGCAACAAAATATGACTTTGAATTGTGGTGTTTAGACGCGGTTATTCTGTGACTTTACTATTCCGAAACTTCAAAGATATTCTGATTTTACTGGAATTTTTGAAAAATGTGAAAATTCTGCCTCTTACAAAATTATTAAAACTGAAATTGACTGAAAATGGCTAGTTTATGCGATGATTACGATGTACTGTCACAGCTACTTTCAAAGGCTCACGACATCGACACTGAGGAGGATCCTCGCGACGGAGGAGGTGACCAAGCCATATCTGAGCAATACAGAGCCAGCAGAGAAACACAGAGTCCCTGTGAGGGGTTCGCATAAATGAGCTCCATACGTTTGTTGCCTCCATTATAGACCACGATTTGTTGGCCGATTGTAGGGTGCGCTATTCAGTACTCCACAAACTGAGAACTCTACGGCATTCCAGTGAACGGGTACCATCAGATGGGATGCCTATATTCAGGACTTGGGCGCCCATATGATAATTTGTAGGGGGGGGAGACCTGATTGATTGGGGTATTTTTAATATTTTGGAAAACGAATTCCAAATTGCAAGTAGTCATTTAAAAAGATCCAATTCTGGCCCTGTTACGAATTTGTTGTGTTACCAAAACAGGGGAAATAAAAATTTCATATAAATATTTGGCGTGATTATTGTTAGAATTTAAAATTTTTAAATGCTCTCAACAATCTAATCAGTAACTGGTAAAATTTTATGTATTACCTGATGAGACACACATTACAATTTGAAACTGTCTGAGCGTCTTAAAGTTGACGGTAATCAAATATTTCAATTTTGTAAATCCAATAGTCGTAAACATAATGTACACTTAAATTTTTATCGCTGGTTTCCCTCCTCTGCGAAAAATGATTTTTAATTTTATTAAATAAACCGTGCCTTACTAAATTTTCGCTGTTCCTGCAGAAAAACTTCCGCATCCGACATGATGTTGTAACTTATTACTTTGTAAATATTAACACATTGCATAGAGCATCTACACGTACATTATTGCATACCTCATAGTTCAGGAAGTGGAAAGTGATAGATACACAAACGCCTCAAAACTACCTTTTTTTTTTTACATTTTATGCAGTAAAACTCTCCATAATGTGTGACGTTTTAATTTATTACTTCTTTACTACTAAAAGATAACCGACACTTATTTTGCAATTAGTACATATAAACGTATACTTGTCAGTAAAATTGTCACTTCACAGCAAATAGTTCAGAATATTTGATGTCATAAATAATGCGTCAAAGAAGTGCTTTTACTTAAAATGGTGCGAAAATTACCCCTCCCATAATGATCTGGTGTTTCATTATGAGAACACATACCGACTTCCAACTAACTTTAAGCATTATATCAGTAATTTTTCAGACCTTTTCTCACTTACCGGATACCTGCTTATCATCAAGAAAAATGGAATCAAAATGCTATTACAACTTTTGCATTGCATTGGGAAGAGGCGCTCTACCCTGTGACTCTCCCTCTTGAATCTACTAATCTACTATTTTGTTGAATGGAGAGACCATGGGGCCGCGCTCAGCCACAGCTTTATACTGGCATTTGGTAACAAAAGACTAATACTTAAGTACTATATTGAAATGATTTAATATTTAACAATACGAAAACACAAATGCAGGAGCAACGCTTATACACTTTAACGCAGAATGCGAACTCAAATTACAAACCTCAGAAAACATTACACTAATGCTGATATAAAAAGCCAACCGTAAAATAAAATAATATACATAGGTTAGTTTATGGACTTGACACTAATATTTATCTGAAAAAGCAAACTGTAAATTTCTTTTCTTCTTGCCGAACAAGTCGATCCTGGAAACCCATGTGTTCCACTCTCTTCCTGTAAATACTAAGAAGGCACTAGCTGGGCAGTCGGTCCTCGCCGGCCACGTCTTCACTCCGCGCAGGGTGCTGAAAGAACGCTCTGTGGTGCAAGTTATGGGGGGTATGGCCAGGTAGAATACCAACATTCTCCTTACAGCTGGGTAGAACATAGTTTCTGCAAGAATATGGTGGAGCCTTGTTTTCCAAACACTCCTTATTTGTCCAGACGTCATACCATAAACTGGCTTCTGTTTCCAAGTTGTCGATTTGGTAAAACTGTTGCAAACTTTTTATATCTGTGTGAAAACATATTTCTTAAAATTTTTCATTACATTTGGGTGAAGAATCATACCTTTTGAAAGGTATGTCTTTGTCTTTGTGAAATCTTGTGATAAGTGACGTGATTATGGAATCCATGTACGGATTGTAAATTGCCACTCTGAAATAGTCTTGAGGTGATGAGCAATTGGCATCCATATAAAAATCTGAGGGTCTGCCCTCCAGTCAATCTTGGGATTTTTACATCTATGTCAAGTTTCTTACAATCTTCTTTCACTGCCTCGAAGATGTTTGTGAATTCATCATCACTTTCTCTCTGCTTTCGAAAATTGGCTATCAAGTTAGTGTTGACATATCTGTAAACTGCGTGAAGATCCATATCAGAACTTTGGAGTTTCTTCACAATTGGTTCTAGATATGAAGAATACCTCGATATAATAAGACAAACTATAAATGTAGCTGATGATGTTGCCCAATCAAGTTGGCTAGCATGTGATCGAGTGTGTTGATTGTATTTACTGTTATATGCTAGATGATTCAGACTATCCTTTATTACCAAGAAGTTTTCTCTAAATATCCTGATTGATTTATATTTATGGGACCATCTAGTTTCATATAACAATGGAATGTTTCCCTACGCAATACACTTTCTCTGTAGAACCTAGTAACTTCTTTTATTGTTCCGACTGTGTTACGAATTTCCTGTACTCTGTTAAGGTCATTGACTACTAAGTTCAGTCTGCTCGATGCACAGTGGAAATAGACATCTGAAGGATACTTCTCTCTGCACTCCAGTGTCATGTCCCGCCATTGTCGGACAGCCCAGGCCAATGAGTTTATTCATATTAAGGCCCAGTTTTTCAACGAAATTTCCTTCAGCAGCCAATGAACTAAGTTCTGTAAATCCTAAAAATTCTTCTTTTACTGTGAAGTTCTCTTTCTCGTCTACAAATCGTACTCCCAAGGACAGTTGCTCTTTCCTACTAATATCAGCCGTTTCATCTGCCAGTAATGAAAACGCTGACGATCTGTTGACCTGATCAACAATCTCGTTTTGTAGTACTAAATCGTTTTGCACTCTGTGCAACTGCAGCAGCGGTTTACTTCGCACCTCGTCCGGTTATATAATTACCAACTCATTTCTAATTCTCATCATCATCTCTTATATGTTTACACGAAGCAGATTGTTAGAAAAAGGCACATTTTAAAGATGCCCTCTAGCATACTTCATTAGCTGCTAACAATATCTCCGAGGAATTTGAGTGGCTTTTGTAAGATATGCCTGCAGAAGAAGATGGCTGCAGCGATTAAGTCTGCAAACACTCCCCACTTACAAGAAGTAACAAATCAATACATTGTTTACAAAAGCAATGAAAACATGTAATGTTTCTGGCTTTCCCAGCTAGGCATTATCATGCTGTAAGAACTGGGTATTAAGCCGGTTATTTGCATCGAAGTTGCACGCGAATAACCTGCAGAATACCTGGTTGTATCAGAATAAAAAATGGTACTCACGATTATGCAAATAATGTTTGTACTTACCTAGTAAGTCTGTATAGATTATGGAATTTCTTAATATAAAGCACAACACTGAACAGAGGGAAAGCTCTCACACAGGTGATGTTCCTCACACTAGCATGGTCGCTAACAGCTTTCTGAACTCGTGGGTCCCACACCGCATGTGTGGCGGCACATATACAGAGGAGAAGCCCGCCCTAAACCACTGTCCTACACTCCCCTCGTAGTTCCGTAAGATGCTAGCAGGTGTCAGGCGGTTCCCTGGCTTAGGGTGCCTCTTGCACGTCAGAGGGTAGCGTGGAAGGGAGGCTGAGGGGAGAGATTGTGCCGCCTGCCACGAGGCCGCGGCTGTGTCCGGCTTGCTGGCGTTTGAGGGGAGGTGGTGGTGGGGAAAGCCGCTACCTGCCGCCTGCTCTGGCCAGTTTAGAGGTCTGCTTCTGACCGCAGCGCCATTATTGGACATCTTACGGAACTGCTGGAAACCCTCCCTCCCCTCATCCCTGAGCGTAGGACTGGACCCTTACGGAGGTTTCCCGTCTGTATATATTCTGGTGGCAAGCTCACCTGGTGGTTATTGCCGCCAGATCAGTCCCAGGGGAGAACATTGGTCATGGTGGGCAGTGGGTGCCAGCTTGTGACGTCACGCAGACTACCTGCCAGTAGTCGCGGGCTCTGGCTGCGCTACGGCCAGACTGCCCAGAGCCTGGTTCCACTACCTTCTGTTCGCTCGGCAGTCACTGCTGGCCCCTTACTCACATCTAAGCTTGCCATACTTAAATCGCTGACACACCGAAATTACGAAATACGTAAAAAAAAAAAAAAACACTCAGTGGCGATTTTATATTCAATGTCTCTTAACCGATTCGCTAACTTGTTAACCCGATTATTAGGTATTCTGTTACTGTGCACTATAAACGAGAGAGCCATAGAGCTCGTCGCTTTTCAACTGTGTTATGAAACAAATAATAATAATTATAATAATACTTGCGTATGGCTCAGACGCCTTGTGTAAGTCTGATAAAGCAATAGTAATGAATGGCATCTTATCATCGTTTACATAGTACACTGCGCGCCTGCTCCTGCAAAGTTTTGGGTCCAATAGCATTTAGCAAGTAACATCAACCACTTGCTGAAGTTTTTCATTAGATCAAAAATTTTCGGAAGTTTACTGCTGCAAGTCGCTTGGGCAAGTTAATTTTCAGACTTTCCCCAAGAACTTGCAGAATAATTTAAGACGAAAGAAGCAATGTGTTAGGTGAGTGAAGAAATGGATACATACTTAAGTTATCAAGAGACAGTTTAATGAATTAAAATCAGTGCTCTCCGCGCAGATTAAAAACTTTCGTAGATTATACTACCAATATGCAAGTTCAGAAAACCTTATGTCCGTCGTACAATTAAAAACACGATACAGAAACGATGCAAGCTGTGTCGCTAAGAGATCGCCTTTTAAGTACTCTTCGAATTATGCAAACTGTAATTATTACAAACTCAATGCATTCATTAATTTTTTACTATTAAGATTTAAAAAATCGACTAAAATTGAAAGACGTCTGCACGGCTCTTCTCGTATTTCACTTCTCCTGCTAATAAAATGAAGTAATGCCAATAGTGAACTCACAGTGTTGTATAGTCGCGTGGCAGAGGGGGAGACTCGTCAAGGACGTTACGCTTGCGCATTCTTTATCGCCGTACATCGCACCTTGAGACCGCGCCAACTAATGTAAAATAATAATAATAATAATACTGAAGAATACAGTTCTGTATAATAATATTTTATTGTTGAATCACTTCTATATAATCCTAACTTTTTATTCGTTTCTTCTCAGAAAAATTCATGCTACAGCTTGTTTTTCCTTTTTTTTTCTTCTTCTTCTTCTTCTGAAGAGCTAGAGGGGAGGGGAACCCCCCCCCCTGCTCCCGGGTATGGGCGCCCTTGATTCGGGATAGGTTTATGGGTAGCCTCCTTAGTAAACCTGTCAGCCAGCTTGTTGCCTTCTATCCTGACGTGCTGTTAATTCCAGAGAAATTCCACTGACTGCCCATATTGTTCGATGGCATATATGTACTCGTGTATGACAATTACTAAAGGTAACATTGGTCTATATTCTGTAGACCGCTTAGGGAGTCCCTACAGATGAGGATGGACTCCCCTTGGCAGTAATGGATAAGTTCAAGTGCACAATAGATGCCTACAACATCTACACTTAATACACTGCAGCCATCTAGAAGAGAGCACAAATCATTATGTCCTACAAGCGTATAGACAAAGCTGACACGACCCTCTACAATTGAGCCATCAGTGTAGTTTACTAAAGAGTTCCAAGAACAATCAACAGTGGATAGCAATTGGAGGTGAAGGTTCTCAGGGTGAAATGAGTTTTGGAGAACTGCGACAATTCCAGGCGAAGGTGTGGCTGACATATACACCACGGAGGTGTATGTGACTGAAGTTGGAAGAGAGGTGGTAGGGGAAATGACTCCAATTCACTTAGAAGGGATTTAGAATGGACACCAACTGTCACACCTGATCTCAACCGCCTTTGCGGAATATCGAGAACTAGATTGGGAAAAATAAGCTAGTGATTCAAATAATTGATTCAAATAATTCAAATAAATCGCAAGCAGTTGTAGCCACCTGTTTCGCAGAGAGGCACCCTAGTTTCCACAAGGAGACTATCCACAGGACTTGGCACACCAAGTGGTGCTGCTAAGGCAGTGAAGGGCATACCAACACTTTTGCTTATGCTGGCAAATATGTAGTAGCCATGTTCGCTGGTCATCAAATACGATGTGTTTACACTACATTTAGTAGTTGGCCATCAAAATAAAACTCTAAATGTGGATCAAATGTCCAACGCCGACAAAAGTGCATAACGCACATCTCGGCGCAAGAGAATGAGACCACGTCGGTGCCTGGGGTATGGCTCCCTGTAGCTGACGTTCAGCAACTAAAGGAACTAAAATATATGCAGAAGTCGTCAGCACATACGGAGGGAGCTACGGAAGACCCTACCGCTGCTGCTAGGCCATTAATAGCCACTAAAAATAGGGGAACACTCAACACAGAGCCCTGGGGAACTCCGTTCTCCTGTATGTGCAGAGAACTACGAGAGGCGCCTATTTGTACACGGAAGGTACACCGCTCTAAAATGATTTTAATAAAAGTAGAGAGTGAGCTCGAGAGACCCAACTCATGTAAATTAGTAAGGATGTGGTGTCGCCAGGTAGGATCATAAAACCTTTTGATAAATAAAAAATAAAGTTATAAAGCTTTCATGGTTTGTTTTCTTGCCTCTCGTCCGGTATCTTCCTTTCCGCACTAGAGGGAAGGCAGTGGCAGCGTTTAGGCGATGTGGTCGGTGGCAGTATGGTGGTGGTGGTGGTGATGGACATGAGGGAGTAAACAACGAGGTCATCAGTCCCGTGGCAGTATGGATGGTCAGGATTGCCTGTGATTGGAATTTTGAGCGAGATGGCCTGCACTTGTCTGCCTAAACATCAGATATCTTACTCATGGGATTGGAGTACTGTTATGAAGTTCCCCCTGGTCAGCTTGCGGTTCCTGGCATCATGTGTTTGACACTGAACTGGATTTGTGTACATTCGTATCCTAAGAGTATTTGTTGTCACAAGTTGCATATGTTATTTATCTTGTTCTGGAGTGATGTATCTTTCTAATATTTTGTGTTGTGTATTTTGAGTTTTAGTAAAGCCATAGTGCGGAGCCCCATATTGTCTGTGACGGCATTGGCTGCCTGTCTTGTTATTATTCGTTGCCAAACCTGTTGGACCACAGAATTGGCTGAAGTTAAGTAATTTTCTGTGCTAGTTGATATATGTGTATTTGTAAGGTGGCTTCGCTTTGTTATGTTGAAAGCTTATTATTACTAAATAACCCATTGTACTCTCAATGGCGCGTGATGTTGCGCACAAGCCAACTATGGTTAGCTGTTTGTATGTTCTTTCTGGGCCTTAAGCCGTAGTACACAACTTAATTAGGTAAGGTAATCATTGCTCTATATGTATCATTCTTACGATATGTATTAATTGCTCTTGCCAGTTAATTGAGATTGTGTATTACTAAATCCAACTTAAAGATTGGTTAACTTAATACTCAGTGTTCCTCCTTACCGCCTTTTAGCTGGGCCTGTTGTTCGGCAGTCGCCGGCTGTGTCTCGTAGCAACGCCTTGCATCTAAGTCGTGCATGTTCAAATGGTATCTTTTATTTATAATTACCTGTTCTCTGTCTTAGGAAAGTTGTATTAGCGTTATTGCTTCGTGCTGTAAAATTATCAGGCAACATTGTTATTGTATTTTCCATTAATGGAATTGCAGCTGTTTTCAGGTTTATTTATTTATTTAATAAATTTTCTGTCAATTGCTTCTAGTCTTAAGAACTTTTAGTAGAGCAACTGGCTCTGATTTTAGCCCTAATGACGAATTGGTTCGAAACTTGTTTTAAAAGGAATATAAAAAACAAATAAATAAATAAAAATAAAAAATTCATAAATAAATAAAAATTGCTGTTACTTGTTTAAATTGTAAATTAATGATTTTGGCCCTTATGGCAACTTGTTTGTAAGATACCTTAATCATTGAATTATGTTTGTGCTAATAAATATGTATGACACCAAGACTTGCACTAATTACAAATGGGCAACACCTTCCGTAGCTGATCCCTCCGTACCAGTAGCATAACTCACTATCAGATGTTGGCGTCTTGAAAAGGCTGCCCAGATGGTAAAGGTGGTCCAGGTTATCCAAGGCTGAGTGCCCTTTGCGGAAACCACCCTGGCATGGAGATAGTAAACCCCGAGACTCAAGGAGCCAACATAACCGCCTACCCACCATACGTTCTATTAATTTGCAAAGAACTTTGATGGGTCGGTAGCTGTCCAATTCATGGTTGCCAGGTTTCAGCACTGTAACGCCACTGAGACAGGAATACACCCTCACTCCAAATGCAAGTAAACATGGCTAGAAATTGTCCATTCGACTCCTCTGACAAGCGTTTTTACCATCTGGTTCTGGATGCAGTCAAGCCCAGAAGCTGTGACAGGACAGTGAGTAAGGGCACGAAGGAGTTCTCATCCACTAAATGGAGCCTTGTACAGTTCCACATGGCTAGCGGAGAAGGAAAGTTCCTCCCGCTCTTTCAGGAAGCACAGATGCAGACCTCTCAAGCATAGTGCTCAGCAAAGTGTTCGGCAGCTGCGTGTAGATCTGTGCAAACTACTTCATGCACAGAAATCCCAGGCACACTGAAAGGACTCTGGTGGCCATAAACATTTTTTATCTTTGTCCACTCCTGGGATGGAGTGGACAAAGATTAAGATTCGAGCTCGGGCACAGAGCTTTTTAAAAACTGTGAGGTTCTCCACATATGGATGCCGCTGATGATGGTTGGTACTGGTCTGGTTGCAATGAGTCTAACATGTGCATTCCAGATATGCTCAAGTCTGGTGAACAATCTGGCCATTCCATTCGTTCAATTCCTTCAGCATCAAGCATGTTTTCCACCATTGCAGCTCTGTGGGGACGATCGGTACCGTCCACCAGAAGGAACCATCCCCTGTGGTACCAACTTAGAGCACAACTCAAGGTCGAAGGATACCGTCTCTATACCTCTAAGGAGTCGAAGCGCCATTCTGAAAGACATAGCGGTTTCTGAGACCGCCATTACTGACTCCTGCCCATACCATTTGTCCACCACTATGATATGGTGATGTTTCCCGCACATAAGCAGGACTGTCCCAAGTTCAACGTTCTCTGCAGATGAGGCAGTGAAGACTGTCCGGCTGAACAAAAACTCTTAACGCATCTATGAACAGAAGCCTGTGTCATTCGTTACAACTCCAGTCCTGATGTTCTTCCGCCCAGTTTCAGCAGGCTAAACGGTGTCGTGGTTTTAAAAGTACACGCACAAGCCCTACGTCTCCATGCGTAGAGGCCACAGTACAGAAGGTGATTTCGGACTTTTTGTGTTGATACTGCGTGTCCCGTTGCTGCCTGGAGGATACATTGCATCTGAAGTGCATTCTACCTCCTGTGTCTATGGGCTGTTAAAAGCAGATAACGCACATATCTTACTGTTGTTACCTATGGACGTCCTTGCCCATGACGTCTTTTTAAGGGTTCCAGTTATATGAAATAGCATCCAAGTCCTGGACGTTACACTTTGGACACTCTAATAGCCGCAGCCACTTCCCTTTCTGTCTGTCCCGCTTCCAACCTCCATGCTATGGCTTCAGGTACATCACATCGCTGTTGCATTGCACTACCTGCTAACTACACTATCTGAAACCAACTATTTGTGTAAGTCGTTTGGTAACCACAACACCAACCCCCTCTGCAGAAACTTTCTGGTGTTATCAGTATATCTCTTGCTGTAATGTTGTTGTTGTCACTGCATAGAAGCGACAGAACGACATCGAGGTATTTTAGTCGATTCCGCCAGTGACAATAAGTCAGAATCTAGATATCTCAACTGATCACCTAATTCTTTTGACCTGTGTGCATATTGTCTTCAAAGAACACGTAATGAACATTTCGAGTGTAATAAAAATCTATATTCACAGGACTGAACACACTACAGAAACAAACGAAAGTACGAAACAAAAAATTCATAGAAAATTTCCATACTTCATTGTCAGTATATAAAATTTACTGTATGCTACCTTAATCACCCAAGAAACATGTTACTACAACCGATAAATTATAGTAGCACAAAACAATATCGTCTGTAGCTTACATTACAATATGAAACAGAAGTAAATAATATGTAACACATCAAATAGTTCTAATGGAAATTAAAAAGTACATGGTACAACTGCAATGTAATATAATGGTCATCGCACGCTGCTTATAATTAGTAATATTACCGCAAACATTAAGTTCACGTAGTAACGCTAAGAGTTTTTAAGATCTTACTATGAAATTCTCTGGATCAACAGATTGTGAAATTTCACTTACGTTTCTGAAACAAAGAAGGTGACATACTCAACGTCCAAATATATACGAATTAAGTATTTACGACATAAACACACAACATAAAATTATTGTACCCATGTATCATCCACCAAAAATAAAAGTCCGAAACAAATCTGCATGGCAGTAAAAAAGAATAACATGTAGCTAGAATGTTTTCTAAACTATTTGAGAACGGCATAACACAATATATTCAAAACTTTTCACTTATCTTTGCACTGACAATTGGAAATATTACGAACAGAAAAGGAACTTTGAACTTTTAACATAGGATAATTTGACCTTAACTTTATCAGTTTGCTTGGACTTGTACAACACTAAGTTGAATGTATATTTAACTGTAATAAGTGTCTCATGTAGTAAAAGAGTTGTTTAGTCTTTCTGTTAAACTGCGCCAACGCAAATGAACTACATAACACACCCACAACACTTATTTAGTCGTGTCACAAACGTCACCAGGGTACATGTTATTACTTATAATAGTTTCCAAAACACGTTTCTGGAGTGAAAGAATCGGCCAGCTGAAGCTGTTGTCCAGGGGCGCCCTACTGTGTAATTATTCTTCAGAGAGGCTCCCTATCGAAAGCCCCCAAGTTACCAAAAATAAACGAGAAGTATATTTGTTCAGGAAAGCAGATAGAAATAAAATACATTGCTTCATGAAAGACAGAGAGGACACACTTCGTAGTAGTCGATGGTAAGGCATCGACAAAAACAGAGGTGATATCGGGCGTTCCACAGGGTAATGTTATTGGTCCTCTGCTGTTCCTTATTTACATAAGCGATTTAGGTGAAAATCTAAGTAGATCTCTTAGGTTGTTTGCAGATGACGCCATCATTTACCGTCTAGTAAAATCATCTGAAGATCAAAACCAACTGCAGAACGATCTGAATACGATATCACTATGGTGTAAAAATTGGCAATTGACTCTATATAATGAGAAGTGTGAAGTCGTCCACATGAGTACGAAAAGAAATCCGTTAAACTTTGTTTACAAGGTAAATCAATCAAAAGCGAAGGCCGTAAACTCCACAAAATATCTAGGAATTACTTTTACTTCAGACATAAACTGGAAAGATCACGTAGATAATGTCTTGGGTAAGGCGAACTAGAGACTGCGTTTTATTGGCAGAACCCTTAAAAGATGCAACAGGCCTACAAAAGAAACTGCATAAACTAAGCTAGTCCGTCCTTTTTTGGAGTATTGCTGCCCAGTGTGGGATCCTTTTCAGGTCGGTTTGACGGAGGAAGGGCAGCTCGTTCCATATTGTCAAGATACAGGGGTGAGGGCGTTACGGAAATGATACAGGATCTGGGATGGGAATCATTACAACAACGGCGCTTACCGCTGCAGCGAGGGCTACTTACGAAACTACAATCGCCAACATTCTCCTCCGAATGCGAAAATTTATTTTGACTCCCGCTTAAATAGGTAGAAATGATCATCAGAATAAAATACGAGAAATCAGAGCTTCAACGGAATGATTCAGGTGTTGTTTCTTCCCCGTGCGCTATTCGAGAATGGAATGGGCGATAAATAGCATAATGGTGGTTCGATGAACCCTCTGCCACGCACTTAAATGTGATTTGCAGAGTATCCCATGTAGATAGTAGATGTTTATATGTCAAACAACATGCGCCTCGAATGTGTCAGCCAGTTGTTCACGGAGATGAGCATCAAGGGGCGGTCGAGGTGGTCTCGTTGAGAGCCGCGGAGGGGCAGCCCGTGTTGGAGACGACGAACTGCAGCAGGATGACGGAGTAGGTGGCCGCGCAGGAGGCGACGGCGGTCAGCAGGGGCGCGCCGACGGCGAACAGCCGGCCGGCGCTGAAGGCGGGGCGGCAGCGGCGGACCTGCGAGCAGAGGCCGCGCAGGCCGCACGGGGCGCCCGCCTCTGCAGCCGCGCAGCCACTACCTGCTGTGCAAACTGCAGCCGGGCAAGTGTGAGCACAGGGGTGTGGAAGCACTCCGCGCTGTAGGCGGCGACGCCTACACAAGGCAACAGGTGCCATTCTCTGGCAGGACCGCCTAACCTACAGCCCTCCATCTACCACAATGCTGCACTAGCCCCCACCCCACTGTATTATCCTTTACATCCACTTCTTCTCCAACCTGCGGAATACAAACCGCTTTCTGATGTTTCTCAGAGTCCCATCAGCCTCAACTCAGTCATCAGCGAGACCTCGAAAACCATCCTCTCCTGCTGCACAACTCCTTCCCCTCTACCACTCTGGCTTCCAGACTCTCCTTCTCTGCCGATGGTCAGCTCCTCCATCTCCTCTCAGTCCAGCTTAACACCGCAAAATTCGTCTCCATAGATATCGAAAAAGATTACTACCCTTTATGGCATTCCTGTCTCTTTTTCATGCTCCAGACTGAACGACCACCGTTAATTGTTAAATTAACTCTAGCTGAGGGGAGCCAGTGAAAAGCTTAGTTCGAACATATAATTCTGGCCATAAAAACCAGCTAAAGGATTCGCGTGAACTACTAACTACTTCCTGCAACAAAATCTTGTACCCTGACCCCAGAATTTAGAACTGACTCAAAATTTACTTTAGCAGCAGGAAGGCAAAGAGACGGTGCCCAACACACATCGTAGACCACGAGAATTACATACAAACATTTATATACAAACCATCCCGAATTACTCTATTTCATGAAGATGGCTGTGAGAACATTTATGGCGCAACGGAATTAAAAATATGATAATATGCATCTGAATTTGTTCTCAGCACTGATGAAAAACAAAATAAAATAAAAATGGAAGGTATTCGTTAACTAATAACCATAATTAGGATGAAGTTTCACTGATAATAAATTATTTATTCACCTCAAACATGAGCAAATGGGGGCACCAATTTTGTGCATTCCCATTTAAAATAACTTAAAGTAATCTGAACTGACTTCGTTCGAGGGGGGATTTACAATCAACAAGCATTCAGCCACTCATACGCGCAAAGCAAAGCGAAATTCACCCAACTCGGCGTGTTGATACGAAGCAGAAGCAGGCGCCGCTAACGTAGGCGAAATTCAGCGTACCAGTATGCAGCACATATCACGAGAAAAATAAACTTCGTAGGTCGCTCTGGTCTGTCTTCCTTTACTTGATATGTTACGCGATTATAGCGAGATTAATTTCCATTCAGATCAAACCGTGAGCATGTGGAATTATTGAGACACACGGAACATGTCTGCTATATTACATACCCGCACCCCTTTGAAGGTGAAGTGCTTAACGATCGTATTCATTTCAACCAAAACCAACAGAACCATAGATTACGAACCAAGAATACACGATAGTATGTGAGCAGTGGCGAGGACTCAAGTGACTAGCTGTAAACTTTTGAAGTCGGAGTTCGGAACCACGTAGTTCACAAAACCAGTAAAAATACAAAAAGTCAATTTATGGAAAATAAAGAAAAATAGCTGCGGCATGCAACCCTTAGAAATGCGTAGGATGTCATAAGGAAGCTAAAGAAATAACGTTAGACGTGATTGGGAAGGTTTTAAAAGGATGGACACAGTCCAGTCTTCAAAAGTCAGGAAAGTGGAATAAATTCAGAGTCGGAGTAAATCAACGAACACATACGGCATGCAGCTCATAGAAATACGTAGTATTTCATAAGCAAGCTAATAAAGGGGGTAGTACAAGGCTAGAAGAGAATTTACTGACGGAGTCTGAAAGCGAGTCTGCAAGCAAAGTACATGTTAGGAAACAAAACATCAATTTAAGAAGGTCGCGATGTACTAATGGAAATCAGAAAGATACATACATAATTTCTTGCCTGAAGGGCCTAGAAACAGACACAGAGGTAGCTGAAGGCGTTGTTCTAAGAACACACCACGTGGAGTATATATCACTCACGAAAGGAGAAAACGGAAAAGAATATTTCACGTGCACTAAATAGAATAAAAATATTCCCGCATATTAGTCGCGCGCCACAAAGCTAGAAAGAAATTAAACAGAGTTCACACACCACCAGCTAGTCTCACACACATTACCGATTCCCAGCCGTTATTAGTTGCATATTCACCACGTTTACCTACGCAAAATTACCGAAATCAAATTGAATACATTTCCGCACATGATAGGAGAAACGTATCACGAGAAATGAACCTAAGTTCTGAAGTCTAACAAACCAGTCCACGAATCGCTACCATCTCAAGGGAGGAAAGAAATTCCAGAACGTCTCACCAGGTCGAAGCACAGCCACAGAATGTCCAGATCGGACACCCAGTCCACCCCACCACCGGAAATCCACCGGAAATCGGTAGAAACCCCTGGAAAAACCGAGGTGGTGGGGAGAGCTGAAACTCGTGCGTCCTGTCGAGGCTCGCTAACTGGGCAGTGCCAACCCAACGTGTGACCAAAGGGTGGAGGAACCTCTCTCGTAGCATCAAAAGCAGAGGTTGGTAACGACTACCTATCGATAGAAAGCCAGAGAACACTAGTCTCGAGCAACCAGCCGCGTCGACGACGAAATTTCTCATACGTATACTCAGACTGCTACGTGGCGTCACGAGGAAACCGTTCATATTGCCACATTCATTGACACAACGATAATATATTAACATATTAAAATCCCAGCAGTATTACAGAAACTAACATTTAAAAACATGAAATGAAATGCTATTCCTCATGCCTCCAAACGAGAGGGGTTCCCGTTTAGAAAAAAAGGCCGTCTATTGAGCTTAGATAATTTACAAGGTTAAAAACCTGTGAGGACGGCAGATAGCCGTCTTTCAAGACCTACGCCCTTCCTATTAATTATGTTCCACTCATCACTCTCTTTCTCTCCCACTGCCCTTCCTATATCACTACTTACAACTGCAAATCCATTTTGTTTTATATCTCCGCTGGGGTGCCTCAAGACTCCCACCTATCGTCCCTCCTCTACGAGGATTTACACCGCAGACATGCCAAACTCCTGTCCATCTGCTGCAATATGCTGACACACCGTCTTCCTTTCCGGGGTGCGTCAAGACTCTGTCCTATGGCCACTCCTCTACGAGTATTCAGACCACAGACATGCACCAAACACAACCTCCCGTCCATCTATTTTAATACGTCATCCTTGCCACCTCCTAGAACCTACTCCAGTACCACCTTCCAACTTCTCCTTCTCTTTTTCGTCAACCCCAACAAATCCCAGGCAATCATTTTAGGTCTTACGACATGCTACTTCGATCTCCACAACTTTTACCTCACCCTCCAAGACCGTCCCATACATCGTATCGCCACCCTCAAATACCTTTGTCACACCCTCAATCACTAACTCTCCTGGATCCTTCATCTTTGCACAGTCCATCAAAAATGCCTTATCCTGTCTGAACCTATTGAAGCTCCTCTCCGGCCGGACGTGGGGCCTCAACCGTTCACCATCCTCTGAACCTACGTCATGCGTTCCATCCTTAAAGGAAGTTTCATATCAACGCACACTCCGCTGCAGACTAAAAGTTTCAGTCTGGAAACATCCCTTTGGCTGTAGCTAAGCCAGGTCTCCACCATATCCTTTCTTCCAGGAGAGCTATTCTTGCAAGGTTCGCAGAAAAACTTCTGCGAAGTTTGGAAAGTAGGATGCAAGGTACTGACAGAAGTAAGGTTGTGAGAACGGACCGTGTGTCGTGTTGGAATAGCTCAGTGGTAGAGTGCTTGCCCGTGAAATGCATAGGTCCCAGGTTCGAGTCCAGGAAGTTTCAACATTCATTTTTGTCATGTGGAAATTCCTGAAAAATATAACATACAGTTGAACTTCCATTACCCAAGTGACTCGAGACTGAATTCGATTCGGTTAATCAGATAAATCATGAAAACAACAATTACTACAAAACTGAAAATATTATTCAAGTTCGCATAAAGTTTTTAGATTTTACTTTGTAATGAGGTAACCAGTTTCTACCTACCCTGCTACCTTCCTCTGCCGATTAGCATGAAAATAAAACACAGTATGCTACAGAGGGAAACACGTACAATATATGTATGAACCGCAAAATTAAATAAAACGGTATACCTCAAGGTTGGAGCCGAGGCGATGAGCGTGCTTATAAAAAAAATTGTGACATCAAGTGTGTCACAGATTCAGGTATCATCATATTGAGCAATATTTGCAGCTTGGATTATCAATGAGATATGTATTTTACAAATGTTTGCCTTTCACGTGGAAAGTAATATGTGTTTCTCATAGCGTCGGAGATAGTGGCACAATTAAACAGCCGGCACGTACGGCCTGTTAGACGGCACATTGTACATCAATCCAGCGGAGTGTGCATCGCTTCATGACACAGTGCTACTTTTTATCAGAGAGTGCAGTCAGCGGAGGCTTCACCTTGCTACTGTGGTCTGCATAGGTTCAGGACTTATCGCTACAGAGTCTTAATTGACGTGTCTTGTTTACTTGTCTGGGAATTTATGATTAAGGAATGGGTTTTTAAAACAGTAACTACCAGTTACACTTAATTAAAATTTTAAGTGCAATTATTGCTGCAGTTTTAAGGCCAAGTGAATAACAGTTGCTGTGGTGAAAAATGTACTACATACTAGAAATACCGAGCTTTCTCCAACACAAAATATGAGGACGTGTTTGTTTTCATTAACGTCGTATGTACTAATATAGAGCCATTCTTCGTATGTTAAAGTGTATGTTACGCCGACTTACCAAGACCCCCACGATGTTTCTTTCAACTATTTATTCATTATTACGTTTGTGTACGATCTTTCACAAATTTCTACAATGTTTCATTGTTCTACGAGTAATCGTTTCTCTTGGGGTCTTTCTCATGGAGAGAAAGTTTAATCATTAGCAATCTGTATTTCTACTCTTATCTTCGAGCAATGCTATTATATACAATAACGTAAAAGATTCTATTCTTACTGTTAAGGATGTGGAGTGAGTCATATGATGTAAAATTAATCGAAATAAATACTTAAAACCGCCAGGTTTCAGACGGCGTAAGCCGTTTTACTGCTCACGACCTTTGGTGGCAGAGATCTCTTCTTCCATTGTCCAGAGGTTGGCTGCAATGCTTATAACGTCGGGCTCCCACCAGTGCTCAGTTCTTGACCATATTTGGTAATGTTTTGGTAACGCAACTGCCGTGCCTGCTTCAACTCCACGATAACACCTTCCCAGCCAATACTAAGCGGCAATCCGCTGACTTTATTCAAAGTGTTCCCTGGGTCTGGGGGCACGGCAGTCGAGCGCACGGCCGTACCATCCTTTTCTCGAAGCAGTAGACGGCACTTAAGAACCCCTGGATCTCCGTTGTGGCTACAGCCAGAAGCCCGAATTTTCGGAAACTAACAGTATCTACTGTAACTAGCTATATATTTAAATTACACTATTCTACACCTTATAGTTTACGAAACGTAATCAGTCAAAAATTGCTACTTCTGTCACTCACTGACTCACCGATCATCAAAATTCTAAGATACTTCTAGTAGACACACAAAAGTCAAATTCTGTATTTAGATAGTGTTTAGCATGTAATGACAGGAAAAATTCAAACATCTCTAAATATTAATTCCGTTCACGAGCACATTTTCGCTTGATGGAACAATATCTGCTAACTTGACACTACAAGCATTACATGCGTAATGGTATCTGGTAGAGCGATGGGTTCACGAGCGAAAAGCCGCGGATTAGATTCCTGGTTCGTACTTTTTTTTCTTGCATAGCCGTCATCTTCCTTCTAAGTGAAGAGTCGTCAGAAACGACATGTGGCAGTTGATTAGAGAATGAAGAATAACTGGTAATATGTAGCTTAAACTGTTGTAACTGGAAACAGTACCAATGACACCTACATTCTAGCTTGATTTCAGTTATAAATGAGAAAACTGTTGCTCTTAATGTCAAAAATTCCGTCATATGACGGGGGTTAAAACGTTAGACCGGGAACAAAAGCGTTAGATACTGGTTTGAAACCATAACATAGCAGAAATAGGAAGACGCCATTGTACGCGAACTTGAAAATTGAAGTACCGAATTTCTAAGATAATTTTATCAGTAGGCCAATGAAATTTATACAATTCGAAAGATGGTTTGCTGTAGATGTGCACAATTCAGTAATCATGAGTTTACATAGCCAGGAAGAGTGGTAAAACGGAATAGATGTTTCGACGATTTAAATTCTGCACCTCTAATAAAAAGCGAACATCAAAAACTGATGCGCTACCAACTACTGCCCTAGGGATGATCGATATTAGAAAAACGTCGATGGTAACATCAATGTTAACATCAGTTCCAAGAAATCGATATACCATGAACAAGTCCATAGATATTAATATTTTCGGTGCCAAAACAAACAAACTTCAGCAGAACCATAGAGTAGAAATATCTCTGGAAATAGCATTCAGATGCGCAGAACACATTTTGTGTCGTCAACATCTATTGCCGTTATGGTTCACACATATAACAACATATGAAATTCACCTCTGCTATTATGAATAAACATATGGATCACCCGCAACATAACCTTTCAACTTAAGCAAAAGGCTAATTCACAATGGCCGTCATGTTAACTTGTACGTTACGTCACGTCAACTTAGTTAGCTCTGTACCGACCAATGTAAGTGAAGCTATAACTACTATCCATGATAAAATATTTTGAGTATAGTATCAGATCTGAGAAAATGACAACGATGAAATTATTTAATGACCATAGTGAAGGTCGTGATCTTGATCAGTTGTATGTGGGAAAGTACTGAGAAGGAAAACATCATTTCAGATTATCGAAATGAATTACTAGCGAAACCATTGACCAATATTCAAACACATAAAAAAAACTCAGCTTTGTTTACTTCAGTGAGTTTTCATTTTGAGATATCTGAGATGCCGACATTGCTTCTGGAACAAAAACTCAATGAAAAAAATGCAATTCGTAATGTTACATTTGCAAATCACAGTTATAAATTGAAAATTAAGAAACAACAAAAGCACAAAACCAACCACAGAGCGCGGCGGAAATAAATTTCCATGTCATCGGAAGACGATGTTATTAAAACTTTGCTACCGAGAAACCCTAACACGACATGACATGATACTTAGTGTGAATTAACGAACAACGTCGTCCCCAGATCACGTCATAATTCCAGTTTAATGTTGAGAACATGCGAAGAATGCAATGCTCACTCCAGAGATATTTCTACTCTATGAGCAGAGCCAGTGATACACAATAATAGGTTGGCAATACCGAATACAGTATTATTGGTCTCCCTGGCACTGTAAACAACTTAACAACTATTCATGTACGGATATAGTGGTCCGAAGAAATAGGGATAAACTGATATAATTAGGCCACATTTAGAGTTTTGACGTTAAGGTTAAATTTTACTTACGGCGATGACTTTGTTTGCAAATGTTGGCAACGATGTGTTCGCTTTATGTGGGGTACATAGAAATACCTGTCGACTGCAGAGCAAGAACAAAAGTAATTATATCCTTCATGGTCAACACGAAAGACTATGCCTCCGATTCTACGTGACTGGTTTTCCGAAGTGTCTCATTCGTCATCCTGCCAACTTCAGCATACTACGCCGTCACTGCCGTAAGTAAAATTCTATCGTGTACTACCCAGAGGTGTAGTATACAAAACAGAACATTCATTTATATTCATCTATCTTATTTGTGGCTTGGCATCTTAGGCTATTCTTTAGATCGTAGAGTTCAATCTTCAGTAGAGAAATATCGATAGTCCGATGTTTTCATACCATCGACGTGTCACTGACAAATATTTACTATAAGTCTATGATGGTCTAAAAGTTGTATGTTTGCGGATCAGTCTTGGCGTAACGTTAAAGACTCTTTATCAAAGAATACTGGACGAATGTGTCGAGGAGATTAGTGCAACATTAGTGCGAGCGCCAGCGCGCTGGAGACTCTTTACGAAAGAGTCCAAGGTTCCGAACCCATAGTCCAACACGTTGCCCACTACACTATGGCTAGGAGTTTGGAGTTGTGTTATTTAATCTCACACTATTAATGGCCGTTGTTAACTGGTGCTAATCTGGCTTTTGTAGACACTAGATTATCATTTATCGTACGACGAACGACGTGTTTTTGTTAATTCTTCAGTACGCCACTGCTTTGAAATAACAGCGTGTAAGTTACAATAAGAAAATAATCAACGCCAGATGGTATATGACAGAGAGAGTTCTGGGCGAGGAATGTCACGTGACATCTGCGAACGGCTGGTTTTCGTTAATTCAATGGAGGGTGTCAAAACTCCGTTATTTTTGCAAATATCTCTCAAACGATACGAGATATGAAAAATACATAAGGGAACAACGTTGTAGATAATTTTCTCCTCTACAATTTCGTTTATTCAATTTTCGCGTCAGATGAACGGTTTATTTGCAATTAAAATTACATTAAAAGGCTTTTTTTGACATTACTAACATATTTATTGTCCGAAATATTTCAATAATCGAGGTTCTGGTCTCTGGTAGCCAACAATTATGTCTGTAAAATTTGGTGCCGATCGGTTGAACGGTTTGACCTAAAAAGTAGGAACACGTTACAGCCAGACGGACAACGTCAAATCGCCGTTATTTTTGCAAATATCTTCGCAACGATGCGAGATATAAAAAAAAAAACACAACAGAGCGAAGTTGTAGAGAATTTTCCGCTCTACCAGTGAGGTAATTCAATTTTCGTGTCAGATGAATGGTTCGTTTGCAATTACAATTATACTACAAACGGCTTTTTTGGTATTACTACCTTTATTTTATTTTGTCCGATAAATTTGAAAAGGGAGATTCTGGTCTCTGGCGGCCTACAATTATGTCTGTAAAATGTGGTGCTGATCGGTTGAACGGTTCGTCTTAAAAACAGGGGACACGTTACGGACAGACAGACAGACATCCCAAAATCGCCGTTATTTTTGCAAATATCTCTGAAACGATACGAGATATGAAAAAAACCTAAGAGAGCAACGTTGTAGAGAATTTTCTCCTCTACAAATTCGGTTATTCAATTTTAGAGTCAGATGAATGGTTAAGCCGTTATTTTCATTTAAATTTCGAGCTGTAAAAGACGATCCCAAAGGCCCAATTTTAGTGTTACTACCGTAACCTAAAGTGGGCCAATAGAAAGGGATAGGGTCTGGGCTTTAAGAAAACCCGTTGCTGATGTACAACAAATGATACCAGAGAAGAAAAGGAGGAGAATTATCTCCAAAATGAAATAGACCTTCGTGAAATAGAAGTTATTAAGTTATATGTGAGAAAAATGGTTTGATGCAGCTCTCCACAATACCCTATCCTGAGCAAGCCTCTTCATCTCCACATAATAACGGCGTTTGCACTATAATGCACTAAAATAATTAATTTTGAATTACTAACTGTTGTATGAAAAACTTATCATTCAACAAATACAAGGGAAAATAATAACTACTACTTCCACTTATACAGGAAAATATACCTCATCCGCAATTTTTGTGTATTATGGAGTTCACAAACTGATGCGAAATACAACACTAACTTGTTGATATTTGTATAGTGATTCACCACACGTTGCAGTACATTTACAGACTTCCAAATACTGTTACATCAAACCAAACAAAACCACTCCAAACCAAACAGACAGGGACTGAGTTTTAAGAAAATTCGTGGCTGACGTACAAAGGATTTTACAGAAAAAGGACTACCAACGAAAAGAAATGATATTCCATCAAAAACATAAAATGTTCAAAATAATGCAAGTCTCGAAACGAATTCCTTGCACCTAAAAAGTCATGAGATCTCGCGGGAAACCAAGTCGGTTACTTTAGTTAGTGGCCATTGAACCAAATATTCAACTCCTTGTTATAATTTTATAATCTAATTAGTTATCAACCAACCTCTGTAATGACTATATCAAAATTGTACATATTTCTTTCTGTAATAAATATAATGACTTGGCAATCGCATGTTAATGTAATCTAATATTTAAAATACTTCATGCAAATGTGAGGTATTTCATTCCTACGTGTTTACATTTGGTTACATAGTGGAATATAAATTATTTTATTTGTTGATATGTAATTGCCCAATCATTATATGTATTCTGGTGTCATTATATTATGGTGCGATTTCATTATATGTATTATAGAAGTAAAGATGTATAATACTAATATAGTCGCCATAAATGTTGGTAGAATCCTAATTAGATAAAATGTATGTGGGTCTATAAACACTAACTAAAAAGCCGACTTTGTTTCCCAAGGCAACAAAACTAATATTTAAAACACTTTATGCACTTCATTATTATCTGGTTACGTTTGGTTGCATAATGGAATTTAAATTATTGTTATGTCATTACGGCGATGAGCAACTGACATTTCATTACATTTATTCTTATGTTATAATATTATGGTACGATTGCCAAATCGTTATACTTATTACAGACATAAAGATGTATAATTTTGATATAGTCACTAAAATGTTGGTTGATTACTAATTAGATTATAAAATTGTTATAAGGTGTTTAATAGTTGGTTCCATGAACACTAATTAAAATAACCGACTTGGTTTCCCACAAGATCTCAAGACTTTTTATGGTGGAAGGAATTCGTCGCGAGACTTGCATTTTTGAACATTTTATGTTTTTATTGGGATTAGATAATCTAATCTCTATGGCCTCGTTTTATTACGCTTTTGTAGAAATCATTCGTCCAATTAATAATAGACCTACAACTGACTTTACGGGATAGTGTAATCTAAAACACTTTTCATGCTATATGAGACGCTGTCCTATAGTGCGAATAGTCTGCTCGACGTAAAATGGCCCACACTTGCAAGGAATTTTGTATATTCCTAAAGCCTACATAATCTTTTACAGGATGAATTAGTTGCTGTATCTTTGCTAAAGGCCTGAATATTATGTAGTTTCACATCTCTTCAGCAGTTGGCTTATCTTCCCTCTTAATTGAGCTACAAAATGCTACAAATTGAATGTTCTTGTTGTCTCTATGGTGTTGTTCTGCCTTCGTGGCTTTGATGAAATGGCTTGCGATATTTGTCTCTCGTTATAATCATTTCTCTTAAAAATATTATGCAAGCGGCCCGGTTCTTTTGGTATGTCTTCAGCATCTCAGACTGTTTCAGCTCTATGCAGCAAGGTCCTCAAAACAGACCGTTTCTGCACTGCCACTGGTAGCCGATGGCATGTTGAAACCAGTCTGCGTAGTTGGGCTTACAGTAAACGTTCTGACCTAGAGAGATATTGGGTTAACGGTGGACAATGTGTAAGACGTCATTAACGAACTCCTTAAAGCGGGGTTTTTAGCACACTATCATAAAGTATTCAGAGTAATAATTATTATTATTTGTTATTTTTATTTCTTTTACAGGAATGGTAGCTTGGTTCATCTTGATAAACGGCTGTCTTCTATTGAAACGTACTCTGCGTTTCAGTGTCTAGCCTATGTGTCAAGGAAGTTTTTTTCACAGAGCCAAAATTTTAGGGTGTAAACTTACATATCAATCCTTGTGCATAATTTAAGGTCAGAAAATTCGCTTGTTCAGTTATAGAAACAGACCTACAGCATGTAACGTTATAGGTGCTAGAAATGAAATCCACAAATACCATGAGACCAATCTCCTCTACTTCCACAGGGAATTTTATGTGGCCATGAATTTTGTTGTATTACAAGAATTGTTCTAGCTTTTTCTATCTAATAGGCTAAATGATGAACATATCGTCAACGTAGATATGAAAATAACGAAGCCTTACAGGAGCCGTGTACAAGGTGACGTCCTGGAAATGCTGCATAAAAAGGTTGGGTACATTTGGAATTAATGGGATTCCCATAGCCATGTCGTCTATCTGTTTAAAATATTCTCCACAGTGTAAGAAACATGATGACGTAAGTGGGTGTGCTTAAATGAATTCATAAGGTGTTGACGAACATCTGGAACAGCATATCTACAGAGTCTGTGAGGGGCACACATTGATGTGTAGAACTATAAATCGATCTATGAAGTCAAACGTTCATACAGGCTGACCAAGTGTTTAGCAAGTCTATTTATCAGTGATTCCATGATAATCATTATCAGCCTTAATGGTGTATACTTCCTATGCATATTTGGCAGGCCATAGAAACTGGATGGTGTGGAGGGCTGAGGGAGGATATTCTTAATCGTACTCTCATCAAATTACGACCGTTTGAGAAGCTCTGAAGTCTTCCTAATTTTTCTGGATATTGGGTCATGGGACAGATTTTGGTAGACATCTTGTTCTATCATGAGACGAATTTCTGCAATAGCATGGCAGCTGTCAGGACGACAGTGAGAGGACAATTGCACAGAGAACGAAGGCCACTGAATTCAGCTCTAAAATTCCTTGATGCTGGTAGCTTGGATTTTAAGAGAATGCGGCTGGCAGCACTATGGTTTACTCTCGCTGTTCCACTGGAAACTTACGAATCGCCTGTTAAGCACAATATAAGATAAAAAACGAGGCAATAGAGATCAAAATATTTGATAACACTCTCAATAATGGTGGTGGATTGCAGCTTAGTACAGGGTGAGAGGTTATTATCGGAGTACTGAAGCGGGTGCATCAGTCGCACTACCGAAACATTATCAAATATGGTCACGAACTGGACACCGGTGACGTCACTGGTGGCGATGTGGCTGGGTAATTACGGAAGTTTGAAGCACGTCCACTGACTGTGTGGTCGTGTTACATTTTGGAGTTATTCATTAACCTAAAGTGTTTCTGTAAAACTAATATTGTCTATTAGTATGATAACTATTTTTATTCTGTTTATTAATGATCAATGCCCCATGTTTATATATGTTTCCACCCATGTCATTGAACTTGTGTGTTCATGTGATTGTGGAAGGTTGTTTTTAATACTGACTGACTGTACTGACCAACATAATCATGGACAAAAGAAGTGAAAAAAGTGACCTCTGTGGAGCTATAGAAGAGGGTATTACCTTCTTCAGGTAGCGGGGGTTGGTAGACAGTAGGCTCTGAACGCACTTTGCATCACTTTAAGCGCACCCTACGTCCGGTGCATGAAGGCTTTCGACATGGCCTGAGGCTTCACTCTTACCGCGACCAGCGAAGTGAGTATTTCGTCTAATCATGCTGAGGTGTTGATATGCTGTTAGCAATTTGCTTTCTCTGTGATCAGGCAGTCTTGGTTTATCAGTGATAGTTTTCTTGAGTAATTCTTTCGCTATGCAAGGCGAAGTGTTTCTTAATTTACAGAACTCGAGTAATTCGGTGTAAATTTAGTATTTGCATTTTTTTTTTCGGTGATGATTCTGTGTCCGGTTTTCTCAAGTTAGAATTCATATGTGTGGCCTTCAGCCGTTGTGTAAACATATTATGCTAAATATTTCTCAGATTTTCTAGATTGATTTCGTCTTTCCTGTCTCGTATGACCGATTGCAGACATCCGCCATCTTGTCAAAACGCCGCCGATGCTTCGTTTGTCGCTGCTATCAAGTGGCCCTGCATGTGTAAAGTGTAGCAAGCATTATGTGCGTGTCTGTGAATGAATGAGTGTGCTTTCTTCTTCCCATTCTGTATTTGCAAGATTCCTCCCACGTTACCTCCTTATTCATAAAGGGCGGAAACAATTTTACTACGGGGTGCAACTTTATGATTTAATTCACTTTTGTACAGGTTTTGTGCTTTATTGTGCTTATTTTGGTCCCCACACATTGATTTGCTTCTCCATTTTGTTGAATAGATGATGATTTAAAGTATGAAACCTCTGCTTTATAATTTCATGCTCCCCATCCCATGTTTAATTATCTATACCTTTATTTCTAACATTAATTTTGTGTTTTTTAAGGCGTTCGCTGCTCCATTAAGGAGTGAGCTGTTAGATAAATGTCCGTTGCGCAAGTACTGTGGCCTCTCGTAAAGTAATTTAGAGCAACAGTGAGCGTTTTAACATACATTTTCAGACCTCAACTGACCGAGATCTCGCTTAAATAACTTAACAGGCTTTTTTTGAAGTTGTATCGTTAGAACAATCTACCACTTGACAATGGCAAAGGACTTCACTGCTAAAAGCTCGCCAGCTGTAAACCACCTGGTTTGGCTCAAAACACGAATTATTTTTTATTAAAGGACATCACTGCAAACATGTGCTTCATACTTGACAGTATTCTATTCCCACCTGTTTCGTTTACCAGGATCAAATGTTCGGCCAAGTCTGCTGTTCTTCTCGCTTGTGATGCCACGGATTCACAGCAGCAGGTTAGACTGAGCAAGTTCATCATATTCATTATCAGATAGCCCAGGTCTAAGACGATTTTCGTGTCATTGTCTTTATCGTCATCCATAAGGATCAGGAGAGTGTGGAATATCACGTGCACGGTTGTTACGAGTGCCTGGACCGCCGTCGCCGTAATGGGCACAGCATACATGCTGTTCAGAGAGCCGGCCAGTTTGGTGAGTTTCATGTGAGCCACTCTTATAGTTAACAAGTGGTCGCAGCGAGCAGATGGGGCAAGATGCTTTGGAGAGTGTTCGTTTGTAATGCGAGACGCTACTGGCAGCTGCCGCCGGTCTACGACCGTACGCAGTTCGGCGCCGAAGGAGCGCTCCAGAGCATCGTTGAGGAAACAAAACCGGTACCTGATCACCAGCCCGAGAACGAAGAACTGTACGTACGCCACGACGATTACGACGACGATAGCGACAGTCAGTGCGTTGAAGTAGACGCCCGATACCACGTGCCACACGACGCACCCCAGGTAGGGCAACACCAGCAGCGCCAGAGAGGCGGCGGTGTACGCCGCGGTGGCGCAGTCGGCCCTCGCCCGGTCGACCCTCAGCAAGTGGTCCACGCGGCGCAGTTCCGCCCAGAAGGAGTCCAGCCAGTCGCCGGGGGCCAGCGCCGCGGCCAGCAGGGTCGCGCACGCGCCGGCGGTGACGAGCGCGCGCGTGCAGACGTGCGGCACGTAGTAGCTGTAGCAGCCGGCGCGGAAGCCGCGGGCGCTGCCGGCGGCCGCCTCCCAGCCCAGGCGCGCGGCGGCGGCGGCCAGCAGCAGGCCGTAGGCGCGCCACAGCGCGGCCAGGGGGCGGCGCCGGGGGCGGCGCGGCGCCACCCCCAGCAGCGACGACAGCGCCAGCAGCGGCCACAGCGCGCGCCAAGCGCCGCCGCCGTCCGGACCCATCGCACGTGTCGCGTCCCAACGGTGACAGTCCACTCGCTGTTTCCTGCAACAGTAAATCCAATCATAATGCACTGCCACGAATAAAAATTGGTTCGCTCTTTTCGAGCTTTCCAATTCACCAAAGATTTACTTTTGGAACAGACCATATGGAGTACAAGAAATAATTACATTTACAGATCAGTGACGCAGTGTTGGTGTCATACGCTTTCCAGAGAACAAAGAAGACGGCAAGTAGATGTTCACGGCGAGTAAAGGCTGTACGGATGGCCGACTTAAGCGACACTAGGTTGTCGATAGTGGAGCGGCCCTGGCAGAACCCCCGTTCTTGTGGGGGTTAGAGTCCTCGTTCCTTGAAGAGCCTAAGACTCATCTTATGTTCGAGGAGCTTGCATGTAACGTTTGTGAGGCTATTTGGGTGGTGACTATCAACGACCTATGGATCAGACACAGGTTTCATCAACGGGATGTTGATGTTATCCTGCCATTGGAACAAAAAATACCCTGAACTCAGAGACGATTGAAGAGGGCGAGGAACTGACCGTGTATGTGATCAGGTCCAAGGGAGGTATCGGAGCAAGATGCAAGGGCACTTTCGAACTCCATCTCAGTAAGAGGGGTGTTGTATGTTTCTTAGTGTCATGTTAGAAAAGATATCGGATTTCGCTCCATCGGCAGTATAAGGGCGCGGAAGTATGCACCATAAGTGAACTTAATGGCCTACCATATGCTCATTTATAGCGATATGCTCATTAAATATACTAAATAAACTACAGCAGCCGAGACGTAAGGTAGTTAATCAGCCCATGGAGGCACCACTAAGGTGGCGGTCAGCAGATGGACACTATGGTAGCGACAGGAAGATAAGAAAATGGTCGCTCCCGCACAATCATTGCAGACTCTCCAAGCGTGATGTTGAAGAATGCTTGGGCTGCAGACAGACAAATCTACTGCCGATTATGCTCCTTGCACTACACTAAAATGCGTGGGAACACCGGTGTTGAGGAGGTAAATGTTCTGCGGTGTCAGGAGTGTCTGAACAACTCAATCCCAAACCAATGTCTGTGTGCCAAAATTGTGGTGCACTCTGAAATGCCCCAAAATAAGAAATGGTGGGGAAACTTGAGCGACGAAGGCAGCTAGGTCAACAGGAGAGACTTTGTCATCTAGTGGAAGGTAGACATAACTGATAGTAAAATCTTGCACTGCCCAGAGCCTAACAGCAACTGCCTCTAGAGTTGTGTGAAAAGGCATGGCAGCACTGGTGACAAATGATAGGACATATAAGCAGACACTGCCGGAAACCCTGTCATGGAATGATTTTTAAAATAGTCCAGGGAAGAGCACAGAGAAGTGGCACAGTAACTGCTGCATCTCAGTCAGATGGGGGAAGAAACTGCCGCAATTCCACTGCAGAATATCTTTTGCACCAAGCTGAAGAGCCATAACGAAACAGTTAAGCAGGTTATTCCATGGAAACACCTGCTGCATCCTGTTCAGAGACTGCGGAGTCCAGAACCATTGGTTCTGGTGAGTCAGTGACGGCAAGATCCCCAGGTGATGTGAGAATCCAATTTTCTGAAGCAGAAGATGAGGGTATCTGTGGCTTTGGAGCCACCCAATACTCTTTCCTTTCCTGTTTTTCGATTTCTCGACCTCTCGTTGCCCTTTTGGTTTCAAGGGCTGAGAGGTCTTCCCAGAACTGGTTTTGGGTCCTAATTCAGATCAGAAAGCCCTATGTTCCAGACCACACATGGAAGCCTCGGAAAGTAGAATCCCGAAGGACTCCTTCCAATCGAAAGGAGCAGGGGAAGACCATTACTTCTCCAGCTGGGGGGGGGGGAGTGGGAACTGGTGCCCATGATGGTGGGGGGGGCGATAATTGCTCCCACAGGAGGTGTTGAAGAAGCAACAGGTGAAGAGATAATACCACCCTACTAAGGGGCAGTGTGAGATTTAAGGCCCATAGTGTCGACAGAGACAGGAAACTATCGTCCCCAAAGAGGCTGGTGACAGCGTGACTGCAGCAAAAGAGGTGACCATTCTTACGGGATGGAGCCACTCGTACTTTTTCCTTGCCTTATTGAAAGTCAGCCAGTCCATTAAATCCCTTTCCTGATGTAAATCAGTGCACTTCACCGTGCATGGTGGATGATGTTGCCTACAATTCACGCAAAGGGGAGGTGGGGTACATGGGGCGTCCGGGTGAGGTGGCCACCCACAATTTCTCCAGGTTGGCCTGGAAGATCATCTGGAGGACATGTTCTCAAACTTCAAACACCGGAAACTCCCCATAGAAGGAAGGACATACTGTTTTATGTCACACCAGTATATCATTACTTTGACCTTTTCAGGCAGTGTATCACCTTCAAAGGCCACATTGAAAGCAACACTGTTATCTTTAGATTCCATGTACACACGCCAGACGAAGTGAACCCCTCATCATAGTTTGTTCATAACTCATCATAGGTCTGGGACAACAGATCTCTGTGGTAGATTAGACTCTGTATCATGTTCAAAGACTAGTGAGGTGTGATACTTACCGGAACATAACCGAGATTACATCAGGCTGAGACTCGATATGTATGAGAACGGCCCCTCTTCTCATCTTCTAAAATGACACAACTTCAGCAAACCCATCTTCAAGTTGGTCGACAAAGAACTAAGGCTTAGTGCTCATGAATGACCCCCCATCGCAATGCACTACACTATTTGTTGCTCGTTTCAACCTGCTCCCACAAACAGCTAGGAAACCATACATCCACTCAAGCAGAGCACTCCTAGACTGGGTAAGCCAAATACAACTGACGTGCAGCAGGTTCCCAAAGGTTGCCCGATAGTGACTGTTCAGCCTGAACAGCCATGCTTTTCCTTGGCACGTAAAACTCGTTGAGATTTTTATTTCTCTTATTATTTTTATAGAGGTTTGCAATGTCCTCGCGACACAGGTGATTACGTCAAGATCCCCATTCTCTGCAAGTACAGCGCTTCACTGTCGCAGCTTAGAATGGTAATTGAGACACACACAGAGCTTATGGTATGGAGGGGTAGTCACAGAAAGATATGAAATTAGTCACTACCACACAAATCAACGTGTGTCCTCCAGTGGACGGATGGTAGGAGACCAGGACTGCAAAACGAAAAGTCAGTAGCCTTGTATGAGCCACACGCTACACTGAATTGCATGGGAGCACCGGTGTTTCAACAGCCGAGGTCGAACTGGGCTACTGACCATGGGGCCACCCACAAGGGATATTGGGGGCTAAAATCTCCCAGTAGTAGAAAAGCTGGAGAGAGTTGGGAAATCAGGGCAGCCAATGCGTTTGGCAGTACATCAGCATCTGGATGGACATAGAGGCTGCATACAATTGTTTCATGCGGTAGCCTTATCCTGACAGCCAAAGGTTGTAAGGGGAAGTTTGAAGAGGAACAGGTTCGTCATAAACAGAGTTAAGAGACAGAGATACAAACTTACACTGTACAATAAACGCTATGACTTTTGTAGTATTTCTTGTACTTACAAAGGACACTGGCCTGCATTACTGGGAACTAGTTCTCCTGGAGGATTACGCTATCGGTGGTCTGTGAAAGGCACAAGACACAAAGGAGCGTTTTTATATCTCAGAATCAGTTCCTGCCACTCATTTTGAGGCCCTTGTATCTATATCCATCGTCTCTGAAGATCCGTCAAGATCTAGGTCCTCGTGGGATGCTAGAATCCCTAGAGCCATTGGGGTCTATTCGTTATTACCATTTTTCCTCGTTTTCTTTATTGCTTCTCGCTGCTCCTTCAGTTCTCTTGTTTAGAGGACTTTGCTGACTTAGTATCCGGGACTGAGGATCTTGAAGCACTATGAGCTGTCATTGGCCAATCGCTGGTATCCGCTTTGCCAGTGGAGGAAACTGAGGAAGGAAGAGATCCAGGCAAAATCTTCCCTTCCTTTCCCTTGAGATTACATACTTTCATTCTTCTTTACTGGTACTCTGACCTCATTTTCTCTATCTTTATATTTTTATTTATTTTATTATTATTATTATTATTATTATTATTTTATGAAGGGTTGCTCATTGACCCACTGTGCTCACTGCGGTACAGTGTCCTTACTGTCATGATTTTCAGGTGTTTTAGAATCTCCTGTCGCTAACGCATTCAAAAACTTCAGCCCGTATTTATAGCGATACACAAATCTATAATCTCGTTTCAGGTCGTCTTCATGTAGCTACTCCATCGCGATTGTGTTTCTTTCTGCAAAAAGTATTGCGAAAAGTGCTCGCTTAGAACGTGCAGTCAGAATGGATTTCGTGGTGTTATGTTGGCCGGTTTGCTGCTTGCACCGTTAGTAGGTTGTGGTAATGTGCGATGGCAGTGTCATGGCCATAGGTACTGAGTTGCTAAAATATTTCATAACTTATAGATCACGCCATAGGTGGAATGGGTGGGAGAAGATGACATATGGTGTTACATATCGTATTTCCATGAGAAACTACGCCAGTACTGTCAAAAATCAACTGATTGGCCGCCCCCACCCCTGAATAAGATTCCCTTTATGTTTCTTTAATTATAAGTATTAGATAAACTATAGTCCAGGCATTTTGTTTAATTAATGTGTTTACATGAATCCTTATTACGGTATGTTTTATTTATGTAATTATGCTCTTTTTTATAAGCAATTGAATGCAGATGTTCTAGAAATTGCGCTACGCAGCAAAACTTTTGGTGAGCGGGACCAGCACTATCCACTACAGTCAGTCCAGCACAGACCACTCTCACGTTAAAACCCATCACAGTTGCGTTCTTAAAATAGCCTGTTAGGCAATTAAAACTTTATAATATTAACTTCCGTAAATAGGATTCAGGTGTATGAAGATCATAAGTCGCTTGTTATTTCAAGACATATAAAGAAATTATGAGACAACTGGCATCCCATCTCATTTTAAAAATAGCCACAGTTTTAAAAGTTCCACAGCACTTCAATTCAAGATAAAAAGATGAACGACCTTTGCACTGGTTCTACATGGGGACAACAACGAATATAAAAGCCAGCATACTATCTGGCCCCTGAGTCCTGTCTGCAACTTGTGTTTGGTGTCACCTAACGTAAGTCACTCTATTTTCGTCATAATGCTCATTCGCATTTAGTAGCTTGGTATAGCATTTTAGATTTGCCCACATCCTCCCATTTCAGGCCAAGATTTTAAAATAATTTTAAACTACAAGTGGATTTTACGATGACAAGTAGCTTACCTCATATTTATATAATCTGATGATGCCTCAAAAGGACGAAACGCGTCAGTAATGAGGAAGTAAATTTTGCAAATGTGACTGACTTTTGTGATACGAAACTTCAACTGCCCGCACTGACAATGCGTGTGCTTCTACAGCCATCACGTGCAGTGTTACATGATTAAACCTTGCGACTTTGGCAAGCGTTTGGTGGTGACACCTCCGATGGAAAGTGTCAGAGAGTTGGAGAGACAGATAAATTATATAGCATTATATAACACTCTACCCTCCTTTTATACCAGACCACGCCATACATGTCAAGCCTGGTCAGGAAAATTTTCAAACTTTGAGTATTTTGGAATAATCTTAATGAGTTATTGAAAAGAGTGAAGCTCAAACTCAGATAATTTGTGTGGTGTGCTTACATGAAGTACATCACTGAACTGAAATAACTGCCTAAGAACTGTTTTAGAGCACGAAAATTAATTAATAGCAGAATAATTGTATTTTAACTGTGCTGATGAAGGTAATAACAATGTGTTACCTGTGCTGCATCATATTAATTCTTGAATGAAAGTGAAGATTTGACTGTGACTGTAGGCTGTGTGAGCAACAGTGATTGGCTGGTGAAGGAGTTTTCGTGAGGGGGTGTTCATGGGATTACGTTAATTTTCACGGAGAAGAACTTTATATGTTGGCGACGCAGCGGCAGCCAACACAGCAGGCACGCCAGATGGTGGGGTGCAGTGGATGACGTAACGGGAGCCAGCAGAAGCAGCTGCACCGGGTCATGCAGCAGGGTCACGGCCGAAAGACAACTTTATCAGCAAGAGGAAGTACTTCTCATTGGCAGTAAATTAACTAATGTAAGTTAAATTATTTTGTGGCATTTTTGGCTTGGAGTTTCCCTCTGGGATCGTTCGATCGCTTGGTGCAATTATTTTTACTTGACGCTATTTCAGCGACTTAAATGTTGATGATCATGAAAATGATGATGAGGGCAAAACAACACCCAGTCCCCTGTCATGAATCGAACCCAGGCCCCTTGTGTCGTAGTCAGCGATGCTGTCGACTGAACTACGGAGGCACAACAGCTTTCAGAATGAAACACTCTGCAACGGAGTGTGCGCTGATATGAAACTGGCTGGCAGATAAAATTGTGTGCCGGAATTGGGAATCTAAGGTGGAACCTTTGCCTTTCGCGGGCAAAGGTCCCAGGTTCGAGTCCTGGTTCCTTCACACAATTTTAATCTGCCAGGAAGTTTCAGAATCGCTTTGCTTGTATAAACGGAACAAAGGAGTTCTCAGTACATTCTGTTGAACAATTATTATCCATAAAGGGGTAATTATCCAGTCATTGAAACCAATCTGAGTTAAATTGTTAATTTCTTCAAAAAGTAAAATGGGTAGCAATAATGAGAGAAGTAATTTGCTCAGAAATAGGGAAAGAGAGCAAACAAAAAATAACAATGATGATCAGTTAAATCAGTTTGATGAATAGCAGTCTTATAACTATGATCCTAATCAGATAGATCGAACAGATGAAATAATGGGGCAGAGACAAATTCTATTGAGAAAGTAAATGATGTCATAAATGATGTAGCAGATCATAATTAGCAAAACCAAGGTGATCTTGTAAATCTAAGTCAAGACGCTAGGAATGTTCAATGAGAAATATGGCAAGCAAATATTTCGGGAGAAGAATTGAGTAGATTAAGTTATGGTACTGACATGGTACAGGTTGAAGAAAGTATTCCGATTAGTATAGTCATACAAGATCAGAATCACAACTTAATAGCGTTAATTCAATCCTTTATGAAGGAATTCAAAATAGTACAAAATTCATGGAGTACACAGATTACAGAGATTAATTCAGGGTAAAATTCATTGAGGACATAAGTTAAAGATGAGCTTAAAAAGGTGAAAGGAGGGCAAATGGAGTTGAAACACGTCCACATAACGTGTTCCATTTAATTGACTCCCAATGAACAAATGTTGATGATTTTCAAACTTTTTTTATTTTCTGTTATTTTTTATTTTTATTATTATTATTATTATTATTATTATTTTTTTATTTTTTATTTTTTTTTTTTTTTTTTTTAGTGTAGCAAGACACTCCACTCACAATATGCGAGGTACCAGGCATTATATACTGATTTAGTTTTATCTGTATGTAAAATTATAAGTGTCTATGTTGTACATGAGGACCCAAATATGTATTAGTGTGTACTGTGATATGCTCTCACTGGCCCTGGCTTCCACAGAATAAATGAAACTTGGCATGTAAGAAAGTTTAGCAAGTGCTAGGCACAGCTCTTCTGTTTTGTGTCGTCATTTCTTTCAAATACTGGGTGTTGAATGTCTCTGAGCAAGAAGTAGTTTTGCCAACTGCTGAGCAGAACCCAGTCTTAGCAAAGATTCCTAATGTAGGTTGCTCTTAATCTCCTTGGCTGGGAGTTGTTCAGGTTACCTGTCTGACAAACGGTGACGCTCTCTGGGCTTGCTCCACTACCCCTCCTCTGGTAACGATTAGACGGTGGTCAAGAGAGCTATTCATTCGCTTCTTGGTTAGTGGTAGGGTAAGTACCTCTGGGTTTGGTTCTGCTGTGGCCTCATGGCTCGACCTAGTTCAGGCTCCATAGTCATACTTATACCTTTTTGCAAGTTTAATTCCGGGAGTAGCAGCTATACTATGTGTAGTAGTGAGATTTTGCTTAATTTCGTACAGGATTGCTAATTTTATGTCGATTTTGCTGGAATCTGATTCCAAGGCTCTCATGGTGTTTCATTAGCATAACTTTTAAATAATTTCTTCGCCTGTTTAAATATGTTCAGTGTCTTTTGCATTCTTATCGTAGTTGAATTCTAATAATTTGGGGGACTCGCGGTGCCTATTCTGTTCGTTGACGATATCAGACTAAGCCTTCAGCGTTTCCATCATACAGGGCACATGAGTGGTTAACAATTGCCTAGCTAATTTGCTAATGTGTTTCCTAGTGAGTATAGCGTGATAATTTTCCCTGAAAATCTGTGTACTTGTCGGCCCACGTGTGTGCCGATTAGCGTGTTCCCTGTTGTGGTTATTACCATTAAATAGATCTTTTTCCTCTGCGTAGAAAGAACCATTGCACGATGTATATCGTGTTTTTAATTTTCATGAAATAGAATGATTTCACTTCTCAGAATTTTTGTGACCGAACTCTTTATTGTGCTGTAGCAATCTGTAACCTTGATTATCTAATAGATATCATTCCTCTGATCAGAAATAATGGTTACACGATATATTTCGCGATCTTATACTCTTCGAAATCGGTTTTGTTAACTTTATGCATATTTTGTGTTCGACTTAGTAGAGTGCTGTATTGATCTAACAACTTTAACCTTCTGTAGTTATCGTATCTCTGTGCAGAACGAACGCCAGAGCGACCGTTTTTAGATATTATTTAATGAAATTTTGATTTAATGTATAGTTAGAAGTTCTAGGGAAACTTCCGTCTGTACACCGCACTTTGTGGTCTTAAACCAAGTCTTAAACTTAACTTTGCAGGTGGACAATTTCAGGGCCATGTAATTGTGGATATTTTGAACATTTTGTAAGGTGTGTTTTTTATTGTAATTTAAAAAAAAAGGTCTTCCCCCCTTGTTGTTCTTGTTTTGAACATTAAATTAATTTGATAAACTATAATCCTTTTGTGCTAATTTAAATTCTCCCATCATCATGTATTTTGGATTAATGTGGGGTTATTTGTTCATGTATCTTGTATCTCTGCTCCCTTCTGGAGGAGAGAATATTTGCGTTTCCGTTGCCAACATTTCTGATTTCTGATTTAGATACATGACTGCGGATCATTATTTAATTGTGTGCAGTTTCCTCTAAGGATTACAGTAAAGATAGAACTGTTTGCTTAACTTACAGGATCAGAGTTTTGCTTAAGGGAATTGTATACTTCCGCCGCTGTGTGAATATCGCCGTAATTAGATTTTGTGAGCAAGCAGTCAATTGTTAACTTCACAAACACGGCTAGTTAACAGCCAAAAGAACAGCGGGCGAGTTTCAGAGTTAAAATAGAGGTTTAAGTAGAGCAGAATAAATTTGGAAAAGTATAAACCAAATTTAAAAAATACAATTATATAGATGAAAAGTTCAATGACCTTGAGGCTAAAACCGTCAAAATCTTAAGAAGCTAAGCCCAGAAGAGTTGGGAAGGAGATTAGAACATTGTAAACTTGAAATAAATGGAAATATTGAAGCAAAACTTAAACTTGGTTGGCAGTAGGTTTGAAGTTGATGTAAGATCATGGATCACAAGTGTTACGAAGAACTTTAGTACATATGACAAATTTGTCAAGGCATTTTTGAATCAGTAGTGGCCAAACAGTACACAAGAGAGTGTTCGAAAGGAAATATTGGAAGCTAAAATTTCGTAAACAGTGGTTGCTGAAGTTACAAAGTGTTCTTTCAATACTACTGGTAGAAGTATATGTAGCATACAAAAGCAATTAGGGATTTTATTTAATTACGTTATTATTAATAAAATTATCTACATCAAACGAAAGAAATTGGCAACAGGAGATAGAAACAACATAATAATCTGTTACTGGTGTTAGAATATTGGACAGTATGCCAGTGCAGGAAGGGTGGAGAGAAAGTAAGTAGGAGACAGAGCGCTGCAACGATAATGATAGAAACAGGGATAGCGACACAAACCACGCGTCACCTGGCAGATTGACAGGACGCTGTCACAACCTTAGTCCGTCTAGGACGGCATGGGGCGGACATTTTCACGCTACCAGGCTATCATGTAAATAACATAGAGTATTGTAATAATGATCACAGAGAAAATGAACAGGACAAGGAAAGAAATCGTGGATATTCGGAAGAGTAGAACAAATACTTCACAGGGCGTTACACTGTGATGCCAGGTGCATAACGAACACCAGGTACTCTAGCTATTGACAGTATTTCTTCCTTTCTTTTATGCTGTCTATCCTCTCTATTCCTTCTGTTATCTCACACTTTTCACAATTATTTGCTTCTGAAATTTTATATGGTGTTTAGGATAGTTACTCGGAAGTGACTATCCTGCTTATGGCACATAATACAGGTAACAAGATGATTGTTAGTCAATGAACAGTAAAGACGTACTGTGACAAACATTAACACATGGTTAGTTATTTATAAAACAAACAAGACATGAGACACATGTTACTTCCTTTGTATGTAAATCCACCTTATGCAAGACACCTTGTTCTCTTTTAACACCCAATATTCTCTCTCTTTCTCTCTCCACACACACACACACACACACACACACACTTAGACGAAATAGATATCTGTCCGCACACAACAACAAAAACATGCACATACATACATCGCCAGTATCAAAAGCATTCAAAACTCGCACGCCACATCACAAACATGACACAAACAAATGAACACGACACAGCCACCACAAGACAAACAGCGATGTAAATCGTGCGAGTTCACAACAAAGAGCGCACTAAACTTCATGAAACTTCCTTCATAACACGTCACATGCAAGTAAGCAGCAATAACACAGGCTCCATCACAACTTCTAGGCGAATGTATAATAGAAACGTTTTGTTGTTTGCAGATGATTAGGTGTGAAAACCGGTGATTCCTGAATTAAAGCATTTGCAAATCCTACGAATAACATAATTTAAGTATTGTAAATAAATTAGGCCTAATATATATAACAAAATTGTCAAATGAAACAACTCTTCCAAATGACTGTACTACCGAAATCTGTAACAAGTTATTCTAGAAAACAAAAGGCAAACACAGAAGACACGTTTAGGTGTTACAACAAAATGTGTGTTGCAGAAGGAGGATTCATTCACAAATATATCACAGCAAGCACGGAAGATAAAAGAACTGCATCATCCACAAGATGATCGACTCAATGCCAAGCCAGGTATTCCCTTTTGCAGCTCTTCAAGAAGTTCCAGAACACAAACATAAAACTTAAAAAAAAAAAAAAAAAAAAAAAAAAAAAAAAAAAAAAAAAAAAAACTATGTCGTGGTAACTGTAAACAAAATGTCATCTGCAGCACAAAAGGCAAAATATAAAGCTGAAATTATGTGGATAAAGCAAGAAATATGCTCTGAATTTATACAAAGGGCCAGAACATGCACAGACACCATAATTGAAAGGATACAGATAACTAAACAGAAGAAACTCACCAAAATGCTTAATCAGACAAACGACTACCAAACAAAACACCAATACATCAAACACACATTTAAAAAAAATTATCAAATTAACTGATATAAAGTTAATTGAAAAAGAAAGTAACCTACTTCAAAAGGGTCGAAAACACAATGTCAACATAACATAATCTTACAGAGGAATAGAAAACATGATAACAGAAGTTGGACACATGATTAAATAACATGAAAGACTTAGCACACCTGAATTTAATCGAAACTTAACAAGAGAACTAATTGCTGAAGAAATAAAAGTCATAATCAGAGAGAACAAAACCTCCATACAGCAAATCACAAAGACAGATGCAGAAAAACCTACAAAAAACTACAACAAAAATTAACACAAGAAATGATCGTAATCATGAAGTCTGACAAGGGAAATTCAATTGTTCTCTGGATCAAACGGACTGCATTAACAGAACACCAGAATTCTTACAAAACATCACAGAACTAACGAGCGACCCAACAAACTGGTATCAGAGAAACGTACAGAAAACACTGTAAAATGTAGAAACAATTTTCGCGTACACACAGATGAAAGGAATGAAACAGAAATATCCAGATGCCCCTATTCTGACATTATTATCCAAACATCACAAGCCTATCATTCCTGTACACTCACTTAGCTCCATCAATGTGCCAACTTACTACTTAGTGAAACAGACACACACATTATTAAAAAAAATACACAGAACATCTAACCCCAAAGAAGTCATGTAACCTAATAGAAAAAATAAGAAATGAAAACATACCAAATAAAGCAACATTAATATCAATTGACATAATTTCCATGTACACAAACATCCCAATGGAAGAAACCATCACAACAATAGACAGACATCTGCAATTACAAGGAAACATGCCCAAACAAGCGTACAGGAAATACAATCATTCTGAAACTCTTTACTGAAGAAAATTACTTCACTTGCAACAACAGGAAGGATTATCTATGGGATCCCCAATTAGTGGCCTTCTAGCAGACATATTCATGAATCAGATATAAAATCAAATATTTGTCAAAATTGTGAAACGATAACAGTGCAAAGATAAAATATTGTACATATATGTAGATAATATAATATGCCTAATAGATGAACCACACTCCCATATAAAAGATCTTCACAATGATAAACACCATACACCCACAAAAATAGTTCACTATTTAAACACAAACAGATGCAAAACTAATCTTCTTGCATCTCACCGTACATAAAAGAAGCAATAAACGTGAATTTACAATTTACAGGAAGCCCACAATAACCAGCATTGTGATTAATAACCAATTCAATCAAGGAATAATCCAGAGGGAACCTAGTTTCAGATTTCTACTGCACCAATTAATCAGAACACCAGTGACCCAACAAGACTACACAGAAGAACTAGATACAATAAAGCAAATTGCAGAAGAAAATAGGTATGACACAAAATACATTGGACATAATACTCAGAAAATTACAAAAACTGGTCGCACATCGTCATGAAAATTCCACACATAGATGAAATACTGCACACCAACAAACAGTAAGCAACAAATGGCACATAATGACTTATAACAACAAAATCACACACAGAGTGGGCAACATACTAAAGAAACAAGGGCTGAACATATGATGTAGAACCAACAATACAGTACAGAATAGACTAGGGAAACATTCCACCAACACTAACAAGTACATCCAAGTAGCAGCTGTCACTCAAAATTTGCTGAACATTTTAAAACAGACCCATACCCCTACAAAAATAGAAACTGACCTACAAACACTTAAAGCCAGCAACAGATAATTCCAAAAATTAAACAATAGAGGAAAATTCTCACATCCAGAAAGCAATAGCCCAAGATAAGAAAGATTCTCTCTCTCTCTCTCTCTCTCTCTCTCTCTCTCTCTCTCTCTCTCTCTCTCTCTCTCTCTCTCTGTGTCCCTCCCCTTCACACATACACACAAATAATCACCACTATCTAAACCATTCAAAACTCTCACTCCACGTCCCAGACATGCCACACAAACAAAAGAACAAATGAACATGATACAGCCACCCCAGCAAGAAAAATGGTGGTATAAACAGTGACCGTTCACAATGAAAGGCGCACTAAACATCATGAAACATAACAACACACCACAATCAAGATAGCGGCAACACCACAATTCGAATGTAAGTAAGCCACTAAACTGCTACATAGAACTAGTTTCCAACATAATTACCAGGCGAATGTACAGAAAAAAAAAATGGTTTTAGTAAATAAAAACTTTTCGTTGTTTGCAGATGACAGGATGTGAAGACTTGTCATTACTCAATTATTGCAGACAGAAATCCCGCGAATAACGTAATGTAACATCTGTACATAAATTATGCCTATTATAGCTAATAAAACTGTCAAAACAAACAAGTCAGCCAAATTACTTTATAACCGAAATCTGTATAATGTGGGTTAAAAACCCACGGAAGGTGGCACAATAAGTGCCGAAACATGGTTTCTTGCGTAAGGCGGATTTATTCACAAATCTATCAGCTCGGAAGATACAAAAGATGCACCATCACAAGATGATCATATATGGTTTCTGTGGAAGGAGAAAGTGATTTGCAGTTTGAAGTTCGAAGGAGTAAAGTATGGCCAGTTGAGGTTTGAGAATTGATTTTAATTATATATTATGAAATGTATTTATTATAATTAGTATAAGACGTGCCACAGCAGCTGAAGAAGAGGATAAAATAAACAACGTAAGTGCTGAAACTTAACCCTGCGGCGGGCGCGTGGCGGCATACAGTGCCCCCAATTTTGCTTTCTTTCAATAATTACGTCAGCGTGCCGAGCTCGCAACAATGGTGCTAGATATGCTTCGATTGTTTTGTCACGCGCCAAACCACATTACTGCGCCAACAATATACTCACCATAGCAGCTGTGACTGACCTGTGGAGTGGATGACTGCATCGAGGCGGCACTGCGTACCGCACGCCCCCGGTAATGTAAGTACATGTAGCCGTACCACTGTCGGGTGTTTCGATGATTAGAAGCTTTGTTTTACAGCTCTGTGGGTGTATGACGATTTAGTTATTAATATTGCTTTAGCGTTAGAATTATTTTATTGTCTCCAAGGTCCGCACAAAGGAAAGGATTAACACCAGAAGAAATTGAGCGTCTTCTTCTGCAATCATCTGACGAAGAAGATTACGCTGATTTCTCTGACAGCGATGAGGAAGTAGAAATAGTTGAAACTGCTGATCATTCTAGCGAATCTGAGCAGTCATGCGTTGACGAGAATGAAGTGATAGGAATGCCATTTTTATATTGTTAAGGACCAAGAAACTTTGTGGATAAATAATCCGTTAGCACTACCAGGGGAAACAAAACGTAATAATCTAATCAAAGTCCTACCTGGCCCGAAACAATGTTAGAGAAGCTAAAACTGAAACTGAAAGTTTTCTCAAATTTTTTGATCCTGGGACAATTGATTATGTTGCTGAAAACACAAACAAGTACATAATAACAAGAGATCATCTATGAATTACTCAAGGGCTAGAGATTGCAAAACTACTTCTGCTTCTGAAATAACGGCTCTTTTAGGAGCACTGTTTCTTATTGCTGTACAAAAAGGAGGACGCACAAATGTATTAGAACTGTGGGCATCAAATGGAACAGGAATGATTATTCTAAGGGCAGCATTTAGTTACAAGCGCTTTGCTGTTCTTGCTCCGGTCACTCAAGTTTTGGTGATACTTCTACAAGAAAAGAACGACTAGCAGCTGATAAACTTTCTGCCATCTGCAATCTCCACTCAGCATTTCTGAACAACTGCACAAATAATTACAGTCCAGGGTAGTTCACAATCATAGACGAAATGCTTGTCCCATTTCGCGGACATTGTGTTTTCTTCAGTACATGCCCAATAAGCCAGCTAAGTATGGATTGAAGTTGTATGCATTGTGCGATAGCAAGACATTTTATACTTTTAATTTTGAAGTATACTGCGGTAGACAGAATCCTGGACCATATGTAGCAACTAACCAGACAATGGATATTGAGAAGAGGTTGGTTGAGCCAATCAAGGGAACTCACAGGAATGTAACTACGGGCAACTACTACAGTAGCTACCCTGTGGCCCAGCATCTTTTAGAAAATGGACTAATGTTCATTGGACTATGACACAAAAAAAAAAAAAAAAAAAAAAAAAAAATAGAAGGAAATTCCTCCGGAAGTTTTGCCGAACAGATAGCGAAAAATTGGAAATATCTTTTCGGATTTTAAGATGACTTCTGTCTTGTTTCGTGCCAAACAATAAGGAACAAGGCTGTGCTTTTCCTGTCGTCAATGCATGAAACTGCTGAAATAGACACCGCTACAGGCAAGTCTGTTGTAAATTTGGACTACAATGCAACAAAAGGTGGAATCGATACTGGGGATTATATATGTACATCCTATTCTACACAAAGGACCACAAGAAGATGGCCCTTAGCATTGCTTTTTCGTTATCTGGATATTGCTGGGATAAATTCCCAGGTCTTGTTGTTTGCAAATAATCCAGAGAAAAGATTCAGAAGAAGAACCTATCTAACAAACCTGGCCTTGGCTCTGACGGACTGCCATTTGAAAGAAAGGGCTCAGCTCTCTTCTCTACCAAGAGATGTTCAAGGATTTCTGTCACCTCATCGTTCAATTCCTGCCAATCACGATGTTACTGTAAGAAGGTGTGGGAGGTGCCATCTTTGTGGTATTAAAAAAATAATAAAACTAATGTCACTTGCAATACCTGCAAAAGATTCGTTTTCAAGCAACATTGCCACAATGTTGTCACATGTAATGACTGCAGAGCTTCTCCGGAGGAAGAAAGTGTGTGATTCTTGATATGTATTTACTGGCTGCCTTATTCTTTATCATTACTACAAAGATTTTATACATATTACACTTTTTTGTAATACTTGGTTTAACAATGGTAAACAATCGAATCATATATGTGGTTATAATTTATTTAGATTTTGTTATTAAAGTACGAAATATCCTGGAAACTTATGTCAGATATACTGAAACAATTTTAATTTTTCCATGCAACCTCTATATATGTATAAAGATCATATTAAAAGTTGCTGTTAAGAATGATGTTATACACAATATATAATTAATTCCACCCAAAAATTTAAGAAGAGAAGAGCTTTTCTATGTATTTAAATGTAGGCGGCACGGAGTGCCGCACGCGCCCTCTGACGTAACAATGTTAAGCGCGCCTGCCGCAGGGTTAATGTAATAAACAAGGTACTGAAACAATTCACGATGTATCTGGCTGATTACTTGTCAGGTGGATGACATTGAGGGAAACTTATGGTGTTGTATGAATAGGGATAGCCTGTCCTATACTATTATTTTGGAGGTGATGAGGATTCCGCCTTGCATTATTTCCGCCTTGCATGGTGTAATGATGATATTTTTTGTGGCTGAAGCCGCCCGGGAACGCGTACAAATAGATTGAAGGGATATTGACGATGTTATGGAAGTTCCAACATAGTAAATTATTTGAGGTTGTTTTTCGAAGCATATGGTTGTTGGGGCATTTGGGTTTCCACCCACACATATTCAAATGTATACCTAGGAATAGGAGTACATGGGGTCAGCAACACACACAGCCATATAAATAACTTGTAAAAGTCCCCTCTGAAAAAACACTTTTTGGTTGTTATGCAACAATATTCGGACATTATATTTACACGCGTAGGCAGAATGTGACAATCTTTATATGCAGATTTGGAAAACAGCTGTGTTGCTTTTGAGGACATACATTCTACCAAAACAAACAGACAAATCAACATCGTAGCAGCTGTTCTCTAAATAGGGTAGTGGCACTAACTGCTTTAATGGCCAGCTGTTGAACTATTAAGATTCATGCCATAGACATTTATATGTTTCGCAACTATATATACGTTTCTTTATTTGTTTATTATATTTAAGTTGAAGATACTAGTTTAGGTTACTTGTCTCTTTATTTCAGATATAGCATGAACTTTGCTGCTGATGGGGGCGCAAAGTCTGCAGAAAAATATAATGTACTGTATGCAGTATGATATGCAGTATGGAGGATTCTACTGGTATTGTAAATTATTATCCACCACCAACCTCAGAAATATGTGTGCTAAAGAAGCGATTTAAGATTGCGAGAGTGACATATTGTAGTGGCTCAAGCACTACATGCTTTCCATAGCTAGACAAGTCGACCAAATGGGTTAATTTTAGGTATTTATGGAGGTTTATTTTTTGGACTATTAGTTTCCTGGGCTGTTTCTTTCACAGGCGAATGCCCAGACAGGAACCTCTTATTTGTCAAAAACGTATAACCTGAAGGTGTTGAGTAGTGTAATCAACTCTGCGGAGACTTGGAATAAACAATGGACAGACTGGAGTGAACCAAGTTGTTATTCGTCTGTTTTGTAATTAGTTATGAGTGAGGTCTTGGATACATAACAGATTCCAAGTTTGGTCTCAATAAGAGATATTTGTAATTACATCTGGTTGTATAAGTGTAAACCAAATGAAACTCTAACTGAAGTAGTACCAACAGTTAATAAACCGTTTTCCAATGTTCAACTAGAACTGGAGTGTGTACTGATTTAATTAATAATTTATGTGCTGATTGAAATTCTTCAACTCCTCTATACATTTTAAATCAGAGAAGGAGTCTGATAGACGTGAGTATTGGACTAACTATTAATAATGGCACTGAGTTTCAGGACCTCTACAATTCTACACGTTATAAAACATTATATGAAGAAGACATTTCTTTATGTCATGGAATTCTGAAAAGGTAGAATCACACAGGGTATCACATAAATATGGTGACTGTTCCACCGGACCTGACAAAAAGAAGAGGAGAAATTTTAAATTTTGAGACTGCAAAAATGTTACGCAAAAAAATTTAACGAAAATTAGATATTTCATCTGTCAAAGGTTGCCTTGACAACGAACATAAACTCCATAAACTCCAGTTAATATTCAATAAACACAATATGAAGAAAAACACTTACAAAAGGGCAAAGAGTTAAAAAAAGTTCTTCAAGAACTTAAATAATTTATTTTGGACTCTTCAGTGAGCTCAGTCACATCAAGAAATGATTCTTTGGTTGCTGAAGAGGTTAGCTGCCTTTAGCAGTCAATAAAAAGAACTACACCTACTTTACGATTCTGGACCGCAGTTCCGAGGTAGAGCTAACAGTTGGTACGTGACGTCATGGGTCGACGCTGAGCGATCTACATCTAAATCTACATAGATACTCTGCAAATCACATTAAAGTGCCTGGCAGAGGGTTCATTAAGCACTTTCATAACTTTTCTCTACCGTTCCATTCTCTAATAGCGCGCGGGAAGAAAGAACACCTAAATCGTTCCGTTTTCGATCTGATGTCTCTTATTTTATTGGGATGGTCATGTCTCCCTAAGTAAGTGGGTGCTAGCAAAATATTTTCACATTCAGAACTAAAAGTCGGTTATTGAAACTTCGCAAACAGATCACGCCGCAATGAGTAACGTCTTTCTTTTAATGATTTCCACCCCAATTCTTGCAACAATTCCGTGACGCTTTCCTCCCCGCAACGTGATAAAACAAAACGAGCTGACTTCTCTGAACCTTCTCAATATGTTCCGTCAGTTCCACCTGGTGAGGGTCCCACAAGGAGCAACAGTACTCCAAGAGAGGACGCACAAGTGTGATGTAGGCAGTCTCTTTGGTGGAGCTGGTGCATCTTCTAAGCGCTCTGCCAATGAAAAGTAACCTTTGGTTCGCCTTCCCCACAATATTTTCTGTGTGTTCTCTCCAGTCAATTGTAACTCCTAGGTATTTGGTAGAATCTACGACCTTAAGGTTTGACTGATTTATCGCGTAATTAAAGTTCAGCGGATTTCTTTTAGTGGTCATGTGTATTACTTCACACTTTTCTTTTATTTAGTGTCAATTGCCAATTTTCGCACCATGCAGAGATTTTGTCTAAAGCGCTTTGCAGTTGTTTTTGATCCTCAATTGACTTCACTACCCGATAAACGATAGCATCATCTGCGAACAGTCTAAGTGAGTTATTCAGATAGTCTCCTAAATCGTTTATAAACACGAGAAAGAGTAATGGACCTATAACGCTTCCCTGTGGAACGCCAGATATCACTTCTGTTTTACTTGATGACTTACCGTCAATTACAACGAACTTTGTCCTTTCTTATAGGAAATCATGAATCCAATCGCACAATTCGGAAGATATTCCATAAGCACGCAATTTCATTAGAAGCCGCTTGTGGAGTACAGTATCAAAAGCCTTCCGGAAATCCAGAAATACGGAATCGATTTGAGATCCGCTGTCGATGGCACTTAACACTTCATGTGAATAAAGGGCAAGCTGTGTTTCGCAAGAGTGATACTTTCTGAATCCGTGTTGACTACTGGTTAATAGGTCGTTCTCTTCGAGGTAGTTCATAATATTCGAACAAAGTATATGTTCCAAAATCCTACTGCAAATCGACGTCAATGAGATAAGCCTGTAATTTTTGGGATCACTCCTATTGCCTTTCTTGAATATTGGAGTAACTTGGGCAACTTTCCAGTCTTTGGGTACAGATCTTTCGCTGAGTGATCGGTTGTAAATTATAGCTAAGTACGGAGCTATTGCATCAGCATACTCTGAGAGGTATACAATCTGGCCCGGAAGATTTATTTTTGTTTAGTGACTTAAGTTGTTTTACTACTCCAGGAACATCTACTTCTAAGTTTCGCATGCTGGCAGCTGTTTTTGGACTGAATACTGGAGTGTTCACTTCGTCTTCTTTGGTGAAAGAATTTCGGAAAGCTGTGTTTAGTAATTCTGCCTTAGCAGTACTGTCATCGGTAGTATTACCATTGCTATCGTGTAGTGAATGTATTGTTTGTGTTTTGCCGCTAGTGTACTTCACATATGACCAGAATTTCTTTGCATTTTCTGCAAGATTACGAGACAAGATTTCGTTGTGGTAACTACTATAGGCTTCTCGCATTAAAGTCCGCGCTAGATTGCGAGTTTCAGTAAAAGATTGCCAGTCTTGTGGATTCTGTGTCTTTTTAAATTTTGCATGCGTTTTTCTTTGTTTCGGCAGCAGTGATCTGACCTGTTTTGTGTACCACGGGGGTCAGCCCCCTCTTTTATTAATTTATTTGGTATAAATCTCTCGATTGCTACTGATATTATGTCTTTGAAAGTAAGCCACAACTGATCTACACTCACATTTTTAGTTTTGAAAGACTGGAGACTATCACTCAGGAAAGAGTGAAGCGAATTTTTATCTGCTTTATTGAATTGATATATTTTTCGTTTATTTTTGGTGCATTTGGGCATTTCGACATTCAGTCTCGCTACTACAACTCGATGTTCGCTAATCCCTGTAACTGTTTTGATGCTCTTTACTAACTCAGGATTATTTGTTGCTAGGAGATCAAGGGTATTTTCGCAACCATTTACTATTCTAGTGGGTTCATGAACTAACTGTTCAAAGTGGTTTTCAGAAAAAGCGTTCAGAACTAGTTCGGACGATGTTTTATATTTGTCGCCGGTTTTGAATACATAATTATGCCAACATATCGAGGATAAATTAAAGTCGCCACCGATTATAACAGTATGCTTCGGATACCTATTTGAAATGTGATTCAAGCTTTCTTTGAACATTTCGGCAACCGCATCGTCTGAGTCAGGGGGCCGATAAAAAGATCCATTGTTAATATATTCCGGTTGTCAGGAATAATCTCTACCCAGACCAACTCACAGGAAGTATCTGTCTCAATTTCGCTGCAGGATAAACCGTTAGTAACAGCAATAAACACTCCACCCCCTATTTTACTTATTCTATGCTTTCTGAAGACCATTTGGCCCTTTGAAAAAATTTCGGCCGAACTTATCTCAGGCGTCAGCCAGCTTTCAGAACCTAAAACGATTTGCGCCTCAGTACTTTCTATCAGCGCTTGGAGCTCCGGAACGTTCCCAATACAGCTACGACAATTTACAACTGTTATACCAATGTTTTCTAGATTTGCTTTCTTTCTGTGTCTGATCTGCCCCCTTAGAGACTGAGACCCATTTTGTGTATTCCCGAGGCCCCCTAACCTAAAAAACCGCCCAGTCCACGCCACACAGCCCCCGCTACCCGTGTAGCCGCTTCCTGAGTATATTGGACTCCTGACCTATTTAGCGGAAGCCGAAAACCCACCACCCTTTGACGCAAGTCGAGGAATCTGCAGCCCACACGATCGCAGAACCGTCTTAGCCTCTGATTCAGACCCTCCACTCGGCTCTGAACCAAAGGTCCGCAGTCAGTCCTGTCGACAATGCTGCACATGGTGATCTCCGCTTTCATCTTGCAAGCAAGACTGGCAGTCTTTACCACTTCTGATAACCGCTCGAAACCAGAGAGGATCTCTTCCGATCCAAAGCAACACACATCATTGGTCCCGACATGAGCCAGCACCTGCAGCTGGCTGCACCCTGTGCTCTTCATGGCATCCGGAAGGAGCCGTTCCACATCCGGAATGACTCCCCCCGGTATGCACACGGAGTGTACATTGGAATTCTTCCCCTCCCTAGTAGCCATTTTCCTAAGGGACTCCATTACCCGCCTAACGTTGGAGCTCCCAACTACCAACGAACCCACCCTATGTGAGTGCCCGGATCTTGAAGGCAGAGGGGCGAGTACAGGACAAGCGACACCATCCGCATCAGGAACATCCCCTGCCACAGACAGCGCCTCGAATCTGTTGGCAAGACTAACCGGGGAGGCCTCCACTTCGGTCCCCCGGGAAGTCTTACGCCGCCTGGCACGCGCTGAGGGGACCTCCCAATCCACCACGGATTGGGGGGCTACCTCCTCGCGGGCAGTGAGCGGGCTGGCCACAGCCGCAGGCCGATCGGAGGGCACAACAGACGCAGAGGGCGTCTGCTGTACCCCCGCGAGAGGCCCACAACAGCGGCGCCCACGCACCGCAGTCTCAAGCGTTGCCATCGAAGCCAACGCCGCCTGAAGCTGCGAGCGAAGAGTCCGTTCGCAGCAGTCACAGTTCCTAGCCATTCTAAAAACCTTTGGTTTTTTCCAAGTAAGTACGTCTGAGGACACAGAAGTTTGGTAAACAGTGAGCTTCGAAAGATATGGATCTGACACTAAACTGTTTATTAACGGCGAATCTGAAAAACATATACGCGAGCTAATAAATCAAAATAACAACTGAACTGACAACTAAACGCGATTCTCAGTAGATAAACACGCGATCACACTAAGGATTTAAGAACTAAAAGAAAGCACACACGAAATGAAAATAAGTATCTCAGAGATACGGTCGCTACAACTTCATCTCACTGCTACATCGGGGTGATGCAGACGAGAACCCTGTTTGTTGGTGTGTAGAAGTGGTAATTTATTTTATTGGTGTAACTGAAGTGTTGTGTGTTGTGACTTATTTTGTAAATGCCAATTACTAGTCATATGACAAAAGAAATGGAGCAAATGCAAAAGTGGTTACTAAAATTTAATAATGAGTTAAGACAATCATTTTCAGACAACATAACAGGATTACAGGAAAAAAGAGACTTAACATCGGAACAGAAAAATAACAAACTAAAATTAGTTTCTAATCAGTTAGCTGACCAATTCAAATCTCAAAATGTGAGGTTGGATAATTTAAATGATCAACTGGTTGCTCCTATTAAGGAATGTAAAGATACGTACAATAATCTGGAAGGGGAACTTAATAATTTAAAACAATTATTAATTTCCAAAGAGGAGGTACAATCAGTATCCTAAAGAGTAGTAAGTGAACTTTTTTTTTGTTCAAGAATCTATAATTATGATATTAAAGATAGAGTATCAGAAAATGAGGAGACTATTCTCAGTAATTTACAGTCTTTAAATCAAGATTTGCTCTTTACTAACCATCGATTAGATGTTCTAGAAGCAAATTCTAAATCTGAAATCTCAGAAGTATGTCATGCAGTTGCTGAAACTTATAAATTACAAGCCTTAGAAAATAAGAAAATTTAAATGAAGTCAACCTAACTGTTAGTGAGCTAAGCAGCTGGGAACAACGAATAGAGGATATGGTTGAGAAAACAAAATTCAAAGAAAGATGTTGGTCAGAAAGTATGCAACGAAAATTCTAAATTGAATTTTTAGACCCTAAATCTTACAACCACTCATGGGGTAGTATTAAAAATATTTAGTGTGTCGATTTACTAGATATAAGATCATACATACGACTCCAGGGGAACTGATATCTGTTTCAGTATTGGTTAATTGACATTCACCGAGACCCGAGTTAGCATACCACATCTTCATCTTTCAATTTCCATGTGATATGTTTCTTCATCCTTTCACTATTCTGTAATCCTTATCTTATTTCTATCCACTATAAATTTATAGTTTTTATTAATTTATTGACTTCCGATTGTGAGAATTACAAGATCATATCCAGTCACAACACCAAGTTTGTGTTTGTAAATATGACAAAGATGTACTTTCTAATTGCCTCCAACCAGAGGTGTAACATTTGGCAGATAGATAACTACAGCAGGTAAATAAAGTATCGTCTTGCTGTCGACAAGTTTAGTGTAACTTGAAATAAGTTTTATGCTAGTCCAATTCCACAACTAGTGCACAAATTACGCAGATAACTATTTAACAAATGCATGTTGTAAAATAATTTAAGAAATAGAATTCAATATTAACAGCTGAAGATAAATGATGTGTACTAAGCAACAAAAGAAAAACTATATCGCGCAAAGTGTTACTAGACACACTGAGTTTCAGAACCTCTACAATTCTACACGTGTTAAAAAATATATGAAGCAGACATTTCTTCATGTGATGGGACTCAGAAAAGGTAGAATCACATGGGACAACAGAATATGTTTACTTAAAGGACTGTCTGATGTGATATTCCATACTTGTAAAATGTATAGTGTGTGATTTCAAAATAGAGGCTAATTGTGATAGAGATAGTGAATTTTTCACAAACTAATGTTAATAAGGCAAGAATTTGGTAGAAGTCCTTCATACTTACCTCTATGAGCTTCTTCAAACATATTAAACTTAGGAAGTTTTCTGCTATTAAGTCATAAGTAAGTTCTAATATTCAGCACACTTTGATTTTAATTGTATTATTGTTTCAAGGTTATTTTTTAATTTAACATTATCAATTGTCTTCGAGATTTCTCTAATATGAAATTTGCAAAAGGAGGGCGGGGGGAGGGGCGGAATGTGTAGGTTGGCTGGATCATAGCCATATGTATTGAGTTTCATAGTTTTTAGATCACATCAGAGGTGGAATGGGTGGGAAAAGATACTATGTGGTGTAACATATTCCCATGAGAAACTGAACCAATACTCTCCAGACATATAATGACTGGCTGTCCCCACCTGTGTATAATATCCCATCTATGTGTCTTCAATTATAAGATAAACTGTAGTATAGAACTTACTGTGAGTTTGTTTAATTAATGTGTTTACATGAAGCTTTATTACCGTACGTTTTACTTATGTAATTATGCTCTTTTTTATAAATAATTGAATGTACATGTTGTAGAAAGTGCGCTACGCGCCACAACTGATGGTGAACGGAACCAGCACTGTCCACTACAGTCAGTCCAGCACAGACCACTCTCACGTTAAAACCCATCACAGTTGCGTTCTTAAAATAGCCTGTTAGACAATTAAAACTTTATATTATTAACTTCTGCAAATAGGATTCAGGTGCATGAAGATCATAAGTTGCTTGTTATTTCAAGACATATAAATAAATTATGAGACAGGAGGCATCCCTTCTTGTTTTAAAAATAGCCACAATTTTAAAACTTCCAGAGCACTTCAAGATACAAAGATGAACGACATGTGCACTGCTTCTACATGGAGAGAACAACGGAAAAGAAGAAGCCAGGGTACCTTACCACAACTTAAACTGCACGCACTGACAATGCATGTGGTTTTACAACCCTCACATGCAGTGCTACACAATGAAACATTCCGACATTAGCACGCTTGGGTGGTAACATCTCCGAGGGAGAGTGTCAGAGTGTTGGAGAGTCAGAAAGATTACGTCATTCTAATCACTTTTATCAGACACTCTACCCTCCTTTTATACCAGACCCCACCGTAATAGGGAGACTGGAGGGTGAATTAGAGGACAGGACATATAGTGGATGCATGAACTGGAAGAAACTGAGTGGACTATTGTGAGATACGGAAGTCACCTGCAATGTGTATTGTGCAGCCAATCACAAAATCCCAAGAGAGAGAGAGAGAGAGAGAGAGAGAGATTGAGATATGGAAGTGGCAGAAATGATAATGTTAAGGTGGATGAATGGAGTTTTCTAGATGGGATAGATTAAGGAATGACTGCTTCAGGGAAACACCGAAATTAGGGGGCTTAGAAAAGAAGAACCAAGAAAATGGGTTAAGATTTTACGGACAGTGCAGAGAAGAGGCGATTGCTAAGTTTGTAGGAGAGTAGAAAACCTGAAAATCTAACGGTCTAGGAGAAGAGGAAGAGCAAACAAAGTAGCGGATCTAAGAATGAAATTTTAGAAGAGCGAAGAAGTTTTGGGATGATATTAATGGATGAGCAAAGCAATGCCGATGGTACGTGGCGTGGGAAAAGTTTGAGATAAAGAAGAAGAAGAAAAAGAAGGTCTGGACATTACGGGTAAGAATTCAAGTACAGTTTCAAACTGTCACCACTTTGCATCAAATTGACAGGTTACTGCTAGACATAGTGGTTCTCCTTCGATGTCAGTAAATCACTTTAACGAGACAAAGTGTACGTTAATTATTTTTTAATTTTGAAACTTACTGACTGAGTTATTGCTCGTAATATTTGTCTTGTTGTGATGGACTGCGGGACCGTTGGCGAAGAATGTCCTTGTTTCGGATTCTTTAATGTGAAGTGCAACTTTAATTTTCTGTCTGCGATGCTAGTAAATTCTTTTGGCTGTTTTGATTTTTGTATGCTTGTAAATCGTGAACTTATATGTTGCAGAGGAGTATGTTCGTTTTGTTTGTGCCTTGTGTAACTCGATAATTAACGACCAAGGTGGTCGTTGGCTGGAGCACTGCATTGCCGAGAGCTGTGTAGAAACGTACTGCGCAACCATGAAGAGAGATGTTGAGGCTTGGCATGGGCATGAGGAGGGTGCGACCATGGAGAGAATATTATGTAATCTGGTTACACTTAATATTATGTATGAGTTGACACGTGTCAGCAGTGATCTCGTTATGTTAATTACCTGTTGGCTGATCTTATAAGTTATAAAAGAATTAAATTTATTAAGTGAAAAGTTCTGACAGTTAGTAGCTTAACATGAAGATTTTCCTAAAGTTCATTTTGTAATTGTTTCTCGCAATCGCTTTGAGTATCAGTGGATTCATACATTCTGATACGAGCTTCGCTTCTTGACATTCACTTGTTTAAATTTTGGTGAGAGTGTTGATATTTGCGTGATTTTTTTATTTAAATATTAATGAGCGAAATAATTTTTGAAAAGTTTCAGATTTAAGTATGGTCTGGTACCCTTCCACTCAATACTAGCTTCCTACGGCCATTTCACCATTCTTCTTGTTTCATGCAGTAGTGTTGCACAGTGGCCCGGACTAGTCGATATGATTTTGAAACATTTTTTTGCATCATTAACAGAGTAGGAAAAGAATTGCAGATACTTCCAACAAAACGGAGAACTGGGGGACATTTACATCAGGCCTGACAGAGCCGTCAGCAGAGGTCAGCTGGTCGCCGTCCCTGCTAGCCACCCACGGTGTGTCGCAAAAACCCTCAAAGTCTTCAATAAATTCTGGAGAGCACTTCGGATGAGATGACAGTAATGCTACCAGTCCTTTTCGATCCACCCTCAGCAACCTTATGACCAGGTGGTCCAATCAGGTAAGTACTATATTTCCTTTGCTCTGCTGTGTTTCTCTGTAGAGATCGTGCAAGAAGTCGTGGCCCCTGCTCTCGCGGCTTGTGTGCTGGGCGAATCCATTCCTGGGCTTTGGAGGGGCAACCATCTCGTTACGTGTTGGCTACTGGTCACGGAGGGGGGCGGGGGCAGTTGACTTTTGACTGACACGTGAAGCAAACTGTTAGCCAGGCGACTTGCAACTGAACCAGCCACCCCTCCAAAAGAGAGGAATGGACTCACCCTGCGCACAACTCGAGAATGCAATTCTGCACACGAGCCATGACTTCTTGCGTGATCTCTATCGTGGAATTCTGTTTTGCCGGTTACGTTTACTTGTCCCACCCCATATAACTACCCATTCCCATATGCAAGGTTAGTGAGTGGTGGTGTTAATTTTGGTGGAAAGCTGGTTGCATATCAGGTGGTAAAAGATTTTAACTGCCAGAATTGACTACCATGGGCAGGAGAGAGGAGGCCTTCCTTGCAAGAGGAGCCAGAGGTGGCTGTTGGTTCTCTGGCTCAGAAATGGGAAGCGATGTCCTTTGTGTATTGTTCCCAAACTAGTGACTTTAGGAGCAATAGAAGAGGAGGGACCTTCAGAAATTGAGGGGGCAGGTGATAAGGGTAGGGCCTCAGGGTGATGGATGATAGCAGTTATGCAGCGGCAGTTATGCAGTTATGCAGGGTGGATCTTTTCATACGTACAGCCTCTGAATATGACAGCCTGTCCAGGGTCTTGTGCTTCATTATTCTGCGTTCTTTTTGAAGAACAGTTCAGTTTGAGCAGCAGGGAGAGTGGTGATTGCAGCAGTTAACACAGACCGGAGTAGGGGTACATGGAACATGTGGCTGTGATGTACGTTCGAACTCAAGAAGGTAGGGTTGATATCATAGTGGGACGACATATGGCCAATACTCCAGCACATAAAGCAGCGCATAGGGGAGGAACATAGGGCTTGACATCACACCGGTAGATCACCACTTTGACTTTCTTGGGCTGTGAATCACCCTCAAAAGTCAAGATGAAGGCACCGGTGGCAACCCTTTTCTCTTTTAGACCCCTATTAATGTGCCAAATAAACTGCACCCCTGGCCTCTCCTAGTTATTCCCTAGTTCTTCTTCGGGGTGCAACAAAAGATCCTTATGAAATACAAGTCCCTGGACTATGTTCAGGCTCGTTTGGGAGGGTGATGCTAACAAGCAATCGATGCCTGTGACTGTCGTTATGAGGATAGACCCTGATCTCAACTTAGACATTCCTTCCACCTCCCCAAATTTGTCATCAATGTGTTCCACCAAAAACAGAGGCTTTATGGCCACAAACGATTCTCCATCTGTTCGACTGCACACCAAGTATCAGGGGGCATATGCCTCACCGTGATTACGAGCCCTACGTTCTTCCCATGGCGTGGCTAGGGAAGGAAACGATTGGGGGTCGTATGTTTCTGCACTGAACCCTGTTCTTCCTCTCTTAGACACGGTGGTTTGAAGTCCACAAAATCCATTCTTTGATCGTTTTATTGTGTTCCCACGAGCAGCGAGAAAAATATATGCCCACCTAGCCAGATCCCCACTTGCATGGGTAAGCCTAGTACAACTCAGGTGCGGCAGGTTTCCCAGTTGTTGCTCACCAGTGACTGTTCAGTCTCAACAGCCATGCATCTCCTCGGCATGTAGCACACGTTGAGACTGAAGGATTTTCTATAGAGGTTTGTACCGTCCTCGCAACGCGGATGATTAAGTCAAGATCCCTGGACTCAGAAATGTACAACGCTCCTAAGTCGCTCCTTCGGTGGTCGTTGGAGCACACACAGAGCTTACGGTGTAGATGACTGTTGGCGCGATTCAGTGTCAAGTCCAGGATCCCGGGTTCGCCGAACCTGTACTCAGCAAATTAATACTGAGCCCCAGAGGAGGACAATCCTGAACTAAGCCTCTGTCCGACACACAACCAACAGAGGACGAAACGAAACAACGACGATATCACACACACGAAAACACAAACACGACATGAGTTACGAACTCCCAAACACTCGTTACACTACGGTGCAACGGATGAGTAAACAGCAACTTTATATACAACAACAACTTGCTCGTTAGGCGAGTAATGCAGAAGGCCACTAGCCAGGACTGGACGGTGGATACTTACCCAACCAAGATGAAAATAGATAATTTGCAACAAAAATAATGTTGACGATATTAATCGAGATAAAAACCATCCTGTCTTTTAAGTTGGACCAAATCATATACACTGCAAAGCTTTATTAAGATCAGTTGAGTTGTTTGTGTGGGTGTGAGTGTGTACGACTTTAAACAACGTAAGTTTTTTGACCGAAATTTCCATTATCAATTACTTTCTTCAATTCAACTTCAATATTTCCACCCACATATTTTGTTAAGTGTTGCGCTGAGAGAGATCTCATTCCCAGCAGTTCGCTCATAGAGAGAAATGGTGAAAATTTGTCTTCACGGAAATTTCTTCAAATGGGAAAAGTTGAAATAATGTTCTATAAATTGTGTCCAACGTAAGGAAGTCACACTATATGTAAGGATAAAGCAAACAAGAGTCGTTTTTAGACTAGAGAGTTACAGCCCTCAAATTTTCAATTTGCTAAGATCTTCCCACGATCGAAAAGAACATTGTAGCGGGAGAACACTAACTTTTATCTTCATGGTAGGTTCCACTGTTTTAACGGAAAATTTCTTAATCCGACACGTATCTATCAGCTGCCTGACTGTTGGAGTACAACAGAGGCATGTTATAGTGTTTATTGTGTGTTTGTGTGTGTGTGGGGGGGGGGGGGGAGGCGCGTAAGTGTTGTAAGTGTGCCTGTAAAAATATATCAGTATTGTCACGGTATTTTTAATTGAGATGTGATGTTACACTACTACATTACTGGCCATTAAAATTGCTACACCAAGAAAAAATACAGATGATAAATGGGTATTCATTGGACAAATATATTGTACTAGAGTTGACACGTGATTACATTTTCACGCAAGTTGGGTACGTAGATCCAGAGAAATCAGTACCCAGAACCTCTGGCCGTAATAACGGCCTTGATACGCCTGGATATTGAGTCAAACAGAGCTTGGATGGCGTGTACAGGTACAGATGCCTATGCAGCTTCAACAAGATACCACAGTTCATCAAGAGTAGTAACTGGCGTATTGTGACGAGTCAGTTACTCGGCCACCATTGACCAGACGTTTTCAGTTGCTGAGAGATCTGGAAAATGTGCTGGCGAGGACAACAGTCGAACATTTTCCGTATCCAGAAAGGCCCGTACAAGACTTGCAAGATGCGACCGTACATTATTCTGCTGAAATGTAAGGTTTCGCAGGGATCGAATGAAGAGTAGAGCCACGGATCGTAACACATCTGAAATGTAACAGGCACTGTTCAAAGTGCCGTCTATGCGAACAACAGGTGAGCGAGACGTGTGACCAATGGCACCCCATACCATCACGCCGGGTGATACGCCAGTTTGGCGATGACGAATACACGCTTCCAATGTGCGTTCACCGCGATGTCGCCAAACATCAATGCGACCATCGTGATGCTGTAAACAGAATCTGGATTCATCCGAAAAAAATGACGTTTTGCCATTCGTGCACCCAGGTTAGTCGTTGCGTACAACATTGCAGGCGCTCAAGGGTAACCGCAGCCATGGTCTCCGACCTGATAGTCCATGCTGTTGCAAACGTCGTCAAAATTTCGTGCAGATGGTTGCTGTCTTGAAAACGTTCCGTATTGCCCTCCTGAACCCACCGATTCCATATTCTGCTAAGTGTCATTGGATGGCGAACAACGCGAGCAGCAATGTCGCGATACGATAAACCTGAATCGCTATAGGCTACTGTCCAACCTTCATCAAAGTCGGAAACATGACGGTACGCATTTCTCCTCCTTACTCGAGGCACAACAACAACGTTTCACCAGGCAACGCCCGTCAACTTGAAACTCGCCCACTGTTCTTTTGACTGTTAACTAGCCGTGTTTGTGAAGTCAACAATTGACTGCTTGCTCACAAAATATAATTACGGCGATATTCAAACAGCGGCGGAAGTATACAATTCCCTTAAGCAAAACTCTGATTCTAAGTGTTAAGCAAACAGTTCTACCTTTACTGTAATCCTTAGAGGAAACTGCACACAATTAAATAATGATCCGCAGTCATGGATCTAAATCAGAAATCATAAATGTTGGCAACGGAAACGCAAATATTCTCTCCTCCAGAAGGGAGCAGAGATACAAGATACATGAACAAATAACCCCACATTAATCCAAAATACATGATGATGGGAGAATTTAAATTAGCACAAAAGGATTATAGTTTATCAAATTAATTTAATGTTCAAAACAAGAACAACAAGGGGGAAGACCATTTTTTTTTAAAATTACAATAAAAACACACCTTACAAAATGTTCAAAATATCCACAATTACATGGCCCTGAAATTGTCCACCTGCAAAGTTAAGTTTAAGACTTGGTTTAAGACCACAAAGTGCGGTGTACAGACGGAAGTTAAAGTTTCCCTAGAACTTCTAACTATACATTAAATCAAAATTTCATTAAATAATATCTAAAAACGGTCGCTCTGGCGTTCGTTCAGCACAGAGATACGATAACTACAGAAGGTTAAAGTTGTTAGATCAATACAGCACTCTACTAAGTCGAACACAAAATATGCATAAAGTTAACAAAACCGATTTCGAAGAGTATAAGATCGTGAAATATATCGTGTAACCATTATTTCTGATCAGAGGAGTGATATCTATTAGATAATCAAGGTTACAGATTGCTACAGCACAATACAGAGTTCGGTAACAAAAATTCAGGGAAGTGAAATCATTCTATTTCATGAAAATTAAAAACACGATATACATCGTGCAACGGTTCTTTCTACACAGAGGAAAAAGATCTATTTAATGGTAATAACCACGACAGGGAACACACTAATTGGCGCACACGTGGGCCGACAACTACACAGATTACAAGTTAGAATGGACAATTTTCGGGAAAAATTATCACGCTACACTCACTTGGAAACACATTAGCAAATGAGCTATAAAATTATTAACCACTCATGTGCCCTGAATGATGCAAAAGCTGAAGGCTTAGTCTGATATCGTCCACATGTTCTGTCGACAAAGTACGAACAATATAGGCACCGCAAGTCCCCGAAAATATTTGACTTCAACTACAATAAGAACGCAAAAGACACTGAACATATTTAAACAGGTGAAGAAATTATTTAAAAGTTATAAAGTGCAAAAACTATGCTAACAAAACACTATCAGAGCCTCAGAATCAGATTCCAGCAAAACCGACACAGAATTAGCAATCCTGTACAAAATTAAGCAAAATCTCACTACTACACATAGTGTAGCTGATACTCCCAGAATTAAACTCGCAAAAAGGCATAAGTATGACTATGGAGGCTGAACTAAGTCGAGCCACGAGGCCACAGCAGAACCAAACCCAGAGGTACTTACCCTACCAGGAACCAAGAAGCGAATGGATAGCTCTCTTGACCACTGCTTAACCGTCACCAGAGGAGGGGTAGCGGAGGGGAGCCCAGAGAGCGTCACCGTTTGTCAGGCAGGTAACCTGACCAAACCCCAGCCAAGGAGATTAAGAGCAAGCTACATTAGGAATCTTTGCTAAGACTGGGTTGTGATCAGCAGTTGGCAAACCTACTTCTCGCCCAGAGACATTCAACGCCCAGTGTTTGAAAGAAACGACGACACAAAACAGATGAGGCGCACCTAGCACTTGCTAAACTTTCTTACATACAAAGTTTCATTCATTGTGTGGATCCCAGGGCCAGTGGAATATCACAGTACACACTAATACATATTTGGGGCCTCATGTACAACATAGATACTTATAATTTTACATACAGATAAAACTAATTCAATATACAACGCCTGGTATCTCGCATATTGCGAGTGGGGTGTCTTGCTACACTTAAAAAAATGTCTGAAGCTCATCAACATTTCTTTATGGGGAGTCAAATGGAACACATTATGTGGACGTGTTTCAAACTGCTGTTTGTGTATGAGAAATCGATTGGCAACTTTCCTCATGTCAGCACGTTGTAGGCGTCGCCACCGTCGCCAACCTTGTGTGAATGCTCTGAAAAGCTAATCAACTGCATATCACAGAATCTTCTTCCTGTCTGTTAAATTTCACGTCAGTAGCACATCATCTCCACAGATTAACATTGAATTTTCGTCTGGTTCATCAATCTAAATTTTGTGGCTATTATATTCTTTCTTTTTAAAAGTATAACCTAGTTTCAACATATTAAAAGTTGAAAGGTATATTTATGGTGGGTGTGTTGATATCAAAGGATAGGCGTGGCTGATCCACCATCGAACATTTAATTAATTTATCCTGTAGTTTCCATGTAATACAACCAATCCAAAATTGTGTACGGGGGGTTAACTAATTTGAATGATTTTAGTAAAGAAATTTGTTTTGACTCGATTTATTCTCTGAAGTCAAATGAACGTCAGAGTTGAAAGTAAGATACACATACAATTGAGCACAGAACAAATTATACGAATTTAGAAAACAATATAAACACTCCTACAGCAAGTGACTGGTAAGTCGAATAAAACTGTATTTGATTCTAAACACCCACATTTAACTGGAAACCGTGGCGTAATCGAGAGGAATATTCCGATAGCAGATTACTGTGAATTTAACTAACGTTTTCAACAGTCCGAAACTTGAATACCCCTTGAAACACTAGCAAATGCCTGCGATACTGAACCAAAACTGTGCTGGCTGGCGATGTCGGCAACAGGACGGCTGGGTGGCGGCTGTGAGTGTCGATAGCTGCAAGTTGCGGACCCAGAGATAATTCAGCTTCGTATTTCAATGGGGATATTTAACTAATATCAGCCAACTGAGACCCAGCGGATATCAGTGCCTACGATCTCACTCGTTCGACTAAGTTGTGGCACTACAGACAGTTTACGTGTGATACACGAATGACACCAGAACTGTGGCAATCGAAATAAGCGCGTGTGCGTCTATTATCAGGCAGGCTGACCTTGCTCTCGGGTTGCCAATACTCAGCGCCATTAGCACAAGTTTTGGAGCCACTCCAAAAGTTGTACCACAAACTTTAAGTACAACTGCTCAACGACAGGTTTAAACTGAAGAGAGCAGAAGAGAAGCGTCTGCTCTCCTAGACTGCTCAAACACCAGTCTCCTTCTCTCCACTTCTAAAATCTCCGTCTCCTCTCTGCAAATCGTCCAGGCTCCGCTTATCTCTACTCAAACGCCAGTCCACAGCCAATCACGACTTGTGTTCGGGAGTCGGACAGCCGAATATTAATATAACAGTAATAAAACAGTAAAACAGTAGCCAATGGCCAGCTCTATAGCGTTTCTACCGGTCGGGCCTCGCCATTACGTCTAGCCTTCTCACGGTAGCGGCGAATGGTCTTCAGGCACTTTCGAAAACACGGCCAGCAAGTTGTTCTCAGCAAACGGCCAACTCCATCGCTATTGTATAATTGCGACGCCCGCCAGCTTGGCGCCAGAGACGTACAATGTCCTAGTGGGTACCACCCTGGCGTTCGCCAACTAGGCGCCAGACGTCTTAGCTCTACCTTCGCAAAGCACCGTACACCGCCCATGGACATGTACTGTATTGCCCCAGACGCTCCCGTCTAGACGACGCCAGCGTCGGTGGCGACAGGCACCTACTTGGAAGGCTCACGCCTCAGTCCTACCTGCTTCGGCCCTCGTCCGTAAGGCGTCTTCCGGGAACCGCAGACCCTCCGAATAACAGAGCCACCCTCGTGCTCGCCAACGGTCGACGTTAGCTCTGAATGCGAGTTTTTCCTCTCTGCTACAGGCCTCACACAACCAAATAAAGGAATATGTCTGTTTCGCCAGAAGTTATTAAATCGATAACCTACGAATATATATATATATATATATATATATATATATATATATATATATATATATATATATATGTGTGTGTGTGTGTGTGTGTGTGTGTGTGTGTGTGTTTATCTCTTTGTCCTCTATGTGTTCATAAACCTTTCATTCGATTGCAATGAAACTTTGGTGAACTGTTCACCGTACGCCCAAGAAGGTTCCTGACCCAAAACCAAAACAGCATGACACATAGCTCAGGAGATATGACGTCATAAATAATGAGAGGCCACCGCATCTTGACAATATCAAGATTTATGCGTCAATTATTGGAAAATGGGAGAAGTTATGGACCTGTAACAAAGTTTTCATGTAATTTTGGACATTTATGAAGCGTGTTTTGTAACTGATCCCCCACCACCCTAAAATGATGAAATGCAAAGAAGTCTACAGTTTCACTGTAGATGCAATAACACTGTTGCATCAGGCATACCGAACATCCGATTGCGATAAAACTTTGTCAACCCATTGATTGCACTCGCGCGAAAGTTATAGGTATACTAACATTAAATTCGTATGGTGTACGGCGGGAGGTGCTTTACAATTATTTAACTCGTTTCTCACACCTTCACTCTGGAGTGACAGGGAGGATAAGAATGAAATTTTGAACAGAGGCATCTTATACCCTGATTAATGCATGGCCTACCTTTCGTAAGCCACCGTATGCTGCATGGGGAAGGGTACCTTACAATGAGTTAATATGTTTGTTACTGTTCACGCTGAAACGGCTGAACGGAATTGAATGAAATGTTTCATGAAGATTGCTTATACCCCGAATTAATACACGGGCCACCTTTTGTAAGTCTCCAAAGGTGCATGGCGGAGAGTACGATACATGAACATCCAAATTGTTCTACTGGTCACCGCGAAAGTCGGCACTTAAATGTATGTTTTCATTTAGCATGGCGGAGGGTACCTTGCGACTTTGACACCGTTTGACCAGTCACCATTAATCAGGAGAAGGTGGAGGAGGAAACGGACAGAGAGGGGAGGGAGAGGCGGACAGAGAGTACAGAAGGAGAATGAGAGAGGTGAGACGGTGACTGATAGGTGAAAGGAGATGAGCACAGGGAGAGGAAGGAGGGGGAGGGGAGCAGGTGAACAGAGAGAGATGGCCTAATGTGTATAGTCAAATCTCACTAAATGTATTTATTATCAACTATAAGATGAATAATTGTTTCTATCATTCGTAACCAAACAAGCTAATCCTTTCAAATTTCACAATTATTTCATCTGCGGGAGCGACGCGCCAGGTAGCAACTAGTAATCTCATAAAATTAACAAGACTGGGTTGTCCTTTTACTGTTGGAAAGCAACTTGGCAGTACTGAAACCTCTTGAAGTTAATGGAGACGCATTCAGCTACAACTGAAAGACCATCAACACAGGATTTTAATTTACAAAATACGCGTTCGGCCAACACTTGAATATTGCTCACCAGTGTAGGATCTGTAGCGGGTAGGGTAGATGGAAGACATAGAGCACCATCGGAGAGAAGCACGTTGCGTTACAGCTACGTCGAGTAATCGAGAAAGATGCGCAGACATTATAGAAAAACTCTATGGCATATGTTACAAGAGAGAAGTTCGGTATCGCGGTGCGGGCTTCTGCGAAAGTTCCGAGAGCATACGTCTCTTGAAGTGTCAACCAATATACAGCCCACAACGATGGGAGTACAAATAGCCAGGGTCCACACGGAGGCATACGGGTAATCGCTTTCCTCGTGAATCATACACAACTGGAATAGGAGCAAGAGACCTGCTACACAAAATACCCCCGACCAAATACCGTCAGGTGCCTTGCGAAGTGTGCAGATGAAGGTGAGTCGCTTGAAATTAGCCGCGTCTCTTCATGTAAGCAGTTTCTACTTGTACTGACCCTTCGGTTATCATCACGTTACTAAGGATCGCGCATTTTGCTTTACTTTGGTGTTGTGCAAACACAATTACATATCAAACGGAAGCTCAAGACATTTTCGCTGTTGGTAAGTGCAGTGGTGATAAGCAGATTCGAGTAGAATACAAGAGGAAAGTGTTGGGTGGTTCGCCCGTAGTGTGGGACAAACCTGGTTGTGGTGCAAAGAATGTGGGAGATTTCTTTCGTGATTCAGGAGTAGAGACTGCTGCGTTTAGAACACGAACTTATGATTACACGTTACCAGGAACATGTAAGCAAGTATACTGAAATGCTAACACTAACCTCTAATTGAATCGGTGAGATGAAGAAGGGAAAAGTTCCACTTTTTTGGGGTTTTAAAGTCAGATAGCCATTTTCTCTTTACACGTAAGCGCATCTTTTTGCAGGAAAACCGGAAATATTCCTTTTAAATCTATGCTGTTATAGGCAGTGACAATTTTGGTCAACTTTAAAATGGAAAACATTCCAGGAACCTTTACATTTTTTTTTTTTTTTCCTCTGGACAGTATTCACAGCAGCAATATGAGGCTATGTCGCAGCTCGCAGTTTTATTGGTTGTCTAAACAGTTAAGTTCTCAAACTGTACAAAGGTGGTGACGTAAACCCTCCAGCTGAAAAGGCATACAATGGAAGTGTTCCCATCAAAAAGAAGAAACTCGAGGATGTTGCTAAAGTAGTTCATTACGTTACAAAAGAATCAAAGATTTTATCATGGTCTGTAGGTGATGGAGAAGCTCGTGAAGAACAGGACAGCGAGTGAAGACTACACAAAGACTATGATTACTGACTGAAACATAATGCTAAAAAAAAAGTCATACTCTTATTATTTTTAAGGTTTTTGCATGAATTACGATCATTTTTAGATTTTAAAGTACTCATTATTGTTAACACTCAGTTAAGTATATGTCGAGGCAGCCAATGAGTAAAAGATTTAAAAAAAATCAATGACTCTTTTCTATCAGTTTTTAAACTACCTACGGATTTTTTTTGTTTTACTGTCTTAAAGTTTGTAAAGAATGTTTATTTGTCCTATAATTTTTTACTGTAATACAGTAATACTTTTAGACCAAAACAAATGTTTTTATGTAATTCATCCTGCTTAAAAGTGCAGTGTGATTGAAAAGCGAAAGATCCCACCAACTTTGAATAAATACACCATCTTAATTAAGAACAAAATTAACAATTTAACAGGTGGATAAGATAGATAAGGTTATAGGCTATAACTCAGCAGTACTGAGTTTGGGTGTCAGAATTTTAGTTGATAAACTATAAAGTTTTCTTCCAGTTTCTGTAAAGTTTGATCACCTGGAGTGTTTCCCTTCTTTATCTCAACGATGCAGTTAAAGACCTCGTGCTCCCCCGACACTGCACCTCGGCGTATTCTCCTCGTCAGCACAGGAACAGTGCGACTGTGGGCAGTCTGCAGTGTGCAGTGTGCAGTCTTCGGTGACGGCTGGACGTGCGCTCGCAGCTGGCGTCCGCTATCAGGGCGGTACCCACTCACGGCAGGCGGACTTGTCGGAAATCTAGCGGGCGTGGCCTGCAGGTGGCACGGCGTCGCTGCCCGCTGCCTGTCTGCACGATGCTATCTCAACGACCGAGCCACGCTCTGGGAAAGCACGCATCACACGAGCGTGGAACTCTAACGAGCAAAAACAGTGATCTCATCAAGTACCTGATGCACGGCGTGTCCATACGACGCACGGACAGCAGCGGCTAAGCGCGCTGCCGTAGAAGGAACGACGCATAGGTTGGTCGCTAGGGAAGGGGAGGGGGGTATCGGCACCACATCACCACAAGCAAGTCTACCTGTACATCTACATCCATACTCCGCAAGCCACCTGACGGCGTCTGGCGGAGAGTACCTTGAGTACCACTATCGATAATCCCTCCTATTGCAGTCTCGTATTGTTCGCGGAAAGAATGATTGTCGGTATGCCCCTATTTGGCTCTAATCTCTCTAACTTGATGCTCATGATCTTTTAGCGAGATATATCACTTGATAAAAAAGTCACTATAAATTTGAAAACTTAATTTTTCACGGAATAATCTAGACAGAGATGTAAAAATTGACACACATGCTTGTAATTGCATGGGATTTTATTAGAACAAAAAATTAATAAAATATAGAAATAAAAAAAGAAGAAGGGCAGAAAAATATTGCTAGACCCGTGAAAGATCTCCTGCGCGCATCGTTTGGTAATGATCGTGTGCTCAGCCGCCACTTTCGTCATGCTTGGCCTCCCAGATCCCCAGACCACAGTCGTTGCGATTATTGGCTTTGGGGTTACCTGAAGTCACAAGTGTATCGTGATCGACCGACACCTCCAGAGATGCTGGTAGACAACATCCGACGCCAATGCCCCACCATAACTCCGGACATGCTTTACAGTTCTGTTCACAACATTATTTCTCGACTACAGCTACTGTTCAGGAATGATGGTGAACATATTGAACATTTCCTGTAAAGAACACCATCTTTGCTTTGTCTTAATTTGTTGCTTTTCTGATCAGATGAAGTGCGATCAGTCGCACTTTTTTTTATCTTTTTTCTTCTTCTTCTTCTTCTTCTTCTTCTTCTTCTTCTTCTTCTTTTCTTGTCCTATTAAAACCGCATGTCAAATGTTGAAATGTTTGTAGAACTTAAGGGACTTAACTACGGGGTCATCAGTTCCTAAGCTTACAAACTACTTACGAACTAGCTAAGACTAAGAACGGCACAAATATCCATGCCCTAGGGGTGATTCGAACCCCCGACCGTAGTGGCCGTGCAGATTGTGACTGGAGCGCCTCAGTCCCCTCGGCCACCACGGCCGACAAAACCGCATGTCATTCCAAGCATGTGTGTAAGTTTTTACCGCTCTATCTACATTATTCGATGATTAATTAAGTCTTCAAATTTATACCAACTTTTTGATCACCCAGTACGTAAGAGGGAGTAATATACTGCTTGACTCTACGGTAAAGATATGTTGCCAAAACTTCGACAAAAGCCCATACCGAGCTACAGAGTGTCTGTCTTGCAGTGTCTTCGACTGGAGTTTATCGATCATCTGCTTTCACGATTACTAAATGAACCTGTAACGAAGCGCTCCTCTACCTCCTCTATCAACCCCACCTGGCACGAATTCAACACATGTGACCAGTATTCAAGCAGTGGACGAACAAGTGCACTGAAATCTACTTCCTTTATTTTCGGAATCCATTTCCTTAGGATTTTTTCAATAAATCTCATTCTGCCATCTGCTTTACCGATGATTAATTTTATTTATTCGTTCCATTTGAAATCACTCCTAGTGCCTGCTCCCAGATATTTAATGGAATTAAATGCTTCCAGTTGCTGACTGCCGCCACCCAACTCCTCGGCGTTTGAGCGTGGTCTCACCTCGGTTTCGCCACTTGTTGAGGACACCACACCACTGCTCCAGCAGCCCACAAGTCGTTCAGCTGGTCGTTCCGAGCCTCCTGGCCTTCACAGCGTGCTCTTGATCAGACTCAGGTGGATAGGGCGCCTCCCGCTAGGACAGCTAAGTCACTGATACTACGTACACGCACCCCGCGTCTGTAAGACTAGCAGTCATTCCTCCTCAGGTACGGAGAGCTGTGATGCAGTGGTAACACACAGGACTCGCAATTGGGAGGACAGTGGTTCACATCCAGATTTAAGTTTTCCGTCGTATTCCTAAATAACTGGAGGCAAATTCCAGTATGGTTATTTTGAAAGGGCAGGGCCGATTTCCTCAACATCCTTACAAAAATTTCCGAGCGTGAGCTCCGTCTCTAATGACCACGCTGTCGACGAGAAGTTAAACCATCAGACTCCTTCCATCAATCCTTGTCAAAAAATGTTCAAATGTTTTTATAGATTATGGGACTTAACTACGGGGTCATTAGTCCCTAAACTTACAAACTACTTATCAACTACCTTATACTAAAGACGGCACAAATATCCATGCCCGAGGGGGGATTCGAACCCCCGACCGTAGTGGCCGTGCAGACCGTGACTGGCGCGCCTCAGTCCCCTCGGCCACCGCGGCCGGCAATCCTTGTCAGGTGATGCCACCACTCACTGGACCGGTCTACAAAGACACATGGGGAGATCCGTCAATCCCAGTGCCTCGGACGAATTATATACAAAATCAATGTTTAACTTAGTGTAAGATGTTTTGGTAATTTTAGTATGCTTTTGTTTGGTGAATTTGTCCCCATTTAATAAATAGTTGTATTCTATTTGCTCTGTAAGATGGAGTTTTGTCTTGTCGAACTCACTTAAACTGTAGTTTTCGTAACGGCAAATTCCCCGATTGATTGCATTAATATGTCGTCATTACTAAAAGGAACAATAGCATGTGTAAAGATGCACTGTGGTGTTGACGCAAAGGGGTTCTTATGTAAATTTAGGTATGCAATAAATGTCAGTGGAAAATGCAGGCGTGAGTGCAGGCTGCCGAAAAAGGGTTCGGCTAACTTCACAACTAGAGGAAAGCTAATTTTCTCTTGAAAAAACACCATAGCATACTAATCAGATAAATTTTATACTTTCTCAGATAAGTTTAGGTACCGCTTCATCTAATACATGAAACAACCTGAGATGAAATAGGCAAACCAGGATGACAAAACCTGCGTGTTGAAATAAGGAATGCAATTGTCAGACCAAGGATAGGATGAGAAAGAGATGGTGTAACTGACAGGCAGGTAACCATACCAGCTGATAAACGAGTAATGCTTAGCTGCCCCTACAACGGCTACAAATGATCTGACATTTTGTGTTACAATCACTAATATTCTCTTTTTCACAGTTTAATACTTGTAGAATAAAACACCTGACAATCTTGAGTATTTATTGATGTTTATTTTCAGGATAAGACATTTTATCTTAGTGTTTTTATGTAATTAGGTAACATTTTGAACTTTACGTGTTGACTTACTTGTGCAGTGATTCGTTCATTTTGGTATATTGAACTTTGCTCCAATATCCTCGAAGGTGGTATGTCTTAATAACAGGTTTTACAGGGATCGAGCAAAACGAGAGGCAAGGCAAGGTGGAAAGGGGGTTAGCACATTTTGCATGTTTCCTACTAACCGTACTTTCAAGCGCGCTGCACCGCAACAGCTAGTGTAGATTGGGCCCGAGCTGTAGTTAATGCATGGAATACGCCCTGCTCAAGCGCCGCCTGCTGCAAGTGGTCTATCTACTGTTTTGCACTCACGCCTCAAACGATCGTTCTGTCTGTCGGGAAACCAGGATATCATTCCTTTTTATGTCTGTGTATGTGTTGCTAACTTTTGGGTGATGTCGTATGGAAACGACAATCGTAGTAAGTTTAATTTTATTTTATATGCTTTACCTAATAACAGTTCCAGATTTGTATTTTTAATTTATTTTGTAAAGTGGAGAATCTTTTTGTAACGTTTGCATCTCCCTAATTTAATGGACGCTTCTCGGAAGTGAAATGCTGTGTTTATGTTTTGCATAGTTTAAAGTTATTAATGTGAAGCAGTGTTATTAGTGCCACAATCTAGTGAACAATTGTTTCGCGCCGAGGTCTTCTCTGTTGACCCGGGCGGGACGCGTGGGTTCGAGTGCGGTCCCGGCGCCACGCTGTCTGCTGCCGCCCAGCGGGTTGTCCCGTGACGTCACGGCGGGCCGACCGAGGCCGACGAGCGACGAAAGAGACAGGCCGCGGCGCGCACGTCATATCACGTGATCAAGTGAGGCCTGAGCCGGCGCGATCGCTAGCGGATTGGCCGGCCGATGGGGCACAGCCGGCATTATCATACCGGCTAGCCAACCCGCTAGCGATCGCGCCGGCTCAGGCCTCACTTGATCACGTGATATGACGTGCGCGCCGCGGCCTGTCTCGTCGGCCACGGGGCTGACCGTGCCGCGGCATTGGACGGCGCGGCGGGCGGCCACAGCGGGGGGCGGGGCGCGTCTCAACAGAGCGGCCAGCCCAGCAGCCGACCTCGCCACGGCTGGGAGCTGCCGCGCGGTCCGTGGGCCACTCTGGACGCTGCGGCCACTGCTGCACTCAGGCGCTGTAGTGGAGGTGCCGTGAGCAACCCACGACAGCACGTCTCAGTGGACACCAGTTCTCCTTCTACCAAGTTCAACGGCAGAGGAATATGCTGTCTTCGTCTCTCTGACCTGGTTGTGACGCTTGTGTCAAACTCCACTCAGTTTCGTTGCACCAGGCAACATCAACCTAGCCACACCTTCAATGAGAACCTAAACTTTCCTTACAAATTTATGGCCGAGCTCCGTGCCGATTGATCATAACCTTTCGTGCTTCGGCACCAAAATAGTCTCCACGCCTTAAACTGCCATACAGGCGTCGGAAAAATGTTGTGGAACCCCATTCCTGACGACGTCGTTGCAGCCTCTTAGTGTGAGTGCCCACACAAAATGGCTCTCACAAGGCAGTTCTCTCCACGACTGTGGAGGTGTCACAAGTACTGCCACGCATCAAGAAGGAGAGGTGCCTGGAGGGGGCATCCTTCCCACAGGCGGCATCTAGCAAAGGGCCAGGACAACATCCAGAAAGGATTAGTACAGCTGGAGAAGACATGTAGTACAGTACAAATTTTCTTGTGCACGGGTAGTCTCTCCCAGTTCTTCTAGCAAAACAGTTCCCTTCCCCCCACGATGACCCTAGGATCAGTGTCGACAATGTCGCAACCAATGCTGACAAAACTGTTTACGAGTGGACGACAAATTCAAATTCTCAAATGTTTGTAAAAAATGTTCAAATGTTTGTATAGTCTATGGGACTTAACTACGGGGTTATCAGTCCCTAAACTTACAAACTACTTATGAACTAACTAAGACTAAGGACGTCACAAATATCCATGCCCGAGGGGGGATTCGAACCCCCGACCGTAGTGGCCGTGGCCTCAGTCCCCTCGGCCACCGCGGCCGGCAAATGTTTGTATAGCTTATGGGACTTAACTACGGGGCCATCAGTCGCTAAACTTACAAACTACATATGAACTAACCAAGACTAAGGACGGCACAAACATCCATGCCCGAGGGGGGATTCGAAGCCCCGACCACAGTGAGTGGACGACACAACGAGTGGTAGAATGCTAGTGTGGTGTGTGCATATCCATTACCAAATACGCCTCAAAATGTGCTCAGGCCCTTGACTGAAGTCAGTGGATCACCACGAGTGCTTACGTGCTACCTCTCACGCTGCAAAATAAGTGCAAGCCATGTACGAACTCACCACCTGAGTCGTGTGCAACATAGTGTTTTTATTAACTTCAAAACTTTTGTACAGCCCAGTGGGGCCGAATACATGACATTAATTCTTTGCAGCCATAAACTATTAGCAAGAACGTTTGATAATTGCCCTTAGCTGCTTAAAGTCTGGCACAGTCATTTATTTTTGTTCACTCTTTCAATGTAAGGCATTTGTTCATTTTTTTCTCATCCAAAAGACAATTTATCATGAACTGTCTCTTTTAAAATGAGAGTTTTATTAATACTCTCCAGCCAGTGTTTACATTTTTATCCTGCTCAAACTGTTGTGCTCAGGATTTATCTATGTTTCATTATTCGGATTGATTTCATTGTATCCTACCAATATAGTGGTCTCACCAGCCACGTCAACATGCCCACTGTGTTCCTAATTTTAAGTTTGATGTGTTTGTGTTGTGTATTTAACATGTTTCAGTTTGGTTCTCTGGTTTGTTAACTTAATCTATTATTGAGGGTTCTATCCTACAGAAAATTTGTCCAATCTACTTTGCATATGATGCAAACCATCTCGTTCCAAATTTTTGCTTGAACGAGGGGGTAATGAAAAATTATTTTCATAATGATATTCGAATATCACCCCTGTAGACAGTGATCAGACTTAAGACACTATTATATTCTTTTCATATGTATTATATATTTGTATTTATTATTTAACCTTATTCTTAACTACTTTTGTTCTTTTTAGTCTCTTATGTCTTCCAATTTTAATGTTTAATATGGTATTGTGTCCTGATACTCTCCCTCACCCTGAAGGTGTGTGATATTTTGTGGTTCGAATGTGCATTTCTGTATGTATGATTGATTATCGTATTATCATAATAATCTACTACTATGATGCAAAGAGTCTGCTCTGTCTCGTTCCATAGGGAATATATATCGATATGTCGCGTGACTGTATGACTAGTGGCATGTCTGCCAGGCCCTCCGCCATGATCTTTGACCAGTCAATTCAGTCGTGGTTGAGTGAGCAGAGCCACTCTCGGTGCTGCTTCCATTCTGGTAAGATGTGACTGGACTAATGTCCGTGTGTGTAAGTTTCAGACCTCCGACTTGATAATTTTAAGCTCGTGTATATAATCACGTGTGTGCTATTACATGTATCGCAATGTGTCGAATTGCGACTGAAGTTATTAGATTTCAGAATCATTTCATCTGAAAATTTAATCAACCGTTTTTCCGTGTGAGCAATTGGTGTCTGTAATGATTCGAACAAAGACTTCATCTTGTTCCTTCCAAACTTGCCCCTCAGGCTACTGAGATTTTAATGCTCTCTAACACTAGTAAATCCGCGGTTTCCCTAATCATTTCTCTGATTTTTTGTTTTCCAATTTTATATTTCATATACTTTTCTATGATTTCTCTACTACTCGGTAGTCCATCCGTTTCTTTCTTTGTGCTAATAACGCTTATCAGGAATAAACACAAACTGCTTCAATTTATCAAAAAAAAAAAAAAAAAAATGTTCAAATGTTTGTAGATCATCGGACCAAACTTCGTGGTCATCAGTCCGTAGCTTACAAACCACTTAAACCTAGGTAAACGATCCTTAGGACAAACACACACACCCATTCCCCAGGGAGGACTCGAACCTCCACGGCGAGCAACCGCACGCTCCGCAGCGTGACGCTTTAGACTGCTTGGCTACTCCACCGTGGCTTCAATTTATCTCTGCAATATTTTGTGAGAGTATCATTTTTTGGTTACTTGTGATGTGCGCGGTGTTTCGTGAAGACCACGTGCTCCCCTGTGATAAGCCATGACAGTTTGAGTTACTCAAGTTTGTTTCATTATTATTACTAAACTAAAGAGGTCGGAAAGCAGTTTAAGAATGAAGTTTTTTTATTAAATTTGTGCCCGAGGGCTCTCTGGGATCCAAGCCGCCTGGTCGGATCATTTCGCTGCTACACCTCGTACAGTCTTGCTGCTCGGTGAGTGTCGCTAAGCTTTGCGTGCGTGTGAGTGTGTAATTCTCAACTGTAAATCACCACTCAGAATCCCTCTTTTCTTAACCGTTTTTTTAATCTTAAAGTACTTATGTTTCACAACGGGGAACTGTTTATTGTGGGTAATGAAATGTTAGTTGTTTAGAATACAACCAGTGGCATAGCCTTTCTTTTTTATATTATGAAATCGGTGCCCCCCCCCCCCCATTTGTGATTCTTGGAAACAAATCCAATCTTAAGTACAACTGCGTTAACACATTTTTCAGCAAACCCTTCCCATTTATTCAAATAATTGTGTTAATGTTTGCTTTCACCTATATTCAGATGTTTTTAATAAAATTCCGCTGCCCAAATTAAATAAATAAATAATTCAGCTAAGTTTCATATCCCAGATGACATGAAAAGTAGTTTTTAATTTCAATTAGATTCCTTATGATCTGGTCCGAATCTAATTTACTTGAATTAAATGTTCAGACAGGTAACAATTTTTGAGATCTAGTAAAGCTAACCGTTCTGCTCACTCAAGTCAGTATTCTTCTGGGCCAAGGGATTGGTATTTCGTTTAGAAAATTATACTTTTATGGTCAAATTAAACCAAGTTTGTATACATTTCATAAACAAGTGCAGACAGTAAGGTTCCAAGGTCACAAACACTGACTCGAACGTTACGAGAAATAATTTCACTTATTATTACCATTCACAATAATTAAACAAAGTAAAGCAAAAACAAAGGATCGTCACGGGTCTCTTACTTAAATATCTGTGGTCACACTATTTTGGAAACAAGGACCACACTCTTGATTCTTTCTTACTTTTCCTCCTCATACTCAAGCCAGAATCATGCAAGACAATAGAGATTAACCATTCATTTGGCACACACAGAAGTCACGAGGAGAAAAATTATTACGTTACTTAAATTAAATGTGTAGGGCCATATGAACAGATTTATACCATTTTTTTTTCTTCTTCAAAATATAGTTTTCGGTTTGTAAGTAACATTGTCCAAAAACTTCGCATGGTGGTACAGTATCAATACCACAGTGTTGTTCTTATGGCTGTACAAATTATTGTGTTTTGGACTACTTCAAGTTAAACGCGTGAAAACCAGTCGTTTTTGGTGCAAAGCTTAGAACAGTCCCATGATTTCCATATTTTGCAGTCAAGTATCCCTGAAGACAAATTTGAAATCCTTTTGGCCCGTAATATGTCAGCTGACAACATATTGTCATATCTGTCATACCGTACATCACTGAATGGTACAGGAGGTGCTGTTCCATTCTTCTTTTTGACTTATTTTCCATTTTGTAGTGGTCTACCAGGTCTCTTCTTCCCAATAAATATGTCCATTTTATGTCTCCCATATAAGAACTCGTCAACAATTTTCCATAATAATTAAACTTCAAGGCTTCCTTTTCCATTTTATAAGCAGTTTTCCATGTATCACGAAATATATCTTAACAAAATTGAAACAAACTTGTACCTCGGTAACGTATGCTTGGAGTGTCCGCTACAGATTCAGATTATTGCTAAACTTTTCACGAAAATCAACGAAACGTCACTTTATTGGAGAGCTTAATTGTTAGTTTGAAGCACTTTGCCCGTTCAACAATGAAACTTGAGAAATGTTTTAGAAAACCACGCGCAATTACGTTGCTTGAGAGCAACATTGCCAAATAAAGGGTTAAATTAATTATTCGGTACGCTGCCACACGTGTGTCAATGCACAGGAAAAAAAAAAAAAAAAAAAAAAAAAAACATGTTTAAAGCTGAAGGAGCAGGCCACTATTCAGTCGCTCGTGAAGCGAGCGCAGAGAATTCTTGAAACCCACAGAAAATAATTTTCGATTCAGATAATTTGTTAAACATTGCTCTGATGGAGCTGATCATGATACAAGCAAGCCAAGCATCTCTGCTACAATCTATTATCCACTAACGCAGCACATGCCCACAACACAATTACCGTTACGTGCAAATGGCACAAAACACATAAAAGAATACATGCTTAGGTGCGCCGTGCAGGTGTGTTAAGTCAGTCCGCCTGGAGTGCCGCAACAACTTAATATGCAAAATGTCACTGGTTCGAATTCTACTGACAGCATCAGCTTTCATGTATCCATGGTGTGTGTTAACAGTACATGAGACTTTAAGAAAACCAATTTAAAAAATTGTCTTTCTCTCTGTAACACTTCGTCCATCTGAAAAGATTTTAAGACCCCTGCAATTCACAAATGTTCGTTGAATTATTTAAACCTATCTATTAAACAGGTTATTCCAGTCTCGGTTAGCCGTGGGGGTCTAACGCACCGCTTTCCGTGACGGGAAGGCGTACCGGCCCCGGTTCGAATCCGCCCGGCGGATTAACGAAGGGGGTCGGAGTGCCGGCCAGCCTGGATGTGGTTTTTAGGCGGTTTTCCACATCCCCCTAGGTGAATACCGGGCTGGTCCACAAGTCTCGCCTCAGTTACACGATTCGCAAACATTTCGTAACACTTTACACCTTCACACACATATAACATTATACGCAGACATTTGGGGTACATATTTCATCCTGGGGGAGGGGGGATGGGTTGGGGGCAGGAAGGGCATCCGGATAAATCCGCGTTTAACACAGTGCCGACCCTGCATATGCGAGAAAAGGGCCAAAGAAACAGACAGATTAAACAGGTTATTCCAGAATGAATGTTCAGTATTTAGGGCAATTATAGGCTGATCACTCGAAGCAAAAATATTAAACAAACAATTGTTCTAAAGTACTTCATCGTCCACGCAGTGAAATAATTCTACTCCTCTTCGGTTTCCATATTTTGAGGCTGAAGTATGCACGAAAATATGAAGATACTCTCCAATAATTATTACCTCTGAATTGCATAAGTAAAGAGCTCTGAGTACTTGTTCAATCAACGTGAGGAAGTCTCATTCACATTGAGATCATGTTCAATGATTATTTTTCTTGTTTAGGTCTGTACTACCTTTTTATATTACGTGCAACGACTGATCTGCAATGTTTTGTACCCTAAATCGGTTGGCTCTCCAGGCTAGACATCAGAAAGTAGTGCACATTTCAATCCAAGACAGGTTAGAGATTCTTAACTGTCCATAAAATTATCCAAACGACCACTCCTGCAAGTAAAATAGTTCCTGCTAAATGACCTCATCGGTTACAGGAATGTGGTATTAAGTAGTCTCCCAGTAAAAGAAAAGTGTTGTTGTACTTAAATATTTACGTTATTAGCTTTAAGAAATAAGAAAAATAAATATTAATGAAATTATTAAAAATAAACGTCAGTATCCAGCTGTTAATGGTATCGTTTTGTTACTCTAAACCTCCAGTTCAAACAAAATAATTATCAGAAGAAAAATGTTTAAGATGTTCGCTGAGATGTTATGCCTACACTAGATTCTAAAATTGAATTTAAATAGAAGAGGATGTCGCGGTAAATGCATTGGATAATATTGTTCTGGTGTCAGAGTGTTGCATGGAAGCAACATTGCAGAGACAAAAATAGCTTTACATAAGCATACAAATAGTGTTCGCTGCATCGGCGACGTCTGCGCCTCTGAAATCTTATTAAAACTAACTGGCTGGCGTGAATCAATCAAAACTCTTGATGAAGTCACGGCTCGCTAAGTTCCTCAGTCAAAACTAAGTTCTTGGGGCACGACGATTCAGCAAGCTTGCCCACAGCTGTGGCTTCTCGCAATCATCCGAAAACGTGAACTAATTATTGTGGCCAGGCAAAAATGTACACTGCTCGCTCTGTGAAACTGCCTGAATTACAAGTGAAGCGTGCAATTGAACACTTATCACAGACCACCACTGTTTATGCCACTAGGCAAAGCCAAAGTGTCACCATGAAGGCAGACCAACAGAACGTAAGTTTTCGTAGCTCGGTCAGCCGTTTCCTTTTTTCGATATTTTCCCAAATTTGCAGCCAAGACACACCTGATCTACACAGCCAGTGAGATTGCACTGTACCAATGCGTTGGTTGCTCTGCCACATCCTTTCCAGCCAATGGTCTTAAACCCTTATGGTACACATTAAGAAACAGATGCAACCCTCCAGCGCCACTGTGTCCTTAAGGTGACCTTACCCCGCGATCCAACTCACCACTCGGACACAAACTTTTGTAAAACTCCTATTGTCTGCTAAACCCTTCGGTCAGGGACCGCCCATATTGCCCTGTGTCGGACCTTCCCTGCTAGGCTCCCTTTGGTTCCTTTCTGAAAACAAACAAGTCTTTCATGTCATGCCATGCAGTTTGAAATGTGTCTACCACCAGCCTCTTAATATATGCAGCACTATTAAAGGCAATGCTTTCTGGAAGTGCAATAACTACTGTTCCTAATTACCTCACAAATATCATGGGTGAGGTATCAAATTGCTTAGAAAACCTTTGTAGCTGATGCTTAAGTGAACGAAAATGACACATAAGGGAGTCGTTATTACTTGACTCCACACAGTAGCATGAACTTTCTTCACAGTATTGTGCATGAAGTGCTCACAGCTCTGAAGGTGTTCATTCTCGAAGCAACTTTAATGGGTCTCCTTCGATTCGAATAATTATTCCTGTAATATCTATGAATACTAACCATTTTGCCTGGGACACCTAGCAGGCACGCGTACCACTAAGAAAATACAATTATTTCTGTAATTTCTACATTTCTTCCTAGACCACTGGATGTAGGTTTACTTCATTCAAACTTGGTCCAAATATCCCTGCGAAGAACTTCTTATGGGAATAACAACGAGGCAAGTATCAAGGGTGCAAGAAAAGGATTGAACATTAAGCGTAGCTCATGATGCATAAATAGCTACACTATAATACATGGAGTATGAGGGTCCATGCTAGTCCAAAAGGTAGTCTTGTAAAACGGTACGTAGCCATTTCGTTAGTGATCTGATAGTTTCCATCTTTATCGGACTGTATTCGAAACCAAAATAAACGCGTGAGGTCTCTGTCCTAGTGATGGAGTGAAAGCTGGAGAAGGCTTGTCTGATGTCACCTGCAATAGTTTATAGTTTATTGTATCATTTTCCAAAGAGTTACAGCGCAAAGATATAATTTTTAAATGGAACAATAGTTTTTTCTATTGTGCATTGTAATCGTTGAAATCAGCTGCGTCCAAATCAATTTAAACTACATTCCTATCACCGTTAGTTTGGGAGCTACAACCCTTCATAGTTTCAGGGGCAGATACAACAAACGCTGCGCATAATGCAATGTGCCTTCTAAATGTGGTGCAGCCGAGTTGTAACGTCGCCGGTGTCACGGAGTGAGAAGCTTCCTCGATGCGCTGTTAGACTGCCGACTGTCGCTGCACACGGCCGTATATCCGACAGATGGAGCCACACAAACAACCGGGGCTCAATATACCACAGTTACTGACATCAGATGACGATGGCATACACATACGAGTACGTTGACATGTTGCTGATGCTCGGCGAGTGCCGACAAGATGCCACTGAAGTAGCCACGGCGAAGAGCCCCGGCAGCCATTACGTTTTTACATGCCGAACAACGACTTTAGGAAACAGGCAGCTTTGTAATGCGCCGCAGTAACAGAAGAAGACCTGCAAGAAGTGAGCAGACGGAGGTGTTTGTTTTAGCTGCACTACACCACGATCCTCATGTCAGCTTACCAGCCGTTGTTGCAGTCGCTGGTGTCAGTCTCACATCTGTGTGGCGTATAGTACACGGCCACTGGTTTCACCCGTACCGCCTTGTCACTGACCTGGAGCTGCATGGGAAAGATTTCCGTGCAGAAGTGACATTCTGTGAGTGGGCCATGCGTAATTTCACGCTGCAGTCTTTACAATTTTTTATGTTCTCTGATGAGTCCACGTTCACAAATTATGGTGCAGTGAATCGCCATAACATGCACTACTGGGTCGCAGACAATTCTCGGTGGGTACGACCTGTCGACAGTCAACGTAGGTGGTCTATTAACATGTGGTGTGGAATCCGTGGGGATGAAATCATCGGTCCACACTACTTCCCAGGTACACTGACAGGTGAGTTATATCGCGCTTTTATAGCCGACAGTTTGGGTAGTCTCCTTGAACATGTGTGTCTACACACGAGGGTCCATATGTCGATGCAGCACGATGGTCACCCAGCCCATTCTGCGCGTGCTGTTGTGGCAGAACTAAACAACAGGTTTGCAGGAAGGTGGTTGGGGCGCCATGGTCCTCATTCATGGCCCGCAAGGTCGCCTCATTTAACACCAGCAGATTTCTTTTTGTGGGGATATCCAAAGGATCGTGTTTATGTCACTGAGCCCACATCCCCAGATGACCTAAAACGGCGTATCGAGGACGCATGTCGCTCCGTCACACTGGTGATGTTACATCTCGTCCGCAGATCCTTTCGATGGTGCATTTAATTATGCATTTAGAAACATGGACACACAGTTGAACATTTCATGTAAATCAACTTCCCACCGCCATAACATCCACCACACAGCCATGTATTGTGTACAGCGTGTGATATCTGCCCCTGAAACTTTGAAGGGTTGTAGCTCCCAAACTAACAGTGATAGGAATGTAGTTTAAATTGATTTGGACGCAGCTGGTTTCAACGATTACAATGCACTATAGAAAAACCTATTGTTCCCTTTAAAAAATTATATCTTTGTGCTGTAACTCTGTGGAAAATGATACAATAAACTATGTTCATAGCTCTGCTAAATGTGTAACATTTCTTGTGTTGACCTACCCCATTAATATTTCCCGCCACCTATTGTTTTATAAGTTACAGAGTCAAACACACTTAGTGAAACACCCTGTATATTAGTCTTCTGGATGAAGTAATAGAAAGACTACGTTTGCTCATGACATCGACTGTTGCCGGCAATATAGCTCACCCGAATGAGATTGTTTCGGTAATTTCGCAGCTTAGACAGCGAGGTATCATCGAATAAGAAGAATCAGTATGGAGACCGTGGTTCGTGAAACACATACACCTGCATCCAAAATGTTAGACTGTTATGATTAAAGGTTTGGATGACTTATGGTAGGCTGATCTTTTAGACATCAAGCAGCATTCTAGAAAGAATAATGGATTCTACTATATTTTAATGATCATTGACACATACACCAAATTTGTATGGGCATTCCCGCTGAAAACAAAATCAGGGAAGAATGTTGCACGAGTATTTGAGCAGCTCCTACAATTTGGAACAAATCTAAGGCCTAACAACCTTCAAACAGATCACGGAACCGAGTTTTACAATGATAATTTCAAGACTGTAATGTATCGGTATAATATAAACCAGTACCCAACATTCATTCACCTGAAAGCGAGTATAGTGAAATTTCTGAACAGAACTACAAAATCTTAACTCTGGATGCGATTCAATCTCCGTTGATCTCATAAATGGACTGATATTCTCCCAGATATAATTGCAAAGTATAACCGAACTAGATTTAGCACTTTCATGCCACCCATTGATGTTCGAGATAATGAACTGTTAAATATAGTGTACTTCTGGCTTAAAATGCTTGACGCACGTAAGCAAAAGTTCAACGTTGGTGACTTGGTACGCATTTCAAAGTACAAGACTATTTTTGAGAATTCATACCTTCCAAACTGGTCAACAGTGATATGTACTATTACCATTACTGGAACATATATGAAGAGTGGAAATGCTAAAGGATGTAAGTGCCATTTTTTGACTTTCGAGGTTTTTCACTGCTAACCGATCTATGTCTTCGCGCCAATACTCTGATAAGAGATTTATGTGCTCCTGTTATTCCTTGTAGTTGCAACTGACCACAGTCCTATGTCCAGATGGGCCTGCTCTGCTAATGGATCTACTGTATGTGCCACAGGCATCTGGCGCCAGCCGAACAGCAGTCTGTAGTCAAGGATATGCCACAACACTATTGGTTAGCTTACTGAAGCTGTTGCTTGCTATCTAAAATGATGTACCATGTTAATAATGATAGTATGAACGCCAGTGATGCAGACTGCTAACGAAGATACGAGCTTATGGAATAGGTTCACAGATTTGTGACTGGCTGGAAGACTTCCTAAGTAATAGAACGCAGTACGTTGTTCTCGACGGCGAGTGCTCATCAGAGACGAGTGTATCGTCAGGCGTGCCCCAGGGGAGTGTGATAGGACCGCTATTATTTTCTATCTATATAAATGATCTGATGGACAGAGTAAGTTGTAATTTGCGGCTGTTTGCTGATGATGCTGTGGTGTATGGGAGGGTGTCGTCTGTAACTGACTGTAATAGCATACAGGTTGACTTAGACAAAATTTCTAGTTGGTGCGAAGAATGGCAGCTAGCTCTCAATGTAGAAAAATGTAAGGTGATGCGCATGAGTAGAAAAAACAATCCTATAATGTTCGAATACAGCATCAGTAGTGAGCTTCTTGATGCGGTCGCGTCGTTCAAATATCTAGGCGTAACATTGCAGAGCGATATGAAATGGAACGAGCATGTAAGGACAGTTGTGAGTAAGGCAGACAGCCGACTTCGGTTTATTGGGAGAATTTTGGGAAGATGTACTTCACCTGTAAAGGAGACCGCATATAAAACGCTTGTACGACCACGTCTTGAGTATTGATCAAGTATTTGGGACCCGCAGCAGATCGGTTTGAAGGAAGACATAGAGGCGGTTCAGAGGCGAGCAGCTAGATTTGTTACCGGTAGGTTCGACCAATGCGCGAGTGTCTCGGAAATGCTCCGGCAACTCAATTGGGGATCGCTGGAAGAAAGACGACGTTCTTTTCGTGAATTTCTGTTAAGTAAATTTAGAGGGCCGGAATTTGAAGCTGAGTGTAGTACGATCTTGCTGCCGCCTACTTACATTTCGCGTAAAGATCACAAAGACAAGATAAGAGAAATTAGGGCTCGTACGGAGGCATATAGGCATTCTTTTTTTCCTCGTTCAATTTGGGAGTGGAATAGGAAAGGAAATGCCTAGTAGTGGTACGGTGTACCCTCCGCCACGCACCTTACGGTGAATTGCGGAGTATGTATGTAGATGTAGATGTAGTGGTTATGGAAGTGTTGAGAACGTTACGTTCCGGAAAACCAGGATGAGGCAAGATTAAGCGGAACGTCGTACCTCACGCAGAAGAAGCAGAACAAAGAGGGATATTGCTGCACAACAACCGTCATGTTTACAGGTTAGTTCTTTATATGAAGTAAACTAATAATATGTAACAAGCCTGCATTATCCAGTTGTAGCAGGTTGATGTACATATTTTTCGTTTGTTTTGCGTATAGGTGTTCAGTTGATATGAAAACTCAGCTCTCAGCTCTTTGAAGAATACCACTAACTTGACGTGAACCAACAAGGTAATTACCTGATGGGGCTTATAGAGGTTTTTCTTACTCAAAGACGACGCCATGAGACATATAATCAAAACGCAGAGAGGTAAAAGGCATTCAACTCTCTGCTACACCCTGATGGGACAGGAGACCTCAAAAGACTACACAAAGCTATATTTTTAAATACCTTCAATATTTCTGCTAAAAAAAAATCAAACATTTATTACGAAGAAAATATCAGGTTCTGAAGTTTTCAAAGACACAGCTTTCTTTGATCAAAATAAGCAAACAATAGCCAGGTATTGTCCTGCAGAAGAAGCTTTTCCGATCAGTGTACTTGGGAGAACTTTAATGTCCTGAAGAAAGACAAGACAATGAAAGACACTGCAGCTGTGGAATTGATAAAACTTCCAGCTACTGTTCCACTGACATCAAATAAGAAAACGATTTTTCCACTATTATTGATTACGTGGACGAAACTAACAAGGACTTTTTCCGACAGCTGTTACCTCCATAAAGTCAATGTTGTCTCGTGGCACTATCAGCTATGACAAAACCTATTGTACTTACACCTTTCTGCATATAACGTTTTGATTTTTCAACGTAAGTAGAAAACCTTTGTCAACATTTGTATCACCATGTAAAGAGTTAATTTCTGTTTTGTTAAAAATAAATATCCATTTCTCACAGAGATGCGCAGTTATCTTTTTTTTTTTTTCGTTTCCTCAACCATTTTTATTTTCGGCACTTAGCATCTTTAGCAATTCCCCTCTTCATATATTAAAGGATAGCAAACGAGAGGAAATTGGAGGAAGGTTCTACACTGAAGAGCTACGAAAAGCTCTGAGCCTGATGTGTTTCTCATGGAGAAGGTTTAAGACGTCGTGGGAATAGAGTCCTAGTTAAATGGCTCGGTTTCTCTGCTTCGGAAAATATCCAATACTAAAATAATATCACAGTGCTCTGAACTACTTTCAGGCAGTGACTTTTAGCTTACTCTAGAAGCATGCACAAGGCTTCCCAAACAAGCAAGAGCCTTTCCCTACCTGCATTCCAAGATTTGTCTGAAACTGTTGTGGAATTCTTGGAACAACCAGCTACGCTTTCTCTTCCTCTCTGCATCAACAACAACCCGGCCCCAATGCTCACAAACTGCAAGTAGTGGCCCTGTTATGGGGATTGGGGGGGGGGGGGGGGGAATAAGTATCTAACGTGCTTAGTCTTTTTACTAAACAGATACTGCCATTGCATATGATAAATACGCGATGTTATGTGAGAATTAATATCTTTTCGCGCTAATATATCGTCTTCTACACACGCGGCCTGTGGTGGCCCGCGCTCGGTGCCAGCTGGCTGGCAGCTCTGGCCCATGCACTCGCGTCGGCTCTATATAGGGGCAAACACGAGGGCCAGCCGTTCAGGGCCAGGTATGCGCTTTCTCCTTCTGTCTACGCTCTACACTCCTACAACCAGTTATCATTTCAAACGTATTAATCTTGGTTCAGTTCTCATTGGAGGATAAGTTTATGAGTGGAGTCCAAACTGAAAATAATAGCATTGAAAAAAAAAAAAAAAATAGGGGTGGCCGTCGCACAAGTGACCAGTTACGGGGGCAGAGGTGGGGGCGCCACTCGCACAAGTGATCAACGTGGGGGGGGAGGGGGGAGGGGGGAGGGGACGGTGATGTTAAAGAGAACGTTACTTGTCCTTCGTCCTAAAGAGCATCGTTGTCTTCTTTTGTTGGTGTAAGTCTATAAGTAAATACTTCTGTAAAAAAAAAAAAAAAAAAAAAAAAAAAAAAAAAAAAAAAAAAAAAAAAAAATCTAGGGTCGCGGTTTCGAGTCCCGCACTCGGTCGCGCGGGGGCGGCAATCCTTACGGTTGTCGCTGGGGTGGAGGTAGAGTTCCCCAAATTCTGTTGTTCGTCTTTCACTTTTGCCTATCCATACAATCGATTGGCAAAACATCTAAGCAGTTAGCTTAGGACGTTGTCTGATGATGCTGTTGTTTATCATCTAGTAAAGTCATTAGAAGATCAAAATTATTTAGATATCTGTAAGGGGCTAAAATTGGCAATCAACCCTAAATAATAAAAAGTGTGAAGTCGTCCACATAAGTACTAAAAGGTCTTCAAACTGTGGGAGACACGCATTGGACAGGTCGTCCTAGCGAGCCAAAACAAACGTTAATCCAACGAATGACGTCATTATGGGTTGCCGTGAAAATCTAAAGTATGTCAGAGCCCCGGTATGGAGAAAGTTATGGGGATTCTTGTGTACAACTGCGATCCTGTTATCGTACTTATATTCCTCCACAGCAGACCGTCAATGCACAGTATTACTGTTCACTTTCTGAGCGCCACTTATGATCTCTACGCAAACCACCCATCATTTTGCACGACAATGCACAGTCAGGTACAGTGCAATCTGTGGCTGCTCTGTTCGGTCGTTGAGACTGTAAGGTACTGTGCCATCCACCGTACCCTCCGGACTTTAATTTGAAATTCTCAAATGTTTGAATAGCTTAAGGGACTTACCTGTGTGGTCATCAGTCCCTAAACTTACAAACTACTTATGCGATAACTTATACTAAATACAACACAAACATCCGTGGCCGATGGAGGATTCGAACCTCTGACGCGGGAGGCCACGCGATCCGCAATGTGGTGCTGCCGCGGTGGAGTAGCCGAGAGGTCTGAAGCACCTTGCTGCGGAGCGCGCGGTTGCTCGCCGTGGAGGTTCGAGTCCTCCCTGGGGCATGAGTGTGTGTGTTTGTCCGTAGGTTATTTTACCTATGTTTAAGTAGTTTGTAAGTTACGGACTGATGACCACGCAGTTTGGTCCGATAGTTTTACAGACATTTGAATATTTTGAATGTGGTTCTCCGGACCACTCGTCTACTCCCGCGCGGCTTTAATTTGTTTCTGAAGATGAAGGAACCACTTCATGGCATTCACTTCAGAACTGCTCCAGAGAGTCAACAGACAGTAGGCTGATCCATTCGCACCATCAACAGAAAAGGCTCTGCTAACGGTATACTACAGTGGCAATGAGTTCTACACAACGCTGGTGACTACTTTGAAGGACAGGTGCAAACGTGTAACGCTTTTGTATCAGTTGTGAATAAATAGTTGTCAGTATTCAAGTTCCAACCAGCATTAAGAAAGAAAGTTTAAAAATCAGTGCAAGTGCCAAATTGTACATCGCCTGTATGTAAAAACGTTCAGAATCCGGCGTTACGTGTTTTGGAATTACGAACCGCGTGCCTTTGTACAGAGTCTGTGTGTACAGCGTTACAGCGTGCTTTGGTCCGTCGCGTTGTGGGCAGCCCGCGGCGGGCGCGCGTTACCGCGGCGCGGCTCTGGTCGGCGAGGAAAATAAAATTTCCGATTTTCTTGATGTAAAGAATATGTATGTTCAGGTAGCAAAACTACATCAGTTCCCATATTTAGTTTTCCGTCACGGATTCTCGTTTTCCTTTAAAAAAAAAAAAAAAAAAAAAAAAAAAAAAAAAAAAAAAAAAAAAAAAAAAAAAATTTGAAAGCACTAGTTTCGGTTGTGCGTGTGTTTTTTTCACTCCTTATTACATCTCAGTCGAATCTGAGGAAACTAATACACACAAATTTTGTTTTTGCATATCTTGTAGTTTCATACCCCAGTTTGATAACGAAGTGTATATTTCCTCAAAATTCGTCATAGTGATTAAGATACTTAATTTTTAATTAACCTATTGCATCAAGCTTGAAGTGTTTACTTAAAAAATGTGGTCGCTAGCTACTTTGCATATAGTTCATTTTACGTCATACATCGTTGGCGATTAAATGAAGCTAATACTTCGAAATTATTTTTAAAGTTGAGAGCAGGACGATACCTGTCTCAGTTTTCGAGATTTTGGCTCGTATACCTACTGTACGGAAGCGTCGCGACTAGCGCGCTAGTTTTCTCCACGTGCAATGTGAATTGTGTGGTGACAACCATCACATCTTATAAATTGTTAAAAATATTGAACCCTTTTTTGAAAGGGAGGGTATTCATGTTTTACACAATCATTAATACTCCAAGCTTTTTTTTATCTACAGGTGTATAGAATTAACTATAGCTTTTTGCGATGAAACGAGGTATTAATTAAACAGTATTTAATATTTGTGGAGGGTTATTTTCGTCTATTGCAACTAAATGAAAGGCGTTTCGCTTCTTTATTTGTGGAGTACCATCAATGGCAGTTTTTAGTGTTAATTCCATGCGCGACGCAATGGAGCTGTGTGTGTATTCTCCAGAAGGTTGGAACTTTTGGTTCTTTATTTCATCACTTCGCCGTGTACTTCATTGTGACATTACAAACTTTAACTCTTACGGCTATATATTGATTCATACTTTAGTTTACATTAAATGTCAGCCAGTTTGCACATGAATTGGATATTATAGAGAGTGACATACAGAGAAAATCCTTCAATAGGTTCAACAAATCCATCAGTGCATGATTAAATAAATAAATAAATAAAAACAACCAGGTAGTGTCACTAAGATAATTGTTCTTTTATTTTCTTATTTACGATTGCGGCGCTGTTTGAGACCAGGATTGTGTTTATCTGAAACTCCTGACGCAGCTTGCATCTGTCTCATCTCAGGCTTTTTTGTTTTCATTTTAACTGATGGATTCACCTTCTGTATTGCCTTTGACATAAGACCCAGTGTTCGAAAACGTACAGTTGAAATTTTTTCCAAGAGAGATCAAAATATACCAAACGCATACCGAACAAAATATTTTTCTGTAACTCGTTAAATGTTTCAACAACGGTTGTAAGAATGTTTGCAGTATTGTTATAATTTATTTCATTCTGACCGGTTTCTGTCCTAAAGTAACTTCCAGGGAATATGGAAAACAATAAGACTTCAAAATATCGCAGATGTCGTCCACACGGTACACGAGACATTTGAATCTAAATGGTACACCACAACATATGAACTAAGATAATTTTTACGGCGCGCCACAAAACGGACTGTATTGTTATGAGTGAAATTAATGAAAATATTACATTAACGTTGGCACGCATTTCCTCACACCTCTACAGATCACCTAAACAAAAAATCAGTAACCACCTATCACATTTATTATTTCCAAAACCCTAGAATCCACAACTTGTCCGTTACCAAAGTTCATTTCTCTTTTATTTCTCCGAATATTTTCTGTCTATTTTGTACATGTCACTTGATTGCCACGAGTTCTAAATCTATTCAACGTACAAAAGCAGTAGCTGAATGGCGAGACGAGCTCGTACCTTGTGAGTGGTTCATATCCGTCTTTCTTCGGTCCGATTGGTTCGATATCTTTCTGACAGTGCCATGAGTCGCCCACACTGCTCACTGGTGCAGTCCTGCGATGGCCACAGCACCAGCCGCTCGCCGCTCGCCGCACTCCAAACTCAAAGTGCGCATGTGCGAGCAGCCAGCCTCTGACGTCACGAGACAACCCACCGCAGTCGCAGGCAACAATCGCACTGCTTCCAACATAATAAAGAACGAAACACTCTCAGAATGTCCCGAGACACCTAAAAGTCGACCACTGTACGAAACAAGACCTTTGTTTTATCACTAAAATTAGCAAATAAGGTCCGTGTGAACTACCGGTTACTCCCTGCTATAAAACACTGTTCCCGGGCCCAAACAGAGAATTGTCTCGTTCCAAATACTTCAATAAGAGGAAGTTAATACTACAGTGGTCAATATACATAGCGGCTCACACGTTATGACACACAGACGTTATAAGCAAGCCACCACAATTAAAGTTGTCTTATAAAGGTGCCTAATAAAAACATTTGTGGCGCAACGGAATAGAGACATAAGAAAAATTGCATCTGAGCTTGTTCTCAGCACTTGTGAAGAACACTATTAAGTAAATGAGGAAAGGTGCTCTAAAACTACAATTTATAGGCAACTTACGGATTATGCTGAACTTCAACTTGTTTATTCAGACAGAAAACAAGCAAAATGGGGAACCAATTTTGTTAATACAATAAAAATGCATCTCTTACATAGATTAATGCAGACAGTGCCCAGCCTAAATTATACATGATTTAACGCTACTGGGGGAACACACACACACACACACACACACACACACACACACACGCAATGTCAATTGGAAACTCACCAAAAGCAGCGTGCTGAGACGAGGAGGAAGCAGGCGCCGCTATCGCAGGCAAAATTCAGCAAGTCGGAGGTAGCACAAAACACAATATACAGAAACACTTTGAAGGCGGCTCTGGTCTGTCGTGCCTGTTTTGAGTTGGTGCGTGTGTAGCCAAGTTAAATTACATCTGAATTGGACCTGAGCAAACACGCTAACGGCGACGCACGGCTACGCTACATGAACGCACTCCACTGATGATGAAGTGGTTGAAAATCGGATAAATTATACAAAATCACAGATAATTCTTAAGATGCAGTCTGTTAGAAATCGATCTAGGTAGTGGTTTTATATGGGAAGTGGCGTAAATTCAGGCGACTAGCTGCAAACCCCGGAAGAGGGAACTCGACCCACGTGGTTCCGAAAACCGACAAAATTGAATAAATCCAGTTTCCGAGAAATAAAGAAACAGCATGAAACCCATAGAAATGCTTAGAATTATATAAGGAAGTGAATGAAATGCAGCTACACGCGATAGGGAGCGATTTCAGAGACGGATGAAGTCCAGTCTCAAAAACTCGTAAAAGTGAAATAATTACAAAGTCGGAAAAATAAAATTAAGAATTACAGCATGCAACCCATAGAAAAGTTTAGAATTACATAAGGAAGCTATTGAAGGGGGTTTTACAAGGCTCAGAGAGAATTACTGACAAGACAGAGTTCGTACTACAAGTCAGAGAAGAAACAGCAAAACGAGAACACATTTCCGCACACGATCGGAGAAAATATTCCAAAAAATGATTCTAAGTTCACGAGTCTAAGTTAACCGTGCTAGACAATGAAACGCTACCATCTCCAAACACAAGAGCAGAATCAACCTTACTTCACCAGAAGACCAGCACTGATTGAACAGCCAAGAGGCCACATGGCGCGAAATGCTACCGGAAGCTGGAAAGCCCCAGAAACAGCAGTGGTGGGGACGGAGAGAGAGTAGACTCACGCTGAGGGAAGGCTCACTAACCAGCTTGCAACCAAAGGGTCTGGAGACCTCTGTGGTAGCATGAGCAGCTATCGAATCTGTGCCAGAGAGAACAGTGCAAAGCAAGCTATCACTACCCACATTCAGACAGCCATAGATTCTCACACATCCACTTAAAAGTAAAACAACTGCACATTTTCAAAGAGACAGTGGCGTAGAATGGATAAGCCACATTTATGCCACATTAATTACTATAAAAATAAATTATTAACATAACAAAATAAGAAAAACCTAGCAATAATAACTAATATTTTAACACATGAAATAAAAATGCTATTCCTCAATCCTTGAAAAGAGTGGGGTTCAAGTTATAACAAAATTATAATCTAGCGACATTAAATAAATTATAACTTCACAGAAATATAAAAAAAATGTATGGAAGACGACAGTCGGTCGTCTTTTATCACCCCCTTCGTTAAGTGAAAATTTTGATGTAAGTTGAGGCAATTATAATACATCATACACAGCAAACTTTTCAAAACTAATATGTGGTTTCCTTATGGGCGACATAGACAGCTGGGGTATGTCACACAAAACAGCAAAAACAACAAAATACACATTGAAAAATAATAATTGCCATAAAAATTAAAACAATGGAGTTGCATACGTAGCTCGTGAGACCACAGGATTGAGGCAACATGTATAACAATGCAAAATTTACAAGGAAACATAGATAGTTAAATCTCAAATAGAAAGTATACCTGAGGTTGAAACGCACAAAAAAAGTGCAGTATCACAGTATGTTAATGACATATGACAGATTTTTTTAAAGTTGCATAGGGCAACCAGGGTCGCTACAGGGAAAGGGCCCCTTAGCAGGTGAATGGTATTTTGCACTCTCAGGGCGTTCACTGTTTCTACTACTCACACCACTTTTCTACCTGATGCTGTCCTTCACATTGTCGTCCACTCAATAAACTCTGTTCTCATTACTTCGAACCATCGACTAGGGTCTTTAAAGAGGGAGGCTGACAGTCTTTTAGAAGGTACTGGGAGGAATCTAAAAGCAGCACACATAAGAAGATACTTTTACTTTTGTGTCTCTTCCTCAGCTATTCAACTGCATCTGACATGAGGAGGGTGGGTTGGTGCACCTGTCCTCAAGGCCTGGTGTCCCTTGTACCCGTGACAGGCGGCCTGAGAAGTGCGGGGCGTCGGCGAGAGGCTCGCCACCGGAACAGATTAGCGGACCAGCGACCGGGATCAGGGCGGCTGTGCACCAGCAGCGGCCGTGCAGCCTGTGGTTTGCTGCTTATCACACAACTCTTTTGTGCACGCGGAGGATCGGTAGCATTGTGCACCCGGCTGGGACCGCTCGACCGAACCACGTTAGTAGGTTGTCAGGGCGGCCGCTCGTCTTCCATCTCCCCGTGCTCCCCGCCAACTCCCAGGTCGGTCTCGCACCGCTGCCTTGCGTGAAGCTGGCGTGACGTCCACGGACGCATGCCTCCGTCTTGGCATCAGACACACTCAGATATCTGCCGACACTTTGGTGCACCATGTTACCACAGGACATCTTAAACGTATGAGGAACTCCATCATGTCACAAACGTGGAGTGCCTTCTTATTAACCAAAACATTTAACAAAAATACAAATAACCTCGATAGAGGTTCATACAAAAACATTTTAAAATTAAAACACTCATAGTTTATAACAAAAATTTTTACTTAAATTAGCCTTATGGCGAACAGAACGCCAAGGCTTTAGTCCTTAATAAATATTTCAACATTAAGGACACAATGTTCATTTATATATATATATATATATATATATATATATATATATTTCCCATCAATTGAAGGGCAAAACACAAAAATTAACATATTACGTTGAAATAACGCATAATAATAGAGGAATAATAGTTTATCCTCTAATTTAATATCACATTGAGCACAATACATTTATAATAAATAACTTAAACTTTAAGTCAGGAATCTCAGGGTTAGTGTTAGTGAAGCAAAGCTACTTTTACTCATGCAGCATGCAGCGCTATGCAAAAAGAAACGAACTACCAAGCTCTATGCAATGCTACGCAAACTAATTACTGCGTAACTACCTACTGACCGGGCATAACCTAACTAACTTATTGCAACGTGAAGCGGGGATGTAGTTTTCTTGAGAACGTCAGTCTGGTTCCAACGCCGCAAATTCGTGGTTAGGGCCTAGAAACGGTCTTACGCAAATCGCTCACGCAGAGGCCAGATAAAACCAAGACACATATTAACAAATGAAAAAAAATATATCTTGGAAATAAAAAAAGACAAAACATGATCAAATGTACAAACACGTAAAATAAATACTAGAAATCCAAACAAGTTAAACAATCCTAAGTTAATAAAATAATCTAAGGTAAAATTGACTTACAATGTAACCTATTCTTCCAACAATTATCCTGCAAATCAAAACAATTCAAATGTTCAAATGTTTGTATAGCTTATGGGACTTAACTACGGGGTCATCAGTCCCTAAACTTACAAACTACTTATGAACTAACTAATACTAAGGACGGCACAAATATCCATGCCCAAGGGGGGATTCGAACCCCCGACCGTAGTGGCCGTGCAGACCGTGACTGGAGCGACTCAGTCCCCTCAGGCCGGCACAAAAAAAAAAAAAAAAAAAGATTTTTAGTTGCACGTAGATGCACTGTAGTGTTGATGCTCAGGGGTCTAGATAATTTTGTCTAGGGATTGTCTGTTTGATTAACAGGAGGTGTGCCATTCGATCGGTAGACGGTCGCGGCAGAGCACTAACAAAGGGGTTCATAAAAATTTCATTGACAATTTACACCCTGGCTTATTAAGAGAACCAACTTATATTTTTCAGATAAGTTTTGTAAGACAATTTTGTAACTAAAATGACAAAGTGTGATCTGTAGAAGAGGCCAGACTAACATTCAGAAGAGGGTAGAATCACAGATGTGAGGAAATACAAACAAAAGTAAAGGAGCTGAACAAAGGCAAGCTCCACGTCAAGGAACTGCCCGTCCAGCATGTACCATGAGGACACCTGAATTTCTATGATCGATAGGACGGCTAAACATTAATCTCCATTTAAGAATATTAGGTATAGGTTAAACAAAAATTTTTTCTTAGTACGCGAGAGCGCGTAACGTCTGAATCTCCGTTTCAGAAACACTCAATGGATTTACATTTAGCCGAGCTACTTAGTGTAACCTTTCTTGTAAATTACCGCTTTCTAAACTGGAGATTTGTCCGCTACGGGTCCTCACTTACTAAAATGAAAACTTCAGAAAAAAGTATTAGTTACATATGTATTTTACATACCTTTCTTAATCGGTAGTTTATTCAGCGTCGCTGAAGTCTGCTCCAGTCCTTTGTTGTGTATGCTACTGGTTTAAGTCCTTGTTGGCCGTAACCAGGGTAAACATGAGAAATGTCTCTGAGGAACACAGGCAGTTTATCGCAAGGAAATTTTTTACCTTCAAGACGTAAATTATGGAAGTAAATATATCGAAACAAGTACATCTCGTCGCGTTCACCTGGCCGATCCTCCGGTTTGATATTGCTTTTCGCACTTTTCCACAGTCGTTCTACGTTTTGTGTGTGCACAGATTAGTCGTCTGAAGATACAAATTCGACACTGTGATTGACGAACTCGTGTTGCAAACCTTCATTTTTTAATGTTTAATACGAAGCCCATCCGTCCGTCCTCGGGCATGGATATTTGTGCCGTCCTAGTTCGTAAGTAGTTCATAAGTAGTTTGTAAGTTTAGGGACTGATGACCCCGTAGTTAAGTCCCATAAGCTTAACAAACATTTGAACATTTTAGTATTAAATGTTTGATTAGAGCCACTGCCTTTTCGCTTGAATGCAGCTTTACCATAAAACACTCTTTCCACTTTCTCTCAACACAGCCAAACAAGCAAATGTGTTCCACCTCGTTTTTCAGTACATTTCCTCTCTTATATTTTCTTTTACTAATATGAGTTTCGTCAATTGCAATTATCTTCCCACTCCTCCAATAGGCTGACTACTATTCGTTACAATAACGTAACGTAACGTTTCCCTACCAAACACATAATATTCGCATACAGTGTTCAATGCGAGACTAGTTTCTGAGGCAGCAATTTCTAACGAAAAGTTCCTTACCCAACATGAAATTAATATAATAGTTGGTTCTATTCCAAATCTGCAATGTTCAAACCACGTATTTCGTCTGTATGCCGTTCGTTTCTTGCAATTGCCGCAAAATAATAGGAACGGGAAGTTATTGTCAGCACTATTACGGAAACCTTTCTCACTACGATCACAAGGACAGTCAATAAATTTCTTTAACTAATCGATTGGTAATAATTAAAAACTCGACAAAACTCTATACATATTTCTGTAGTGGACATATTCGGAATCAGTTTCTTCTTTGTCAGTGACGAAATCACACTTTCCTCTGTACTTGCCGGCCGCGGTGGCCGAGGTGACTGAGGCGCTCCAGTCACGGTCAGCACGGCCACTACGGTCGGGGGTTCGAATCCCCCCTCGGGCATGGATATTTGTGCCGTCCTAGTTCGTAAGTAGTTCATAAGTAGTTTGTAAGTTTAGGGACTGATGACCCCGTAGTTAAGTCCAATAAGCTTAACAAACATTTGAACATCCTCTGTACTTCCACTAGTCATTACGTTCAACACGCAACAACAGAATGTCACTATTCAAATGGCCCGCAAATTTAATCCACTATTATACTACGACTTTCACCTATTCGATACCCATCGTTTCGATACTCAACCGCTACGATATATATCGTTTGGAGGTCGAAGCCTCGCTATAGCCTCGCTATACGGGACATCTGCGAAATTACCAGCAGAACTTATTTCCTATAAAACATCCCTTCTCACTATTTGGGGGTGGGGGTAATAGATTACTTAAATTCAGAGTGTACCAATTAGTATTCATAAATTTAGTTCATGGTACAGCTCATAACTTGCTCAGAGTAAGAATTGATATTTTAAATTATTTGTTTTAAAGATACCTATGACCACATCATAAGCATGAAGGCTATATGGTCAACAATTATTTAATTCCATGTTTTGTGAAACATGGTGGCGGCCCAGATTTATTAGTTGATACTGAATTAAACTGTTAAAAATTATAAATAATACAAAAGTGGGGTAAATTGAAAGGTGTTACCTCACTTTGAAGGTACGCTCAGAACACCTAAGCCCACATCAAGTAAACAACTTGCAACTGTCCTCGGTATTTTCAAGGACGCACATAGGATAGCCTGTGGCGACAGGGATATGACCTGGGGTACCTGGTATTTATTCTTTCATTTTGGAATACGAATGGCGTATTGTAAGTCACGATGAATAAGTTATTGTTTTGACCCCGTCGAAAGCATTGCCCTGTTACTAAACAAAAACACTTTTAAATCGTTTTCTTGAAAGTACGGTTCCTGAATACATTATTTTTATTTCCTTTTCCTGAAAGCTGGAGGGTAGAGGGACGGGTTATTTTGGTGCCCCCAGGTATGGGTGGTCTTCCCTATGTTCGCGATCTGTCTGAATTCACATTTTGTTCACAGCGCTCTCTCAAACTATGCACTTTTCGGCGCACAGGAGTAGCCGAGCGGTCTGGAGCGCCAAGTTGCGGATCGCATGGCCTCCCACGTCGGAGGTTCGAATCTTCCCTTGGACATGGATATTTGTGTTGTCTTTAGCATAAGTTAGTTAATAAGTAGTTTGTAAGTTTAGGGACTGATGACCCCGCAGTTATGTGCCATACGTTTTACAAACATTTGAACATTTTATGCAGTTTTTGATTAAAGGAAAAAAATGGTGATGTCCGTGGCTGTTATTTGCCTTATACCGTCACTTACGGTACAGGACTTAGGTCCTTTACATGGACAAGTGGACTATGTAACTTAACATTCTCAAACATTGATTCCGTATATGACTGATAAATTAGTCAAAATTAGTCGCCGGCTGCGGTGGCCGAGGGGACTGAGGCGCTTCAGTCACGGTCTGCACGGCCACTACGGTCGGGGGTTCGAATCCCCCCTCGGACATGGATAATTGTGCCGTCCTAGTTCGTAACTAGTTCATAAGTAGTTTGTAAGTTTAGGGACTGATGACCCCATAAGCTTAACAAACATTTTCAAAAAAAAATAGTCAATATACATAACTCGTGACAAGCTTCTTCTTTAGATCTAAAGACGGATACTTAGGTGACTCTTGACTCGGGATTTTTAATCCATACATTTGAAAGTAATAGATTACCCACCTCTCGGTTTGACGACGTCAAATAACAACAGAAATATTTTTTCAGCATGCTTATCATATGAACGTAGAGTATTAATTTGTTCAAATACCAACTCCATTTGGATAAAAACGACATTATTGACACAGTCGTTTTCCAGGTCTAGAGGACGAAAACAAGTCTGCGCCTTCAAATGTTCAAATGTTTGTAGAACTTATGAGACTTAACTACGGGGTCATCAGTCCCTAAGCTTACACACTACTTACTGAAGCGCCTCAGTCCCCTCGGCCACCGCGGCCGGCCCTGCGCCTTCAGTTGCGTTAAGAGGCGAGTCTGGTGAACGGAGGTAGGAGCCTCAGCCTCCCAGTCGTAAACTTCCTGTGTGTTTTTATTTGTTTCGAGCACTGATTGTATTAATGCTGCTACTGAACAGCCACCTCAAATGCGTAACGTGTGCACAGTAGCTGAGGCGCGACACTGCAGCGTCACGCAGTTTAAACGTGGCGTCCGCGAGACTTGGCGTGTTTCGGATGGCGCTATAAAATTCAGCGACGGGCGTTCGTCAGCTGGAGAGCCGATCGCCGGCCGAGATGGCGTGCACGAACGTCGGGGCGCGACTCCGCGCAGCTGTGGCGTGACAGCTGAATGATTCACGACTCCCACTGGACGCGCCACCTCACCACTGTGGCAGCTCAACACTGTCTCAAAACACGCGCATATTAATTATGCGGCCCTGTAATATTGCCTCTGATGTAGAACTAGTCAGGAAAACTGAATACGGCTGTAAATAGCAATACCATTTCAGAATAATGGACAAGAAACAGTTTTCAGACTGGAGGCGTCCAGCAATTACGTGGAGTGCTTGGGGAAGAATGGAAGCAGTTTCCGCATGTATGAAGTAATTTTTCATCCGAATAAAAACAAAAAGGCCAATTTATTGCTGTCGTTGTTAAAGTGGACTAAACTGCAACGTCATCAGTGTTGCATCTCCGGAATAGCCGTGCGCACTGAGGCGTCGTGCTGCGGTGCACGTAGCCGTTCGCCGTCGGAGGTTCGAGTCCTCCCTCGGGCAGGTTAGTTTAAGTAGTTTGTAAGGTAGGGACTAATAACCAAGCAGTTATGTCCTATAGTTTTACAAACATTCGATATCGTCATCAGAGCCATGTTCCTAGAGAAGTCGTTAGAGAAAAAAAAGAATTAAAAAAAATTTGACGCTCAACACCTTGAGGGGTAACCCTCAAGGTTTACTGAGCGACTACAGAATACAGACGCTAGCTGATCGGATGTATAATACATCTACATCTACATAAATACATTGAAATACATTGAAACGATTTTATCGTGTTTATCTACAGTTCCTTTCTCTAATAACTAGCGGAAAATGTAACACCTAAATCTCCCGTTTTCCATCTGATTTCTCTTGTTTTATTTTGATGGTCCCTATGTAGGTGAGTCCTAACAAATTTTGTTCACATTCGGAAAAAAAGTGGGTGAAAGAAAATTTGCAAAGAGATCTCGTTGCAACGAATAACGCTTCTCTTTTAATGATTTCCACCCCAACTCTTGCATCATTTCCGTGACACTTTCTCCCCTATATCGCGGTAATACAATACGACCTGCCCTTCTCTGAACTTTCTCTAAATCGTCTGTCAGTACCCCTTGTGGGGATCCCACAGTGCGAAACAATACTCCAAAATAGAACGCACAAGTCTAGTGTAGGAAATTTTTTTAGTAGAATTGTTACATCTTGTAAGTGTTCTGCCAACGAAACGTAGTCTTTTGTTCGCTTTCCCTACAATATTTTCTATGTCTTCTTTCCATTTTCTTTGTAATTGTTGCGCATAGGTATTTAGTTCAATTTACGGTCTATAGTTTTTACTGGATTGTCGTGTACATGAAGTTTAAGGGGTTTCTTTTAGCGATCATATGGATGACTCCACACTTTTAATTATTGTCAAGTGCCATTTTTGCACCATTCAGATATCTATATAAACTAAATAATAACGGATGAGCCAGCCACTCTGCAAATATTAATAACCTCCAGTTGACAGCAAGACACAAATCATAGTAAGATTAAAATTTGTGGTAGGGGACGCCTGGAAGATCAGGCTAAGGTAGCCATCACTAAACAGAACGATACAATCCAGATGTACGAATAAAACCTAAAACATGGTCACTCCTAGAAACATAGTCTCCAAGAAATAAATGAAACGTAACAGACAGATTTAAGGACTGCCACACGATGGAGGGAAAAAAAAAAAAAAAAAAAAAAAACAGCGACAGTTGGTGGGTCGTCTCGATGATGGTGATCTTGCTATAGCCACGTGTGGCCGGTACATATGCGATAGAGGATAAGTGAGACCTAACAGAGGGCATTCACACAGCCATGGAAAGCTTGATGGTAACGATCTTATGCGACTTGATAGAGATAGACAATCCTGAGATCCAAGGCACAAAGATCTATGCGATACAACACCAATCAGATATCCACCTCTGGGATACCTATATACAAAGGATGGGAGATTGTGGCCTGTTTGGCTAACGGATCGAAATGCCAATTGCCAGTGGCCTGGGATCCATACAGTGTCTACCAAACAGCCAGACGTACTCTAAGATGCAATTATGAATGAATCACACGATAGGATGGGAAGAAAAACAGTGGCCGATAGTTTTTTTGTCCACGCAGGGAGTCGTTACAAACGATAAACGACTTCCTGCGGCATGCTCGGAATCGTACAAGAGCACGAGATATTGGGATCAGTTCTGCAGTGAAAACGCTACAGCCAGGAGGGAGGGAGCGTTCTTCTAGGTGGTCACCGTGAACATAGGCATACCCAACTCGGCCATCTACCAAGGAGCCATTAGTGTAGACCACTTCATGGAACGTGTCGAACTTGAAACAGTTAGAGGTAAAACGTTGCCTTTGAATCGTGGGACAATTTCAGGTAAAGCTTTGAAAGGAGAAATCGGGATGGGGTGGTTGAGACTCGAGTGATTAAAGCAGGTTACAAATAGATCCCCGATCCAAAGACATGATCCGGGCCGACTTGGTGGAGATGAAAGTGCAGCAGTTGGAAAAAGAAACCTGCTCAACATGAGAAACATTTGAGGTTAGCAGCTGTTGCTGACGAAACTGCAGGAGAAGGACCCCAATATCAGCAGCAGGACTTGGCACAGGACGCGTGCGAAAGCCACTGACGCGAGACAAATAACATTATGTAGGATGGGTCAAGGATTTCAGATAATTCAGAATCGTAAGCCAGGATCTCATAGTCAAGCCGTGATTGGAGCAGGTCCTTACAAAGCTGTAGAACAGTTGAATGGGCGGGTCGCCAAACAGTGTGTCTGAGGCCGCGAAGAATATCGCCAGCAGTTTTGCTGCAGCTGACGAAGGTGTGCTACCCAGATGAGCTGAGCGTCGAAGAGCATGCCTAGAAAGTGATGTCTCTCCTCAACAGCAAGCAGTTCGTCAACCAGGTATAGCTCTGGTTTTCTTGTGCTGAAAACTGGAAACCATGTGCAGCCGTCATTCAGCGACATCAATTCTAGCCGAACTGAAATACAGACAACATTCATCAGCAAACAGGAAAGAAGGAACCGATAACACCATCGCTGCATCAAGACAGTAATTGCTATCAGAAATAGGAGAACACTAAAAATAGAGCCCTGTAGGATACCGTCCTCTTTAACATTAGGTGATCGAGTAGAGGTACTGGGCCTAACCCGAAACGGATGGATGGATAAATAGGGTGTTTTGGGCCCGTGACAACTATGTCTCTAGTGCCCTTACAAATGCAAAAGGTGGCCTAAGTGAATCGAGTGAAGAAGAAATGAATAAAAAGAAGCAACAGACAGAAAAGTAGACGAACTAATCAAACTGTTTGGGCAGCCGATCAAACACACAAACAGTTCATTACATATCAGCAATGTCCTTCCATACTGAAGTAGACTGTCGACTGATTTAAAACAGTACCAGATTATCGTGGTTGGCTCATCATTGGAATAAAAAGGATGAGCCTGCCATTCTCCAACACACTAAAACCTATTGCCTAAAACATCAGTCCAGACAATTCACAAAAGTTTATAACTTTGTATCAGCTAAAACAAGGGCAGAAGACCACCAACATTCGCCGCTGTTATTTCAGCTAGATCTTAAAGACCCTCAAAATGTGGCGAACAGTGATTTGCACTCCTCAAACGTCACAAAACGTGGGATCCTTCCAATGAAGTAAAAATCTGTGTATCAAAGGGCAGTACTAAATTCAGAGGTGTGTCAAGGCAACCTCATACCGTCAGAATCACTGGCAGGAAGTTCGTCCTGCTCGGACAGTTGATTTAACTAACTGTAGCTTATTACCTGCCATTGCCAGCCAAGTCTCACCCCCACAAGTAAAGGGACCTCTGACTCACCACAGAGAGTACCATGCAAGGGAATAGTACACTGTTGTTGTTGTTGTTGTTGTTGTTGTTGGTTGGACTTTTAGGGGGACAAAACTGCGGATGTCATCAGTCCTGTAGTCCATCACTGGGTGACACAAGAAGAGGCATAAATGTGGGAATAAAGCCCAGAGATTAAAATACCAACAGCGAGACATATCCCGCTTAGTCAGTAAGAGGACTAAAGACAATCTGACAAACACCGAACAATGAAAAAAATGTAATGGCAAAGCCAATGCATGTGGTTGACCGGTCATGAGATTAAAAAGAGGAAGGGTTAACCATGTAGCAACAAAAGGAAACCTCCGATCTGAGGACATAAGACGAGCATAGAAAATGGACTAAAACGTAGCTTGAGTGGTAAAAGCCACTGCCATGAATAAAATTTAAAACTGAATCAGCCATTGTGGCATCGTCACGTAAGACATCTGATAAAACTGCAAGAAAATTATAACTCTGCTGCAGGGCTTCTAAGATAGAGCAGTCCAGCAAGATGTTGGTTACTGTCAGGTGGGAGCCATAGTGACACTGGAGCGGGTCCTCACCACGAAGGAGATGGCTTTGTTTGAGCGAAGTATGGCCGATGCGGAGCCGGCACAGGACTACAGTGCGAGGCCCGCATGGAGGAACGCCACACAGCCGTGTTCTCCGTGGGCAGGGTCAGGGTAAGTCACTCACTATCCCAAAGCTTAGAAACCCGATGGCGCAAAATAGACGGAAGGTCAGAAGGCGTAAGGTCGATATCCAACACAGACCGGTCGACAGCCTGTTTAGCAAGCGTGTCAGCACGTTCATTGCCCAGGATGCCAACATGACCCAGAGACCAGACTAACACCACTGACGAACTTGACCGGTCAAGGGCAAAAAGCGTCCCCTGTATGGGTAACACTAGTCCAGAGCTCGAAGGCTGCTCAGGGAGTCGCTGCAGATAAGGAATGCCTCACCTGAGCAGGACCATTCGTGCTGAAGAGCTCAGTAAACGGCCATCAGCTCCACAGTGTAAATACTGCAACCTTCTGCGAACAAGCGCAGTTCAAAGTATGTAAAGCCTACGTGGCTCTCAACCATTGAACTACCTCTGAAGACAAAGTCATGTGCAGGGAATACAGCAATGACAGCATGGAAATGACGTCGAAGAGCCTCAGGGGGAGCTGAGTTAGTGGGTCTTTGGGCCACGGAGGTGTATATGCAAGTGGCCGATATGGAATGGAAGAGGGAAAGACTCAAGTTCGAAAATAAGGGACTGGACGTGGAAGGCAATCATATGACCTGACCTGGGTTGTCGTTGTTGGAGGTGGACGACCATGTCAGAGAAAAGCAGCTACTTTCGATATCAACACTGGCGGAAGGGAGTGTCCCAAAGGCCCCCTTCTGAACGAGGGAAGTCGGAGAGGGTTCGTATTTCTCCATCTGAGGCGTGGCAGCTGCTCCCAAAGCAATAGCCTTGGGAGCAGTAGAAGGAAGAGAACACCCAACCACCGTTGGGGCAGCCGTAGGTTGTTGGTTCTGGAGGCCCACAGAAAAGGATGCCTGAGAGTGCGGCAACGACGTGGTGGCTGCAAGTGAGGTAAGCATTTTTTCAGGGTGCAGCCATTTGAATTTCTTCTTCACCTCTGTATACGTCAACAAGTCCAGAGTATTCAATGATTTTCCGCTCCTGATGGAGTATAGTACCGACCACAATTCACGCAGTTGGGAGGCAGTGTACATGGAGCGTCCGGATATCTGGACGCCCACAGTCCCAACATGTTACAAAGAGACGACCTGTGGGTGAACTCCGGCATTGGGAGCACTTCAGAGGGGGAAGAAGGCTTCATGTCGTAGCGGTAGGCCATCACCTTGACTTTTCCAGGCAATATATAACCCTCAAAGGCCAATATGAAGGCTCTGGTGGCAACACTATTATCCTTTGGACATATAGACGCGCCAGATGAAATGAACTTCTTATCATCCAAGACTGTGATGTAGCTTGTTGTTGGTCTGGAGCAACAAATCATGGTGTAAAATATCACCTTGGACAATGTTCATAGACTTATGGGGAGTAATGGTCACTGCAGTATCACCCAGCTTGTGTGACAAATATGATTTTATATCTTTATTGGTTTAATAATAGTATTAAGAGTTTTCGTATCTGAATTTGGACTTGTACCATTTATAGAACCCAAGTAGGTGGCTTGCAGTCGGCAAAGTAGCATGATACACTCGATGGAAGAGGTGGGAAAAGCCTAACTGATGGCACAGATCATGTACGGATCATGAGACCGCACGGCAGTGCAGCTTAGATGTGATCTGATTTGCTGCTGCGTCCCCCTCCCCGTGCTACCATTCCTAAATTTCATTTATTAATATTTAAGAAAGTAAACAATAGATAACAGCGCAATTTCAATGTAACACTTTTCTGTTAATAAGATTTAATTTGAACCCATTTGGTACTTTGTTCATTGTAATTTATGTAAACAAAGTACTAGAAGGTTCGTCTGGCGCCAAGAAAAGGCAGAGGCAGCAACGAGAAGCCACGCCTACCCAAGCACAGTCTAGTGCCGATCTTCGAACTGTTAACATGTAGCACCTTGTCTCATTACAAAGCATTGAAAAACTTGTACATTTATTATCAAGGTACTATTATTTATTGTGAAGTAACTATCAATGTACTGCTTAGATGTGTGGATTTCGCTGCGCCTGTGTAAATAATGAAAGAATAAATTTAAAATCCACTGGCAACCCATATTTTATGAATGTGGTAGTTAGAGCCCTTAAATCATTTCCATAGCATTTTAGCTTCATCTGCAACATATGTGCTGCAACTACTTCGATATTTAAGGTCAGCAATAAATAAAACAACTTTGTTTCACCAGTCTGAAGAATTGGTGGAACCTACGGCCCCTAATGTAATATGCGTTACCCAATGCAAAATAGGACCATAAGTGCATCCATCCCTAGTAATAGGAGGGAGGGTAAAGCAGGGGAAATTTACAAGAAGGTTGGGAAGATTGTGCTGAGAAACTGTTAGGAACTTTCCAATTAGACGGATTCAACATCGTATATAAAGACTTGCTCTCCGCCAGTGACTGTTTTCTCCCCTCTTAATAAACTCTTATTTCATTAGAAGAGACATTTAAATTAAATTTCTACCAGGCAAGTTGCATATGGCATCCATTGTGTGTGAATGATGATGTCTTCATCTATTGAATACTGTGAACTGTTGAAAAGAAGTGATAAACTGTATTGCTAAAGAGAAGGGCTCGTGCTCCTAAAGTGACTATCGTGTAGAAACTGTCAGAGATTTGTGTATAACTGAATAAACTGTTATTTGCAATCTTGGACAGTGTTCGGAGGTTCGTAAAGGAATATTGAAAGATGCTAAATATGAAACTAAATTGTCATGAGTTTGAGAAGTATAAGTGATTAATAAGTACTGTTTGCGAAGGTGACATTCGGTATTAATGTTTCGAGTGCCCGGTCCTTGGATTACATACTTTGCATCGGAGGAGAATATTGCCACGCAACTTAGGAGACGTGGCAGTGCATCTAGCAGCCACCGGACCACGCCCGCTGCAGCGACCAGCGACAGCAGTGCCGGCTGACACACCAGTTGGAGCCACCACAGCTGTCACCACCGCAGCCGCCGAAAACAGCGCATCTCGTCGGCAGCATGCAGTTTGAAATAAAAAGTAAGTGTTCCAAATAAAAAGTAAGTGTCGCTCTCGCAAAAGCCAAATTTTCTGGAGGGCAGTAGAATTGTAAGATGGTTAAATTATAAAATGGCTAGCAATAATGAAACGAGATACTTGCTTAGAAATGGAGAGAGAGATAAGGTAGATGACGGTAGTTGAGATCAATTAAAACAAATGGGGATAACGTTGAAACGAATCCCATGGATCAGGCAGAATTTGTACATAATGTTGTTAATTACTGAAATGAAAGCATGGATTCTTATTTACAAAATCAAGACAGTATCTTAGATTCGAGACATGAGTCCAGAAGTAGTGAATCTGAGATCAGTAATTAGAATGTTACTATAAGTGAGCCTAGCACAGTAAGTAATGGTACAGCATCAGCAGACACCTTGCCAATACGAGAAAGTGTTAAGGATGAGGTTACTGTGCCTGATAGAGAATCCATAATAATAACAATATTGCATTAACAATAAGGCCAGAAGAAACGAGAAAAAGATACTCAAAATCTGAAAACATCATTAATGACTGGGCAGGAAGAAATGGAAGAGGATGTAAGAAACAAAATTGGTAGAAGTTGAAAGGGAATTAACATAAAAAATAGAAGTAGGTCAGAAAAAATTAGAAGCAGGAATCAATCAACTATTTAAAAAATTAAATGAAATCGATAAAAGGGACAACAATCTTGAGAAAAAAAACTGGGGAATGTCTCAACAAACTGAGTCATGAAACTGTTGAGTTAATCAAAAATTTAGAAGTTTGTAAAACTGATATAAATCAAAATTTAGATTCTAAAACTAATAGACTGATGACCATTGTAGTTTAGTCCCCCTTAAACAACAACACAACAATAACACACTAAAACTAATATATTAAATACCAAGTTTTGAGCTCAGGTTGAGAGGTAGTAATATTATTTATATTCATATTTTCCAATTTCATTTAGTCTGTCGATTTAATTGGATGTTGGGTTCTTTGTATTCTAATTTCTCCAAATTCTTAATGCCAGATGATAGAAATGATCATTCCATGACTTTCATACATTGGGAATAAGCCACCTGGGTAATTGTTTTTAGGCGCTTGCCGCCACCAGCGAAAAACGTGGGAGAGAATGCTGCGCTTGTTTCGAGGCCAGCGGTGTATAAAGATACAGGACAGGAAATCGCCCCAACCGTGGGAGGGAGAGAGAGCCGCCCCAGGCTCGCTCGCTCGCTCAGGGGTGTCGAATGGAAAGCGTCGCCGGCTGCATTGTGTACGCTGCCTGGACCCTCGCGGTCGGCTGGCGCCAAACTTTACGACTTTTGCCGGCGCCACGTTGGCGAGGCATGGGTTGCTGAGGGCTCTCACGGCGAGAGAAGGCGCCCATGCAATAATAAAATAATTTAGCCGTCTGGAGATGCCTATCGTGAAACACAAAATTTCATGCTGTTACTGGGAACTGTGGCATACGTGAGTCTCAGGCCTGGGAAAGTTTTCGAGGGGGAGGATCTTAGTAGCGCTAACAATAGCAAATTGATTTGATTGGCGAAACAATTAGGTCCTCCCTCTTACTGGCTTGACGTCACATGTGGGTGGAGTCTGGCAGCCAAAGAAAATTTTTCTTGAGGAGAGTGTGGGGTGAGTGAGAGAAAAGGACCTCTTGGTAGCAGTGAGGGGTGGCAGCAAGGACTCCGAAGTTTCCGGACCTTGCGAGTCGGTGGACTTAGAATTTTTGTGCCCATTGCACAGTGTTAGATGGCGTCTGTGTGACTGCTGTTTGCATTCACAGTTATACTGAGAAACTTGTAAATATTTTGAAGTGGGTGTTGTATTAGAACAAGCTCACTCGTTCTTGAATAACAGCATACACCACTGGGTTGGAAAATTGCTGTATTTTTCCGTAGCTCGAATACTTTAGTAATTGCCGTGCTGATCGGGTAGATAATTTCCCATCAGCGATCGCATTCATCAGCCTGCTCTTCCATCAGCGGCCCATCGACATCGGTGACGCTGTTCAACTGTGTATGGTAAAGTAGCGCCAACACATAAATAGTGAAAAGGATTATTGAATGGTGGTTGATAGGTGGGATGTAGGTGTGAGTTTGCGAGGTCGTCACAGTCGATTTTTAATCGAGCGTGCATGTTTCAGAACTTAACCTTCTACTAACTTTTTAAATACATTTCTGATAGGTTAAGTGAGATTAGACTACTGTTCGCCACTACTTTCAGTTAGGCACAGTAGATTGTCAGTTTCATATTTTTAATAATTTTTTTCTATTTTTTTAAATGATAATAAAAAAATAGTGGCGACCGTTGGATAACTTGATTATTTTGTGATGATGGTTAATTTAATACAATTTATTCATTTGCATATTAATGATCTATCTGCAAAGTTGGCAGGAAAGGTATTAGAACTCAAATGACGGACAACACTCAGTTGACATTCAAAATAATAAATTTTGAAAAGAGCAACAACATTTCAAGGTCATTGAACTTTGTGAAGTAAAACAGCAGATAGACGCTTTAGATAATCTGCAGGTCAAAGTATAGAAAGCATGTAAAGACAGACACCAAGAGAAACTCCAATCCTATGTAAAGATAATGCAAAGGTAATTCATTGAAAGTTGCTCCATGAGTTTCAATCGGTTAGGTCTGAGGTCGAAAAATTGATGGAGGATCTGAAAGAGGTAAGCAAAGCGAATTGTCAGGTGATCACAGTAGTAGTTTCCTCTAATGCTTGCAAATACCACCGTTTTTCTAGTAAAGGCGATTTTCTCCCCGTTGCTTTCATTCGACAGTTTGAAAACAACATTCCTACATAGTACACTGAGCAACAGAAAATACACACAGTTGCAAGTCGGTTCGAAGGTGACGTCATTTTATGGGGCGCAACATTATCGCTAAGTATCACATGAGAAACATATGACGATTCTGTGATTAGAGAGGTTTTCCTGGCGTAATAACTGTTTGTAATCATCTCGGGTTTGCAGCCGGACACTAAAGTCAACTTGACATAATATTTCAGCGGCGCAAGCCCGCCCGCAACTGAGGATGGCGGGCTGTTGCGCCGCTGAAATATTGTGTCAAGTTCACTTTAGTATCCGGCTGCAAACCCGAGAAGGTTACAAACATATGACTATTTTTTTAAAGCATTTCTGAACCAGTACTGGTGTACAAGCACAAAAAACAGTCCACACAAAGAGATAGCTGAAGCTAAAAATTTTGTAAATAGCGGTTGTAGTTCCCCGAGAGTGCGCCGGTATATGGGACGAACGCAGTGCCTACATCCTCCCTCGTGTTTTCATCCGTTTCCACAGGTTGTGATGTAGTGGTTGGGCGGAGAGCCCGCTGAATCTGCCACTCTGAGTACCCATTTTTTCGAAATACAGTTCTCAGATGTTCCAATTCCTGGGGTAGACTCTCTGCGTCGGAGATAGTGCGCGCCCTATATAGTAGAGTTTTAAGTACCCCATTCCTCTGTGAAGGGTGGTGACAGCTGCCTGCGTGTAAACACAGATCAGTGTGCGTTGTCTTCCGATATACACTATGACCCAGGGTGCCATCAGCTGTTCTCTTGACCAAGACGTCAAGGAACGGCAATTTACCCTCCGTTTCAGTCTCCATAGTGAATTTGATGTTGGGGTGTATGGAGATCAATTGTGTAAGGAAGTCAAGGAGTATATCCATACCATGTGGCCTGATGACGAAAGTGTTGTCCACGTAACGGAAAAAGCAAGTAGGTTTCCATTCAGATGATTCCAGGGCTTCCTCCTCGAAATTCTCCATGTACAAATTTGCGACCACAGGGGAGAGTGGGCTATCCACGGCGACTCCCTCCGTTTGTTCGTAGTATTCGCCATTGAAAAGAAATACGTGGAGGGCAAGACATGCCTAAAAAGTTCGGTGGTCTTCTCGTCGAATTTCTGACCAGTTAAATCTAGTGACTCTCGTGGGGACACCCTCGTAAACAACGAAACGACGTCAAAACTCACCATGATATCTGACTCATCCAGCCTGAAGCTGTTAAGGCGTTTAACAAAATCCACGGAATTACGGATGTGATGAGAGCATTTACCCACATAAGGGCTTAATATTCCCGTCAAGTATTTGGCCAACAAATATGTAGGTGCTCTGATGTTACTGACGATGGGACGTAACGGCACCCAATCTTTGTGAATCTTAGGGAGTCGATAAAGTCTTGGCGGTACCGGACCTTGAGGTAGCAGTTTCTTGGCGACATCCTCCGGTAAATCCGCATCCTTGAGAAACGCCCTCGTCTTGTTTTCCACCTTCTTTGTGGGGTCAACGCTGATCTTCCGGTAGTAATCGTCATTTAGCAAGCTCCGCATCTTTTCAGTGTAGCCGTTATGGGAGACAACAACCGTAGCATTGCTTTTGTCAGCCGGTAAGACAACAATTTCAGGGCGCTCCCTCAGGTCACGAATGGCCGCCCTCTCCTTACTAGTGATGTTCGACTTCATGGGCTTGGATTTCGTCAACGTACGACAAGTTTCACGACGTATTTTCTCAGCTGATTCAGGCGGACGCCGAGCTGCAACCTGTTCAACAGCACTAATATTTTCTGCGACCGGTGTAAACGTGGGAGTAGGAGCAAAGTTGAGTCCTTTCTCCAAAACTGAGACCGCACCATCACTAACTCCATGCCACTCAGATTGATGACAGTCTTGCACGGAACCTGCAGAGATGGTTTGTCAAGGAGGCGTGTGAACTTAGCTGTTTTACGTCCCGTTGGATTGATAGTGTTACTTCGGTTGCAGCTGATTCCGCCCATAAGAAGGTCTTATGTTTTCTTCGTATCTCGTATCGTTTGAGAGATATTTGCAAAAATAAAACCCTCCATTGAATTAACGAAAACCAGCCGTTCGCAGATGTCACGTGATATTCCTCGCCCAGAACTCTCTGTGGTGTACGCCATCTTGCGTTGCGTATTTGATGATTCTCTTATTGTAACTTACACGTTGTCATTTCAAAGCAATGGCGCACTGAAGAATTAACAGAAACACGTCGTTCTTTGTACGATAAATGATAATCTAGTGTCTGCAAATGCCATATTAGCATCAGTTAACAACGGCCATCAATAGTATGAAATTAAAGAAAGATATTTCTAACTGTTATCCGTAGCGTAGTAGGCAATGCGTTGGACTGTGACGCTACACCTCAGTGGTTCGAAACCCAGCACTACCTAAAAACTTTCTTTTCTAAAATGGTTTCAGATACTCTTATTAATTACTTTTTTATGATTTAGATTATTATTTTTGTCGAAAATGTTTGCAAGAATTTATGAAACTACAAACCTAACGTGGGCCGTAAACCACATCAATGCGATTTTTTAATGCAAAACATTGTAAAACTAATTCCGTGCGTTTCAAATCTTTTGAGGTCAAAGGTGATACCAGTCAGAAGGATATCGGTTCGTTAATCATGCACGGTAAGCAATGCGACATTTCATGTTATGGAGTTGACGGATAGGGATCCAGTTTTGTTAAATTTACAGGCGTCTGTAATATTTAATGAAATTACTCGTTACTCGTCGATGTCGGCAATCGCGGGATCTGACCTTTCGCAGAATGTGGCTCGCTCATGAAAATGCAGACATGAAGCCACGTAGAGTACTATAGGGATGTACCGGAAGTACAGGACGTGAACCGCGGAACGACCGCTCAGCCTCGTTTTATGGCGGGCGGCACTCTGCTAATGAGGCGTGCGTCGGCCGGCGGCACGCGACACGCGACGCGCGCCGCTGCGCACGCGTGTCCGGCACGCTTGTCACCAGTGGCGTGAGGCCGGAGCTGCCAGGGGGCGCGGAGGCGCGGCTAGTCGCGGACAGTCGAGGCCGCGGCGCGCAGCCAGCAGGACAGCAGGGCGCGGCCAGCGGCGGCGCCGGTCGCCCACCACCTGACGACACTCTGCACTCCGGTAAAGCTGACGAGACAGCGAGACCAACTCTACAATTCTGCATGCACTGTCTTTATTATTATTATTCCACCCCCATGAACCACAGATATTACCGAGGTGGAGTGGCTTGGGTGCCTCAATGACGCTGACATCCGTACCATAGTTGCAACCAAAGTGGAGGGGTTCTGTGGAGAGGCCAGACAAACGTGTGGTTCCTGAAGAGGGGCAGCAGCCTTTACAGTAGTTACAGGGGCAACAGTCTGGACGATTGACTGAGCTGGCCTTGTAATATTAGCTAACATGGCTTTGCTATGCAGTTACCTCGAACCGCTGAAACGCCGGCCGCGATGGCCGAGGGGACTCAGGCGCTCCAGTCACGGTCTGCACGGCCACTACGGTCGGAGTTTCGAATCCCCCCTCGGGCATGGATATTTGTGCCGTCCTTAGGATTAGCTAGTTGGTAAGTAGTTTGTAAGTTAAGGACTGGTGACCCAGTAGTTCCCATAAGCTTAACAAACAAACCGCTGAAACCAAGGAGAAACTACAGTCGTTACTTCTCCCGAGAGACATGCAGCTCTACTGTATGACTATACGATGATGGCGTCTTCTTGGGTAAAATATTCCGGAGGTAAAATAGTCCCCCATTCGGATCTCCGGGCGGGGACTATTCAGGAGGATGTCATCATCAAGAAAAACAAAACAGGCATTCTACGGGTCGGAGCGTGGAATGCTCTAACCCTTAATCGCGTAGATAAGCTAGAAAATTTGAAAAGAGAAACGGTTAGGTTAAAGTTAGATATCATAGGGGTGGCAGGATGAACAGGGTTTCTGGTCAGGTGAGTACAGGGTTATCAATACAAAATCAGTTGGTGGCAACGCAGGAGTAGGTATCATAATGAATAAGAAAATAGCAATACGGGTATGTTACTATGAAAAGCATATCGTAGTAAAGGTAGACACGAAGCCAACACCAGCCACAGTACGGCCGATGATGAATATATCGAAAAAATGTACGAGGAGATAAAAGAAATCAGGAAAATAAAAGCAGTTGTATGAATATATTCAGACGCAAAACCAGCACTAAGCAAAGAGGGGAAAGCTGAACTGTGGAAGGAATATGTAGAGGACCTATACAAAGGAAATAAACTTGAAGACAGTATATTAGAAATGGAAGAAGAAGTGGAGGTAGATGAGATAGGAGACATGATACTCCGAGAAGAATTTGACCGAGCGCTGAAGGACTTGAGATGAAACAAGGCCCCTGGAGTAGATGATATCCCGTCTGAACTGCTGATATCGTTAGGAGCCCGTCGTGAAAAAGTTGTATCATCTGGTATGCAAGATGTATGAGACAGGAGAAATACCCTCCGACGTCAAGAAGAATATCGTAATTCCAAAGAAAGCAAGTGGAGACAAGTGTGAAAATTACAGAACTATCAGTCTAGTAAGTCATGGTTGAAAAATACTAACACGAATTATTTACTGACGAATGGAAAAACTTGTCGAATGCGACCTCGGGGAAGATCAGTTTGGATTTAGGAGAAACGTAAGAACACGGGAGGCAATACTCATATTCCGACTTATCTTAGAAGATAGGTTAAGGAAAGGGAAACCTACATTTTTAGCGTTTGTCGATTTGGAGAAAGCTTTTGACAATGTCGACTGGAATACACTCTTCCAAATTCTGAAGTTAGCAGCGGTAAAATATAGGGAGCGAAGGGTTATTCTCAACCTATACAAAAACCAGACAGCGGTTATTAGAGTCAAGGGCAAAAAAGGGACACAGAGTATGCGAAGGGAGTAAGACAGGGTTGTAGCCTTTCCCAAATGTTGTTCAACCTGTACATTGAGCAGGCAGTGAAGGAATGGAAGGACAAATGTGGAGAGGGCATTAGAGTGCAGGGAGAAGAAACAAAACATAGCGGTTTGCCGATGACATAGTAACTTTGTCAGAGACCGCAAAAGGTCTGGAAGAGCAATTAAATGGAATTGACAGTGTGTTAAAGATATAAGATGAACATTAACAAGAGTAAAACGAAGGTAATGGAATGTAATGTCAGAAAATCAGGCGATGCTGAAGGAATTAAATTAGGTAATGAGACAATAAAAGTAGTAGATGAATTTTGTTATTTGGGTGACAATATAACTTCTCATGGCCAAAGTAAAGAAGATATAAAATGCAGAATGGCTTTGGGAAGAAAAGCATTTCTAAAGAAGCGAAACTTGTTAACATCCAATATTAATTTAAATGTTAGGAAGTCCTTTCTGAAAATGTTTGTCTGAAGTGTAGCATTGTATGGGAGTGAAACATGGACGAAAGGAGTTTAGATAAAAAGACGGTAGAAGCATTTGAAATGTGGTGCTACAGACGAATGATGAAAATTAGATGGGTAGACCACGTAACTAATGAGGAGGTGCTTAACCGAATCGGGGAGAAAAGGAGTTTCTAGCGTATACTGACTAAGAGAAGGGATAGATTGGTTGGACACATTCTGAGACATCAAGGAATTGTCAACTTAGCATTAGTAGGAAGCGTGTGGGTTAAAATCGTAGAGGGAGACCGAGGCACGAATCCAGTAAGCAGATACAAAAGGATGTAGCTTGCCAAACGTATTGTCAAATGAAGAGACTTGCACAGGACAGGGTAGTGTGGAGAGCTGCAACAAACCATTCTGCGGACTGAAGACCACAACAACAACATTATTATTATTATTATTATTAACGAATGTCCCCTGAGAGAACAATAAGCAGGTGATTTATCAATATTTCTTTAGGTTCTTCTTATTTCTCAATATTTCTTCATTCTCTCTCCAAAGGCCATCTTTCTTTCTTCGGTCCACTTTGGTCTCTGAAGTAAACTTCCACTTGTGAATTTTTCTTCTGAATGTATCCCTTTTTGATGTGTTTCCTATGTCAATTTTTGCTTTTTTTAAATCCTTCTTAACTTTAGTTACTCAGTGTATCGTTGCTTTAAGTGATGTCACACAGTCCAGTAGACGTTTAGTTAACCTGTTTCCAGGTAATCAGTGTAGGTGTCCATAACATTTCATTCATATTTGATAGTTTTTCGGTTGTCTCGATGGTCTGCAGTCTGTATCCATCTTGTGTGTCCTGGTCCCAGAATTTTTCTAATATTTTTTCTCTCTCCTTTCTTAATTTCTTGTAAATCTAGTTTTCTATTCAGTGAGAGCGTTTCACTTGCATATGTGACTGTAGGTTTGATAACTATGTTGCAGTGTCTGATTTTAGTTCCTTTTTACAGGCATATATATGTGTTGTTGTTGTGGTCTTCAGTCCGTAGACTGGTTTGATGCAGCTCTCCACAATACCCTATCCTGAGCAAGCCTCTTCATCTCCACATAAGAACGGCAACCTACATCTGTCTGAATCTGCTTACTGTATCCATCTCTTGGTCTTCCTCTGCGATTTTTACCCCACACACTTCCCTCCAATTCTAAATTCACAATTCCTTGATGTCTAAGAATGTGTCCTACCAATCTATCCCTTCTTTTAGTCAAGGTATGCCAGAAATTTTTTTGCTCCCCAATTCTGTTCAGTACCTCCTCATTAGTTACGCGATCCACCCACCTAATCTTCAGCATTCTTCTGTACCACCATATTTCAAAAGCCTCAATCCTCTTCCTGTCCGCACTGTTTATCGTCCATGTCTCACTCCCATACAAGGCAACACTCCATACTAATGCCTTCAGATAGGACGTCCTTAGGCTTAAATCAATATTTCTCATTTTCAAGAACGCTTTTCTACCCATTGCCATTCTGCATTTTATATCCTCTGTACTGCGACCATCATTTGTTATTTTACTGCCCAAGTAACAAAACTCATCTACCTCCTTTATTGCTTCGTTTCCCAATCTAATTCCTTCAGCATCACCTGATTTTCTTACACTGCACTCCATTACCCTAGCTTTGCTCTTGTTAATGTTAATCTTATATGCTCCTTTCAGCACACTGTCCATTCCGTTCAATTGCTCTTCCAGGTCCTTTGCTGTATCTGACAGAAATACTATGTCGTCGGCAAAACGCAATGTTTTTATTTCTTCACCCTGAACTTTAATTCTTTCACCAAATTTCTCCTTGCTTCCCTTTATGGCTTGCTCAATGTACAGATTGAATAACATTGGAGAAAGGCTACAACCCTGTCTCACTCCCTTTCCAAGCACTGCATCCCTTTCATGCCCTTCAACTCTGACAACCGCTGTCTGGTTTTTGTACAAGTTGTAAATAACCTTACGCTCCCTATATTTTACTCCTGCTTGCTCCAGAACTTGAAAGACTTTATTCCAATCAACATTGTCAAAAGCCTTCTCCAAATCTACAAAAGCTAGAAATGTAGGTTTGCCTTTTATTAATCTATCTTCTAGCATGCCTCCCGTGTTCCTACATTTCTCCTGAACCCAAACTGACCTTCCCCGAGGTCGGCTTCAACCAGCTTTTCCATCCTTCTGTATATAATTCGTGTTAATAATTTTGCAACCATGACTTATTAAACTGATGGTTCTGTAGTTTTCACACCTGTCTGCACCTGCTTTCTTTGGAATGGGGATTATAACATTTTTCTTAAAGTCTGAGGGTACTTCACCTGTCTCATACATCTTACACACCAGGTGAAACAGGTTTGTCATGGCTGGTTCTCCCAGAGACTTCAGTAGCTCTGAGGGAATATCATCTACTGCAGGAGCCTTGTTTCGACTTAGGTCTTTCAGGGCTCTGTCAAATTCTTCTCTCAGTGCAGTATCACCTATTTCATCTTCATCTAAATCCTCTTCCCTTCCTACATTATTGTCTCGAAGTTCATTTCCTTTGTAGAGCCCCTGTATATACTCTTTCCACCTTTAAACTTTCCCTTCTTTGCTGAGAACTGGTTTTCCATCAGTGTCCTTGATATTCATAGAGCTTTTTTTCTTATCTCCAAATGTTTCTTTTATTTTCTTGTAGGCTGTATCTATTTTTCCCCTATTTATGCATTCTTCTACATCCTTGCATTTGCCTTCTAGCCTCTCCTGCTTAGCCATTTTGCACTTCCTGTCAATCTGATTTCTTAGTCGTCTGTACTCCATTTTGCCTGTTTCATTTACTGCATTTTTATATTTTCTCCTTTCATCGATTTAATTTAGTATCTCCTGTGATATCCTAGGATTTTTTGTAGGTCTTGCCTTCCTACCTATTTTGTCCTCTGCTACCTTCACTATTTCATCTCTCAATTTTACCCATTCCTCCTCTACTGTTTTATTTTCCCCTGTTTCTGTCAATTGTTGCCTAAAGCTCCTTCTGAAATTCTTAAGAACCTCAGGTTCCTTCAATTTATCCAGGTCCCATCTCCTTATTTTCCTACCTTTTTGTAGTTTCAGTTTACAGTTCATAACCAACAAGTTATGGTCAGAGTCTATATCTGCCCCTGGGTATGTCTTACACTGTAAAACCTGGTTCCGAAATCTATGTCTTACCATTATAAAATCTATCTGGTATCTCCCGGTGTCTCCTGGTCTCTTCCACGTATACAACCTTCTTTTGTGATTCTTGAACCAGGTGTTTGTTATAACTAAATTATGTTCCGTGCAAAATTCTACCAGGCGGCTTCCTCTTTCGTTCCTTTTGCCCAGACCATATTCACCTGCTACCTTCCCTTCCCTTCCTTGTCCTACTACCGAATTCCAATCTCCCATAACAATTAAGTTTTCCTCCCCTTAATCGTCTGAATAATTTCCTTTAGCTCCTCATACATTTCTTCGATTTCCTCATCATCGGCAGAGCTAGTTGGCATATAAACCTGTACTACTGTTGTCGGTGTTGGCTTCGTATCTACCTTGACAATGATAATGCGATCACTGTGCTGGTTATAGTAGTTTACCCGCATTCCTATTTTCTTATTCATTATCAGTCCTACTCCTGTGATACCCCCAACTGATTTTGTATTTATAATCCTGTACTCACCTGACCAGAAATCCTGTTCATCCTGCCACCGAACTTCACTAATCCGAAATTTGGTCATGTTATTTCCTTTCATATCCAGATAGAGCGGAGAGTCGTACGACCGCCTTTGGCTTTGTTGTTGCGGCTGTTAATGTCCTCTGTTGCACCTCCATATGGCGTAAACGTGCTTCCAAGGTAGCAAAACTTATCCATCCTTTCGATAATTTGGCTCCCAAGCTTAAGTTCAGCAGTGGTGTTATTATTTGCCCGCATGTCTTTCGTTTGTTGGGCATTAAGTTACAAACAGCTGCAGATATTAGATATTCTGGTTTTTCGTTTATGTTCTTGAGGCTGTAGGATGCAAGGCAGAGGTCATCTGTAAAATCTAGGTCTTCTAGATGTGTTCCATTTCTCCATTTATTCCTCTCACTATGTCCATTCATTGCTCCATTGCAAGATCCACTACCATGTTAAAAAGTATGGGTGAGAGCATGCAGCCTTGCTTAACTCCTGTTTTCACTACTATTGGACCTAGATGTTGAAGCTGGCGCGTGTAATTTTCATACCTGCATATGACAAGAGCAATTATTTTCTTGAGATTTATAAAGTTTGCAGAGAGATCCATATCGCCGCGGCGGAGCGGCCGAGCGCATTCAGGCGCTATGCTACGATGCACGAGACCGTTTCCCGTCGGGGGTTCGAACCCCCCCCCTCGGGGATGGATATTTGTGTCTTCTTTAGTATAAGGTAGTTCATAAGTAGTTTGTACTATTAGGAATTGATGACCCCGCAGTTACGTCCCTTAAGCTACACCAACATTTGAACATTTTAGTCACGTGTGGGGTCTAGAAGTACCCAATAGAGTTGGGTTTGTTTATAAGCAATTATTTAAACTAACTTGCACGTTTAAACATGGGCATTAGAGACAAAATTTTTATTATTTATATAGTTTAATGTGCTTATAATAAGTCTTCACAGAAATTTTGAGTCATTTACAAAACAAATCTTTTTGGTTTTCCGTTTTCATAACTCACACAAAAATACAAACATCAACTCGAAACTAACTTGTATTTAAATAATTTTTAACAGAACAGGAGCATAACATGAAATTAAAATTTTAAAACTAAAGTAAGTAGCAATAAATTATGACAGCACATTATGTGCCTAAGTGCAAATCCAAATATACAAGTAGAATGTCCTTTCAGTCGCGCGCGTTGTCGTACAATTTTATGCTGCCGTACACGATATAAATGTTGGGCAAATTTAGTCAATTTCATCTTTTCTTCACGTAAAAATGGTTCCCTGTGGTTTCTTCTTCTTCCTCTTCAGCAGAAGAAAAACGTCAATTTTGCTCGATATCTGAATCAGGAAAATGTTCACTGTGTATAAAATTATGATGCCTAATGCCAACTTCTTCTTCTCCTGTATTATTTTGTTCCGTCTTCACTTTCTGACTGAGAGCCTTCTTCTAACAGTCGTATAATGTCCCCATAATAGGGAAATGTACTGAAATGTACTGAAATGAAAGCAATTTACTGTATTGTCATATTGTAAATACCATAACTACTACTTTTAAGCACGCGTGGGGTCTACGAAACCACAGGTACTCATTGTTGCTAGAGCACGACACTAGTCCCCATGTTTCAAGCTTCCGCCTTACAGTCTGTATACGAAAAATTAGGAGTCTGTAGTGTGCCAACAAAGGAAATTACAAACAAAACATATCACGTGATGTCTGCTCAGACATCATCTTTCATTGCCTCAGAACTATGGTAGTCGAATGATCAGATTGTGCATTGATAATTTATGTCTTGGTACTGACATCTTGTTGCAGAAGCGAGGAGATCGTAGCTGAGCACTTACTGCATTAGCTTTGCTACACCTTGATTCCATTTCTCACACTATGTGGCATTCCTGTCAGAAAATACATCCTAAGTACTTTAATGTAATGTTCAAATTTTCGTAGAGGTTATGGAACTTAACTACGGGGTCATCAGTCCCTAAACTTACAAACTATTTATGAACTAGCTAATAATAAGGACGGCACAAATTTCCATGCCCGAGGGGGGATTCGAACCCCAGACCATAGTGGCCGTGCAGACCGTGACTGGCGCGCCGCAGACGGCTCGGCCACCGCGGCCAGCTACTTTAATGTATCCACATGTTCTTTGTTCCTCCTATTTGGTACTCAATCTTTTTAAATGTCTTCCCCAAATACATTACTTTCGTTTTAGAGATGCTGATCTTCATTCTAAATTACTTACATCTTTGACCTAGCACAGAAATGTTAGTTTTATTGGCAGATTCGATTGAAAGGTTGTAACCTAAGTCCTCTGCTGTCACCAATATTAATCATATACTGCCTGTTTATCGATTTTAACGTACGGCCCATAAATAATATGAACAACACTGGTAAAAGGTTGTAGCCTTGTCTTACCCCTAATACTATATTGAAAGATGAACTAAGTACACCATTAATTATTGTAACTGCTATCTGACTCTCCAAGTAAAGACCTTTAAGTGGCTGAAGAAGTTTGTCTTCTATTCCATACTCTCGTAGATATGAGACAAACTTCCTCCAAGGAAAACGGTCGTACGCCTTTTCTAGATCCATCGGCGTATTTATAACTTTTTTTTAAAAATATTCCTCTGGCCTCTGATGTTCACAGCTGCAGCTATCAACTATGACAACTGTGCTGCTCAGATTTACCTCAGCCTACTTTCCAGCATATGTTCGCATCTGTATGTGTATACAACACTCCTGTGTATAACTATGCTACTGCATTAAGAAAAGTATTTGTTTAACGTTCTTACAAAAACTTTCGATGGGTTCTTGAGCAAATACATTCCAAACGTTTTGCATGAAGCTGTAACAAACATTTGGCGAGACATAGGCCTTTTCTTTCCCAATAAAACGTATGTACATAATTAAAAATCCATTTTTATGATCATTTGCTTGGAACTCCGAGTAGTTGGTTCTTGTGAACTATTTCGAGTACTGCATTGTACTTCACAATTATATTAAACCTGTGCGTCTGTATGTAAGACTATACGGCTTAATTACAATTTTAGATTTTGTACATGGCTGAGTACCCGATCCCTTTCGAATAGATAGGGAGTAGGAATGTTTTATACATTACTGGCCATTAAAATTGCTACACCAAGAAGAAATCCAGATGATAGACTGATATTCATTGAACAAATACATTATACTAGCACTGACCTGTGATTACATTTTGCCGGCCGCAGTGGCCGAGCAGTCTGCGGCAAGCCAGTCACAGTCTGCACGGCCCCTACGGTCGGGGCTCGAATCCCCCCTCTGGCATGGATGTTTGTGTCGCCTTTGGTATAAGGTAGTTCATAAGTAGTTTGTAAGTTTAGGGACCGATGACTCCGCAGTTAAGTTCCTTAAGCGTAACAAACATTTGAAAATTTTGATTACACTTTCACGCAGTTTGGGTGCATAAAAAATGTTCAAATGTCTGTAAATCTATCGGACCAAACGGCGTGGTCATCAGTCCGTAGCTTACAAACTACTTAAACCGAGGTAAACTAACCTACGAACAAACACATACACCCATGCCCCAGGGAGGACTCGAACCTCCATGGCGAGCAACCGCGCGCTCCGCAGCGAGACGCTTTAGACCGCTCGGCTACTCCACCGCGGCTTGCGTGCATAGATCCTGCGAAATCAGTACCCAGAACAATCACCTCTGGCCGTAATAAGGCCTTGATACGCCTGGGCATTGAGTCAAACAGAGCTGGGATGCTGTGTACAGGAACAGATGTCCATGCAGCTTTAACACGATACCACAGTTCTTCAAGATTAGTGACTGCCGTATTGTGACGAACTAGTTGCTCGGCCACCATTGACTAGACGTTTTTAGATCTGGGGAATGTGCTGGACAGGGCAGCATTCAAACATTTTCCGCATCCAGAAAGGCCCGTACAGGACATGCAACATACGGTCGTGCATTATCCTTCTGAAATATAGGGTATCGCAGGGATCGAAGGAAGGGTAGTGCCACGGGTCGTGACACATTTGAAATGTAACGGCCACAGTTCAAGGTGCCGTCGATGCGAAGAAGAAGTGACCGAGACGTGTAACCAGGTGATACTCCAGTATGGCGATGAAGAATACACTTTTCCAATGTGAGTTCACCGCGACGTCGCCAAACACGGATGAGATCATCATGATGCTGTAAACAGAACTTGGATTCATCCGAAAAAAAAGACGTTTTGCCATTCGTGTACCCAGGTTCGTCATTGCATTCAACATCGCAGGTGCTCCTGTTTGTGATGCAGCGTCAAGGGTAACCACAGCCATGGTCTCCGAGCTGATAGCCCAGGTTGCTGCAAACATCGTCGACCTGTTCGTGCAGATGGTTGTTGTCTTGTTCCTATCTGTTGACTCAGGGATCGAGACGTGGCTGAACTATCCTTTACAGCCATGCGGATAAGATGCCTGTCATCTCGACTGCTAGTAATGCGAGGCCTTTGGGATCCAGCACGGCGTTCCGTATTGCCGTCATGAACCCACCGATTCCACATTCTGCAAACAGTCATTGGATCGCGGCTAACGCTAGCAGCAATGTCGCGATACGATAAACCGCAATCGCTTTTGTCTAGAATCCGATCTTTATCAAAGTCGGAAACATGATAGTACGCATTTTTCCTCCTTACATGAGGCATCACACCAACGTTTCACCACGCAACGTCGGTCAACTGCTGTTTGCGTATGAGAAATCGTTTGGAAACTTTCCTCTTGTCAGCACGTTGCAGGTGTCGCCACCGGCGCCAACCTTGTGTGAAGGCTCTGAGAAGCTAATCATTTGCATATGACATCATCTTCTTCCCGACGGTTAAATTTCGCGTCTCTAGCACCTCATCTTCGTGGTGTAGCAATTTTAATGGCCAGGAGTGTACATCCCTGTGGTAGAACATACGTAGTGTGTCTGAACGGTGTCATATCATAAAATCAAGTTGGCGCGTATGTGCGTGCATGCGCATGAGTCTTCAGAGACTAGAGGACAATCAAATGTTCAAATGTTTGTAAATCTATCGGACCAAACTGCGTGGTCATCAGTCCGTAGCTTATAAACTACTTAAACCTCGGTAAACTAACCTAAGGACAACACATACATCCATGCCCCAGGGAGGACTCGAACCTCCACGGCGAGCAACCGCGCGCTCCGTAGCGAGACGCTTTAGACCGCTCGGCTACTCCACCGCGGCAGAGGACAATCGATAGATACCATGCACTGAGTGTGAGTGGCATTGTAAACAAACGGCGTCCAGTTGAACGTAGTCAGTGAGAGGAAGTGTCACGGCGGAATTGAGCAACTTGTAAACATCAAGTTACGCAACAAAATGGGTAGAACAGCTACCGAGACACATGGAATGTTGATGCATGCATACAGGAGGAAGCGTTGAGCAGGTAATGTCCTTACGATTGCTTTAAACGCTTCCGTAAAAGGGAGGAAACAAGTGAGGATAAGCCACGATGAGGCCGGCTATCGACAAGCAGAACGCCAGAAATGATCGTAAAAGTGCGACAAATGCTGGCACAAGATAGGCGACGGACACACTGAGTGCGGAGGAACTGGGCAATCGCAAGGACGCGGATGACTGCGATATGCTCAGAGACGAGCAGAAAACAAAGAGAATGGAAACTTCTGATTTCATTTACATGTGTAACCTGGAGCCATTTCTTCTGAAGCCTATAGTCACGCGAGATGACACCCGGCGCTATCAGTTCAATTCGGAACTCTTCTCCAACATCCTCCATACTCCGTTGATCAGGTTCCTACGGAATATGTCCCGCTTGAAGGGAACCATGAAAGGTCGCGGACCAGCCGTTCAGCGATCGATTCCAGAGGAGGCTTACGACTGGTGACTGTTTGGATAGCAAATAAGAACCATTTGTTTGTATCTTTTGTTTGTTATCGAATAGCATTCACCAAAATTCGTTAAAAACCCCGTAACCTACAGCACTTTTCTATCCAAAGTTACGTTTTCGACAGTAGGTATTACATGAAGCAAAATTTTTCTTTCAGTTCTACATAAAAATTTGAGGTTTGAAAATGAAATACTTAAAGGGTTCAAAATTACGAGAATCACTCAGTTTTACGTAAATTATAAATCAATATCGGGTGACCGAGAGTTGCCGGGATTTTTTCTCTGTTACATAATAGTACATAATGCTACTCACCGTGTTTTCGACGCTAAAATATCTTCTGTGATCCGGAAAACACTAAATTAATTTTTCTTACATATATATAGATATTTTCGAAAATCGCTTTTTTAGGAATAATTGAACTATGTAGGTGAACTTCAAAGAAAAAGTCCAGTGTAAATACAAAATTAATCGAAATCGTTAGTGCCGTTTCCGAAATAGCTAAAATAAATTAATTATATATTTGTAGAACTATTGCTCATTTAAAGATATAACATGTCGACATCCAGTTTTATACGTTGAACCCAACATTGTTCAAATAATGCAGTCAAAGTTTTCATAATTTTTACGATTCGTTGGTAGATATGTATGGCAGCAGATGGAGCACAGCGCAGAGCAGGCGCGTATTTACACGCTACTGTGTAAAATTCGACATGGTGCACGTCTACATCTACATCTACATCTACATGGGATACTCTACAAATCAGACGGTTCATCGAACAATCTTTTTACTATTCATCTCCCATTCCAGTCTCGAATAACGCGTGGGAAGAAAGAACACCTGAATCTCTACGTTCGAGCTCTGATCTCTAGTATTCTGTTCTGATGATCATTTCTATCTACGTAGGTGGGTGTCAACAATATATTTTCGCATTCGCAGGAGAATGTTGGTGATGTAGTTTCCTAAGTAGACCACACAGCACCGATAACCACTGTTGTTGTAATGATTCCCATCCCAGGTCCTGTATCATTTCCGTGACGCTGTCTCTCCTGTATCGCGATTATACTAAACGAGCTCCCTTCTTTGGACTCTTTCGATGTCCTCTGTCAGACCCACATAATAAGGATCCCACACTGGGCAGCAACACTCCAAAATAGGACGGACAAGCGTAGTGTATGCAGTCTCTTTAGTAATTCTGTTGCATCTTTTAACCATTATGTCAATAAAACGCAGTCCCTAGTTCGCCTTTCCCACTACATGATCTACGTGTTCTTTGCAGTTTAAGTCTGATCTACTAGTAATTCATAGGTATTTAGTGGGGTTTAAGGCCTTCAGATTCAATTGATTTATCTTGCAAACAAAGATTAACGGATTTCTTTTCGTACACATGTGGACCACTTCACACTTCTCATTATTAAGAGTCAGTTGCTAATTTTTACACCATACTGATATCTTATTTAAACCTTTCTGCAGTTAGTTTTGATCTTCAAATGACTTTACTAGACGATAAATGACGGCGTCATCTGCAAACAACCTAAGAGAGCTGCTCATATTTTCTCCTAAATAGTTTATGTACATAAGGAACAGCAGAGGACCAATAACAGTACCCTGTGGAACGCCGGATATCACCTCTGTTATAGTCGATGCCTTACCATCGATTACTACGAACTGTGTTCTCTCTGACAAGAAATCCCCTATCCAGTCACAAATGAGGGGCGATGTTGCATAACCACAAAATTTGACTGAAAGCCGTTTGTGAGGTACGGTGTCGAAAGCCTGCTGGAAATAAAGCAACACGAAATCAATTTCAGAGCCCTTGTCGACAGCAGACATCACGTCGTGTGAGTAGAGTTAGCTGTGTTTCACATGAACGTGTTGAGCTTGGATCAAAAGATCATTCTTTTCGATATAATTCATAATATCAGAATACAGGATATGTTCCAGAACCCTGCTGCAAATTGACGTTAATAAAATAGGCGTGTAGTTTAGTGGATTACTCCTACAGTCTTTCTTGAATATAGGTGTGGCCTGTGCAACTTTCCAATCTTTAGGTACAGATCCTCCTTTGAGCGAGTGGTTGTATATGGCTGTTAAGTAAGAAGCTATCGCTTCAGCATAATCAGATAGAAATCTAATGGGTATACAATCTGAAGACTTGTTCTTGTTAAGTGATTTCAGTTGCTTCACTACTCCGGTGATATTTACTTCTACATTACTCATTCTGGCCTCTGTTCGTAATTCGATATCTGGAATATTGGTTTCGTGAAACTTGTCAGATTGTCTACACTTGACAATATTTTAAGGATTATCTTTTAATTTTTTTTTATTTTTTTTATTTTTAAGTTTTATCTAAAAATTCATCTACATTGTAGAAATGCCTTTAATTTCTTTTTAAATTCTAGTTGGCTATCTGTCAGACATTTGACGCTACGTGGTAAGGGACGAAAGACTTTTGTGGCAGCATAATTCACCCCTTTCTGAGCCAAAGTTAGATTTAACCTTGAATAGTGAATATCATCCTTTCTCCTAGTGTTGTAGCTATGCACACTGCTATTACTTTTGAATTGGGTCGGATTGTTAATAACAAATTTCATAAGTGAATACATATATTGTGAAGCTGCAGTGAAGATCCAGAGATCCCTAAATAAATGTCTGCAGGATGCTCTTGGGTGGGCTCCTGCAATTATTCTGATTACACGCTTTTGTGCAATGAATACTTTTTACTCAATGTTGAATTGCCCCAGAATATGATCCCATATGAAATCAGTGAATGAAAATAGGCGTAGTAAGCCAATTTACTGAGATGTATATCACCGAATTTTGTAATGACTCTGACAGAATAAGTAGCTGAACTCAAACGTTTCAGGAGATCTTCAATATGTTTCTTCCAATTCAGTCCCTCGTTAATGCAAACATCTAAAAATTTTGAATATTCTACCTTACCTACAGATTTATGTTCAAAGTCTAAATTTATTATTGGTGTCATGCCGTTTATTGTATGAAACTGTATATACTGGGCTTTATCAAAGTTTAATGAGAGTCCATTTGTACAGAACCATTTAATAACTTTCTTGAAGATATCATTTACAATTTCATCAGTTAATTCCTGTTTGTCAGGTGTGATAGCTATACTTGTATCATTAGTAAAATGTACTACCTTAGCATCTTCGTGGATGTAGAATGGCAAGTCATTAATATATATTAAGAACAGCATAGGACCCAAGACCGAACCTTGTAGGACCCCATTTTTTGATAACTCCTCAGTTAGAGGACTGCACTGCCCCACTCATACCACAATACTTAAGCTTATCTAGAAGAATCCCATGATTTACACAATAAAAAGCCCTTGAGAGATCACAAAAAATCCTGGTTATTCAGAGCATTTAATATTTAATCAGTAAAGGTATGTATAGCATTTTCAGTTGAAAAGCTTTTTTGAAAACCAAGCTGACATTTTGTTAGAACTTTATTTTTAGTTATATGTGAATCAACTCGAGAATACATGACTTTTTCAAAAATTTTGGATAAAGCTCTTAGAAGTAAGATCGGGCGTTCGTTGTTGACATTGGATGTATCCCCTTCTTTATTCAAAGGTTTAACGATAGCATATTTCAGTCTATCCGGGAAAATACCCTGCTTTAATGGTCTACTACAAATATGACTGAGAATCCTACTTATCTCCTGGGAACAAGTTTTTAATACCCTGCTGGAAATGTCGTCAATTCCATATGAGAATAGATTACTTTCCTAACTTCTGAATGAGAGCTGGGTGGAATTTCAATTGTATCACATTTTGTGGGTATAGCCTCTTCCATTAATTGCCTTACTCCTTCTAATGAACATTTAGATCCTATTTTCTCTACAACATTTAAAAAGTAATCATTAAAAATGTTTTCCACTTCTGACTTTTTGTTAATAAAGCTTTCATTTGTTTTGATGGTAATATCCTCTTCCTCTGCTCTTGGTTGCCCGGTTTCCCTTTTAATAATATTCCAATTCGTTTTATTTTATCATCAGAGGAGCTAATCTCAGACATGATGCACATGCTTCTTGATTTTTTAACTTTTCTTAATGTAGCACAGTAGTTTTTTATAATATTTTATTGTTTCTGGGTTATTATTCTTTCTTGCAAACAGATATAGTTCCTTTTTGCGGTTACAAGATATTTTTATTCCTTTAGTAAGCCATGGTTTTTTGCATGGTTTCTTACAATTGAATTTAAATTTTTTTTGTGGAAATAGTTATCAAATACCCGAACAAATGTATCGTGAAATAAGTTATATTTTAAATTAACTTCATGTTCCTTATAAACCTCATTCCAGTCTAACTGCTGTAGACTTTTTTTGAAATTTCTAGTTGTTAAGTCGTTAATCGAGCGCACAATTCTGGAGGACTGTTTCGAATTACTGAACGGAGATATGTCATTTCCTGTTACTAAATGTGCACCATGATGAGAAAGACCATTCTCAATGGGTCAAGCATTTTGTTGTTAAGCTTATCTTGGTCTATAAAAACGTTACCTATCAATGTACTGCTGCCCTTTACTACCTGAGTAGGAAAATCAATAACGGATATCAGATTGAATGAGCCAAGTAATATTTCCAGGTCTTTCTTCCTATTACACTCTTTCAGTGACTCGACATTGAAACTACCACAAATAATAATTTGCTTCCCCCTATGTGACAGATAGCACAACAAGGCATCCAAGTTTTCCAGAAATAACTGAAAGTTCCCTGAAGGGGACCTATATACTGTTACAACATAATCATCATTGTGTTTAAGCTGGCAGTCAAATGATTCAATATGCTGGTCTACACAAAACTTTTTTTGTTGCTAAACTTTTTACACTGTAATAGCTTTTGACATATATGGCAACTCCTCCCCTTATCTTATTATTTCTACTTACATTTGAAGCTAATTTATATCCACAGACATTCACATTTTCCATACCAGTGACAATGTGATGCTCAGACAGGTATAGTATATCTATTATATTATCAGGCTCTATATCATCTAAACAAACCAAAAGCTCATCTATTTTATTCTTTAGTCCCCCAATATTCTGGTGAAAAATGCTAACATTATTTTTTACTTTACTTTTCTGTGGAATATTTGATTTTTCAATAATTTTAGCACCTGCCTGCCTGAGCTTCTCACTGGACACTGATCTTACCCTAAAAAACAAGTACTTTCATGAATTTCAGTGTGTCCCCTTAAGGATTTTGCTATCAACCCAGCTAATTTCCCTTTCCTATTGAGATGCGGGCAATGCCTAGTGAAATCCCACCTATCAATAGCAGCAACAGGAACCAAACCTATGCCCAACAGTGTAGCCGGGCTAAGCAGTTAATTAATCTCCATATTGACCCTCCTGATGGAGCGGTTCAATTGGGGTCGATCATACTGCATGAAAGCAAGCAACAGTCCAACATTTGTCCAGGTCGTTTTAGAAGCTACTTTAACCAGGTCACACATCCTGTTTAGTGAAACCCTTACACAAGGAACCTATATCCTCCACCACCTGGCTAAGATCTGCACTGGGCTTGAAAAAGTTTATGACCTGGTACCTGTCACCTAGATTTTCCTGCAAAATCTGGCCCACACCTTTTCCATGGCTACTTCCTAACAACAGAACTTTCCTCCTACTATCTACTTTTTTTGAAACCGTTGGTTTCCTTGTGGAAAGTCCGTTGTTTCTTAACTGCACCTACTTCTAAAGGAGCCTCTTCCTCACTTCACTGTGGTAGCAAGGCAAATCTGTTGCCGGCTGCGGTGGCCGAGGGGACTGAGGCGCGCCAGTCACGGTCTGCGCGGCCACTACGGTCGGGGGTTCGAATGCCCCCACGAGCATGGATATTTGTGCCGTGCTTAGTATTAACTAGTTCATAAGTAGTTTATAAGTTTAGGGACTGATGACCCCGTAGTTAAGTTCCATAAGCTCTATAAACATTTGCAAATCTGTTGGCTGTGCCAATTGTGAAGCTGTCAGGAACTATACTGTGTCTCTGGCCCCTGTTTCCTGCTACCACTTCCCACCCCCGCTCACCCTTCTCCACCCTTAACCTCGTAAGTTCCTCCCTAGTACTATCCAGTTCAGCCTGAAGGGCTATTTTTCTGTCCCTTGAACACACTTTGCAAAACAAAGGAAGAGACTCATTGCTCCCTTCTTTCCCACGCCACTACATCCCCCCCCCCCCCAAATGAAACCACTTGTCACAACAGCTGCACTGAAACCCAAAACGAACAAAACTACTGCAGCTCAAACACATTGCATTCATGATTGTTACTTACGTGATATCGACAATATATATTAACTACAGATACAAAGGGTTACTAGATTTGTTTAGAACACTAAAATACGTGTAAACTGTTAGTAAATGCACTTAAAATTGCAGTATAACACTAAATTTGAACACCTGATTACTGAGACAATGCGCGAAAAAAGAAAAGAACCTTTAATGGTGAGCTTGAACACGACACTAACAAACCCATTCAGTTACTTCACTGTGTTAAATGCACTTAAAATTACGGAGAAACGCTAAATATGCACACTAGGAATTTAGGCCTAACAAGGACGTATGTAAACAAACCGAACATTTAGTGATTACTGGATCAATACGTGAATAATAGAAAAACCTTTAATGGTAAGCTTTAAGAGCACACTAATAAATGTCACTGACACCGCACGTCTGATGCTCGTTATGAGCTCGGGATTATTTGTTGCAAAGAGATCAAGTGTGTTTTGACATCCATTTACAATTCTAGTTGGCTCATGAACTAATTGTTCGAAGTGATTCTCAGAGAATGCGTTGAGTACAATTTCGCACAATGTTTTATGTGTACCTCCTGATTTGAACATACAATTTTTCCAACAGATTAAGGGTAAATTGAAATCATCGCCTACTATTATTGTATGAGTCGGGTATGTGTTGAAAGACGGCTGTCTGCCGTCTTCCCTAGGTTTTTTACTTTGTAAATTATCTCAGTTCACTAGACGGGCCTTTTTGCTAAACGAGAACCCCTCTCATTCGGAGGCATGAGGAATAGCATTTCATTTCATGTTTTTAAATGTTAGTTTCTGTAATATTGCTGGGATTTTATTATACTAATAATTTATCATTGTGTCTATGAATGTGGCAATATGAACGGTGCCTGTGAAAATGTGTACTTGCCTTATCCTATATGTGCACATATGAGAATCTTCTAGCATGGGAGTCTGAGTGTACGTATGAGAATTTTCGTCGTCGGCTGTTGGCTGCACGCTTTGCATCTCTGGCTTCGTGTCGATAGGTAGTCGTTACCAATCTCTGCTTTTGATGCTACCAAAGAGGTTCCTCCTCCCTTTGGTTACAAGTTGGGTTGGCAATACCTGCTAGCGAGCCTCGATAGGACGCGCAAGTTTCAGCTCTCCCCACCACCTTGTTTTTCCTGTGGTTTATACCGATTTACGGTGGATTTCCGCTGGTGGCAGGAGTCTCGGGGGTCGGTTGGAGATTCGGTGGCTGCTCTTCGACCTGGTAAGACGTTCTGATTTTTTTTCCTTCCTTAAGATGGTAGCGATTCGTTGTCTGGTTTGTTTGAGTTCAGAACTTACGTTCATTTTTCGAAATAAGTTTCTGCAACCATGTACGGAAGTATATTCAATTTCATTTCGGTGATTTTGCTTAGGTAAATGCGGTGAATATGCAACTAATTCAGTTTGATATCGGCTGGGAATCGGTAACCTATGTGAGACTATCTGCCGGCGTATGAACTCTGTTTAATTTCTTTCTAGCTTTGTGGAACACGACTAAAATGCGGAATATTTTTATTCTGTGGAGTGCCTGTAAAATATTCTTTTCCATTTTCTCATTCTGCGAGTGATATGTACTCCATGTGGTGTGTTCATAGAACAAAGCCTTCAGCTACCCTTGTGTCTGTTTCTAGGCCATTCAGGCAAGAAGTCATGTATCTTTCTGATTTTCCTTATTACAACGCAATCTCTTTTCCGTCCATTTTAAATTGCTGCTTCGTTTCCAAACTTGCACTTTGCATTAGGAATCCGTCAGTAAATGCTCTTCTAGCCTTGTACGAGCCCCTTTATTAGCTTGCTTATGAAATACTACGTATTTCTAGGGGCTGTATGGGATTTTGCATTGCCTTCGGACTTCATTTTTATCTTTATTAGACCGGTCCCAGATAATAACTGGTTACCGTAAATGAGCCACGATGCTCTTGCAGTTGGCTGCAATGGTTTCTAAATTAAGTGTGCTCTCGTTTCATAATACTTACATGCAGGAATTATCAAAAAGTTCGTTCGTTTTCTTAGTGAGATAGTTTGGTCAGCCAGGTGGTGAGTAGTACCATGCTGTGAGTTTGTGATTGATTGTATCTATGCTCAACAGCGATATTTGAGTTTGTTTTGCATCAATGTTCCCACGTGTGTAGTGTTATTCTAAATTTTTAAACGATTTTGAGGTATAAATATCAACAAATAATACATATCCTTGAGACAACAATGTCTCGTTATACCAAAGGTATTAAAGATAATAAGAGGCACTGAATTAAAATTTGTACTGTGGCCGGGATTCGAACCTGGTGTCTCCTACTTAATAGGTAGGCCTTCTTTGCTAGAGTGCTATTCCAAATCGGAGAGACCTGGCAATTTGATACGCATTTCACAGGGAACAATGAGGCAGAATTAAAGTATGTGGAGTGGAGGGAGACGTGGTTTAAGACAGTCCGAATAGTCGCTCTGGCTACAACGCTGTGTTAGATGAGTGGTCTAAAGCGCCTTCCTAGTAAGTAGTAGGTCCTGGGTGCGAATACTGGCCACAGCACAGATTTTAATACAATGCCTCTTCTTATATTTAATACCTTTGGTATAACGAGACAATGTTGTCTCAAGGATATGTATTATTTGTTGATATCTATATCGCCTCGGCCTGAGGAAGAAAGTGGGATTGTTCCCAACCCCGTTCTTTGTTAGGGTGCTATTCCAAATCGGAGAGACCTGGCAATTTGATACGCATTTCACAGAGAACACTGATGCAGAATTGAAGTATGTGGTGTGGAGGGAGACGCGCTTTAAGACAGTCCGAATAGTCGCTTTGGCTACAACGCTGTATTATCTGAGTGGTTAGCCGGGCGCCGTGGTTCAGCGCGCCCGGTCAGGGGCTGAAAGTCCTCTGCAACAAAACAGCTGAGCCAAATGATCAACTAACGACCAAGTACGAACAATAAAAACGGCCGCAGATCATAGATCTACCTGAAGAACAAGGGAAAAAAAGAAGTGATCTAAAGCACCTATCTAGTAAGTAGGAGGACCTGGGTTCGAAGGTTCGAATCCCGGCCACAGCACAAAATTTAATTCAGTGCTTCTTCCTATATTTAATACCTATGATTTTGAGGTACATTTCGTTCAGTTATGCTGATGGGTCACGGTGCACATATATTTGTTCAGAGTTAATTCTGGTTCGATGATTGTTTCGTCTTTCCTTTAAGGGTGATAAAGCAGCGTACGCAGCATTATGTTTCATTATCAGAGTACCGCACCAAGTAATTGTTATTATTATTATTCTGGTTTTACAATGTCAGTACATTTTTCCATTACCTACATAGGTTACATTAAGTTACTAATATTGTTCTCCACTCTTCTCTGTCCTCCCATAAGTCCTCAGGAATGTTGTTCTTCCTCATTGCTGACTGAACTTCCTGCATCCTTGTGGTAGGTGGTCGTCCCTTTTTTCTTCTTCCGTTCGATGTCCAGTCGAGTATGCATTTTGGAAGCCTGTCTTGTCCCATTCTTATGACTTGTCCATACCTTTTTAGATGTTTGTGCTCGATGAATTCAATTTTTTCTCTGATTACTTCATTTCTTATTCTTTTTCTTCTTGATATTCTTGCTGAACGTCGCCAGAAATCCATTTGTGTAGCTAATTATTTTGATTTCTGTTGCCATTTTATTGTCCACACTTCTGAACCATATGTAATAATGCTCTGAACTATTGTTTTATATATCCTTATTTTGTTTTCTGTAGTTATGTGTTTGTCACAGAGAATTCCATTCAACAAAGAACTTGTCGTCTTTCCTGCTTTTATTCTCGATTTAATTTCTTTTTCCTGTTTCCCATCATTTGTAATTTTTACTCCTAAATATTTATATTCCTCCGTATTTGTTATTGTTCCCATCCCTTCGTCTAATATTAAGTCTTCATTTATTCCACCAATTACCATGTATTTCGTTTTATTCATGTTGACATTTAGACCTGATTTTTTACATTCCTGAATCAGCTTCCTGGTCATACTCAACGTCTTCATGGTTTTGGGCTATAATCAGTTGGTCATCTGCAAATTTTAATGATTATATTGCTCTTTCATTTATTGGTATTCCCATAGTTTGACATTTTTTCTTCCAATTCTATAAGCTTTCCTCTGTATATAATTTATACAATATAGGTGACATGCTACATCCTTGACTTAATCTATTGTGACTTGGAATCTAGATGACAGAAAATTAGCATTTTTATAGAATTTTTTTAAATAGAATTTTGAATTCCTTTTAGTATTGTTGGATTCCTATTGACAGTAAAGCTTTCCATATATTGGGCAAAGGAACACTATCATAGGCTTTTTCTATATCTACAAATACCAAATGTGTAGGTTGTGCTCACCAATTTTTTTTTCAATTATTTGTTGTAGGCGAAAATTATGATAAATTGTTGATCTTCCAGCTGTAAAACCTGCTCGTTCTTCAGCCTCCTTTTTCTTGTATTCTTGTTCTAAGAAGTACTTAATAATTCTTCCATATAATCTACTGAAGGTGTTGGTCATTGTTATTCCCCCATAATTTTTACAATCACCTTTCCTTCCTTTTTTATGTATCACTGAAATGTATCCTACTTTCCAACCATTTGGTACATCTTCCCCCCTTAAACTTCTTTCGAAAAGGTTTCTTACCAATTCCATTAATTTTTCTGTTCCAAATTTTAATAATCCTGCAGGAATACCTCCAACGCCTGTAGCCCTTCCATTCTTTACAGATTTTATTGCACTTTTAACTGTCTCTATTTCCAAATGAATATAATTATCCGGTAGTTCATTTGTAATTTCATTATATTCAGAGTTTCCGAAGAATTCTTATCTGTTTTGTTGTTTCTTTAGAATTCCTTCTTAAATTTTTTATTGTTTTCCATGCTTCTGCGTTCCTTTTGCCACAGTATATAGGATTCTATTCTTTGACATGTTTGTTTCCTAGCTTTGTTTTTTGCTTCTGCTACGTTTTTCCGGATTTGGGCTTGTTGTGCATTAAGTTCTATTTTATCTTGAACATTCCTGGTGTTTCACCATTTTAAATACTTTTCTTTCTTTAATTTCACTTCTTTTTTGGTTTATTCATCCCAGTAGTATAATGGACGGTTGGTATGTTTATCATCTGTTTCTCCAAATGATTCTTTGACAGATTATGTAGTTTACTTACGATGTACTGATACTGATCTTCTGTAATATCAAACTGTTTCTATCAGTTTTTCGTAAAAGTAAGCCGACCAAAAACATAAAATGTACGAAAAATGCAAATCTCACGAAGAATTCCTTCCACCATAAAAAGTCGTGAAATCTCACGGAAAACCGAGTTGGTTGTTTTACTTAGTTTTCATGGAACCACTATTCTACAGCTTGTCATAATTTTTTATCTAATTAGTTACCTACCAGCATCTGTAGTAACTGTATCAAAATTATACATCTTCATTTCTATATTGAATATAATGACTTGGCCATCGCACCATAATGTAATGACATAATAATAAATATAATGATCTGACTATTGCACGCCGGCCGCGGTGGCAGAGGGGACTGAGGTGTGTCAGTCACGGTCTGCACGGCCACTACGGTCGGGGGTTCGAATCCCCCCCTTTGGCATGGATATTTGTGCCGTCCTTAGCGTTAGCTAGTTCATAAGTAGTCTGTAAGTTTAGGGACTGATGATCCCCTAGTTAAGTCCCATAAGCTATACAAACATATGAACATATATATATATATATATATATATATATATGACTATTTCACATCGTCATAATGACATAACAATAATTTATTTTGCATTATGTAACCAAACATAATCACATGAATGAAGTACGCTCGCATGTGCATAAAGTTGTTTTTTTTTCTTAAAATATTAATTTATGTTGTCATGGGAAACAAAGTCTGTTATTATAGTTAGTGTTCATCTAATTAGGAACCTACCAACATTTATAGCGACTATATTAGTATAATATATCTTTATTTCTGTAATGCATATAATGACTTCGCAATCACACGAAAATATAATGACATCAGAATACACATAATGATCAGACAATTACATGTCGACATATCTATATAGTTTATATTCCGCTATGTAACCAAACTTAATCACGTAGGAATGAAATACCTCACATTTGCATAAAGTATTTGAATATTCGTTTACGTTGCCATGCGATTGCGAGGTCATTATATTCATTTTAGAAATAATGATGTATAATTGTGACACAGTCCCTACAGATGTTGGTAGATAACTAATTAGATAAAAATTTATGACACGGTGTTGAACAGGTGGTTCTATGAACACTAAGTAAAACAACATACTTGGTTCCCCATGAGGTCTCATGACCTTTTGTGGTAGAAGGAATTCTTCGTGAGACGCATTTTTGTACATTTTATGTTTTTGGTGTGATATCACTTCTTTTTGTATGTAGTCCATTCCTGTAAAATTTGTTGATTTTCTTAAAATCCATTGCGTCTTTTTAGTTTGGTTTGGTTTCGTTTAATTTAATGCATCAGTATTTGGGAAGTCTGGAAAGTACCATGCTGGTGCGGTGGCCGAGTTAAGTCCCATAAGCTATACAAACGTTTGAAGTCTGGAAAGTCGATTAGATCGTTATTGTTCAATTCTTTCATCATGTACAGTATTGCAACCTGTGGAGGATCTCTATACAAATATCAACAAGTTAGTGTTGTATTTCGCATCAGTTATTGAACTTCATAATACACAGAAGTTGTGGGTAAGGTATATTTTCCAGCGTAAGTGAAAGTAATTACACAGGTCGACAAATTTTGACTTTTTGTCTGGGGTTTGCATGAAAATATGAATTTCTGACTAAATTGACCCTGCTGACCACAAATCTGCAGCCCGTTTCTCTGTAGCACGTCAGGTTTTTGTACCACCACTATCGTCATCATATTCACCATTGTCTAACTCTGCGCCCAATGAAATTGGAAAGCAATTACGGGACAATGGAAACGAAATGGAACAGTAAAGTGGTTAAAAAAGAATTGGAAGAAAGGCATATGAATTATAAGAAGCAAATATTATAGTGGCACTTACCAGGTAGAGGTATTACTTCCGTTTTCGTTTGCCCGTGAATGAATGCTTGATATCCTTCCTCTTGTGTGTCACTTCTCCTTCACGTGTGATGCACCAACAGTAGTCAGCCATCATGTTTATTCCCCAACGACCTTCATAACGATGTTCCATAGTTTTAAGTTCCTGATGAAATCGTTCACCATGTTCCTCTGATGTGTCAGCCAAATTTTCTTGAAAACTCTCTAAGCGTGACATTAGAAAATGTAGTTTTAGAGAGACCTTGCATCCTCACTTAAATGACTGTAGCATGTATTCCACTATTTCCTTGTAATCAGTCTGCTTATTCTGGCCAAGGAAACGATGCACAACATTTATTAAACTTCTCTAAGCTTGAATTTCTATTTCCGTCATAGAACTGTCAAAGTGCTCATCAGACATTAACTTCCTTATATCTGGTCCAACAAATATCTCTTCTTTCAACTTTGCAGCGGATAGATTTCGGAATTGCTTACACAGGTATTAGAAACAGTTTCCTGTTTTGTCCAGTGCTTTAACATACTGCTTCATGTGTCCTAATTTGATGTGCAGTGGAGGCAATAAAATATGATATGGATTAACCAAATATTCATTCACTATTATCTTTGATCCCACTGTCAGATTTTGCCTCCACTGATGTTGGTGGAGATGTTATTGGTAGCCCTGGGTCATGAGGAACAGGTCTAATTGCCGAATCTAAGTTTCGATACGATATGTGTTTCATGTTTCTTCTGTTGTATCCCATTACATTCGTCATACAGAAGTAACAGTCATCAACATGATTCTTCTGTTCGCGCCATACCATAGGAATTGCGAAGTTCAAGCACTTGATTTTACCTTCACTCCATTTCCTTAACATGTATGGCACACAATGTGTGGAGCAAATGACTTGTCCTGATCGCCGAGCTTAATGCCGAAATATGCAAAATATGATTTCTGCACAAATTTTGTTATTTGTCGACGTCTTTCGCGTATCACATAATTTCCACAGATATAACAAAATGTATCTGGGCTATTCACACACTGCCTTCCTGACATTTTTAACACACCTTCAGTGAAATACCACCACTCACAAAAAAGCGCGAAAGCACCTACTTGTAGCTGTACTACTCACTCACTGATTTCTGTGGTGACAATGGAACATCAGCTCCAAGCTCATTAGCCCCCTCTGCCTCACCTTCACACAAAAAATGCAGCGTTGCCACATTTCTGTAGTTGTGGACACTGCATAACCTAGTTTTCGCAGCCAATGGTAGATTTGGAGGGGGGGGGGGGCAGCTGTGCAGAAAAAACTGAGGGTGATGGAAAAAAACTGATATGATTTTCATATTCAGGTGTGCAAATTTAGTAAAGAACACCACTTGAAACTTCCTGGCAGATTAAAATTGTGTGCCGGAACCGGGACTCGAACCTGGGACCTTTGCCTTTCGCGGGCAAGCGCTCTACCACTGAGCTATCCCGACACGACTCACGATGCCGCCTCACAACTTTACTTCCGCCAGTACCTCGCCTCCTACTTTCCAAACTTCACAGAAGTTCTCCTGCGAAACTTGCAAGACTAGCACTCCTGGAAGAAAGGATATGGTGGAGACATGGCTTAGCCACAGCCTAGAACACCACTTACTTTCCAAACCCCAGAATCCATGTCGACCTGTGTTGTTATAATTTGCATGATATTTATTGAATGATCAGTTTATTTCATACAACAGTTAGTAATTCAAAATTAATTATTTTGGTGCGTAAATGTTTTCTCGAACCGAATTAATTTTTACAGATGTTTGAATTTTTCCTTCCATTACAGGCTAAACATTATCTAAATACAATATTTGACGTTTTTGTGTCTGCTAGAAGTACCTTCGAATTTTGATGATCGGTGACAGAATTAACGGTTTTCGACTATAAGGTGTAGAATGTTATAACTTGAAAATATATCTAGTTATAGTGGATACATTTGGTATCCAAAAATTCAGGCTTCTAGATTTATCCACAACGGAGGAACAGGGGGTTCGAAAGTGCCGTGATTTGTTTCGACTGCCCTGCCCCCAGGTTGTAGTTTCCTCTGATGACGTCCCTTGGGCACACCCGCCTGTTCAATGTCCGACCACTGTCACCAGCTTTTGCGTAATTTGAACGACACTAAGCAGTTGCATGTGCATATACGAATGTTTGATTATGTTGCTATGTACATTTTCCTACCATCCCATCCCTTTGTGTGACAGAGTGCAGTTAGCTACCAATTACCGTGTTATTAGGAGACCTGTAAAATCTAAAAACTAAAGATGGGGAAATTTTGTTTAAAATGTGATCTGTTCACTATTAATATGTTAATCTTTTTTTTTTTAATTTTAGGTTCAAAGTGGGCACGCGGCCCAGTGGCAATGAGGAGTTATAATGTAACCGGAACAACGATAAAAGGTACGTCACGGCCCTTTTATTTCAAAATGTCTGCAGAAATTAGGAAATCTAAATATTCCTGTAGGGTATGGGTGATGTGGTCTGTCTTTTACGGTATGTACCGAACATGGGTGCCACATAAAAATCGGCCATCTCGATTTTTAATTTTTTTAGTGAAGGGAGTTGGATAGTTTAGCAAATAACATGAACATTTTTTGACCGGTCCATTCCTGTAAAAATATTCGACGTAGCAATTATGATTCAAAAGTTACAAAACATTTTGTTTGGAGGTACAGTCTGAACTATTGTCTATAAAAGGGACATATTTAATGTGTACAGAATGCTATCCCTCTTGGTCAACACACACATGAACGCGCTAAATCCAGTCGTCATACACTCACAGAAATGCTGACAAGCGCTTCTTCAATGCGATGTTTGAAATTGTATACTTCTTATTTTTTCCGCATATTCAATTTATTTAGAATTGACTGCGGCGTTGTTGTTATCTTCAGTCTGGAGACGGGTTTAATGCAGCTCTCCACCCTGCTCTATCCTGAGCAAGCCTCTTCATCTCCTCCTAACAACGGCACCCAACATCCATTTGATTCTGCTTACTGTATTCATCTCTTGGTCACCCTCTGCGAGTTTTACCCCATACACTTCCCTCCAATGCTAAATTCACGATTCCTTTATGCCTAAGAATGTGTCCTACCAATCAATCCCTTCTTTTATTCAAGGTAAACCAGAAATTCCTTTAATCCCCAATTCTGTTCTGTGTCTTCTGATTAGTAACGCAATGAAATCACCTAATCTTCAACATTCGTCTGCAACACTACATTTCAAAAGTCTCTATCCGCATCCTGTCCATACTGTCATGTTTCATTCCAATACAAGGCTACACGACACACAAATGCCTTCAGAAAGGACTTCTTTACAGTTAAAGTAATATTCGATTTTAACATATTACCTCTTTTTCATAAATGCTTTTCTTCTGATTGTTATATCCTCTCTACTACGACCATCGTGTGTTATTTTACTACCAAAGTAACAAACTCATCTACCACCTTTATGGTTTTGTTACCTAATCTAATTCCTTCAGCATCGTCTGATTTTCTTAGACTGAACTCCATTTTACTGATTTTACTGGTCTAGTCACAAGACATAGCTACAAGCAGATACAAATGATGTTATCCAGAGTGCAAAATCACTCATATATTTCTGCTACTTGTCACTTTATTTATTAGTGTTTACTATATTGTAGCACAACGCTTTTTGAGCATGTTTTACTCATCATCGGGTGCTTTCTATACATAAAGAAATGTTTATGTTACTTATGATTTACTTATTTAAAGTCAATTTTGGTTATTGGTGGTAATTGTGCGTGACGGCCATAAACGAAGACGTAATGCTGTCTTCTGCTGTTCTTCCTGTATAGTGTGATTTATTCCACCACCTTTGCGGGATGTAGGCAGCGATGCATCAGGTGTTGTGATGGAATGATCGTTTGCTTCACTTAAGTTCAAATGTTCAAATGTTTGTCAAGCTTAAGGGACTTAACTGCATGGTCATCAGTCCCTAAACTTACAAACTACTTATGAAATACCTTATAGTAAAGACGACACAAACAGCCATGCGCGAGGGAGATTCGAACCCCCGAGGGGAACGGCCTCGCGCATCGTAGACTAGCGCCTCAATGCGCTCGGCTCGGCCGCTCCGCCGCGGCGCACTTAAGTTGATGGTCAGTTGCACACTTACGATTTCCGTGTGCACTAGTGTAACTGCTACATATTGAATCACTTCTACATTCCATTACACTAAAACCAATCACGTTTCGTTGTTTTTTTTTTTTTTTTTTTTTTTTTTTTTTTTTTTTTTTTTTTTTTTTTTTTTTGAGCACCCAATGTATTTAATTGTACATCAGTCAATGTTGGCGAGCTTATCAGTATGTATTTGAGAACAGGACGTGCTGTCCATCTGCTGCATGGTGTTCCATACTGAAGATAACCCATTTGCATGCCAAACCCGGTCTCAAATGCACTAATAAGAACGCGATCATTCACTAACTCACAATTAAATAGTAATGAGTGAAGAAAATCAACGATCTTCATCGTACAGACACTTTTTACTGGTAATTGGTTATACCGTAATTTGATACGCCACCAACCATAATTGGTTGAAAATGCATGCTAAAAACTGTCAAATTCACTTCCACCCAGATTGCTCACGGTTCTTTCGTGATTACGTGCGTGGGTAGCACGGGCTGCGAACTAATGTAGTCTTTCACCCTTCTTTCCTCCGTGGCTGCATTTCCTTTCCCGTCCCATCATTTCCTATCACCACTCCGCCCCGGGGGATTAATGACCTTGGCAGATTCGTGCCCCTTTCACCAAAGACCCTGCCATCCATCTCCACTATAGTCGGTGTCATGTACGAAGGTGGCCCAATTTTCAGCTATTCTACGCATGCTCCTCCATTATTGCACCGGCAGCAAGTAATATTCATTCTGTAGGCCTGTGGCTGAATCACAGAATATTTTAGATAGAGAGGTAAAAATTGACACACATGCTTGGAATGACATGGTGTTTTATTAGGACCAGAAAAAAAGTTCAAAAAATGTCCGACAGAGGGTGCTACACCGCAAAACTTCAGTGACTGCTACCGTGACGGGTGAGGGATACGCCGATATCTTACAGAATTTCATCATCCCTAGCCGGGCTGGAAAAGCACCTGATAGAACGTACGATTTTTATGCAGGATGGCACTCCATCCCATATTGCTAGACGTGTGAAAGATCTCTTTCGCACGTCGTTTGGTGATGATCGTGTGCCCAGCCGTCACTTTAATCATGATTGGCCTCCCAGGTCCCCAGACTTCAGTCCGTACGATTATTGGCTTTGGGGTTCCCTGAAGTCGCAAGTGTATCGTGATCGACCGACATCTCTAGGGATGCTGAAAGACAACATCCGACGCCAATGCCGCACCATAACTTCGGACATGCTTTACAGTGCTGTTCACAACATTATTCCTCGACTACATCTATTGTTGAGGAATGATGTTGGACATATTGAGCATTTCATGTAAAGAAATTCGTCTTTGCTATGCCTTAATTTGTTATGCTAATTATTGGTCAGATGAAGCGCCATCTGTCAGATATTTTTTGAACTTTTTTTAAAAGTCCTAATAAAACCGCATGTCAGTCCAAGCATGTGTGTCAATTTTTACCTCTCTCTCTACATTATTTCGTGATTTATTAAGTTTTCAAATTTATACAGACTTTTTGATCATCCGGTACATGACGCAAACTGTAGAATAAACAAAATGCTTTTTATTGAGTAGTTGCCGTCTTTCATTAAATACAGACACTCGCCAATAGCACTCCTAGCGGCCAAATGAATCTTCATAGCTTTCTCAAACTGATGACAGAAAGAGCCTGGCTCTTCTTTGCAGAGTTCTCTGTTTTCTTTATGAATCTCTCTGTACTTGCAGAGCAACAGCCAGACGGGTGTGGCAGGGAGCTAGGGATGCCTGCGGCGCCGCGCGCCACCGCCGCCGCCCCCGGCGGGCTGCCGCGCGCGCTGTGGCCGCTGCTGGCGCTGTCGTCGCTGCTGGGGGTGGCGCCGCGCCGCCCCCGGCGCCGCCCCCTGGCCGCGCTGTGGCGCGCCTACGGCCTGCTGCTGGCCGCCGCCGCCGCGCGCCTGGGCTGGGAGGCGGCGGCGCGCAGCAGCCGCGGCTACCACGTCGACTGCTACAGCTACTACGTGCCGCACATCTTCACGCGCGCCGTCGCCACCGTGGGCGCGTGCGCGTCCGTTCTCGCCCTGGTGCTGGCCCCCGGCGACTGGCTGGACTCCTTCGCGGCCGAGCTGCGCCGCGTCGACGACCTGCTGGACGTCGACCGGTGCGAGGCCGACCGGGCGACCGTGCTGTACCTCTGCACGTCGTCCGCCCTCCTGCTGCTCCCCCATCTGGGGAGCGTAGTGTGGGACGCGGTCTCCGGCGTCATCTACAACGCACTCATAGTCGCCGTCATTTTCGTAATTATTGTGGCGTTCGAACAGTTTGTCGTACTCGGCCTGGTCATCAGGTACAGGTTGTGCCGCCTCAACGATGCCGTCGAGCGCTCCTTCGCCCCTGAACTGGACACATTCAGCGTGCTGGACAAAACGAAAGTCCGCGCCTGTCGCCCGAGTCCACAACCCAGTGCCAAAACGGACGAAAATTCTTTAAAGCAATCTACGGTGCCTCCATCGTGTGAACACCTGTTAGCTATAAAAGTAGCACACATGAAATTGACCAAACTGGCCGGCACCCTGAACGACATGTACACCGTCCCCATATTAGCGACAGCAGTGCAGGCATTTGTAACCACCGTGCAGGTCATTTTCGACATTCTGCTGATCCTCCTGGATGAGGATAGTGACAATGATGCAGAAATCGTCATTGACGTGTGTTACTTGGTGATGAATGTAGTGCTCATCATATGCCTCACCTATTGCTGCGATTCCATTACTGCACAAGCGAGGAGAACAGCAGAATTGGCGGAACATCTGATTCTCGCAAACGACACAGGTAGGTGGTCTGTCTTATTCCCGAACAAGCAAATTATTTTGCATTGCCCTTTACTTCCTTCGATAAACTGGTACATCATATCCTCCAAGAATCGCCCTGCTATATACCTAGCCTCTAAACGTCGTTCAGCTATTACCAGTCTGCTTATCAACACAAACAGCTGTGGATTTTATGCCAGTATCAGACATCATCTTGAATTCCTATCTTACACTCAGTTTTATAGACACCACGTGACGTAAGTGCCAATTTCGTGTGAGTACGGGTGGGAAAATAGTGATATAGAATATTTGGACGAGTTTTGAGCAAGTATAGGTCTGTCTGCTGCCTTATCCCAAAGGTGATTACGCTACATTAAAAGCGGCTTGTTAATTTCAAATAACTGATCCTGGCAGGGAACTGCCACATAAAAGCCGTTTGTTAAATTTCAAATAACGAATCCTGCCTGGAAACCGCCAGATAAAAGAGCTGCAGTTGTTTAAAACTAATAAGTCCTAGCAAAAGGTATCCAAGATAAGAGATTTGCGCAACGGAATACATGCGGTTTCCTCCGCGAAGCAGAGGGAAATAAAAGGGATCTGAAGTTAAATTACAAACAAGGGAAAATTTAAGCTGGTTTATTACCAGTTCACATGGAAATGGAGGCAACACCGATCTTCAATACACAATAAAAGTGCATCCCTCTGTAATTTACTAGGCACTAATTTTGTTCACACACCATGAGGTCAGATAAGCAAAAACGAGGATGTAAAACATATAAGAAATAGGAGGATTGGTAGGAGATGGGACACAATCATTCACAAGTGCGTAGCTGCGACACTTACTCTCACAGAATACTGCGACATAAAATACAGTACAATGCACAACCAGGCAGATAAGTCGAATCTGCCAAGTTACGATATTCAGAGCCACGTGCACTCTGTTCCATTTCCAATACCCGGAAGGGGCCACTAAATTTCACATAAACCTTACACACGAGTGAACTGATAACGTAAGCAATGATTTTATCTGTTGAGGCGGCATAGCGAAAGGAAAGGCAAGAAATACAACACACCGAAAGTTAAACACCACGTGGGCACAAGATGTAGGAAATCTCGTAAATTCAATAGATTGCAAAAGAAATATACTAAGTATCGCGTTTAACTATTCAATGGATGCGGACAGTCTAAGAGAATAACACGAAACGGACATTATAGAGCATTCAACGAAGTTTCAAATCACACAGATAGAGTGATCCCTAAACTTTGTCTTGAAACCGTAAATTCTATCAAAGTCGGGAGGCAGAAGGACGTGGAAGATATTACGGAAATAGTAAGAGGTAGCATTATTTTAACGCCTGAAGGGCTGGGAAACGTTGAACAAAGAATAGGTCTTTGTTCCACATGCCGTAACGGACACCAAACTAAAACTCACTAGTCATCATTTACCGTTTTAAGAGAAATCATAGTCACACCTGAAAACATACACGAGAGGAATACGCCACATTCCTGAGAATAACATAATTCACACACGCCTAAAGCACACATAACTTATTACTGCTACAAAGCGTACTCGCGCAAAGAGTCTAGCTGCCAGCGCGAGGATGATCGGTGCATTCGCTACTAATAGCAGCGTCCCTAGTGGGAAGTAGCTGAACGAGGCAGGCATGGAGCGCACACCAAAGCTCCCAGCGTTAGCTAGTGGCATAAGCAAATGACGCACAACTAACCTGCCTGCGGCGAAACGAGCCAAGCGCAGAATGTAGTAGAAGCGTATCACTTACACACAGGGTTATTACAGGGTGGGGAGCATCACTACATGTCAATGCAAGTTAATACTTTAACTTACAGTCAATAAATCAATAAGTTTTTAAATTGAAAAATAGAATCTAACAAGTGCAAAGCCTCTATAACTTCAAAGGGAGGTGAGCAAACATTGAAATAAATGAAAAGAGGCAGAGAGCCATCTTTCAGTACCCCCTCGTTCATTAGAAATGTAGACTGAGGCATTTAGCATAATATGCTACATACAATCTGAATGATAGTTAGGGGCATGACGGGGAATGTTTTATGTAATTTTTTCAATTATTTTATACAATGCTTGGTTTCCAATATTTATTTGCTCATTTAGTAATTGTTTGTTGTGTGATAGTGCTTTGTGTATGTGGAGGTTTTCTTGGAAGGGCGGTAGGTGTCTGTCTCTACTAGTGTGTATGATTTTCATATCTTTTTCTATAGTGCTGGGCCTATGGTGTTCTTGTTTCAGGTGGTCGGCAAATGTTGAATGATTTGTGCCATACTTCCAAGCTCTGATGTGCTCTTTGTATCTAGTATCAAATGTTCTGCCAGTCATCCCAATATATATATTATCACTGTCTCTGCAGTTGAGCTGATAAATACCAGATTGTTGGTATTTGTCTGTTTTTGGTTTTACTTTGGGGGTGTGTTTTTGAATTGGGTTGCTTGTTTTGTAGGCAATGTTTATGCCTTGTTTCTTGAATAGAGAAAGAACTACATTTGTGACGTTGGCAACACTCCAATAACACACTGTGCAGAATCAGTAAAAACAAAAACAAATACTTCTGATCTGTGGAAAACAACTATGAACAGTGAAAAAGTGACAGTGAAAGTAGTGAGAAAACGACACAGCATGAAGAACCGGCGGTACTGCATTAAACGGACCGGCATTCCATGATGTGAATCGAAAAGAAGACAAAATTTCCGTTCCATGATGTGAAACGAAAAGAAGACAAAATTTCCGTAACAAACATTAGGCCTACTTTTCAGGATCCATTTAAGAACTGTTTTCGATCTAAACACAAAACAAACTATAGATTTCTATTATTACAGACCACTGAAGATGTTTTACATTCATTATAACGAAACGCGTCTGGTGGGAAAAAATCGCATTTTATTGTAATTGCAAAGACGGAAAACCACTGCTATTCATAATGTCTATTGTATTTACACGTATTGCATTGCGATAACTGATACTGAAGGACCGGGAGGAGCTATCCAGGCACAGTTTTTCTAGTTTGTACTATTTGATAGCTGTCTTTTTCCATGGCAGCACTTGTCCCTCAGTCATGGTACTCAGTGTGGCGGGATCACACTGAACTATAGTCGGCAATTGGCAGCAACTAGAGCAATAGAGTCAAGTGGTATACAGAACCACTTGCAGTCTCGTTGATATGCAGGGCGAAAGCAGAGGTACTACACACTGATCTCTAGCAGAGCATTTGTCAGTCTGTTGACCCATTCGGTACAGCATTGCGGTCTTTTATTGGGAACGGCCCAGGGGGCATCAGGAGTGTGCTGGACTCCACCCCATGGCTATAACCGCGGCTCCCAGAGCACTGTTTGACCGGGCGCCCACGCAACCATTTTGAAGCCGTTGATGTCCCCCGGCACGGCGCAGCTCTGTGATGTCGGGACGGGCCCAAGGTTAGCAGCTTGTGCACCCCTCAGCTGGCCGCAGTGACTACCTCTCGCCTGGGTGGTGATCTGCGACAGCAGACCGCCACGGCATGGCACGTGCGGGGTGGCGGCTAGTGTGACGTCACCAATCCCCCGAATGCTCGCTCACCGGCAGCTGGGCCCGCCTTGTGAGGAGTGGAGTGGCGCTACCGCTGGTGCTGCATCTCGCTGCAGACCATGCTAGGACGTAGTCCCTGCATTCCTTTCACAGAATGATTAGTTACTTAACCTAACTTAAATATAATCACACCGTTGCACACGAGTGTCCGAGAACTTCAGTTCGTGGTAATCACTGTTCTCAAATGGTTTTTCACAGCATTTTGTACTTGCCAAACATGGCGCAAGAATTACACAAGAATTAAGCAACAAATTATACAAACAAATCAAATAAATATACACAAAATATAAACAAATATACCGGGCATACCTGGTAGCTTTACAATAAAGGTAGCCACATCTTTTAAAGAATATAAAATAAATCACATGCTAATAACTTATTATTAGACACTTATTCATACAATTGATAGAATGGTTTAGCATGGTACACAGTCAGAGACACAAAGCGCAGCATTGACAGCCAGCAGCACATAAATTTCCAACTGACAGAACAGTTTGGTGACATGCATGAGCAAAGCCTGAGGCGCAGCATTTGCAGCAAGCAGCGCGGCGCAGCACTAAGCTACTACTAAAGGGCCCGTCTACACTACGGCATAGCGCGGCGTGGTACCTTTATCACACAAACCCATTCTAACACTGCCCTCTGACCTGTTGTCATTTGCCTGTAGTTTTCGCTTGAAATGTTCTCCCTTAATTCAACGTGAGGTTGTTCACATAAAAGTACTAAAATTATGTATTCTCATATGGTAACTAAAGTAAACGTGAGTATACTAGACATACTACCTGAAACAAGAGAATTATTTAAACAAAGTATTCATATTCTGCAAGGAAAACAAAACATCATTAAACATTATAGCAGTCAAACCAAACATGAGCATACTGTACATGCTTGCTGAAATAATAGAATTATATACACACAAAAATATTCATATCCTGCAAGAACACAAAACGTCAGTCAGTACAATATTAAGAATAAATACTCTGAACATGCTTGCTGAAATCAGGTAATTATGTACGCAAAAATATTTATATCCTGCAAGAAAACAAACATCTCTCAATACCATATTAATTAAACTAAACATACTTTGATCATTAAGCACTATCCGTAAAGAGAGGGGTTGTGTATTAGTAATTTTACTCATCATGGGGAATGTATTGTCAGTGGTTCGCTATTCTGTAACCAGCTTATTCTAGTGGAGTAGGTTGTGACACATCCTATCCCGGTGGTCCTCTTGGCATCCTTTTATATTTCTTTGTATCCCTTCATTTATTTTGGTACTGTTAACTTCTTCTCACATCCGCAATTAGGTATAGCCGACTACTTCATGTGATCGTTTTGTTCACCAGTAATTTTAGGCATACCAAGGTACCACTTCTGGTTTGCTTGGCCACATACACCTGTGGTGCACACACACACAACATCTGACTGGCTGTCACTACTCCACTGATATGCACAATGGTTGTAACAAGTGGATGGATTTGAGACACACAACACTGAAGTTACTCTTACAAAATACACTGACACACAAGAAAATACACACAGATTACCCCCAAAATACACAAAATACACACAAAGTACAGAAAAGACACCTGTGAGAAAAGTATACAAATTTATTACAATTTATACAAAAACTAAACAAAGACATCATCCACCCGCTATTGGCGTTAGAAACGGAGACTCGAGACATAGTGCAACCCACGAGACTTCTTTGCGCGAACTGTGTCTAGTTCTACAGCATTGTCATGTGCAATTCTCCTGACGCAGTACGGACCGACAAAGAGGGGAAAGAACTTCCTTGTGAGTCCTTGACGTTTGCTCGACAGTCGTCTACAATGTCGACCTTGTGATTGATTTCATTTACACCGGATTCTCATTCTCCATTCCGCAAAAGAGAACAACTTGCTTCTCCCCATAGGGTTATAACGATCCAGGGGCGGTAATCGGGCAATGGTCACTCAGAAATTGGCAATACAGGTCAGTCGAGCTTACCTTCGCAGCACACTCATCGAACTTCAATCCGATAGTGTTTCTACCCTTGTTTAAATGTATTATACCATTACCAAAGTCAAACAAGGCTTTATGGTTAATCAAAAATTCTACACCAAGGAGCACATCAACTGCCAATGAGGAAACGGCAATCAAATTCTGTCGGATCTCATGACCTTGACAGAAAAATGTGAGTTCTGTGTGCTTCCTTATTTCTACACTTCGCCCAACGAGTGCACCCTTCACTTTAGTTCGCTGCAAGGGCAAGACCGTCCATGTGCCGACTGCTTTGCATCGTTCAGAAGCGGGTTCACTAATGACAGAAAAACACTGCCTGTGTCAAACACGCATTCCAAATCTATAGAAACGACATTAATATGAAACCTCCTGGCAGATTAAAATTGTGTGCCGGAACCGGGACTCGAACCTGGGACCTTTGCCTTTCGCGGGCAAGCGCACTACCGACTGTGCTATCCCGACACGACTCACGATGCCGCCGCACAACTTTACTTCTGCCAGTCGGTAGTGCGCTTGCCCGCGAAAGGCAAAGGTCCCAGGTTCGAGTCCCGGTTCCGGCACACAATTTTAATCTGCCAGGAAGTTTCATATCAGCGCACACTCCGCTGCAGAGTGAAGTTTCATTCTGGAAACATCCCTTAGGCTGTGGCTAAGCCATGTCTCCACCATACCCTTTCTTCCAGGAGTGCTAGTCTTGCGTGTTTGCAGGAGAGCTTCTGTGAAGTTTGGAAAGTAGGAGACGAGGTACTGGCGGAAGTGGAGTTGTGAGGCGGCATCGTGAGTCGTGTCGGGATAGCATAGTCGGTAGTGCGCTTGCCCGCGAAAGGCAAAGGTCCCAGGTTCGAGTCCCGGTTCCGGCACACAATTTTAATTTGCCAGGAAGTTTCATATCAGCGCACACTCCGCTGCAGAGTGAAGTTTCATTCTGGACATTAATATGCGCTATAGGTTGTGCTGCAGGCTCTCCTACTGAGGGTTCTTCAGCTAAGAGAACCTCGCGACTATCCTACATGTCTTTTACCCTGTTCTTTGCAGATTCTGTTCCGAACATGTTGATCGTTGTGCAATCAACCTCGGAAAATTGTCATTGACTAGTGCTGGGCTGGGGTTCTGGTGGTTTGTTATGACGCAGATCAGCTGACCGCACCTCAACCTGTTTAGGGGACATGGCTCCCTGCTGCCACTGGCCCTTGTTGAGGCGGTAGCGCTTTTCTCCATTCCCAAACCACTTGTTTTTACCAAACTGGACTTTCTACCACTTATTCCGAGCCGGCCGCGGTAGCTGAGGGGACTGAAGCGCTCCAGTCACTGGCTGAACGGGTTCGAATCCCCCCTCGGGCGTGGATATTTGTGCCAGTTGTAAGTAGTTCATAAGTAGTTTTTAAGTTTAGGGACTGATGACCCCGTAGTTAAGTCCCATAGACTATACAAACATTTGAACTTATTCCGACCATCATTCGAATATGGTTGGTTTTCATGGGAGGGGCCTGGTTAGTTGTTACTGTCGTTGACGTGTGTCTGATAGCTTTTCTCCGATCTGTTTGAACTGCTACTCAACTTCTTGGAGGAAGTATTTTGATTTAGACGAGGCTCTAACTCGTTCAAAAATGTTCAAATGTTTGTAAACCTCAAGGGACTTAATTACAGGGTCATCAGTCCCTAAGCTTACAAACTACTTATGAACTACTTAAGACTAAGGACGGCACAAATATCCTTGCCCGAGCGGGGATTCAAACCCCCGACCGTAGTGGCCGTGCAGACCGTGACTGTAGCGCCTCAGTCCCCTCGGCCACCGCGGCCGGCCTCGAACTCGTCATCGAGTTCAAGGTCCTCCAAGTAAGCCTGTTCTATGTCAACCTTACAGTTACCAGTAAGGACGGCATTTCATAAACTGCAAAAAAACTAGGAGATTCGTATATCCTACACTAATTCTCTCGCACAACAGAGCTAGTACCTTTAATCTTATGTTTCCATAGATAGTAAATAAGAACACAAGTTTTACAGCACAAAACTGTTACTACATTTAGCATATTTGTCTACATACAGGAAAAAAGATTATTTACATCTAGACACAGAATACAACTCTTTCTTTATTATTCTTGTTGTATGTAACTTTAATTTTCTCCGATGTATTTTTTTAACTCGTAGTTTTATATATACATCAGCGTCTCCTATTTCCGTTCCAGTCAGAAGTTCGAAAGGTACAGGGAAGGTATGTTCTCGAACTCCATTACGTATCTTCGTTTCCTCCTGCATTCCAACTCCTATATAGCTCTGCACCCTCTGGCAATGCTTCTAGACGAGAACAATCGGGAATTTTAACTTTTCCCATTATTCCCTGCATAGCATACTGGTTATAGCGTCCCTATGCATTTTTATGTGTGTACGTTACCAACTCCTGTGGTAATTTCCGTATGGAACACTAGGTTTACGACTATTGCAAACGATTGCTTGTTATTCCATCCGTTTTTAACTCAGTAAATGACTGTTCCCCAGTCCTCCACATTTCAAATGTTCAAATGTTTGTATAGTCTATGGGACTTAACTACGGGGTCATCAGTCCCTAAACTTACAGACTACTTATGAACTACCTAAGACTAAGGACGGCACAAATATCCATGCCCGAGGGGGGATTCGAAACCCCGACTGTAGTGGCCGTGCAGACCGTGACTGAAGCGCCTCAGTCCCCTCGGCCACCGCGGCCGGCTCCTCCACGTTTGGATACAATGTAGTCCCTTCCTCGAATGAGTCAGTATACCGACGCGTGACCTATCTCCCTGACTGTTTACTATAAAAAGCAAATATTTTGTAAGTCCAAGTGGTAACCAGATTTCTCCACACCCTCTCTTTAAGCCTGTCTTACACATATGCCATAGCTTCGTCTATCTCCAGCATTTGTTTGTACTCGTCCTTTATTCAGTTGCTTTAGCCATATATTCTAACTTCCTTCTCTTGGTCTCGATACCCGCCATTTCCAGTTTTCTTTTCGCGCACGTAAGACATTACCTGCACGTAGCGATGTAATTTCTTTAATGGGGGATGGCTTAAGTCTGTGTGATACATTTACTCTTTTCGCTGGACTTGCGGAACATTGTTTGTAGGTACCACACCTAATTCGGCGATATCTATATCTGGATGCAATGTGGAGAACAATGTTCTGGATTGGGAGAAATATGTTTCCCCTGCGTTAACGTAGCTTTTAAGTGTACTACTTATATCGTCTTTGTCAGTGTCACTATTACGAATCTCCACGTAATTTACCGGTAGACAAATTGCAGGACGCTATTAAACATTTTATTGGGATGATTGTGTATTAAGAGCTATGGTATAGCTGTGGCATTTCGAACTTTTTTTTATACTTATGTCTGTTGTTACAATCAATGTAATTCTATCATCGTAAAAATAGCTCTCGTGTATTCGGAATCTGGTGCAGCCAGGAAAAATTAAACCGATAACTTCTCCAGGTCAGGTGCGAGCGTCGACTGATATGTTTCCATCTATAGGACGTACACGCTCCAAACCAGCGTCTACGATAAGCGCGGTTGCTCGCCGTCGGATGTTCGAGTTTCCGTGGAGCATGGGTGTGTGTGTAGTCCTTAGGTTAGTTTACCTTAGTTTAAGTAGTTTGTAAGCTGCGGACTGATGACCACGCAGTTTGGTCCGATAGATTTACAAACATTGGAACATTTGTCTGCGATAAGTCAACAGGTCCGCACTCGCCTGCAGCAGGAAATAGCATTCAATGTAAGAATGCATGCAAGATTGAGCGAAATACCTATTTCGAACTGTTTAGTCGTGCAGTTCGATGCAACGCAGATGTGATCCACAATTGTGGAAATGCATATAGATACTTAGTAGCATGGTTATGTGCTATGTATGTGGGGTATTTATATCTTCTTTTAGCGGTGTTTACGAATGTACGTCTCTCGGTAGCGTATAGGTGATAAATTAATGTTCTTTGGTCGATAAGCATCGAGTTAGATAACTTAAAGAGGATTAGTTACTGACGTTGGGAGGTGCGTTTAATCGTACGTTTAGTCTCTAAAGGATTGCTCTTGGAGATCGATAAAAAAAAGTTTGGTCTTGTATTTGTTCGGAATGGTGTAGACTATTTTTCGTTGCTGCTTGTAAGGATTATAAGAACTTGGCTTTCATCTAGATCTTTTCTTGTTAGCTGTTCTGTGCGTGTGCACATCGATCATTTTTTACACTGTGTTACAGATGTTTATCGAGAGTAATAATTTGTTAGGAGTAGAATACGATGGTGGTTTGTGCGCGAATGCTCGTGGTATATAGTCTATCGACTGATAGAAAGCGATCCAGAAATATTGTCTGCCTGGCTATGCATTGGAAACGAAGTTGTGGTTGGATGTTTGGGGCGGGTCAAACAACCAATACAGTTATTGGGTGGGAGAGATCGAAACATTATTAAAAATGTGCTGTGTCTGGGATATCTTGTCTGTTACTGATCGCGGTTATAACACCGACTGTGGTGGAACTTAGAGTTGGTACTGGGTTAGTGACGGCTGTAAGGATAGCCCTGCCTGGGTTGCTTTTCGACGTATACATGTTAGAATGGCTAGATTCGTTTGTTGCAGGTTAGTGTTGACTGCAAGGTGTAGTTCTGTTACTGTGTTGGAAATGTTTGGCGCTTACAGAGAGTGCAGTAGGCTAGATGGGATGGAATTTAAGTAAACAGTGTTGATGTATAAATACACATCGCAGTAGAGCTCTAAAGAAGCCGACTTTGGTGGTTGTAAAATAAACTTTGTAGTGATCTTTCGTCGAAGTATAGCCTGTTTAATCGTATGCTAGTGTTGTCTACTTTACGGCTGGTGTGCATTATGTTACGTTGCGGATATGCCTGCTGCGGTAAATCATAATAATCATAATTCTTTCGTCGTAAATAAACGTGTTTTATAAAACTCCTATAGTTTGGTAACTCAAAGTGCGCTAGTTGTAGCCAATGGAGTGCGTGTGTGTGTAGTAAATTCAGCAAGTTCGATACTGCAAACGCTGGAGATAAGACTAAGTTACTATTTCTGGAATATATGGGGAAAATATGTACGTCCTGTGGGTATATATCTTATAAACTGCAACTAATCGATGTTTTTAATGGAGGCACTCCCATCTATACTACAGCAGCAGCTTTGTGTAGATGGCTTCCATCTCCTGGATTTTTGGACAACCCACACAAGATTTCGAAGGATTTTTTTCTTTTTAACCGAGCATGACTTTCGGATGGAAGGAGCAATATCAATGTGGTTGCGGGCGAGGATAAGACAATTGGAAACGACTGCTTAATGTGGTTGGCGTCGAATTGTAGAATTTTTCGAAAAATCACGAGTCCTGGTGTAAGCAAAGTTACCGATTTTATAAAGCGTCCATACAGTTGAATGTCAGGACTTTTATGCTTTTTTGCTGGGTCGAGAAGATGGCATTACCAGGATGGAGGAATGTGGTTATGGATCTGTGCAAGAAGATTGTGTAAGTGATCTAAAAGAGAAGATACGGTATTTACAAAGTGCGCCTTTGTACTGTGCGTCGCTCTCGGTTAATATACGCTTTTAGATGTGATTACTTGGGTATTAAGAGTACCCGAAAATTGACCGCTCTGTCGGACATTATGTTTTTTAGTTTCAACTGTAAATTACTTTTAGAGTCGAGCAAGGAGCTATATTTTTTAGCATTCCAGGACTTTATTCTCCACAGACGTAGATACCGCCTACGTTATTTCACAAGTCCTAAGAAAAAGGGTAAACGAAAAATGGGTTATATGACAAAGACAAAGGCTTTAAAGGAAGCTATTGCATATGTGCAAGCCCGGTTTAAACAAATAGTGTGGAGAAATCTAGCTACGACTACGTCTTTAAAAAAAGTTGCTTTTACCGTAAACAGGCGGGGGCATTGGTCTAGCATCGTTGTATTGACCGAAATTAGCGGAACACACGACAATCGTGTTTGCACTGTGTGTGACTCCCATCCATTCCTTAGAGAGCAGGTTATGATCGATGTATGCGGGCGTTGGTTGCGGTATAAGTGTTTGCGAACATTACGTTGCATGTACTCAGTTGTACTGTAACAAAAATGTGTAAACATTCCATGTCCTATATAGGATCAGGTGTTGCGGTGTGTAGGTTAGCATCTTCGTTTGCGGTAGACATATACTTGTAATTAAAATAATAAATCTTAGTTCGGATTAGTGGAATGCACAAGAAAGGAACTTGGAGTAGGAATTTTGTGGGTAAAGGGCTGGTCGAACTTGTTCTGAAAATCGGTGTTGCATTGGGCAGGTAACCTCGGTTCTGTTGTTGCTGTATTGTCGAGAAAGGGTGTTGTTAGGCCAATACTTTCGAAAAGTTTTAGTGTAGACGGTCGCAAATCGGTAAATTATTTCACGTATTTTTTATTTCGACTCTCAGTTGCACAATAGGGTTTAAAGGTCTTCTGGGGCGCTGGAATATCGGTGTCAGATAAATGTAGTTTTCATCGTAACGGGACATAGAGATTCCTTAGATGGGTATACGCAAGAAGATGTGTACTCCTGTAGCAAGGAAATAAGAGGTAAAAGTAAACTCCTCCTAATTCTTGAAAGGCGCATCTATACCTCGATCTAAGAAGGAAACGTAACAGGGCAAGATCGATAAAGAGGGAGAGTGTTAAATTTCGGAACTTTCGGCATGGCTCAGCTCCATTAAATAAATGCAATGCGCGCTATCCTTGTCAGAGTGGTGCGTCTGCGTAGAAGGTTTTGATCATTTGGAGATGTTACTTAGGTGTTTTTGTTTAAACATTTACTTCTATGTAGCCTGCCGAGAGAGCGCTCTGCGTTCTGGAAGATCGTTAACGGTGCTTTCAGATGTATATTTAGAGACGTTGTGTTACATGTCATTGCCGATTTTCGTATAAACAATATGTCGTCTTCTGCTGCTGCTGCTGTTGTTGCTGTTTTATCGAAAGAGTGGTTGGCATACAAGTTACATTCCGTTCGATGGCTGTTGCTTGAATCGGCTAAACGAAGAGATACATTTATAGATCTAAGCTTGCAGTCGAGTTCCGAAACGGACCATTTCTTATTTTTGGTTAGTTGGCTCTGGTTAGAATTGTTTTTGTATATCGAAAGAGTATATGTTAAGGTGGATACGTAAGTTTGCGGCGTTCGTTAGCGTAACCTGTGCTATTATTAAACACGTCTGTCGGCTGTAGTGTATGCGAAGAGCATGGAGAGAGATTGGAGTGTTTGCGCATCGAAAAATTCTTACTTGCAAATTTTGCATACGAGTTTTAATATTTTACTACTACAAGCTGTAGTATACGAGACCAACTAAGCATTCCTGTTCTAAATTGTTTTTTAGCATTACAGCGAAATCCTTGTTAAAAATACATACGAAGAACAATATGGTAGCTTTATTTTTTTCCGAGAATAATAATAAACGGCGGAAATTGTTACATAAATCGAGATTTGGCGTACGGATCGCTGCGGCGCGCTTAATAATGAACATGCAATTTAATTGGCTGCTGACCTGGCGGGGCGCTGTCGCCGTAAAAAGAGCGCATTACGCCCCTGCCGCGGGCGCAGGGGTCGGCCGGCGAGGGCGGTGTTGTTAGAGATGGTGATGCGGCCAAGACAATCGTCGTGGTATTGTCTGTTTTGTTCTCGCAGGTCGCGGCGTCTTTTGAGAAGCGGTCTGGCAATCGGCCTAGCGGGTTCGGGTGGCGGTGTTGGCGGCCAGTTGTGTGGCCGAGGGTGCAAGTACAGACATGTATAGAGGTCGACAGGTCTGGACCTGTCGGAGGTGCTGCCTAGTGACGACGGCTCCTGAGGGTGGAGGGGGGCGCCGTCTCGGCCAGGTGTGTGGCCTAGGGAGGCGGTGTTTACTTGCAACCTGTCATTCACCCTTAAATGCGTTATGGCGGCGTCCTTTGATTAGCGGTCGGACAAGTAGCGTTGATGACAATCAGAAGGACGTAAATGTAAACTGTCAATCGTCCTGTCCTTTCGGGAAGACATATCAATCATCCTGTAGCGGCATCCTTTGATCTGCGGTCCGCAATTGGCCTAGCGTCTGGCGTCGGTGACTCTATCGTCAACGGGCGAATCTCAGTGGGGCGAAACCCACACAGCCCTGCTAATGAGGATTCACAGCTACAGTAGCGAGCACAGCAACTTCAGCACGTTCATCTGTGCGTGTTCTAGGATGATGTCTAGGTCTTGGATTTAAGCTTCCCGTTTCACGTAGACGAGATGTGAGACGACCAAACACCCGGCGCGTAGGCGATGACTTGTCAGGGAATCGTCTTCTGTACAGTCGTTCTGCCTGAACAGAATTTCGCCCGCCTACAACAGGGTACAGTACAGGCATGTAGAGTAGGGTAGAAAACAGACATATTAACATAATAATCATAATGTTCTCTAACAGTACTATAAACAAGCAAGCAATCTAATGACGTATTTCCCGTCAATGTACATTCTCCATAGATCAGCAGCATATCTACCATACCTTCATGTGTGTACATAATACAGTATAAGTTCGACAACACAACGTTTATTCACAATGTGTACTACCACCATGCCGTCACTAGATTACTCTGATGCACGACTACACTGGCAAGTGCTGTACTGCACACCAAAGATCGCTCCGTGACCTCCAGGCATGGTTCCAGTAGTCCCTATGCTCACTGAGGTTGTTTCAACTGCCGTCCATCCGCCCTCGAGTCGCGATTGTTGCTAGGTGTTCCCTCCATGGTCTGCGCTTGCACTGCGTAGTTCCAGCGGTCCTCTGATCGCTGGTGTTCTCACGGCCGTCTGCACCCTGCTCGACCGTCCTCTGTAGCCATTATGGTCAACAGAGGCCTGGCCCACACCTTGTGTTCGTCCACAGTCCGCGCACTCTGGGTACGGTTCCAGTGGTTCTTTCTGGTCGGTGGTGTTCTGACGGCTGGTGGCGTCCTACCCTGCTCTCTTTTGGGGGTCCGACCGCAGTCCACGCCTGCCTGCCGTATTTTCAGTGGTCCTCTCGTCACGGTCATCGTCCAAAAACCGTGGTGTGTGGTTTCCACCCGTCTGGCGATGTTTATCCCCGTCGTCTCGGGTCGCCAGTGTTTCGACTGCCGTCTGCAGACAGCTAGGCCGCCCTCTGAATTACTTTTCGTCATCTGTACTGTCTTATGGCTGTTTCCTCGTTCTTTGCTTCTTGAGAAATGTTTAAGTGCTCTGAATTGGGTTTTACAATCCCATGAACTGCATTCCAAACAGGGACTGTCACAACTGGTAAGATTCTGTGATTTTGATACTGATGGATTCCTTAGGGCCACTATCCCAAAATCTTGGGATCTGTGTGACAATATTGCTGTCTTATTTTATTTAGTAACCGAATTGTACACAACTGTGGCTGATTTTGTTGCCAGTCCAAGTCTGGTGTGCCTCTTCTGTTCTGTACACCTGATGTCCACAGTTCCTGTGATGTGGCAAACTTAGGATGTCCCATAACTGGTATGGAATGTTCTAAATAATTGGCTTCCGTAGCGCCAGGTCATCCTTAACATTCCACAGCATTGACCTAATTTTTTAAGATGGGCAACATACACTTATGACATGTTTTATAAGAATTTTACTGATCTTGGCAGAGACTTGTAAGCATAAGGCAGGTATGCCACTTCTTTCGCGAAAAGTTGAGGATCTGACACAGCCTACGGACTGTGGACTATAGTTTTCAACCCTTTATTCTTGCGTGCCAATATGGCAGCTATTGACTTGTACGGTTAAGTCAGTGTGAGTAGGTTTGCGACATACACTTTAGCCAAAAGTGCCATCTGCCTTCCTCTTGAGGAATACACCCGATAATGGGAGAAGTCCATTTTTTTCACCTGCATTGGTAATTTTACATTTGCGTGGCATGACGTCAGGTCTTTCAGAAAGTCACCTAGCTTCTCCCTATCATGACGGCAACTTACAAAGGTGTTATTCACACACCTAAAAAAAGCACTTCGTTTCATAGATGGTTGAGTTAAGTGCGTGCTCTTCAAGACTATTCATGAATAAGCTGATGATGACGACTTCAGAGGACGGCCGAATCGACCACCGAAGATTGGTGGAACCCCAGTGAGCAGAGAGGATCACTGGATATACGCCAGACCTGCGTTGCCTGCAGAAAGAACGCTCAGCATAGTGCGAACCTCATTTGACGGCCGAGCTGGGAGTGGACGGCAGCTTCAACACCACCAGTAAGCAGAAGGGATCAATAGAACCATGGTTGAAGGCTGTGTGTGGGTTTCATAGCATTCAGCACAGTCTGGGCATCAATTCTGGACTTTATTCACGAAAACGACCTGTTTGGCTACTACCTGAGGAAGACAGCGAGTTAGGTTGTCGAAATATCGTGCAGAACATCGCAAACACCCGGGATAAATCCTGATACTTCGCCATATCAACAGGTCAGTGGGGAAACTTGAATAGCTACATCAGAAGACAGTACAGGCAGGAAATGTACCGTAACATCAAGTAGCTGGATAAGCTTTGACAAAGGGAATTGAGGATGCTGAATCCTATTTCCTACTGAGATGTTGAAAGGGGTAGATAGTTCCAGTTTTCGCCAGTATTAAGCAACATTGTAACGCCAGAGCAGTGAACGGGATTAAGCATCAAACCAGCCTCAGTCTTAATAGTAAGAGATTCGGAAATGCCCCATGGACTGGTTGCTGTATCTCCATGAATTTATTACAGCTTCCTTGATCAGACAAGTCGATTTTTCAACCAAATGGCAGTCGATGGGTAGCCCCCATCACCAGTGGTGACCAATTAGTGGATACATTTGAAGAGGAGGCACTTGCATCACCCACTTATCCACTCTCCTAAAAAAGCCCTTGGGATGATGATAGCTTTGTAATCTGACCCCACAGTAGGGAGGAACTAAATGACTTTTTGGAGGACTTGAATTCACAGCACCGTAATAAAAAATTCACTCTAGATCTGGAGAAGGATGCACTACTCCCATAATTAGATGCACAGCTTAAGAGGAAAGCAGCTGGCACTTTTGGGCACAGTATGTAACACAAACCAACCCACACTGACTTACAACATAGTACGGAAAACTCTGGTCCAAAGGGCATAATCTCTCAGTTAGATCCTGAACGTTTGGCAGCAAAAATAGCTGTTCAGAACAAATTGGTTTTCCTCTATAGACATCCAGAGGGCACTTTTACCTTCCCATCAGCCAAAGGATCCAGAAGAGGTACCACACGAGGCAACAGAAGAAGTACCAGAAGAGGTAAAGAAGGTGGCATACCTTAAAAATGGGACAATGCTTGGTAATGTAAAGGATGACCTGGGGCTACGAAAGCCAGGTATTTATAACGTGCCATGCGAGTGTGGGACGTCATACACTGATAAGACCATAAGGACAGTGAACATCATGTGTAAATAACACCACTAGACTCGAGCAGACTCGTGCGAGCAAGATAATGAGCCATAGCAGAACACCGTCTGTAACTTGGTAACGACCATAAACCACAATAACACCTAGATTGTAACAGACCAAGATTTTGGGACAGTGTCAGAAACTAATCCGTTAATATTAAAGCCACAGAGAATATTATAAATTGTGACAGTTGATAGCACCTCAGCACTGCTTGAAATCCTGCTCATGAATTTCTAAAAACCCTTGAAAGAGTACTTGGAACCATGAAAGAACGTGAGACAGTACTTCAAAAAGTACAGATGACGACGGACGAGCTGGGTGCGGACAGCAGTCAGAACATTGGCGACCCAAGACGACCATGACAACAGCGCCAGACAGGTGGACCAATGGGCGAAAGGGTACTCTCCGCCACTACAGTGTAGCCAGATGTCGGCGTCATACCCAATAACGAAATCGAAGATATGGCAAAGTCTCAATAGCGTCATTCAAAATGGCATCGTTTCCGATTATGATGCAAATTGGCCACCAAGGTAAAACCCAAGACCATGCGCCCCTCCCCCCCATGCCTTGATGACGCATATCATGATGGTGTCGACTGCGAAATATAAATTTTACTTGAATGCTATTGACAATGGTACTATTTTTCCCACTAGGTGTGAGCAGCACAACCCTCCACCACTCCCAGCCCAAACCCTCCACCACTACTTCGTCAGTCTGCTCAAAAAGACGGTCGAGTGAGAGCATAGTTATCAACACCGTTAGTTGTAAACTCACAATGACAATTTTTTAAACACTTTGAGAGACCTATGTTTGTCTTAATTTCCGAAAAACATTTAATTTCTCGGAAATCATCTGTGATCTACTCATTACGACCAAGCGTATACATACTAAAAAAAACTCTCAGTTTAGATTACATTATACACTGAACGTTAATTACAGGTCACACTGCATACTAATTTGCAAGTACATGGGGCAAAGAAATTGGTTTGTAATGCCATAAATAAGTGCTACAAATGCACAATTACGTACGATGTTATTTACGATTTCGCTCACGTGTAGGTGACCGGCGAGCCCTCTGGTGGCATGTCTTTGATCTGTGGATAGTTCAAGTTCGTTCCAACAGAAAGAACTGCCAAAGGTTTCCCCCTCTCCACAACAGAAAGCGCGAAACAGACTGTTAGTGATCCTTGACCCCACTGGCAGTGACCACGACCCCATTCTTCTCATCTTCACCCCTAATGTCCAACCGCCACCGTCCCCGCCTGCCCCGGTCTTCCAAACTCGACTATGATTACTACGAACAGACTGGGATGCCTTTCACACATACATCACCCGCCAGGTCGAAAGCCACCCCCTCGCCATCCACTCACCTGATGATACTGTCACGTTGAAAACTGCAGGTGGTCCGAAATTCGAAGGCTGGTCGTTAATGTAGCACAACACACTTAGGACAGGTTTATTGCTAACTCAAGCGTATACTCAGTACAGACTAATTCCAAATTGGAGTACTCCTCTGTTGCCGCGGCCGAGCGCATTGAGCCGCTATGCTACGATATGCGACGCCGTTCTCCGTCGGGGGCTCGAATCCCCCTCGGGCATAGATGTTTGTGTCGTCTTTAGTATAAGATAGTTCATAAGTAGTTTGTAAGTTTAGGGACTGATGACCCCACAGTTAAGTCCCTTAAGCTTAACAAATATTTGAACATCTGAGCTCCTCTATTTATACATAGAAAGAATTTTCTGGAACATGCAAGAACATTAAACATAAGATAAACGTAGAACATTCTACAAATAGTAAATACTACTTGTTGGGATTTTAACCGTGGACCGCCAGCACAAATCTTCGATGCTAACCACTGCACCACGTTTTCCGTCGGTAGATTCGCGACATTGCTCCCTTTCGTCAAAAAGCAGTGACCCACTGTTGGGTTCCCTTTGGAGCAAGTTGCTCTGTCCTGGATCTTAGTCATAGGTCAGAGGTGTGGCAGTTCTGGAGAATTCTACCATTCTGTCTGCACGCATTCCTGTCTATGGTGGTGACGGTGATAGACCTTCATGTCGTGGCTTCATCGTTATCAACACGGTCTTCAGAGTCCATGAATAAGAAGCCTTTTCAATCAGTATACTTTTTGGGATCATGGTAAGGCTTCATACGGAGGACGTGAACAATGTCTCTTCGGTTTTGTCGTTCTGAGGATGGCTCATAATCTTCCACTTCTTATGTGACGTCTGACAGGCGCCGTATGACACGATACAGTCAAAAGTATCGCTTGAGTAACTTTTCTGATAACCCAACTTTCTGTAAAGGGGTAAAAATCCATACCAGATTTTGGGCTGTTCACAAGAGATCGATGCTTGTTAGACCGCTGACGGTCCTTCTCTTGGGTGTACAGTGTCCGTATGCGAGCCAGCTATTGTGCTTCTTCCACCCTGGTGATGGGCTGTTTCATATAGTCATGCTGAGTGTCGTACGGTCGGAACGGGAACAGCGTATCCATTGTCCCACCTTCACACCATAGAGCAGGAAAATCGGCGTGAAGCCTGCGGTGTTTTGCATTGCTATATTATAAGCAAATGTCACGACTGGCAATATTGTATCCCAACCCTTCTTCTCAACAGCGATGATCATCGACAGCACATCTTCTAACGTCTTGTTAATATGTTCTGTAAGCCTATTTGTCTGAGGATGGTAGGAAGCTGTTATTCTGCAGACAATGTAGCAACATGATTATCTCTGATACTAGTTTTGACATGAATACGTTTCCTCAATGAGATATAATCACAAGCGGTGCACCATGCTTGAAAATTATGTCTTCTAGAAGGAATTTTGCGATCGGTGGAGCTTCTGCAATCGGCACATGTTTGGTGAAAGCGTAGCGGTTGCAGACTATTATCCATCAGTTACCAGTTGTCGACTTCAGGAACTTCCCTAAAAGATCGATTCAAATCCGGTGGAATGGAGCTGCTCCAGGTGTAATTGGTACCAGATGTCCTGAAGATGCCGACCGCGGTGGCCGAGGAGACTGAGGCGCTCCAGTCACGGTCTGCACGGCCACTACGGTCGGGGGTTCGAATCCCCCCTCGGGCATGGATATTTGTGCCGTCCTAGTTCGTAAGTAGTTCATAAGTAGTTTGTAAGTTTAGGGACTGATGACCCCGTAGTTAAGTCCCATAGACTTTACAAACATTTGAACATTTTTTTTGTCCTGAAGATAATTGCTGAAAAAGCTTCCCTCTGGCACTCCTTATAGTAACTCACATAGTGCTTGACAGATATGTACACACATTGGCAATAATACCTGCGTCTGATTCTGGCTAGGGTCTTCACGAATCCCAGATGTCCGGATATTGGAAAATCCTGCAAATACTTGAACATATCTGGCCGGAGATGAGCTGGAACAATCAGTAGCCATTTGGTACTCAGTGGGTCCGTAGTTGCTCTTATATAATGTCCCATTTTTAATTTGAAACTTTTGTGGGTTCTCATTTCTCTAAGGCCTCTATGGATCTAATAATACTAGATCTTCCCTCTGTTCACCTGTGATGTCACCTAATTCAGTGACGGTAGAAATTTCATGTATGCTGTTGTGTTCCACTAATGGATTCCTCGAAAGGCATTCGGCGTCCTTGTGTTTGCGCCCGTTTTATAATACCACTATGACATCGTGCTCTTCGAGTCTTAGTACCCATGTTGATAGTAGACTTGATGGTTCTTTCAAGCTGTCACGACGGTGAATGGTTTGCCGAATAAATATGGCCGGAACTTGTTGATAGCCCAGATAACTGCGAGACACACTTACTCGGTTGTAGAGTACTTTATCTCGGACTTTCAGAGTTCTCTTGAGGCATAGGCTATCACCTTTTTCAGCACCTTCCTGAACTTATACAAGCACTGCACCAATCCCATATCCGCTAGCGTCTGTGTGAAGTTTGGTCTCAGCATTCTCGTCGTATAAGGCTAGAATTGGTGCGGAAGTTAGAGCCCTTTAAGTGATTGGAAAGCTCTTTCATTCGTCTCATCCCAGTAAAACTTGGTATCTCCCTGCAGAAGTTCTGGCAATGGAAGCGCCTAGTTACAAAAATCTTTTACGAAACGCCGGTTGTATGAGCACAGCCCGAGAAAATTTATTATATCTCGAATGTGCTGAGGAGTTGGAAATTCTTTGACTGCCCTTACTTTATCTGGATCACGATGGACACCATCTCCGTTGAATTGTTATCTCTTTGGCGATGAAGAGGCACTTCTTTGGGCAGGTCCTACTGTCTGAACACACTTCAACACAGTTGACAGGCGGCTTAGATGTTCCGCAAATGTCCTTGAGAAAACGACAATAGAATCCAGATAACAAATACATGTCGTCCATTTAAGCTCGATTTGCCAGTAACCTGTCTGCATGTTCATGGTTAAGAAGTATGTAGCTGCTTTCAAACAGTCTAAGGTGACGTCAATGCGCGGCACGGTTAGACATCTTCTTTGTAATCTTGTTCAGCCGGCAATAGTCGATACAGAAACGCCACGTGCCACCCTCCTTCGCGAGGACAACCGGGGATGACTATGGCCTCTCTGAATGTTGAATAATGTCATCGTGAAACATCTACTCTACTTCTTTCCGAATTATCCATCTTTCAGCTGGCGACACTGTACGAACGCTGGCTAATTGGTGGATGACCTCCAGTATTGATACGGTGTTTTATCGTGGATCACTTCATCCGGCTTTTCTGCTGCCTGGCCCGGAATACACCTGAAAATTGGTGTAGTATGGTTGAAACTTTTTGACGTAGTTTCTGGCTCAGACCAGGCCCTATATGAAATTCCATAGTAGTTTCCTCTAGTGCGTTGTCCGCAGTAAGAGCAGAGCATGAGACTTCGTCGATGACATTGAGCTTCCCGTCTTGGACTGGCAATTGCTCGCGAAAATTAGTGATCCAAAGTTCTTCTCGACCACCTGTAATACTTAAGATAGGTCTGGTATGTGGATTTCTTTTGTTATATTGATTAGCTTTTTGCGATCGACAGGCACTTCACAGTTCAACTGGTCATCTCAGCTGATGACTAGAACTCTTCTCATTGTTAGCAGCGTCATCTCAACAACCTCCCATCGGAGTACGTTTACTTGAAATCGTCGGAACAGCTTCCTCAGTTTGTAGCGCAGATCTTCCACAATGACGGCTTGGGCTACCTGAAGGAAGTCCCATCTGAGGAAGGCATTATGGCTACATTCAAAACGATAATGGCTGTTGTTGATAGTTGTCCTTGGGACATGTTTCTGGCGGCAGGGAGTATTTTCCATTTGCGACCTTCATCACAGTTGCTCTTGTATCACAGAACATAGTCTTCTTTAGTTTATTTTACAGAAGGAAGCTCCTGAATCGACTAGTGCCCGGACAGGTTGGCCATTCATGATGACATCAATGAGATTTCCTGACATCTTATGGACTGTCGTCCAAGTAGGGTTTCTATTTGCAGTTGCCTCACTTCCATAGATGGTCGCCTCGGCTGCTTTTCCTAAACACAGAGGGTAGGCGAGCGGCTGGTATCCCTGTAAGGCGACGGTGAACGGGGGCGGCGTGTTGGACAGTGACGACATCCAGGATAATGGCGACAGGCTTCGCCCCATAGGTCGACAGTACCCATCTGCAGTTGACTGCTCTTGAAATGACTGTTCCGATGGTTGGTGTCTTGCGGAATAATTGTCAAACACTCGTTTGCTCTCCCTACAGTATCTTACGACATGACCAGGAAGCCCACAGTGAAAACAGAATGGCGTGTTCTGACCTCCAGATATCCTCTTACTGCAATGTATCATAGTTGCTGGAGAAGTTGGTTGTTGCCGCGTCGGTCAGTTCCTAGCTTGCTATTTGGCGGCTGCGGCGTAAGTCATAGTAGGATGAGGCCATTCCTCACGTCGACTTCGACTGGCGGGGCTCACAGGCATTAATGTTTGATATAGCTCGTTCTTAGCAGCGTCGGCTTCCTCATGACTTACAGGACTGACATCCATGGCCATAATCTGGTACTGGCTCAGTTCAACAGTCCCAGCTGCCATAAACTGTCATAATTCATCTCTCACAATTTGTCGTATGTCGGGTTAACCAAATGACAGGGCCAAAATATTCGGTATACACGACTGCGTTGACTTATCATGTCGCTTGGCCTTGTTCTTCAATTGTCTTTCGATACACAGACTCGCTGTTGGTGGTCTCCGAACGTCGTCTTAAGTTCTGTCTGAAGTTTATCCCAGCTATCCAACTTGTCCTCATTGTTTTCAAACCACCGCTGGGCTGTCTCATCCAGGTAGAAATATACATTCGCCAAGCACATCGAGTGATCCCACATATTACACTTGGCAACTCGGTCGAATCCTTTCAGCCATTTGTTTGGGTGTTGTCCAGCATCTCCCGAAAGCACCAGCAGGTGTCTGATGTGCAACTGGCTTGCCGCTGTTTTCGTATCCATCGACCTTTTGATGACACCGATCTTAGAAAGGAGCTGGTGAGTATACCTTTTGTATTGTGGTTCATGTCTGTGTAGGTGACTTCTTACGCTGCCTTATTGGAGCGAATGTGATGTAGGTGTTCAGCAGGGTGCCTGGCGCCTCCACCAGAAACTGTCACCTTGTAAACTGCAGGTGGCCCGAAATTCGAAAGCTGGTCGCTAATAGAGCACAACATTTTACGCTTATTACAGGCTTTTTGCCAACACAAGCGTACACGCAATATAGACTGACTCCATAATGCAGTACTGCGCTATTTATCCATGGAAATTATTTCTGGAACTTACAAGTACATCAAACATCAGAAACACATAACACATTTTAGAAATAGTAAATACAAATAATAAATTTTTCTCTGCCACTAGTGGGATTTGATCTGGGTGCCGTCAGCACAAAGTTGTGGTGCTAACCACTGAAACAAGAGTTACGTCGGTCAATTCCGAGCAATATACGTGCATCAGGAAGACAAGTATAGTAATGTGCAAATCACTAGAGTTCTTACAGAATTTTTGCACATTACGGAAGGTTCCTCTATCACTCAAAACAACCATAATATAGATTTATGTTTGTTGCATTTTTGTATATTTGCAGCTTACTCCGCTGAAAATAACAGAATACACATACTCGCAAGTTGCTTATATCACTGAATCAGTGTGCGATGTTACCCGGGCGTGAACTCTGCCACAGAAATGACTGGCCTGTTTGTCTGTTACAGGATTCCTCATTTCCTCTCTGTCAGTCTACTCTCCCTACTCATCTGATCATTGCCTCTGTATTTCTGTTCCTCCTCCATGGCCTATCCCTCCCCTCCCGGCTTCGTCCTACCCATCTGCTTACGCCATATATTTCCTCCTCACTTCTTTATGTCCATATTGACCTTCCCCTCTCGCTTTCTATCACTCCCTCCTTATCGCTCTCTTCCGTTACTTTGTACATTTCTCTGTCTCATCCATGTGGCCCTCTCCCTCTTCTATGTCTCCAACTTCACCCTCTCTCCCCATCCACCTCCTCTCCCCGTTGTCTCTCCACTTTACTGCATCATATTTATTTCAATTAGAATTCTTACCACAGACTATTTCTAACCAGATAGTAAGTAATGAGTATCTAAAGTATGATGCTCCAAAATATGTGTACAAATAATTGGCTTGTATCTGTAATGAATGTTGCCATATAGGTTCGATTTCACGCAGCCCAGTGGTTATGTGATATCTACTGAACAATGTCTCTTAGAATAGTACAATTTTGCAGGTCTTTCCAGTGGTAACTTTGTATGTTTTCTGCGACATGTGCTGAGATAAAAAAAATAGTAATGATATGTAAACAACAACTGCATGACGTTTAACATTGTCTGTGGTATCATATCTCATGACTTACGTTTCGCAGAATGAGATAATTTTGTATGTACATTACTCGCAATATATTTTGCGGGCAGTGTCAAAATATGCCACTCAAAGAACACATAGCCATGAAATAACAAATTTACATTGGGCAAACAGATCGAAACTTGACAATTAGTAACTGACACGAAAGTAATCAGTCCTCATTTTTCACACTCTCACATGACCATAATCACAAAGCAGAAGGAATAGAAAGAGCAATGAAACTTCACAATTAGATTTAAGTAACAGACACGAAAGTAATCAGTCAACATTTTTACAGTCTCAGATGACCATAATCACGAAGCAGAAGGAATAGAAAGTGCAATGAAACTTCTACTTTGAATACCCAAGGAAATTGTGATGGCTGTTCTGGAAGAACTTTATACACACATACACACAGACACAACTATATACATTCAAACGCACACAAACACACACACATATATGTATATATTTCAAACCTAAAAGTAATGTAATCTTTTTTCATAGCTTACATCGCTGAATCTCTATCAAATATAAAAATCTGCACTGTTTATAAACAGATGTCAGTGGAGGAACTATACTATGAAATCGATTATACTGCAATATAACATAGTAACTTGCTTAACAAGTTGTATAATATATATGATCAGAAAAACTGCAAGGAAAGCACTCTGAGAAACTTAAATGTAAGAATAAATAGCAAATATATTAACACAAGTGCGCCTCGGTTGCACAGTGGTAGAGTGCCAGACTACAAATCCAAAAGTCGCGGGTTCGGTCCCCGCAAAGTCCTAGGCTTTTTATCTGTCACTTTCCACTTCTTTCACCTCTGGCAGAATTGCTCATGTGAAAAATACCGAGTAGCAGCGTGGTTCGGAACCCACGTTAAACTGTAGGGGACGGCATACCACCTCCAAACAGGACCATGCCTAGTAAAGCACTGTGGTGTTCAAACCAATCTTCGGATTGTTGACTCCTTTACCTTTTTTATATAGTAACAAAATATTATAAATTCCATTCCCATGAACCAAAGACATTGCCGAGGTAGGGTGGCTTGCGAGCCTCAACGATATGGGATAGCCGTACCGTAGGTGCAACCACAGCGGAGAGGTATCGGTGGAGAATCCAGACAAATGTGTGGTTCCTGAACAGGGGCAACAGTCTTTTCAGTACTTACAGGGGCAACAGTCTGGATGATTGACTGAGCTGGCATTGTAATATCAGCTAATCTGGCTTTGCCACACTGTTACTGCGAACGTCTGAAAGCAAGGAGAAACTACAGCCGTTACTTTTCCCGAGGACATGCAGCTCTACTGTATGATGGCATCTTCTCGGGTAAAATATTCCGGAGGTAAAATAATCCCCCATTCGGATCTCTGGGCGGGGACTACTCAGGAGGATCTGATCATCAGGAAAGATAACACTGGCATTCTACGGATCGGAGCGTGGAATGTTAGATCCCTTAATCGGGTAGGGAAGTTAGAAAATTTAAAAAGAGAAATGGTTAAGTTGAAGTTAGATATAGTGCGGATTAGTGAACTTCGGTGGAAAGAGGAACAGGATTTCTGGTCAGGTGAGTACAGGGTTATAAATACAAAATAAGTTGGGGGTATTACACGAGTAGGTCTGATAATGAAAAAGAAAATAGGAATGCGGGTAAACTACTATGAGCAACACAGTGATCGCATTATCGTGGTCAAGGTAGATACGAAGCCAACACTGACCACAGTAGTACACGTTTATAAGGCAACTAGCACTGCCGATGATGAGGAAATCGAAGAAATATATGAGCAAAAGGATTTGATTGGTTGATTGATTTTTCCAGGGAAGCCAAAACAGTCTTGGTCCAACACGCCACTGCCCGCACCGAAACTAACTTTATTGTGTGGTATCGCTCCCTGTGTATCTAGTAAAGCCAAATAATGCTCTTGAACAGTGCAAGGAGTCCCTTTACCTGTTCTTTATCATACACAATTTCTTCGGGTCTGGTTGTCCCAAATATTCTGTGCCTTTTATTCTCCAATGCAATGCATTCGAAGATTAGATGTGATGCAGTTTCATCACCGTCATCACAGATCCTATATTTAGGGTCCTCTTCTGTTATTCCCATTGTACGTAGGTGTTTTTTGAAATTCCCATGGCCTGTCAGCGATCCAACCATGAGTCTAATCTCTCTCCTGTTCAGACACAGGATTACAGAGCATCTCTTAAAACATGGTTTTGGCATAATTACCTTGCCATGTTTTTGTTGATGGACTTTGGTCCAATATTCTACGTGCTGTCTTCTGAGCCAGTTACGTAGCTCCAATTTGACACTGCCTTGGTGATTGTCAGGGCAGGTTCCGGTCCAATAAATGGAGTCTCTGCCCCCATCCTGGCTAATCTGTCGGCATGTTCGTTGTCACTGATCCCCGAGTGGCCAGGGACCCACAACAGGTTTACTCTATTGCTTTCCCCTAGCTCCACCAGAACCCTGTGACCTTCTTCAACAATTTTAGACCTTGTTGCAGGAGCTGCCAGTGATCTCAGGGCTGCCTGGCTGTCTGAATAGATATAGATGCTGCGATCTTTGTAGCACCTACGCAAATTCTCCTCCACACACGCCCTGATGGCAGTGATTTCGGCCTGGAATACTGAGGAGAGATGACGCCCTCCAGTCTTGGCTGCACCCCATATACCCCGGCCCCCACACCTTGGTCTGATTTTGACCCGTCAGTGAACCAGACAATATCCCCCGTACGGTGTCGAACTATTTTCTCCCACTGCTCCCTACTTCTAACTGTTATATTGAAAGGCTTGTTGAAGCAGTATGGGGTTATAATATAGTCGGCTGGCATTTCCCCAACCTTTCCTATATTTACCTCACTCACAATTTTAGTGTGTGATTCTGGATATCCCAAAGAGTTCCAGTTGTTGCCAGATTTGAGTCTGTATGCACCAGCCGCTGCCTCCATCTTAACCCAAAGGTGTGATGGGGGCATATCCAGCATGGTTTCCATCCGAGCAGTTGGTGTGCTGCTAATTCCGCCTGTTATGGCTAAGCAGGCTAATCTCTGCACGTTACCAAGCTCCTTAGCAGCAAACTGCTCTTCTACCTTCTTCCTCCACACGACTGCCCCATACGTGATCCTGGGTCTTATCACTGTGGTGTATATCCAGTGCATACCCTTGGGGCACAGGCCAAAATTTTAGCCACAAGCTCTCCTGGTACTCACAAGAGTACCTTTTGCCTTGGAGCAAATATTCCTGATGTGAGGGGTCCATGTCAGTTTCTCATCTAGGGTAACACCTAGATATTTCACTGTCCCCTTCACAGTTGGCGCTTCATTGAAAAGCTTTAGATTCCAACTTGAATGTTGTATATGCTTCTTTGTGAATGGTACAGAAACAGTCTTCTTAGGACTAACCCCCAGATCCTGTTTTCTGCACCAGTCATGCACAATGTCCAACGCACCTTGTGCCATATTCTTTACTGTGTCAGCAAATTTGCCAAGTATTACTACGACAAGATCATCTGCGTATCCTTGGCAAAAGTACTGCCTACAGTTTAATACTCCAATGAGATCATTCACCACTAGATTCCACAATAAAGGGGAAAGAACTCCTCCTTGCGGGCAACCCCTAGTGGTGTTGATTACCATTTTTTTCATTCATTGTGGTAGCTTCTACCTTTCTTCCACTGAGCATGGCCCTAGTGCACCTACATATAGTGGTCCCTAGGTTATGCACCTCTGCTGCCCTAACCAAAAGGAAATTATTCAGACAGTTAAGGGAGAGGAAAACTTAATTGTTATGGGAGACTGGAATTCGGTAGTAGGACAAGGAAGGGAAGGGAAGATAGTAGGTGAATATGGTCTGGGCAAAACGAATGAAAGAGGAAGGCAACTGGTAGAATTTTGCACGGAACATAATTTAGTTATAACAAACACCTGGTTTAAGAATCACGAAAGAAGGTTGTATAAATGAAAGAGACCAGGAGACACGAGGAGATACCAGATAGATTTTATAATGGTAAGACATAGATTAAGGAACCAGGTTTTAAATTGTAAGACATACCCAGGGGCAGATATAAACTCTGACCATAACTTATTAGTCATGAATTGTAGGCTGAACTAAAAAAAAACTGCAGAAAGGTAGGAAAATAATGAGGTGGAACCTGATAAACTGAAGAAACCTGAAGTGCTTAAAAATTTTAGAGGGAGCTTTAGGCAACAGTTGACAGAAACGGTGGAAAAAAACTGTAGAGGAGAGATGGGTAGCAGAGTATAAAATAGGTAGGAACGCAAGACCTACAAAAAATCTTTGTATATCACAGGACATACAAAATTTAATCGATGACAGGAGAAAATATAAAAATCCAGTAAATGAAACAGGCAAAATGGAGTACAGACGACTAAGAAATGAGATTGACAGGAAGTGCAAAATGGTTAAGCAGGAGTGGCTAGAAGGCAAATTCAAGGATGTAGGAGAATGTATAAATAGGGGGAAAAATAGATACAGCCTACAGGAAAATAAAAGAGCTATTTGGAGATTAGGAAAACAGCTCTATGAATATCAAGAACACAGATGGAAAACCAGATCTCAGCAAAGTAGAGAAAGCTGAAAGGTGGAAAGAGTATATTGAGAGGCTCTACAAAGGAAACGAACTTAGAGCCAATATTGTAGGAAGGGCAGAAAAAGTAGACGAGGATGAAGTAGGAGATACTATACTGAGATATGAATTTGACAGAGCACTAATGTTCAAATGTTTGTATAGTCTATTGGACTTAACTACGGGGTCATCAGTCCCTGAACTTACAAACTACTTATGAACTACTTACGAACTAGGACGGCACAAATATCCATGCCCGAGGGGGATTCGAACCCCCGACCGAAGTGGCCGTGCAGACCGTGACTGGAGCGCCTTAGTCTGCTCGGCCACCGCGGCCGGCGACAGAGCACTGAAAGACCTAAGTCGAAACAAGGCCCCTGAAGTAGATGACATTCCCTCGGAGCTACTGAAGCCTCTGGGAGAACCAGCCATGACAAAACAGTTTCACCTGGTGTGTCAGATGTATGAGACAGGCGAAGTACCCTCAGACTTTAAGAAAAATGTAATAATCCCCATTACAAAGAAAGCAAGCGCAGACAGGTGTGAAAACTACAGAACCATCAGTTTAATAAGTCATGGGTGCAAAATATTAACACGAATTATTTACAGAAGGATGGAAAAGCTGGTAAAAGCCGACCTTAGGGAAGAGGTCGGCTTATCCTAGAGAATACATTAAGGAAAGGGAAACCTAAATTTCTAGCTTTTGTAGATTTGGAGAAGGCTTTTGACAATGTTGATTGGAATAAACTCTTTCAAGTTCTGAAGCAAGAAGGAATAAAATATAGGGAGCGTAGAGTCATTTTATTATTTACAACTTGTACAAAAACCAGGCAGCGGTTGTCAGGCATGAAAGGCATGAAAGGGATGCAGAGGTTGGGAAGGGAGTAAGTCAGGGTTGTAGGCTTTCTCCAATGTTATTCAATTTGTACATTGAGCAAGCTATAAAGGAAAGCGAGGAGAAATTTGGAGAAGGAATTAAAGTTCAGGGTGAAGAATTAATAACATTGCGTTTTGCCGGAATGAAACTTTCACTCTGCAACGGAGTGTGCGCAGATACGAAACTTCCTGGCAGATTAAAATTGTGTGCCGGGACCGGTACTCGAACCTGGGAGCTTTGCCTTTCGAGGGCAAGTGCACTACCAAATGTTCAAATGTTTGTACAGCTTATGGGACTTAACTACGGGGTCATCAGTCCCTAAACTTACAAACTATTTATCAACTAGCTTATCCTAAAGACGACACAAATATCCATGCCCAAGGGGGGATTCGAACCCCCGACCGTAGCGAAGTGCACTACCGACTGTGTTATCCCGACACGACTCACGATGCCGCCTCACCATTTTACTTCCGCCAGTTTTGCCGATGACATAGTAATTCTGTCAGAGACAGCAAAGGACCTGGAGGAGCAGTTGAACAGAATGGACAGTGTGCAGTAAGGTGCATATAAGATGAACATTAACAAGAGCAAAACAACTGTAATGGAGTGCAGTGTAAGAAAATCAGGTGATACTGAAGGAATTAGATTAGGTAACGAAACAATAAAGGAGGTAGATGAGTTTTGTTACTTGGGCAATAAAATAACAAATGATGGTCGCAGTACAGAGGATATAAAATGCAGAATGGCAATGGGAAGAAAAACGTTCTTGAAAAAGAGAAATTTGTTAACATCGAATATTGATTTAAGCCTCCGGAAGTGCTTTCTGAAGGCATTTGTGTGGAGTGTTGCCTTCTACAGGAGTGAAATATGGACGATAAACAGTGCGCACGGGAAGAGAATAGAGGGTTTTGAAATGTGGTGCTACAGAAGAATGCTGAAGATTAGGTGGGTGGATCGTGTAACTAATGAGGAGGTACTGAACAGAATTGGGGAGAAAAGGAATTTCTTTCATACCTTGATTAAAAGAAGGGATCGCTTGGTAGGACACATTCTTAGACATAAAGGAATCGTGAATTTAGCATTGGAGGGAAGTGTTTGGGATAAAAACCGCAGAGGAAGACCAAGAGATGGATACAGTAAGCAGATTCAAACAGATGTAGGTTGCCGTTCTTATGTAGAGATGAAGAGGCTTGATCAGGATAGGGTATTGTGAAGAGCTGCATAAAACCAGTCTCCGGACTGAAGACCACAGCAACAACATTATAAATGAGTCCAAAAGTAATATTTGTATATATTTATATGTATATATATTGCAGTTGACTTCAGAGTCAATATGAAAATATCAGTCAAATAAGCAAAATAATATTTACACTTTATGTAATAATGAATTGGTTACCTTATTACAAAGTAAAGAGTGAAAACGTTTTTGTGATCTTATTTTCATATTGAATCCTATACCAGTTTCTTGCCTTCCTAATGGGAAGCAATGTTTTCCAGGCTCATTGACTTGAGAATGGTGAAAAGCTGAAATGGTCATGGTCATTAACTAACACATTTAAATAAAAATGCAGCATTCTATGTAACAAGAGTTTAAAATGTCATTTGTTAACAAATTTAAACATCATGCATTATATGGTAGTTTTGCATTCATATCAGATACTGGGATCTTGTATGTCCTGTAACGTGTCTTACAGTTAATTTTGGAGGTACATTTGGTGATACATGCAAACCGCTTGCAAACTGTCTTTGATACAGTTAATAATAAATATATGATCAACTATAACGTCACACAAACAACAATGTGAAAGAATAGGATATAATTTGCCATTAAAACTTAACCCTGTCATAACCACACCCAACCACTGCGACTAAAGTACCCTAGTGCACAATGCGTGACTGAGGATACTCTGATTTCTTAACACTATTGGTCTTCAGTGTACAGTTTCAGCTACATAATGAAATATATGGACACACGTCCACACACACATACACACACAGATTCATATATTACTCAATTCTAATTTATGTCTCGTAAGTGTAACCTGTGTTCATTATAAATTGTATGAACGAATAGAATTTTTGTTTTTAATATTGTTTATTGAATTCTCCTATAGTCAACTAAGATGGTAGCTTTGGCCTGAGGCTTATAAAAACGTAAATTTCTGGGCTGAAACGTCCTATCAGCGGCTGTAGTTGGAGGGTCGGGCACACCACTGTGCTGGAGTAAACGGACCACGTGTTGTACGTCTGCTGCAGCCGGCGGCAGCGAGGCGGCTGGCCGGGACCTGCGCAGCCTGTCCGCGCAGGTGCGCCACGGCCCCGTGACCTTCAGCGCCTGCTCGCTCTTCACCGTCGACGCCGGCCTGCTGACCGCCTTCACCTCCTACGTGGCCACCTACACCATCATCCTGCTGCAGTTCGTCGTCGCCAACACGGGCTGCTCGTCGTTGGAGCCCATCACGCCCGCTCCCAATGTGACCACTTCACCCACGTCATAAATTGTTCTGCAATGTTATACAGCCCACATGTCGGGGTAACATCTGACGTATTTTCGCCCTTCCATTCAAAGATATAAGACAAAGCACGATAGAATTATCGAAATGGAGGAATAGATGTGAACATATTAATAAAATTTAGATAAATTGCATCATGTTTTCAGGAGAAAGAGCTTCACAAATTGAGTAAGTTAGTGACAAGTTGGTCGAACTTTGGCCCCTACGATAGCCATTCTTCGCCCTGGCATCGACAGTTGTTGAATGTCCTGAGAGATGATATGCCAAGTTCTGTCCAGCTGCTCCGTAAGATTTCCAGAATACAGAGTTGGTTGGAGAGCTCCATAATGCTCCAAACGTTGTGGACTGGGCAGTGGCGGAATACATGATTTTGTTTTAGAAGGGGATGTAAGTGTCTAAAAATCAATGTACTTTTGGGAGTGAAAGACTCGGTCGACGATAGGCAATGGAACCACTACAAACGAGGTACTTTTTTGAGGGGGGGGGAGGCCTTGAGTCCCTTAGTACACTCTCGAACTGGAGAGAGAGAGAGAGATCCAACAACTTTGCTGGCCAAGGCAGGGTTTGGCAAACAGTTAAGCAATTCCCCAGATGGTTTGGAATGAAGTCCAACAAAACGGATTGTAGAATATTGTTATCCTACTACTGTGCTGTAACCTTACCGTGCATGACATGATGACATCCCAAAAGGTCCTGCTATGAAATTAAAAGGTGCCCCAGACCTTCTCAAGCCATATGGCAGGTGACAGTCACCTCGTTAAACGAACATTGTTTGGGGCAACAAGTCTACATTGATCATCGTGGCTCAGTTTCACGTGGGAAACATCAAAGAAGATAATTCGACTGCGGTCAATTAGATTTCGGTTATTGATATGATACAATAATATTATATATACCCGTAACAGACAATATATGTGTGGATGCTCAAACATCCCTGGGTGGTAGAGCGTCATAGGTCTGCGCAGTAGGACGTATTAAGCAAGGGCAGAACCGTCATAGTGTGCGATATTTTGAGAATTTTGACAGGACGGGAAGTGGGTCTAATTGGTTAATGTGACAGCTGCCCCAAAGCTACTGAGTATATATGCACAGTGGTCGAGATGTTTCATTATTTCGAATTCACCATGGATAGACAGAGGATTCTTTTGATGGTGGGGAGCCAGAATAAATAGGCTATCCATAAATTACGTCACACATTAAGGAGGAAGGAGGAGGATCAACGAACTGTGACACTTGTCCAAAAGCGATTTTCCATACGTTCTGGTGGGTTCGCAGTATCCATTAAGTCAGCAAATTACATTTTAAACTTTTATTCAATTTCATATAACATTAAAGAGAATAAATGTTTAAAAAAAGTTTTTATTTCGTACTGTACAATGCTTCTGTAAATTCATAAAAGTTTGCCCTATAGTAAATTTTCAGCGTTTTGAGCGGATGTAACCTCATCCTCTGCCTTGCATCTGCTACTGGAGTTCATAGTAAGATTTCAGGCCGAATGTGCCCGACACAAATGTAGGCAGACTTGGTCGTCTACAGGGGCAGTTGGTGGAAGGGCCGCCCTGAGTCTCATTTGTGAGAGTTGCATTTTATAAATAAGGTTTGTCCTTTTGATGCTGCTAATCCAAAAAATGTTCAAATATTTGTAAATCTATCGGACCAAACTGCGTGGTCATCAGTCCGTAGCTTACAAACTACTTAAACCTAGGTAAACTAACCTAAGGACAACACACACATACCCATGCCCCAGAGAGGACTCGAACCTCCACGGCGAGCAACCGCGCGATCCGCAGAGAGACGCTTTAGACCGCTCGGCTACTCCACCACGGCTGCTGCTAATTATTTTATTCTTATTGCCACAGTTGTTTCGGCCTTAAGCCATTTTCAAGAAATCTCTGAACGAACATATATAGCAAATTTTGCATTTACATATTTTTCATAAAAGCGAGAGAGAAATACCAAACATTGTGGTGCTACATGCAATATTTACCTGTCATAAGCTTACTGGTGTTTCTGTTACGCAAATTGTACATTTGCACTTCTCTCGTGTAGCTATGACGAACTTTATGTATCGTTAGGCTGTTCTTATGTATTGTTATATGACAGTTTTCCTTCAATACTGCATGTTCACAAACAAGGAGGTTAGAATAAAGGGAGATGGCATTATCTATTCCGAGCACATACGTCAGTTGAAGCCTGTTCGCCATCTTAGTCAGTTTTGGAAAGCTATTTCTCCGTTGAAACTCTGCATTAAGTCGACCCTTTACTGTTGATTCACTGAACGGACAGTCACTGCAAAGTATTAACTTTGAAACAATATACTATATAATTAGTAATAACTACTCATCTTAATATGATTTCACGGCAGATTTGCTCTCTTTTAACACGTTATACATCAAGGAAAAACCATCGGACGTTTTATTCCTGTTTTAAATGACATAATACATTAGGTCCACAATACAAAGACTTCTCCAAAACTTAGCAATATGACGGAGGCAGGCTTCACTTTTTCAGCGTAAGAGCGTCTCTCTGTATTCTAACCTCTTTGTTTGCAAAGATGTTGCTTTTCGTAAATTTTGTATTAGCTTTGATCATGCAACAGTGTGCCTCTGGTTTCTTTTTTTTTTTTTTTTTTTTTTTTTTTTTTTTTTTGACTGTATGATCTATGGTTGAAGTTCTATTCATAATTTCGTGCTATATTTGTATATGAAAGGCCTTTCTCTGGATTTACCCGTCATCTAGCTTTATAAGATCGATAAAATTTTGTAAACAATTACAGTGTTTAAAATCTGTGTGATTATTTAGAATGTCGTTAGGGAATGCTTCTCTGTGGGAGTTATTTCTAAAACTATTAGGTTATCCTTTTGTCACTGCGGCACGACTTACATGACTGATGGAGTGCCTCTCTGACAGTTTTGCTTATACCCCACATTCTGCTGCCTCTCTAGGTTGATTTCTTCCTTCTTGACACTGCGTTCAGCCGTATTTCACTCATGTCTGCCAACGTTCTGGAATAATGGCTTCGCTACAATCGATCCGCTGCTTGCTTCCACCGTCTTCTTTCACCCCCAGCTACAGGTCCTCTCTCAAATGCTGATGTTATAACCCTGCTTACTCGCGTAGCACATTAAACACTGATTGGCCAGCCAGTGAAGTCTGGCGGAATACCTCGCTGGCCGATAGTGACCGCGAATGATCACCTGTGCGCACTTGCCCGATCCGGAGTTGACAACAGGACTCGTAGCTTCATCTGCTGATTACGTCACGCCATAACAATGCCCGACACCATGCAACCAGCCTGCCGGCCGCTGCACCTCTCCACTTCTAGAGGCAGAGCGGATGATCTCTGTACTGCCACTGTGTCGACATGGTATCTATATACACTGAGGTGTTGAGTCAAGTGCACACTGTTATACCACAGGAGCATGAGGTAGTATGGGTGATAAGCTATCCGTGGCTGAGTCCATGGCAGCATGTGGTGGCAGTGTAGGAGGTTGTGACGCGGGTAGTGGTGGAGACAGTGCTGTAGCAGGACTTGCAACCTGTGGCATCATACTGGGCTTTAGTTGCCACGCTAGTGGCCCGTGGCACAGAGGTTCTGTTAGTCACAGTTGTTGACTGTATTAACATATGGGCGACCCACACTCGCCGTGCGCGCGGCCGTTCGCCGTCGGGAGTTCGAGTGCTCCCTCGAGTACGTGTGTTTGTGTTGTCCTGTATCTTAGTTTAAGTAGTTTCTTAGCTGCGGACTAATGACCAAGCCGTTGAGTCCGATAGATTTACAAACATTTGAACATTTTGCAACCACACTCGAAGTCACTATGAACGTCAATATTCGCTGGTTATACTGTCAAAACTCCAGAATATGTGACGAGCATAGTCGTGAAACATGTAAAATCGTTTTCATAGGCACACTGTACGGCCATCTGTGAAGAATACCAGTAAAATCTGGAAAATTTTACATCAACAAAAATTACGATGATTTGTGACAAATTGTATTGGTGATTAAATCCTCACTAGCAAGTTTCGCGACCTCCCAACGAAGAGCTACGTTAATTTAAACTACATTTACACGCCTTTACGTGCACATTTTAACGGTAACTTGATCCCTACGGCTTTCGGTAACGGCTAGTAGGGTTTTCTAACGAAAAGAACTTTCAAGGCTTTCCGGGCTCATCTTAAGAACATCTGGTAATAGTATCGATGTGACCGTTTCCACCAGCAGCCCCCTACAGCCCCTGGAGCCCCCCCCCCCCCCATCACCACACACACCTTGTTGCCGCCTCCTACTTGTTGCCGCCTCCCCTAGAGAGAGAGAGGAAAGAAAAGAGGATCAATCCTCGCAATATGAGTATAGGCGCAGTCACTTTTATTTTTATTTTTAGAAATCACGTCCGCCCGGTGATTGACCTCAGGCCCCCTCAGACCTCGATCCTGGATATGCCACTGGTTTCCACAATTCGTGTTTATGGTACCGAAAAGTCATGGTTTTTAGTGATTTTCTCCGGAACCGTTCATAAATAAATGGTGCTTTTGTAACCTATGTGGAGCCCATCATACACCACACGAAATTTCCAAAGCCAACCGATATGATCAAATTTTATGGGTTCCAAGAAATGCGTAGTAATTAAATTATGATGCTGCGTTTCAGAAAATCTACTTGTACACATATTATAAGAATGGGAACACTGCAATCACGATGTGAAGTGCTATCCAGAACACTTAACCCTTATGTGTTAACAATATAACCAGAGATATGGCCCCTGAAGAATGGAGGCGTTTACAAAAACAGTAATACTGACCTCTGTGGTGCGTGATATGTTCAAGTAGTTCTCTGCAAATAGATTCTTTTTAAATTTGGATAAAACGCAATGAGTCGTGGTAATATAGATATGCGCGTGCCACTCTAATATTTTGTCGTACTATCTTTGGACGGGAGTGCGTGCGGTGGGTTTGGGGGCATTTGGATCTGTTTGCAAACAGCTTATAAACATAATAGCGGACACTCCGAAGCATTTACATGCGTTTGACACGCGACACCGCTAGCAGTGCCATCTGATGGTTCGAGTTGTAGACTGTACTTGCCTTGACATATGCTTCCGTGTTTTATTTCGATGCTTCCCAACATTACTTTGGAAGCTTTACATTTTTACGCCATTTATGATATGTTAATTTTCATGAAGTCTAGGGTAGGATAAGCTAAAGAAATTGTCTCTGCCATGAACTGTGCAGCACATCAGCGCTTCAAGATGTCAGGCGAAATTCTAAGAAAACATTTCCATAAGTCAAAATTGTGAACCAACTATCAAAACAATATTGTAGATGGCTCTCATTTCAGACCACTGAAGATGTAATCTATTCAGTGAAACTAAACGCGTCTGGAGAAAAACGAGCGTACTTATTGCAGCCAAACCTACAAGCCGTATGTTCAACTAAAGACCTCGAAATAACAATTACAAACAACGTACATTCGAAAGAACACACAGAGAAAATATTGCAGGGCAAGCGAACCAAAGACTATGTTTCGTTAGTGGAACTTTGAAGATGCAACAGTTCTACTAAATAAACTACCTACACTACATTAAGTGCGTATTATTTTGGAGTATTGTTGCCCATTGTGGGGTCCAATGTAGGTGGGACTGACGGGTGATGTAGAGAAAGTTCAGAGAAGGGCAGTTCGGTTTGTATTATCGCGGTATGGCGGGGAGAGTTTCACAGAAATGATGCACGTGTCGAAGTGGAAATAAAAAGAAACAATAATAAAAGAAATCAGATCGAAAACGAAGATTTAGTCATTCCTTTTTATCTCGAGCTATTAGAGAATGGTGGTGGTTGTTGTTGTTGTGCTCTTCAGTCCGCAGACTGGTTTGATGCAACTCTCAATGATACCGCATCCTGTGCAAGCCATCTGAGAATAAATCAAATGTTCAAATGTTTGTAGAGTCTATGGGACTTAACTACGGGGTCATCAGTCCCTAAACTTACAAACTACGTATGAACTACTTACAACTAAGGACGGCACAAATATCCATGCCCGAGGAGGGATTCGAACCCCCGACCGTAGTGGCCGTGCAGACCGTGACTGGAGCTCCTCAATCCCCTTGGCCACCGCGGCCGGCCATCTAAGAATAAGTTCGGCAACCTACATCCTTCTGAATCGGCTTACTGTATTCGTCCCTCGATCTCTCTCTTCGATTTTTACCCAAACACTTCCTTCTAATGCCAAGATGACGATTCCTTGTTGTCTCAGAATGTGTCCCACCAACCTATCTCTTCTCTTTGGATACGCCACAAACTCCTTTTCACCCCAATTCAGTTAAGCACCTCATTAGTTACGTGATATACCCTTCTAATCTTCATCATTCGTCTGTATCACCGCATTTCGAAATCTTCTATCAGCTTTTTGTCTGAACTCATCGTCCACGTTTCGGTCCCATACAGTACCACACTTCCTAAAATTTAAACTAATATTGGATGTCAACAAATTTCGCTTCTTCAGAAACGCTTTTCATCCCATACCAATTCTCCATTTTATATATTCTTCGGCCATCAGTAGTTATCTTGCTACCCAAATAATAATACTTGTTTATTTTTATTGTCTCATTAACTAATCTAATTACTTCAGCATAGCTTGATTTTCTAACAATATATTCCATTACTCCCGTTTTACTGTTGTTACTGTTCATCTTATATATTCCCTTCAAAACAATTTCCATGCCGTTTAACCGCTCTTCTAGGTCCTTTGCTGTCTCTCACAGAATTACTATGTCATCAGCAAACCGCAATGTTTTTATTTCTTCTCCTTGAACTTTAATTCCCTCTCCAAATTTCTCCTTATATTCCTCCAGGGTTTGCTCAATGTACTCATTGAAAAAGATTGGGGAACCGCTACAAACATGGCTTACTCCCTTCCGAACAAAAAAATGTTCAAATGTTTGTATAGTCTATGGGACTTAACTACGGGGTCATCAGTCCCTAAACTTACAAACTACTTATGAACTACTTACGAACTAGGACGGCACAAATATCCATGCCCGAGGGGGGATTCGAACCCCCGACCGTAGTGGCCGCCCTTCCGAACCATTGCGACCATTTCATGTCCTTCGACTCTGATAACTGCGGTCTGGTTTTTGTAAAAGTTGAATATTTTACCCCTGCTACCTTCAGAATCTGAAAAAGTGTATTTCAGCCAACATTGTCAAAAGCTTTGTCCAGATCCATAAATGCAAAAAAAGTAGGTTTCACTTTTCATGACTGGCTCTCCTAACGATAATAGCAATTCAGACGAAACATCATCTACTTCAGGGGCCTTCTTAATACTCAAATCTTTTAGTGCTCTGTCAAATTCTTCTCGCAGTACAGTATCTCCTATCTCATCTTCCTGTACTTCGTCTTCCATTTCTAGAATACTGCTTCAAGTTTATTTCCTTTGTATAGGCCTTCTACATATTCCTTCCACCTTTCAACTTTCCCTTCTTTGTTTAGTACTGGTTTTCCGTCTGAGTTCTTGATATTTCTACCGTTGATTTTCTTGTCCCCAAATGTCTCTTTTATTTTCTTGTAGGCGGTATCTATCATTGCCCTATTTATACAATTTTCTACGATCTTGTATTTCTCCTCAAGCCACTCCTGCTTAGCCAGTCTGCACTTCCTGTCAATCTCGTTTTTCAGACGTCTCTACTCCCTTTTGTCTGCTTCACTTGATGCATTTCTATATTTTCTCCTATCGTCAATTAATTTCAGTATCTCTTGTGTTTTCCAAGGATTTCTATTAGGCCTTGACCTTCTGCCTATATGTTCCTATGCGGTCTTCACTGTTCTATATCTCAGAGCTACCTATTCGTCTTCTACTGTATTACGTTCCCCCGTTTCAGACAATCCTTGCCTAATGCTCCCTCTAAAACTCTCAACCACCTCTAGTTCGTTCAATTTGTCCAGATTTCATCTCCTTAGTTTTCTACTTGTTTCAGTCTCTTGAGTTTTAACCTACAGTTCATAACCAGGAAGTTATGGTCAGTGCCTATACCTGCCCCTGAATATGTCTTACATTAGTTTTCTACTTTTTTCAGTCTCTTAAGTTTTGACCTACAGTTCATAACCAGGAAGTTATGGTCAGTGCCTATACCTGTCCCTGAATATGTCTTACAGTTTAAAATCAACTTTCTAAACGTTTGTCTTACCACTATAATCTCAATATGACACCTTCCGATGTCTCCCGGTCTCTTCCAAGTGTACAGCCTTCTTCCATGATGATTAAACCAAGTGTTTGTGATGATTAAATTGTGCTATGCACAAAATTTTACCAGGCGACCTCATCTTTCATTCCTTTTCCCCAGTCCATATTCAACTGCTACATTTCCTTCTCCTCCCTCTCCCACTACCGATTTCCGGTCCCCCATCACAATTAACTTTCTTCCCCTTTAACGGTCTGAATAATTTCTTTTATGTCCTCATGCATTTATTCAATCTCCTCATCGTCGGCATAGATAGTTCAAAATGTTAAAATATTTGTTAAGCTTATGGGACTTAACTACGGGGCCATCAGTCCCTAAACTTACAAACTACTTATGAACTACTTATGAACTAGGACGGCACAAATATCCATGCCCGAGGGGGGATATAAACTTGTACTACCGTGGTCGGTGTTGGATTTGTGACTATTTTTGCTACGATAATGTGTTCACTATGCTGTTCATAGTAACTTACCCGCATTCCTCGTTTCTTATTCATTACCACATCTACTCCTGCGTTACCACCAACTGATTCTGTATTTTTAACCTTGTACTCACCTGAGCAGGAATCCTGTTCATCCTGACACCGAACTTCAGTAATCTGCACCATATGTGACTTTAATCTATCCAATTCTGTTTTCAGTTTTTTCTAACTTACCTACCTGATTGAGGGATAGAACATTCCACGCTCCGATCCGTAGAATGCCTGTTTTGTATTTCTTGATGACGAAATCCTCCTGAGTAGTCCCCAAACAGAGATCCGAATGGGGGACTATTTTACCTCCGGAATATTTTATCCGAAAGTATGCCATCATCATGTATCCATAGAGTAGAGCTGCATGTCCTCGGGAAGTTTATCGAGTTTAGCTTCCCCTTGCTTTGAGCCGTTCGCAGTAACTGACGTTACAAGGCCAGCTCAGTCAATCGACCAGACTGTTTCCCCTGTAACTACTGAAAAGGCTGCTGTCCCTCTTCAGGAACCACACGTTTGTCTGCCCTCTCCACTGATACCCCTCTGCTGTGGTTGCACCTACGGTATGGTTATCTGTATCGCTGAGGCACGCAAGCCACCCCACATCTGCAGTGTCTGTGGTTCATGAGGGTGATGGGGAATGGAACAGAAGAGAAACATAAAAGCAGTCCGATGATCCCTCTGCCATGTACTTGAATGTAACTTGCAGAGAATTTATGTATATGTAGATAGATGTAGTTGCGTAAAGGGATAAGTAATATCGTTCACCATGTCTACAGCACATGACTTAAGCTTTAACCATACACGTGAACGCAGTTTCCACGAGCACTTAGGCAGCAGAACGAAAGGCAGTGCGTCAGGCCAAATACTGGAAACGACAACGACAATTAAAGGAGTTATTTTAAATTTCTGTTTAGCTTTGTGTTTCATAAAATGTATTTTTTGCTTAACTACAAATAGCTAACAGTGGCCGGCCGCGGTGGCCGAGTGGACTAAGGCGCTCCAGTAACGGTCTGCACGGTCACTACGGTCGGGGGTTCGAATCCCCCCTTGGGCATGGATATTTGTGCCGTCCTAGTTCGTAAGTAGTTCATAAGTTTAGGGACTGATGAGCCCGTAGTTAAGTCCCATAGACTATACAAACATTTGAACATTTTTGAGCTAACAGTGAAGGTATCTTCCTGATGTTTCTAAAGTCTTGTCTACGCTTTATTTAAAGTTATTCAAATAGAAATTTCTGTTATAATTGTTTTAAGAACAATACGCAGTGAACAAATTTCATTTACCCCTGGCTTTACAAAATCTTATTTCTGAAATCTTTCTCCACAAATTAGTGTTTAGTTCAAATCCTCTGGGCCCTTCTTTCTCCAAATTTTATCAACGTCAGCTCTTCGCTTACTAATAACTGCCTATATCTGTAAACGATCTCAGGATGCATAATAGTAGCCTCCTGAAACTATCATATTTAAAATTATCTATTTTTCGCGAATTTGAAAAACGATTTTGGCGTGCATCGCTGTTTCTAGTTAGCTGCTACAGCCGCATGTAGCACTTCCACTCTCCCCTTCTAACCACTTCTTACTTCTAGTAAGTAAACCGACGAGAAATGAAAGTGTCCAGAGTTTGTTAATCGGCCGATCACCCTGCTGGATAGTGCTGTCGCACGTTTGAACGAAGAGTTTCCGATATTATCTTCATAAGCTATTTGGTGTGTGACTGGTCGGGATACAGGATGGCTGCGCGGGAGTAGCCGAGAGGTCTGGAGCGCCATGTTACGGACTCCCCCGTCGGAGGTTCTAATCCTCCCTCGGGCATGGATGTTTATGCTGTCTTTAGTATTAGTTCATAAGTAGTTTGTAAGTTTAGGGACTGATGAGCCCGCAGTTAAGTCCCTTAAGTTTGACAAGTATATAATATGTAAGACAAGAAGGACGTCGCGATTTGACGGGCCGCGTGCTCGCTTGGGATCAGGTCTACTGCGAGGTACTCTGCTCCCCTGGCTGGTCCCAGCGGCTTCGTTGACGTGTTAGCAGTTTGCAGCACGGAGTTACTTCAACAGCCCAACCCGCTGTTTGTGGAACTAGCCAGTGCAAAAACTGTGTGTCCTCTTACTGCTGGGTCTTGTTCGGTGGTGGCGTGGAAGCAGTTACGTTATTGTACAGACTTAGGGCGGGCCGACGAAACATTTAAATGGTATTTGTCCCGTCCGAACTGGCGGAGTTTCTTCAATCCGAACACAACGAGCTGTGTATAGTTCTTAACATTCTCGATTGTGACAATACTATAGTGATCTGTAAATTTAAACTGTTTCAGTTCTTAACATTCTCGGTTGTGACAATATTATAGTGATCTCTAAATTTCAGCTGTTTCATTGGAGCATTGCTATTGTGAATGCTGATTGGTTCACATGAGGGTAACGTGGTGTTCGCAGGATTTTGCCTTCGTAAGTTTCATGTGTTACGCCCTGCTGTGGCTGCTATGTATTTGTGTGCATTGGTACCTCTAACCTTACTGATGTGCGCGAGAAGTGCCCTATGGATGCTTAACCATCCAAAATTATAAGCGCGTTTCTGGTGCTTTCTGTGCCGTTATGTGTATCTTAAGTTACGGAGCTGAGGACTGTTGCAAAGCTGATACATGGTTTTCTGTTCGGGCACAATTTCTGCTTCCAAGAGCCTGTTGCAAATTACTCTTTGGTTTGATGGAGGTCTCCTGTTTGGTAAATGTTTTCCTTGGGTTGTTACATTTTACTTGTTCTGTAAATGTGAAGCCTGTTCCCAAGGCTGTATTTGTAACGTACTTTATTTTATTGCCTCTGCTGTGTTCTTCAAAGAAATCAAGTAATTATATAAATTGTCAACTTGCTCCATGCAAATTGAGAGCATTAATGTTTTATAATTTGGTGATTTTCATATTTTTATATATGTATATTTATATTGCCGTAATTGGCATTGGGCCAAGATGTAATATGAGTTGAAGTTGTCTTTGGCTTAATAAATAAGAATTTAAATTTTTGTTCACAAGTGATGTCTAATACCCGTCCATCCTATGACGTGACCACCAACTGCTTGTATTGCTCGCAACAGTATACACATTGCTGTACTGTAAATTACATGACACTGTGAATGAACAGGTTTTAGACACAATTCTGAAGATAAGATAAAATATTCAAACTTTTTAAGTGTGTTAATTACTGAATGATTGAAACTTCCTGGCAGATTAAAGTTGTGTGGCGGAACTGGGACTCGAACCTGGGACCTTTGCAAAGGTCAGGAAGTTTCATATCAGCGCACACTCCGCTGCAGAGTGAAAGTTTCATTCTGGATTACTGAATGATTGAATTGGAAGAAACAGACTGATGGTGAGATGAAACTGAGTTCAACTACTTATTAGAGGTACCGCTGATTTTTTGATCAATAACTCACTAAATTTCCTTACTCTGCCTAATTTATTCACTTCTTTCATATGGCATAATATTTTGGGGTAATTCATCACTGAGTAAGAAACTATTCATGCCGCTGAAACGTGTAAACAGCGTCATTATTGTAGCCCACATAAGATCATCCTGAAGATATTATAGAAACTTGGAATGTTCACAATGCCCTCACAATATGGATTTTCAGTTATGAAATTTGTTACTAATAAACCAACCAAATTAGAAACAGGAGCATGCATAGCAGTAAGAGGACGGATGATCCCTATCCAAGGGTAAATATAACCATAGTGTAGAAAGGCGTGTAATATACTTTAGTTACCAAACAGCAACTAACTCAGTACATAAAAAATATCTATTAATATGTAAAATTACACCTTATGAAATGTGTTCCACATCATTACTAAATTTCATATTTATCAGGTATGGAACTGGAACTAATCTAATGCCAACTAAAGAGCCACTTTAACAAATACAGTCGCAGAGTAAAATCAGGTTCGCGTTTTGGACATTTGTTCGAATCGGATGTACGTTTCCTTTGAGAGACCGATTCCAGTATCTTACTTTAGCTGGTGAGCTGAATACTGATGGGACTGTAAATTTTAGAGCAAGGATCTCCATCTGACTCACCATGACAAAAGGCCGAAATGCTTTATACGTCAATAAAATCCGACTGTTGTGATAAGTTTAACAAAGTGACAAAGAATAATATTTTTGCAGTTCTACTTGCTGATAATCACTTAAGAACAATTGCCAGAGTACTGCATTTTCAGCAAAATTTGAGTATTACTAGTGTTGGTAAACGTGGACCAGTTCTTCAAGAAGTTCTGAAAGTGTAAGTTCAACGACTGTGTCGCACAGTAAGTGCATTTAGATATAAGGTGACGCAACCTACATGTATGACAATGAGCTACGAGAATATACAGTAATAAGCGGGACACAACGCACATTTCTGCATCCGATTTAAATACGCAAGCTACAGTTCTATGAAAACACCGCGTTCTGCGGCAAGCGCGCTGCCACCCACTAGTCCTGCCACACCAACAGAGGGACGGTCGCGCCCTTCCAAGAGCTATCGTCGCCCCGTCGAAGACAGAAGCAGCTCAACTTCATCCACGTCTCGTCGCTATCATGGCCGTCCCTCCTGTCGCCACCTCATCAGTCCTGCATACCACCGCCACCGCGGTGGAGTAGCCGAGCGGTGTAAAGCGCCTCGCTGCGGAGCGCGCGGTTGCTCGCCGTCGGAGGTTCGAGTCTTCCCTGGGGCATGGGTGTGTGTGTTGTCCTTAGGTTAGTTTACCTTAGTACCAGTAGTTTGTAAGCTATAGACTGATGACCACGCAGTTTGGTCCGATAGATTTACAAACATTTGAACATTTTTTGAAACCCTCCCCAGCCTCCACGTCGAGCGCCTTCTCCCCTCCTCAGTTCCTTTCCACCATTCCTCCTCTGAATCCCCTGCTCCTGCCCAGCTCCCCTTGCCACAGCCATCACAAACCACAAGAATCACCCACCCCTGTGCTACAGTGGCAGACTCCGCTGAATCTTCCAGCCCAGAAGCCCACCAACCTCAGCCAGACCCTGCTCCCCACCACATCCCCCTCTAGCCAGTTCTCTAAACCCTCCAACTCCCGCTGCCTCCAGTAAAAACTCGTCCAAACATCCAAACGTTCCAGCATCTAACCCACACCCATCCTCACAAAGAAAGCTCCTTCCGACACCTTCCCTTATAAATTCGCAGCACCTTCTCCACTTCGTGTAACCAGAGGCTCCTTTCCATCAATCTCAACAATTCCCAGGCAATCATCTTCGTAGCACTCGCTCCTTGCGCCACTACGACCTTTACCTTACTCTCCATGGCTGTCCCATTCCACAGAAGTCCCACCCTCAAATACCTTTGCCTCATCCTTCACATTTCCCTTTCCTGGGCTCCCCATCACAAGACTGTCTGCCACAAAGCATTGTCCAATCTCAACCTTAAATTCCTCTCCAGCCAAAATGGTCAGCCCACCCACCATCATTTACACATACCAATCCCTGTCCTCTACAGCCTATTACAAATTCCTCCAGATCCTGGGGCACCATGCTCATCGTGCTTATTGCAACTACCTTCGCCTCCCCCCCCCCCCCCACACACACACAGATCCCTTACAACCTCATTCCCTTCCCGCACCTTCTCAAATTCTTGGAACATATCCCCATCCCATACATCTCCCGCATCGTCTTCTGATTTCTCCTTTCCTCTCCTGGGCTTTCGCCACGCCTGTACCAAAGCATCCCTCCCTTCCTACACGTGCACTCTCCATAAGCCTTCCAATGGTAACTTTCAATACATTCCTCTCCCAGATGACGCCCTCTGTCCTGATGTCTACCCGTCCTACCAAATCTAGTCCTATCTTTCCCGTATATGTTGCTCCTTCTCTCCCTCGCCCGCTCCTCATCCCTCCCTCTTTTAGTGCATTTATCCTGTCTCATATATCTTATGCACCAGGTGAAATAGTTTTGTCATGACTGGTTCTTCCAGAGACTTCAGTAGCCTTGTTTCACCTTAGGTCTTTCAAATTCGTCTTTCATTATAGTATCTTCTGTTCCATTCTCATCTACTTTCTCCTCCCTTCCTATAATATTGCCTGCATAACATTCAATTTATTTACAATAATGAAGTACAGATGACAGTCGAGGCTGTTCCCAGATTAGTTGTCTTCGCACTGAAAAAGAATTATTGGGCCACAAAAAGAATGTGGCTTGTAAAGTGATCAGTTTAATTTGAAATGCTCTTAAGATTAAATTTACAATAGTAAGTTCGATTTTGGCACCATGTTTCAATCTGTAAGACATGTACGAGCGCAATTATATACTGACCATAACTTATTGGTTGGAAACTGTAGATTGAACTTAATAAGACACAAAATGAAGGACAGTAAGGACATGAGACCAGGACAACTTTAAGGAATGGGATAGAGAGAGAAGTTGTAGTGACATACAGAAGGAGGAGCATTACACTAACGGGGGACAGTCATGTAGCAGAAAAAAATGGGTGGCTTTGGTAGTAGTTTAGGCAGCAGAGGGTCACACAGAACGACAAGGCCTAGTAAAAACGTCCTGTTACAACAGGATTTACTGGACTCATTTGATGAATGGGAAAAGGTAAAAATGCAGTATGGAAATTGACAAAAAATAGATTGGCAGGAAGTGCAAAATGGTTAACCAAGAGTGGCTGGACCCAGAGGAAAGATACCGCCAACAAGGGAAAGACATTCGGAGCCAAAATCAAGTGTATTAATGTGGAAAGCTAAAATGAAAAATCTAGTCCTACACAAAGAAAATTCTAGGATATATGCGGGGGCGGGGGGGCTGTACAAGGGTAATATATTGTAAGGCAATATTGTGGAAATAAAAAGGAGAGACTAAGATAAGTTATGTTATTAGATTTCTACATCTACAACATCTACAACCATACTTCGCAAGCCACCTGACGGTGGGAGAAAACTGGACGAAGTACTGATAGAATCAATCCGAAATAATACGGCTCCTGGAATAGATATTTCCTCATAACTATTGATATTCTTCCAAGAGCCAGTGGTGCCGAAACTGTTTTGCAAGAAGTACGACACGGGCGAAATGCCGTCGGATTTTGAGAATAATATAATACTAACTGTAATGAAAGCAGGCGATGACAGCTGCGAAAATTAGGTGGAATGTAGGGACATCAGCAACGCATACCTACACTGATAGCTTTTGTACGTTGAGAAAAGCTGATGCCGGCCGCGGTGGCCGAGGTGACTAAGGCGCTCCAGTCACGGTCAGCACGACCACTACGGTCGGGGGTTCGAATCCCCCCTCGGGCATGGATATTTGTGCCGTCCTAGTTCGTAAGTAGTTCATAAGTAGTTTGTAAGTTTAGGGACTGATGACCCCGTAGTTAAGTCCCATAAAAAAAAAAAAAAAAAAAAAAAAAAAAAAAAAAAGCTGATGACACTAATAGACTGTTTAAAATTATGAAAATGGCAGGGGTGAAACATAGGTAACGGAAAATTGTATAACCTTTACAAAAGAAAAGCAGACAGCACTTATACGAGTCAGCGGGGAAAGGGCCATTGGTTGGGATGATGGATGGAAATGAACGACGAGTGCGAACCAATGAAACTAAACGATTGAAGACCAGAATCAGACAAGGAGCGAAGACAAACTGTGAAACGCCCAGGAAATCCCCTGGCAGCTTATCGAACGTGGAGCGATTACTCCTGAACCGCCAATGGAAGCCACTAAGAAGCTGCCTGGATTCCAATATCTAGACAAGGTTGCGGTTGACCATCTGCTGTAAGATATACCTAGGGAGGATTAAAAATATTTTAAAAGGGGATTTTTAAACTACCTCTTGCCAGGATTGATGAAAGTGGCTGCACTTCCAAATATTTAAAAGGGCGAGAAAGATTTCTTCTTCTCTAAGGTTTTTTAGCTTACTGTAATGAATCCTAAAATCGTCAGTGCACGAGTTACCAGCTTCCCAGAGAGCAGAATAGAGTAAGTAATAATAGTTTCTTTTACTCAAATTTATTCAGTGCTTTAATTGGTACCGCCTAAAATTCAAACTCGCTATTAGCGTACCGGCTAAAATTGGGTTTTAAATCTGTAAAAAAATAGATCAACTGTAAATTGTCGAATGGATTTCGGAAAGAAAAATTTGAAAGTTTTAGGTTCGTTAGAGTTGCGATCATAACTGTCGAAGTGTTGCACTTTCGTACAATTCCGATGGATCTGACTGGCCGATGGAGAGTTCCGACTAGTCTGAACCGAGACAGAGGAAATGCTTCTCACCGACTCCAAAACGTTTAAGAAACTGGCTCCAAAGAGATAAGCCATTACATACGAAGAGTCTTTTGTATGAAATATCGTTGAAGAAAGCAAGTGCGAAATTACGGCAATTCTTTAAAAACAAATTAAAAGACAGGACATCGCAACATTTTGACTTTGTTGTAGCGTAAAGTCAGCGCCACACGCCAGACGTCAGAGAACTATCGTGGAGAAGGCAAAAGGCCAACCACAAGCAGGCGCCGCGCATCCTGGAGGGAGTAACCAAAGAAGCTCGCCCTCTACAAGCGGCTGTGTCTAGGCCGACATACGTCTGGACAGGTGTCAGTTACTAGTGAGAACTCGTCAGTTACTATTTAGAACTCAGACGTCACTAGGTCAGAACGCGGCTACGAACTTAGCAGTAACTAGGTCACAGATCAGCTAGCATCGTTACGGACGCCTCCGCAAGAAGCGAGAAGAGAGAAGAAACAGACATATGTTCTATAGTTGAATATTGTAAATTTCAGTTAGTAAATATCTTGTAATCCTATTATATCAATGTTTTAGACGTCAAAGGATCCCGCACCAGTACATTTATTGACAACTGACCGGGACAAGTTCTTATCAAAATGCGACGAGGCCACAGACAACTTAATTTCCACTAATTGAATCATGAAACACTGCACGAGTTACGTATGTTTTCATGCTTAACACGACACGTTTTGTGAACGACTCACTGTCAAGATAAAATATTTACTCTAAATATTATGTTTACTTAACGGTCTTTTTCGCACTGTAGTCAGTTTAAGATGATAAAATTCCTTAGCATTATGCACTGCCCCGTTCCAACTTCTGATTCCTCTCCCTATGTTCCTTCTATCGCATCAGCAGCCAATTTGCCTTATGAAGTACCAAAGAAATTCCAGTCAATTTCAATTCCAGAACATTATTTGTTGCAGCAGAGTTAGAACAATGTAAACATATTTTTAAACTCTGCAGTGCAGTTGTCAGAAAACATGCAAATGTTTTGTATATTTGGATCCTACTGTTTTTTTTTTTTTTTCTTTTTTTGGTGGGGGGGGGGGGGCTGTAATGGCCAGCCTGAATTTAATCTCGTGACATGAAAGAAACGTTCTTGGCGAAGTCAACTTGCATATCGTCACAGGTGTGACAGTAACATCTGATACATTCAGAAAGAGGAAAAGAATCTTTTCTGAAAAGAAAAAAAAATTCAGTTCAGGATATCAAGGAAGCCAGTTGTTACATAACTGGCCCCTCTGTGCCACCATCTGATTCAGAGAAAGCAAATCAGTTCAGGCTATATAACAAAGTTTCTCGGTGTTCAACTAGTATATTCCACCACAGTGTTTGGGATGACAATTCATTACCAAAAATCTATAATACGGGATTAGTGCAGATGATCACCCGTCGGCTTTGTCCAGGCACATGAAGGCAGCCAATGAGGAGAGGTTTTCTGACAGCCATCTTTGAGACACTGCATTCAGGTAGCCATCGTGATACATCAGGTCTTTTGTTAACTCTTAAAACGAGACGTAAATATCAAAACAATGGACGTCACACAGTGCCACAATCAATGTTTATATTTTTTTTAACTGCTCAGGTAACCACTACCTTATCGCCAGTAACAATGAACTAGTTTCCGGCAGCAACACGCACTCTTATTGTCTCCTGGAACGCCTCTCCTGATTAGATACAATAAGACGTCGTTGTCCAAAGCCGATGGGTGGTATCTTCAGCTAAACGTAACCCTTGAATACAATAAAAATTAGTTTCAAATATTTACATTATAGCTATATTTTGTTAGTGTATTCACATGCCTAAATATTTACTTTCTTGATTTTCTACAAATGTCCATTTGAGTCATTTCATGTGGAAAGAGCAGAGTACCGCCAAAAACTTTCTTCCACCGAGCAGAGTACCGCCAATGTTTTTTTTACAACTAAAGCACCGAATTTATTCAATCGGTACATAGAGCTAGGTGTGAAGGAAATATTTGAAAACGGTAGTTCAGGCAGAAGTAATAGCATCGTAGTTCTGTTGTCAATACCGAAGTTCAGGATCGACAAATGGAACTGAGATTGTCGTGGGAGGAAGCTGTAAAGGAAACATTGCCAAGAGCAAAACGAAAGAACATTATCCAAATTAATTTTTTTTAAGCAATAAAGTTATATCAGTTTGTTTTTATTTAACTTCTGACCATCAGAGTAGAGAAGAGATGAAATAGCGAACTGCACTGGGAACAAAGAAAGTTTTCTTCAGAAATGCCAAGTCACTGTCTCGTCTTAAGGCATTTGTCTTGAGTGCATCCTTGCAAGGGGAGTGGAACGTTAACAAACTGTTAATACAACAAGCGGAAGTAAGCTTTGAAATTTGTGCCACAGAGGAATGCTGAAGGTCGGGTGTGTACATACCGTAAGCACTACTGAAACAACAGTATTGGGCGAAAAAGAAATTTGAAATTTGAGACATATCATTACTAATAAAAGGAATCATGAATTTACTATTGCAGGGAAATTAACAGATACGGTAAAGAGGTTCAAATGGATGCGCGTTGTTACGCAAACATGACAATCGACGTCGACAAAGACTACGGTTAATGCAACCGCCATTCATTTGTTGAAATAGGTTTTATTCGCAACAGCTAGTGTTGCGACTGTTGAACAGGGCAGACGGTTTATTATTATCATTTACATACTGTCAAGTTCTATTTAACGCTAATTAGAGCTGTGTCGTTTACATGACTTACTAATGTTTATGCCAAAAGTAATGTACTAGCTGCGGTTTTCTGATGCACGAGACCGTTCGCCGTCGGGGGCTCGAATCACCCCTTCGGGCATGGATGTTTGTGCTGTCTTTAGTATAAGCTAGATCATAAGTAGATTGTAAGTTTTGGGGACTGATGACCCCGCAGTTAAGTCCCATAAGCTTAACAAACAATTGGAGTTGGATCTTCTCTTGCTTGCATCAACATTAATACACTGGAACATACTCAGAATTTCATTCGTAAGTCGTGAGTCAGTATTTCTCAGTCATTGCTTCGCATCGAATATTACTTCTACACCTTCAACAATATCGTCATATACTTGCCGTGGTGGAGCGGCCGAAGATTCCAAGGCGCCCAGCTGCTCGCTGTCGGAGGTTCCAGTCCTCCCTCAGGCATGAGTGTATTTGGTGTCCTTAGCATATATTAGTTTAAGTATTTTGTAAGCCTAGAGACTGATGACCAGAGAAGTTCCATAGATTTACAATCATTTGAACATTTCGTTGTTGTTGTTGTTGTTGTTGCTGTTATTGAAATTTTTAGAGAAAACTAAACTGCTTGGTCATCAGTCCTCTGATACACAACAGTGACTCAGACGGCATGTCAAATAGTAGTATCCATTGAACTGCTGGAGGTAGATAAAACAATATGAACACCATGCAGTATTTAACATCATGTTCCAAGTTGGTACCACTCATAACGTGTTAGCAATGAGACGCCACTTCAGTGCACAATTGACATAAGAAATCGTGATCGTTACCTAATATAGGGTAAGGTGGCACATTTACGATCATTTCGGACAAACGATATTGTAACTGGAAATGAAATATGTAACACCAATATTAGACAGTTACAAACGTTGGTATAAACACACAAAAGCTTACAGAATTGAGAAAAATTGATCGAAAATATCCCACAGTAGGTGCAATTGTGATCACTTAGTGGTACAATTTTGATCACTGGCATCTTCCACGGGCACCAACGCATACTTCGTGGTACCAAACATTGCATTTTTGGCAGCGAATCAAGTCACCCTTAACTAGTAAATTTATAAGAGTGTGTTAGAGCAAGTAGCATCACTTACCTCTTAACAGGAAAAAATGTATATCTCCACGTCACAAAGTGGCGTATTCTTGGAAAAGACAGGAGGAGCTGCGGAAACCTGCTACAGTACAACGCCCGTCAGCGCAGAATAACACAGGGGAGGCCTTACAATGGCAGTGAAGTGAAGCCGGCAGGAGACGTGACACCCAAGGCGACCGCAGTGAGTCCGCTGTCTGTTAACTTCTTTCTCATGTATTTTAAGGCGTTCCTTTTTAGAGAATATATTTTTACCATAAATATTTACAAATTTCAGCTAGGGATAGCAAATCATACTATCATATGAAACAGGAGCACATTTCCCTCTGTCTATCCCTTTAACCTTTTATAACCCGTGGAGGACTGAACGTCATGCGGTTTCCTTCACATTCTTCTTCAGAATCCTGCGATAAACTTCGGCTATATTTAATGTCAATAGGAACTTGTGAATCACCTAAAATAAGAATAATAACTTAGAATCTTTTACCGCTGCTACACTTTAGTCAGCTCTGGAGCCTAAACTATAGGAGTCAGGCCAGTGTACATAGAATTGCAGAACTCACAAAGATCTAAAATAAATAAGCACGGCCACTACGGTCGGGGGTTCGAATCCCCCCTCGGGCATGGATGTTTGTGCCGTCCTAGTTCATAAGTAGTTTGTAAGTTTAGGAACTGATGACCCCGTAGTTAAGTCCCATAGACTATACAAACATTTGAATATCTTTTTTTTTTTAATAAGTAAAATACGCGAAACTGTGTTTCTAACTTTTACGTGTGAACCACATTTATCATTTTTCTCTTCTAAAGCGCTGGCACCAGACGGTTTCAGACTAGGAATACAGTGATTGAGGAAGATCTGTACAGGTTGGACATATGATCTCGCGGCCTTTTTAAAAAAGTCGTCCAGAGTTCTACGTTATTATTTTTATCTTAATTATTTCACATTTACGTATTGACATTTAATATAGCATACGTTGAAGATAGAATTATAACGAAGAAATTGAAACGAACCGCATCACGATACGTTTTGCAGTTGATTTAAAAAACTTTAACGATTAACCGTGCATAGTAGTAATAAAATAAAAAGTATTAAGTCATAATTATTTATTACCGAAAATTGTGTCACACATTTAAAAAAAAATGTTTATCGAAATTGATCACAAAGTACAAGGTGAGTGGGCAACAGAATCTGTGTTCGCTGGTGGGCAAGCTCGCTGAAAGTAACGAGTAGAATTTGAAAGATTCCACCGCTCTTATTCTATCCAAATTTGTGAGAAAACTGGGGGAACTATAAAAAAGTTGTTTAAATAAAAAGAAAAGTTCATTACATTATCTACAACTTTCTCGCTAACGAAAATTTCGTGACCCCAAAACAAAGGAAGTGGCAGGCGACTAACTTTTTCATGCCGTAATTTTAATTTAATGTTAAAGTAATAGTTCCAATTGTTATTTTTATACAAACCCTGTTGCGTTCCTTCAGTATTCACCTGTCTACGTGAAAAATTTGGTAATTTTTTCCTGTCCTTAGGGGTTCAAATGTCAATGTAATTAAGGCAAGCGACATTTGGAGAACGATGCAATTATCAGCCCAACTACGTTTCTACACCCATCCAAGATGGCTGCCGTGCCTTCAGTGCCTTTAAGCTGATGTAGGCGGTACAGCCTCTCTTTGTTATTCTGTGCTCGCTGACAACGCCACACAAAGTGCTACCAACACTACGACACTAACAAATGGCGCGAAACCTTATGTTGATCGGAATTTTATATCGATTACATTAGCATATTAAACGTTTTGTTCTGCGACGGTCAACGCAAATGCGTGATCACAGGGCAACTCAGTGGTGCGCAGTTAGTGGACGCATCCGTGGCGGAAACGGCTGCACTGTTCGACGTCTCACTAGCGACGGTGTGCTCGGTGATGACTGCGTGCACAAAACAAAGTGAAACATCACTGGTAAACAGGCATTTAAATAAAATAGTCCGACGAGCGTTATGAACGCTTGTAACCCGACAAAACTACCACGTCAATAGCGACTGTAAAACTCAACAATCACTTCACTAATACTTTTTCGATAAAAGTAGTACTTCTAAAGCGTAACATTCAGTTGCAGCTGCTAAGTCCTTAATAACGGAAGCCAACGGAAATCTGAAAACGAAGTGCAGCACGATCATAAAATCTGGACACATCTTGATTGGAAGTACGTACTAGGGTTGGGACTTAAATAGTGGTAACTATTCACAACCGATAAAAATCGCTACATGTTTGCACCTGTCACTGACCACAGTAGTCGCCAGCGTTGTGTAGAGCGTTGCCAGCGATGTGGTACACCGTGACCAGAGCCTCTTCTGCGCTCCACTGCTTGTCGAATCTCAGGAACAGTTCTGAAGCGATGCCTCAAAATGGCGCCTTCATCTTCGGAATCAAAGTCACAAGGACTTAAGGTTTGCAAGAGAAGCGGCACCACTTTCTCCGCAACCCACCCATCATTTTGCACGACCGTGCGCGGGCGCATACATCGCAAGCTGTGGCTGCTCTGTTCGGTCGATGGGTCTGGGAGGTACTGTACCTTCCACCACACTCCGTGGACTGACGTCCTTGTGACTTTGATTTGATGCCAAAGGTGAAAGAATCACTTTGTGGCATTCGCTTCGGAACTAATCCAGAGATTCGAAAGGCAGTAGACCGCTCCATTCGCGCCATCAACACAACAGGCTCTGCTAACGGTATACTATGCCTTCCACATCGCTGTCAACAGGTTCTACACAAAGCTGGTGACTACTTTGAAGGACAGTAACAGGTGCAAACATGTAACGCTTTTGTATCAGTTGTGACACCTCCAGCGTATTGGAATCACTCCAACCCCATTCTGTTCAAATGTTCAAATGTTTGTTAAGCTTATGGGACTTAACTACGGGGTCATCAGTCCCTAAACTTACAAGCTACTTATGAACTACTTACGAACTAGGACGGCACAAATATCCATGCCCGAGGGGGGATTCGAACCCCCGACCGTAGTGGCCGTGCTGACCGTGACTGGAGCGCCTGTCACCTCGGCCACCGCGGCCGGCCCCCATTCTGTGACTGTACAAACACTACAGAAGGTGACATCAATCACGTACTCTTGAACTGCTCAAAATGGGAGACGCACAGACAGACGCTTTTGCATCAAATACGCTGTTTGCAAGTAGAGCTTCCTATGAGTGCCACCATCGTACTCTCTTTGAGTAATCCGGCATTTACTACACAGCTTTTTAAATCCTTACAAGCTGCCAAGATATGTGTGTAGTGATAAAATTGTACAGTTATCCATCATTTCGTGATATTACAATTTACCTTAATTGCATAAATATTTCGAACGGGCTCTGAGCAGTGTCTAGTGTTTCTATTCGCTTCATTCCCTGCCATCTGGTGGCACAAGAACAATTTTTTGTATAAAACTACCTTGTTACATTTGCACGTCGCAAAATGGACACATTTGTTAAATTAATTATACAGGGTGTTTCACTAAGTGTGTTTGCGTCTGTAGCTTATAAAATAATAGGTGACGGGAAATTTTAATGCGTTGGTCAACACAAGAAATGTTACACTTTCTGTGGAGCTATGAACATAGTTTATTGTATCATTTTCCAAAGAGTTACAACAGAAAGATATAATTTTTTTAAATGGAACAATAGTTTTTTCTATCGTGCATTGGATTCGTTGAAACCAGTTGCGTCCAAATCAATTTAAACTACATTCCTATCACTGTTAGTTTGGGAGTTACAACCCTTCAAAGTTTCAGGGGCAGATACCACAAACGCTGCGCATAATGCAATGCGCCTTCTAAATGTGGTGCGGCCAAGTTGTAACGTCGCCGGTGTCACGGAGCGAGAAGCTTCCTCGATGCGCTGTTAGACTGCCGACTGTCGCCGCACACGGCCGTATACCCGACAGTTGGAGCCACACAAACAACCAGGGCTCAATATACCACAGTTACTGACATCGGATGGCGATGCATACACGAACAACGAGTACGTTGACATGTTGCTGATGGTCGGCGAGTGCCGATACGATGCCACAGAAACAGCCACGGCGTATGCCGTGAGATATCCTAGGCGAAGAGCCCCGACTTCGGGAAACAGGCAAATTGGTAATGCGCCGCAGTAACAGACGAAGACCTGCAAGAAGTGAGGAGACGGAGGTGTTTGTTTTAGCTGCACTGAACCACGATCCTCATGTCAGCTTACAAGCCGTTGCTGCAGTCGCTGGTGTCAGTCTCATATATGTGTGGCGTATAGTACACGGCCACAGGTTTCACCCGTACCGCCTCTCACTGATCCAGGAGCTGCATGGGAACGATTTCCGTGCAAGAGTGACATTCTGTGAGTGGGCCATGCGTAATTTCACGCTGGAGTCTTTACAATTTTTTATGTTCTCTGATGAGTCCACGTTCACAAATTATGGTGCAGTGAATCGCCATAACATGCACTACTGGGCCGCAGACAATCCTCGGTGGGTACGACCTGTCGACCGTCAACGTAGGTGGTTTATTAACGTGTGGTATGGAATCCTTGGGGATGAAATGATCGGTCCACACTACTTCCCAGGTACACTGACAGGTGAGTTATATCGCGCTTTTATAGCCGACAGTTTGGGTGGACTCCTTGAACATGTGTGTCTACACACGGGAGTCCATATGTGGATGCAGCACCATGGTCACCCAGCCCATGCGCGTGCTGTTGTGGAAGAACTAAACAACAGGTTTGCAGGAATATGGTTGGGGCGCCATGCTCCTCATTCATGGCCCGCAAGGTCTCCCGATTTCTTTTTGTGGGGATATCTAAAGGATCGTGTTTATGTCACTGAGCCCACATCCCCAGATGATCTAAAACGGCGCATCGGAGACGCAAGTCGCTCCGTCACACCGGTAATGTTACATCTCGTCCGCAGATCCTTTCGACGGCGCATTGCATTATGCATTGAGAAACATGAACACACATTTGAACATCTCATGTAAATCAACTTCTCACCGCCATAACATCCATCACCCAGCACACAGCCATGTATTATGTTCAGCGTGTGGTATCTGCCCCTGAATGTAGTTGAAATTGATTTGGACGCAGCTGGTTTCAACGAGTCCAATGCACGATAGAAAAAACTATTGTTCCATTTAAAAAATTATATCTTTCTGCTGTAACTCTTTGGAAAATGATACAATAAACTATGTTCATAGCTCCGCAGAAAGTGTAACATTTCTTGTGTTGACCAACGCATTAAAATTTCCCGTCACCTATTATTTTCTAAGTTACAGAGGCAAACACACGTAGTGAAATACCCTGTATGTATTCCTGTTATGTTTCTGACATCACAATTTTTCAGTCACTAATATATTATAATGTACATACATAGATCTCCTATAAAAATGACAACCAGTTGTTAAATAATTTTCGTTTTAAGTGTAATGATGATCAAAATGCATTTACGATTAATTATGTTACTCCTTTACAAGAATGTACTGAATGTGAAATATATGTATTAAGCTGCCCAAGGCCAAATAAAATAAAAAATAAAAATTAAAAAAGTAAATAGTTGCCCCTATTTAAATTACAACCCTCATATATAGACGCATCAAAATCGACCTTTCGCTTACATTGGCACGAAGAAGTAGTAGACCATCAAGTGTGTCGTTTTAATTTACCACTTTGTTACTGCTAATCATATTCTCAACATATCTTGTGTCTATATATAAAAGCCCACTGACTAAACACGAAATCTCTAAAACTACTGCACATATGAAGCTGAAATTTTTCAAGTATGTAATTTATAGGTTGTTGTTTTTGTTGTTGTTGTTGTTGTTGTTGTTGTGGTCTTCAGTCCGCAGACTGGTTTGATGCAGCACTCCACGCTACCCAGTGCTGGGCAAGTCTCTTCATCTGACAATACGTTCGGCAACCTGCATCCTTTTGAATCTGCTTACTGTATTCGTCCCTCGGTCTCCCTCTACGATTTTTACTCCACACGCTTCCTTCTAATGCTACCTTGACAATTCCTTGATGTCTCAGAATGTGTCCAACGAATCTATCCCTTCTCTTAGTCAGGATATGCAAGAAACTCCTTTTCTCCCCGATTCGGTTAATCACGTTAATTACGTGATCTACCCATTTAATTTTCATCATTCGTCTGTAGCACCATATTTCAAAAGCTTCTATCATCTTTTTATCTGAACTCCTTATCGTCCATGTTTCACTATCATACAATGCTACACTCCAGACAAACGCTTTCAGAAAGGACTTCCTAACATTTAAATTAATATTGGATGTTAACAAGTTTCAGTTCTTTAGAAAAGCTTTTCTTCCCATAGCCATTCCGCAAATTCATCTTCTTTTCTTCGGTCATCAGAAGTTATCTTGCTACCCAAATAACGAAATTCATCTACTACTTCTATTGTCTCATTACCTAATCTAACTCCTTCAGCATCGTCTGATTTTCTGACATTGCATTCCATTACCTTCGTTTTACTCTTGTTAATGTTCATCTTATATCTTCCTTTCAAGACACTGTCCATTCCATTCAATTGCTCTTCCAGATCTTTTGGTCTCTGACAGAATTACTATGTCATCGGCAAACCGCAATGTTTTTATTTCTTCTCCCGGCACTTTAATGCCCTCTCCACAGGTTATATTAAATTTTTAATGCAATTCCTCTGTAGTATCACCTCCTAAAATACGACTGAGTCGAAAACCTACGTCCCTCTGAGCAGGAGACAAGTACACATTCTTAAACAAATTTCCGACTTGGCTTCATTTGTCAGCTGCGTTCCCCATTCGGTCGTCTGCGCATGCGCGAAGCACTTCCATACGCGTGAGAATAGGGTCCATCCTATTCCGTCTACTAGCGATCTTATGCGTGCATCTTGTGCAAGTTGACGCGTCTACACTGAACGTGGACGGCGTGACCGGTTCATCATGGGTAATCTCATAAGCTTTCACCTTCCGTGTTGAAAAGGCTTTAGGAACTTCACGTGCGCGAAAGCGTATTGCACGAAGCGTAGTTCAATACGGCCTTCACGATGGACTGTGCAACGTGTTTATCAAGTTTGTGAATGTGTATGTGTGTGTGTGTGTGTGTGTGTGTGTGTGTGTGTGTGTGTCAGGTCAGTAATGCTATCATCGAGCGGAGTCTTCGATCACGATTCAGGACGCAGGGCCACACTACGTGTAACAATGCCTCAGGACTTATTGTTGCATTGAAATTCTCGCAGACAGCAATGGAACTTTCAAGTTTTAACGCATAATGTCTGGACATTAACTTTACCAGTCTCATCGTGCAACTACAACGCTCAAGTTGAGTATTCAGTCATCAGTAATGAATTTCACATGTGTAACTACAGTTATGGGCTCTTTTCGTTAAAGGACTCCTACGTCGCCTTACCAAATAACAACCCCATATCACTTTATCCCCTTCTTTCTCATCTTCTGCTTCTGACGTTGACATAAATACTTGACTTTCGCTGTCGGTGTCGGTTTTCTGTTGAATCACATGAGAAAAACTGTAGTTTGCACAACTCAGTCTCTGCCCTGCTTTCCTGTTCATATCAAAACCTGTCCCCGTTATAGCATCTTCCGCTGCTGTTGCTATTACCTGTTATCTTTCCATTTGACTTCAGTTACCTCCACTAAGTCTCTACTGAGTCTTTTCATTTCGCATTAGAGATTTTCTATCTTCGGAACTCCATTCAAAATTTTTGTAGTCGAAGCTCCGACTCGAACAATCTAATTATTTCATTCGTTATCCGTCTCTTTTCCATGGTCACCCCAGCGTTGGCACTACCCTGCAGGAGAACCAAATGGGGGACTAATCGGCAATCTTTTGCCAGTGGAAAGTTAAATGAAGTTTAACGGATTTCTTTTAGTGCTCCAATGGAACACTTCACATTTTTCATTATTTAGGGTCAATTGCCAATTTTTGCACATTGAAGATATGAAAATCTTTTTAACTTGCTTTTGATCTTCTGGTGACTTTACTGACCGATAAATGACTGCATCATCCGTGAACAGTGTAAGAGAGCTGCTCGCATTGTTTCCTAAATCGTTTATAAAGGTAAGAAACAGTAGGGGCCCTGTAACAAGCCCAGGTAACGCCAAATATCACTCTTGTTTTACCAATGATGACGTTTCGATAGGTAGATCACGTAACTAATGAGGAGGAACTCAACAGAATTGGGAGAAAAGGAGTTTCTGGCAAATCCTGACTAAGAGAAGAGATTGGTTGGTGGGACATATTGTCAGACATCAAGGAATCGTCAACATTAGAAGGAATATGTGGGATAAAAAATCGTAGAGGGAGATCGAGTGACGAATACAGTAAGCAGAGTCAAAGGATGTAGTTGTCGTTCGTATTCTCAGATGAAGAGACTTGCATAGGACAGGGTAGCGTAGAGAGCTGCATCAAACATGTCTGCGGACTTAAGACCACAACAACATTTACTGAATGACTTTTTGTCAGTTACAACTTACTGTGTCCTTTCTGACAGAAAATCACAAATCCAATCGCACAACTGAAGCGATATTCCATAAGCACGCTAATTGATTAGATGCCGCTTATGAGGTGCAGTGTCAAAAGCGTTCACAAAGTCTAGAAATATGGTATCGATTTGAGATGCCTTGTCTGTATCACTCATCACGTAATGTGAGAAAAGAGGTAGCTGTGTTTCACAACAACGATAGTTTTCTAATACGTGTTCACTGTGGCTGAATACGTCGTTCTTATCGAGGTAGTTCATAATCTTTGAGGAAAGTATACGTTCTAAGATCCTGCTCCAAACCGATGTGAATAATATTGGCATATAATTTTGGCGATCACTCGTATTACCTTTCTTGAATATTGGAGCGACCTGTAGAATTTTCCAGACTTTGATTACGAATCTTTCACTGAGCAAAAGGTTGTATATGATAGCTAGGTATGGGGATATTGCGTCCATATACTCTGTAAGCAACCTCATTGTTGTACAAACTGGACCGAAAGAATTGCGTTTGTCAAGTGACGTAAGTTATACCTACTTCTAAATTACGCATACTGGCAACTGTTCTTGACTCGAATTCCAGAGTATTTGGTTCGTCTTCTTTGGTGAGGGAATTTCGGAAAGCGTGGCCGTTAGAGACAAAGCTCAAGCTCGGATTTTTGGGTAAAGATTGAGAAGGGAGTCCTAAATTTGGGTGGCCGGAGGTGGATTGAACCATAATCCTTCCGAATGCGAATTCAGAAAGAGGCGTTATGCAGCATGGCACAGAAACCTGCAGAAGTTTTGAGAAGGTATGTTTCCAGTAAACTTTTATCTTCGTTTCTCATACGCGGGTAAAGAATCACGTCTCCTCCGTGTTTCTCGATTCTTCACAGACAATTATATTTAAGCGATGAGACAACAACTCCAAGTTTACCAAATAAAACGTTTGTAAATCTATGGCAGTTAACTAATCTGGTAATCAGTTCCTAGGCTTATAAATTACTTAAACTAACTTATGCTAAGGACAATAAATACACCTATGCCCGAGGGAGGACTCTAACCTCTGACGGCGAGCAGCATCTAGGCTCCTTGCAAATCTCAGCCACTGCACTGAAGCCCAAGTTTAGACCCGAGCGTGATGGCGCAGTGGAGGCACACTGTACTCGCGTCAGGAAAGACAGACCCTCAAATACGTATCCGCCTATCCAAATTTAGGTGTTTCCTGGTTTCCTTTGAATGACCACGACCGATTTCCTCCGGCATCCTTACCCAAAAATTCGAACGTGATCTCCGTTTGTCCACGGAGCATTAAACCACAAAAAAGGAAGAGAAGGAAAAATAGTAGGTGAATATGGACTGGGCAGAAGGAATGAAAGAGGAAGTCGCCTGGTAGAATTTAGCACGGAAATGATTTATTCATAACAAACACCTGGTTTAAGAATCACGAAAGAAGGTTGTATACTTGGAAGAGACCAGGAGACATCGGAAGGTATCAGATAGATTTTATAATGGTGAAACATAGATTCAGGAACCAGGTTTTAAACTGTAAGACATACCCAGGGGCAGATATAGACTCTGACCATAACTTGTTGGTCATAAACTAAAGGCTGATACTGAAGCAACTGCAGTAAGGTAGGAAAATGAGATGGGACTTGAATAAATTGAGGGAACCTGAAGTTTTTCAGAATTTCAGAGGGAGCTTTAGGCAAAAATTGACAGAAACGGGGGGAAAATAAAACAGTAGAAGAGGAATGGGTAGCATTGAGAGATGAAACAGTGAAGGAAGCAGAGGACAAAATAGGTAGAAGGGCAAGACCAACAAAAAAAGAGACATTTGGGGACAAGAAAAGCAGCTCTACGAATATCAAGAACTCAGATCGAAAACCAGTTCTCAGCAAAGAAGGAAAATCTGAAAGATAGAAAGAGTACATAGAGGAGCTCTACAAAGGAAATGAACTTAGAGACAACGTTGTAGGAAGGGAAGAGGAAGTAAATGAGGATGAAATAGGAGATACTGTACTGAGAGGTGAATTTGACAGATCCCTGAAGGATCTAGGTCGAAACAAGGCCCCTGGAGTATATGACATTTCCTCAGAGCTACTGAAGGTTCTGGGAGAACCAGCCATGACAAAACTATTTCACCTGGTGTGTAAGATGTATGAAACAGGCGAAGTACCTTAGATTTTAAGAAAAATGTTATAATCCCCATTCCAAAGAAATCAGGCGCAGACACGTGTGAAAAGTACAGAATCATCAGTTTGATAAGTCATGGTTGCAAAATTTTAATACGAATTATCTACAGGAGAATGGAAAAGGTGGTAGAAGCTGACCTCGGGGAAGATCAGTTTGGATTCAGGAGGAACATAGGAACGCGGGAGGCAATACTCACTTTACGACTTATCTTATAAGATAAATTAAGGAAAGGCAAACCTACATTTTTAGCTTTTGTAGATTTGGAGAAAGTTTTGACAATGTTGATTGGAATGCACTCTTTCAAATTCTGAAGTCAGCAGGTGTAAAATACAGGGAAAGCAGAGTTATTTACAACTTGTACAAAAGCCAGCCGCAGTTATTAGAGTCGAAGGGCATGTGAAAGGGAAACATTAGTTCGGAAGGGAGTAAGACAGGGTTGTAGCCTCTCTCCGATGTTATTCAATTTGTACATCGAGCAGGCGGTGAAGGACAGTAAGAAAAAAAATGGAATAGTGATTAAAGTTCTGGGTGAAGATACAAGATCATTGCGTTTTGCTGATGACTTTATAATTCTGTCAGAGACAGCAAAGTAACTGAAGAGCAGTTTAGTGGAATGGACAGTGTGTTGAAGAGACCGTATAAAATGAATATCAAGAAGATAAAAACAAAGATAATGGAATGCAGTCTTAAAAATTCAGGGGATGCTGAAGGAATTAGATTAGATAAAGAAGCAATAAAAGTGGTAGATGAGTTTTGTTACTTGGGCAGTAAAATGACAAATGACGGTCGCAGTACAGAGGATATAAAATTCAGAATGGCAATAGAAAGAAAAGCGTTTTTGAAAAAGAGAAATTTGCTTACATTGAATATTAATTTAAGTGTAAGGAAGTCTTTTCTGAAGGCATTTGTGTGGAGTGTTGCGTTGTACGGGAGTGATATATGGACGATAAACAGTGCGGACAGGAAGACAATAGAGGCTTTTGAAATGTGGTTTTACAGAAGAATGCTGAAGATTAGGTGGGTGGATCGTGTAACTAATGCAGAGGTACTGAACAGAATTGGTGAGAAAAGGAATTTCTGGTACAGCTTGACTACAAGAAGGGTTCGCTTGGTAGGGCCATTTCTTAGACATCGTAGATGGAGGGAAGTGTGTGGGGTAAAAATCGCAGAGGAGACCAAGAGACGCTTATAGTAAGCAGAATCAAATGGATTTAGGGTAGCGTTCTTATGAGGAGATGAAAAGGCTTGGTCAGGATAGAGTAGGGTGGAGAGCTGCATCAAACCAGTCTCCGGACTGAAGACCACAACAACAACAACAACACATACAGTCACGACACTCCCGCAGACATTTGTTACACACTACGACAGCAGCGCTCCAAGTGGCCGGCAAGCTACATTTCTGAATACGGTATTGGATGAGTGCGAATAATATCGTTTATATTGATTTTGACATACTTTGTACATTAGAGAACGTGTGTAGTGCAAAATAATTTAAAAATAGCTCCACATTACTGTTTCTTAAGTTTCCTAAGATCCCTGACAAGGTACGAAACAGTGCATCACAGGAGGGCTATCTTGTAACCTACAAGCTTCTAATCAATAATTTCACTTTATATTAAAATTTGTTTAGGAGGCACCAGAAGAAATACCCTTTGGCAGAAAGACGTCCCTTTTCTATTCGGGAACTTTAAGGTTTATTCACTTGAATTCCAGCAAAATCGGTGAGGGTGGTACGTAGGGAACGTATATAGGATACAGTAACGTATCAAATCAACACTACAGCTGTAGCTGTAGGAAAAACATCACAGACGTGGCAATAAAACGGCAGAAGCAATCAAACTGATTCCCAACGAAGAAGAGCCCAATTTCACAATTATTGTTACAGCTGAACCACATACGGCAAGAATCTTCAAAACATTGGTTTTTCAACATAAAGTAATTACACTAAAAAGAATATCAGCATATGAGACGAGTGAAGTGTAAAAATGTGCGCATCTATAGACTCCACACCGAATTGATGCGCGTCAAAAACTGCTTGTCATGGTATGAACAGACCATAATAGATATTTATGTTTCTCTTATGTTTACATTCTACTTACTTTCAGCGGAATAAACTCGAAAACTACCCATATTCGTAAGTATCTGTTCATGAAGAAGTTGTGCTTTATACCTCTGAATCAGTTAAATTCGGTTCTTTCCACATTAATTTCCGTATTAAGTACGTTTCTCGATATTTTACTAAGGTTTGTAACGCAAAAATTATGCTATTTCGCTAATTAGTTACAAAAATAATTATAAACAAACATCACTCCTTCGGAGGTTTGCCCAGCACTAGGAGCGCTAGTGCTGGTAAGAACTTTCACAGCAGTTAGTGTCGATGCTGTATATGTTTCACTGTGGTTAAACTTTAATCTTCCTTGTTTTTTCCTTAGTAAGTTCACCAGCAGCCTCGGACACTTTGAGGCTATCTCTGACATGAGATTCGTGTTTTTATCCATATTGAACGAGAGCTTGGGTCGCCTTCCCAAATGAAATTTCTGGCAAAGTTGTGCTGCAGTTTGTCACGACTGAGCTACGATGAAACCTCCTTGGGAAACAACAGCGCCGCCAGTAAGTTTGACCCTGCGTGGGGGAGTTGCTAATGAGTTGCCACACGGATGGGTGGCGATGGAACTTTCCCGAGTAATGAAGAGTCTGCAGGCACGTGGGCGAGACCTTGCAAGGCGGGAGCTTATAACAGTGCGTTAGCCGCGGGAGAGAGGGGAACAGGAACTGCCACTGAAGATGCATTGCAAATAAAGGAGAAACGTTTACGACCAAAAAAATAGAAAAAAAAGAACTTGTTCCATTTCAGTTGTATAGACCAGTGGTCGCGAACTGCCGGTAGGCCGCCAGTGCTTATTAGGTATATCGCGGGAGTTGGAGAGTCCAGAAGAGAAATTTGTCGAATAAAATTGACAACTGTTTCTCGTAGCAGCTGAAATGCGTACTTCTTTGACACAAAATCTCTAAATCAGTTTTTCCCGCATTACTTCAATAAGCCGCTACCCGCGCGCCACCCGTGGCTACACAATTTCATTCACCTGTGGGCAATGTGTAGTATTAGTTCTGTATGTGGCTGCAGAAGACGTTTAATTTCGTATCTCGTACTGCTCCAGAAGGTTAGAAGATTAACTTCTTCGGTGCCGTTGCGGTGAATTACCGAACTTCTGCGATTGGACGGGACGGGATATTTTGCGAGATCATCACTTCCAGGGATGAATTTAACGATCTAATTCCAGATTTTCAAAATATTTCTGTGGTAGGGTTTAACTTTCAACTATATCTTCTTCCACTGACAAACGTTTTAAGCGTAGACACTGACGCTCTTAAACGTCAAATAATGTCGTCAAAATTATTTGTATCTCGAAAGAGTTGCAGAATTCAGAAGCTGTTCGCTTTTAATTCGTCAAGAAAAATGTTCTGTAAGAGCTAGTGTTGCAATTAGAATGAAGGCCTTGTTTTCTTCTACCTACCTGACAAACCATTCTTCAAATGAATTTTATTAAAAATAAACACAGAACTGACGAACACTTGGTCTGCTGTATTCGAGCAACTGTTAGAATTTATACATCAAATATCAAGTACAAATAGTGAATATCTAAAAGTTTAATGGTTAAATACGGTTGTTCTACGAAAATTAAAAATTTAAAATCCAGCAATTACTCTACATTCAAAAGACATAGATCATTTTGATACGGTGGTATGAAATAGACTCTTTGAGGTTTCCTACCCCTGGTATAGACGGTTCAAATATACAATATTTGCATATTATGGAATGAAACCATACACTTAAATGTTGTTGTTATGGTCTTCTCACCACGTTACGGATTACGTGGCCTCACGCATCGGAGGTTCGAATCCTCCCTCCGGCATGGATGTGTGTGTTGTTGATTGGTTAGTTTAACTTAGTTTAAGTAGTTTGTTAGACTAGGGACTGATGACCAACGTAGTTTAGTCCCATAGGAATACAAACATTTGAACCTTTTATTATTATTGTTTTATTTATTTATTTTTATTTTATTTACTTATTTTGTGGTCGTTAGTCCGGCGACTGGTTTGATGCAGCTCTCCAACCTACTTTATCCAGAGCAAGCCTCTTCATCGCCTCATAAGAGCAGCAAACTACGTCTATTTGAATCTGCTTACTATATTCATCTCTTGGCCTCCCTCTGCTATTTTTACCCCACACACTTCCCTCCAACACTAAATTCACGAATCCTTTATGTCTACGAATGTGTCCTACCAATCTATCCCTTCTTTTAGTCAAGGTATGTCAGAAATTCGTTTTCTCCCCAATTCTGTTCAGTTACGCGATCCACCCACCCAATCTTCAGAATTCAAAAGCCTCTATCCTCTTCCTGTTTATCGTCCATGTTTCACTCCAATACAAGGCAACAATCCACACAAATGCCTTCAGAAGGGACTTCCTTAAGCTTGAATTAATATTTGATGTTAACAAATTTCTCTTTTTCAAAAACGCTTTTCTTCCCATTTCCATTCTGCAATTTATATCCTCTGTACTGCGACCATCGTGTGTTATTTTACTGCCCAAGTAACAGAACTTATCTACCACCTTTATTGTTTCGTTACCTAATGTAATTCCCTCAGCATCGCCTGATTTTCTTAGACTGCATTCCATTACCCTTGTTTTACTCTTGTTAATGTTCATCTTATATGCACCTTTCAACACACTGTCTATTCCGTTTAACTGCTCTTCCAGGCCCTTTATTACAGTGTCATCGGCAAATCGCAATGTTTTTATTTCTTCACTCTGAACTTTAATTCCTTACACTTACACTTAAGTGTAGCAAGTCGAATGAACCTTGGGACTCTCATTCACACAGAGAATTAAACAACGATTCGAGGAGAGAGTCAAAGTTATTCATGTTCGGATGTAAAGTTTTGGATACACTTAAAATAGCCCAAGAATCCCACAAGCTGAAAGACAGTAAAGTAACCGGTTAGTTGCACGTCAGATAAAACTACCAAAATAGGAAACAACCCAGATATTCAAGAACACATAAAATGAGCAAACCTTTAATCGCTCAAAGCTCAACAAAAAATATAAGAATATTCTTCGAGCAGAAGGCCGGCTCCTGCCGAACAGAAACTGAGCGCTCGGTCTCCTACGACGTCTGAAGATGCGGCGTCATTAGCAGAGGCGACGTGAGGCGCCGAAAAGGGGCCAGGAGAGGCGTGCGGGAGGCAGACAGACTGGAACTGCACACCAAGCCAAACAGCAAACATTGTCGCTCTGAGCAGTGGCGGAGGAAGCACAAGGCTGAGGAGGGGAACTTGGCCGCAAGGGCTTTGTGAGACTAATTTTAAAACACGCATAAATTTTATTACAGTCATCGTCACGTCATTTACAGCCTGAACGCACGAACTTTGGAATAATTGGACTATAATACTGAATAAGAGTGATCACTTCCAAAATTCTACAATATGGTCGAAAAATAACAGTTTTGTACAATGATGCCCACAGGATTATGATATCAAATTATGCAAATGACGAAATGGTGATTGTTGCTAGGAATAAAATGTTCAAATATTTGTAATCCGAGGGGACCAAACTGCTTAAGGACTCGGTCCTAGCCTCACAAAATATTTAACCTAATTCATTCCAAGGACAACACACACACATACACACACACACACACAGGAGTGACCGCGTACTCCGCGACTTTGCGCCCCAGATCACACGGCCATTCCCGTCCGGCGCACCTCATTTGATTTGACTGTCTTTTCGGTAAATGTAGTGTTCCGAAACTCTTTTTTATTTCGTGGTAAATTATTGAACTTTTCACTCTTTAATGTGGTTCAGTCATTGTAATATTTTTTGTAATCCGTAGAAACTTGAGAATGACTTCATAGTGCACCGAAACTAGAAGCGGATTGGTAATTAGATGGAAGTATTTAATTTGACAAGTGAAGACGATATACCTAGTGATGCCAGCAGCAGAAAAGATCTGTACTAGTTAAAGGACATCCATTTATTTCGGAGAGCTGCCAACGTCACGTTGCCCATAGATGCAAAATATTACTGCACACATTGTTACGGGTAACGTTTGCAACACTGCGACGCCGCCTCCCGCTCACTGCTCCTCGCCTCCCGGCAGCCGTGGTTCACGCCTCCTGCCGCTCCCAGCAGCCAGCGCATAAATCGTCAGCTTACCGTGGACAAACTACACTGTATCCGGCGTAGCTGTTTCATTATCAAACAATGCAATGGACAACAATCAAACGGCCAGTAAATATGACGCGCTAAGTTTGATATTCTCTCAAAAACTTAAAATCAAATTTCCTGAGTTTGCGTTGTACTGAATCAATTTCTTTTTCATGCATTGTGAAGTTGCTACACAAAACGAGATAGGATTTCAAGAAAGCTTTCACGATCAAGAAAATTACAAATCAAATGTTTGTATAGCTTATGGGACTTAACTACGGGGTCATCAGTCCCTAAACTTACAAACTACATATGAACTAGCGAACACTAAGGACGGCACAAATATCAATGTCCGAGGGGGGATTCGACCCCCCTCGGCCACCGCGGCCGGCAAGAAAATTTCACTTGAAACTTCTTGCCAGATTAAAACTGTATGCCAGAAACGGGATTCTAACCTGGGACCTTTCCCTTTTGTGGGCAAGCGCTCTACCACATTAGCTATCCCGGCACGCTTCACAGTCGCTCCACACAACTTTACTTCTGCCAGTACCTTGACTCCTACTTTCCAAACTTCATATAAGTTTACCTCTGAACCTTTCAAGTCTAGCACTCCTCATTCTGGAAACAACCCTTAGGCTGTGGCTAAGTCGTGTCTCCATCATTTACTTTCTCCCAGGAGTGCTAGTCTTGCATTCTGGAAGGTTTGCAGAACTTGTGTGAAGTTTGGAAGTAGGAGGCGAGGACTGGCAGAAGTAAAGTTGTGAGGATGGATTGTGAAGCGTCCCGCGATACCTCAGACGTTTGCCGAGCGCCCGGTTGGGGGGTAAACGCCCTCTGTAATAAAAAAGCTGAGCCGAATACTTCACGAACAACCAAGAACAAACTTAGCCAACGGCCGCAAAGCAAAGATCTACCTGAAGAACAAAAAAATAAAAAAATAAAAAGAAACGATAGAGCATTTGCCCGCGAAAGGCAAAGGGCCGGCCACGGTAGCCGAGGGGACTGAGGCGCTCCAGTCACAGTCTGCACGGCCACTACGGTCGGGGGTAAAAATTCCCCCTCGGGCATGGATATTTCTGCCGTTCTTAGTGTTCGCTAGTTCATATGTAGTTTGTAAGTTTAGGGACTGATGACCCCGTAGTTAAGTCCCATAAGCTATACAAACATTTGAACATTTTGAAAGGCAAAGGTCGCAGGTTCGTATCCCGGTACCAGAACACAATTTTACTCTGCCAGGAAGTTACGTACCAACACACACTCCGCTATAGAGTAGAAATTTCTTTCTGAAAATTACACTTCACTGTGTTTTAAGAAGAATGTCTACGAGCATGAAAAACCTTTGTACCTGGTGTGTAGAAAAATCCTGTTGAAATTTCTAATTTGCTCCAGTAACTGGAAAATCGAAACGTGTAGCTTCAAATAAAACTGTTTATAATAGGCGGCAGTACTCTTTCTCTCTCTTTTTGTGTCAAGGAAAAGAATCCAACAGATGAACCGTTTACGGAAAACACCTGAACGCGTACCCTGAATGCAGTTTTTTCACATAGTTAAATCCTTCACTTACGTATGAGTAAAACATATACAATAGCTCATTTATCTCCCAAGTAATGACGAAACAATAGACAACTTTTATTTATGTTTATCGTAAATTACAGAGAAAAAAGAGCAAGAAGCAAATAAATGGAAGCATAACGCAAAAAGTCGAATTACGTTATGTTAATTACAGGGATATTGCATTTTTAAACTAACAATTACATTCCTTCCTCACCCCACTACTCTCATTTTTCGTTGGACAGTCTGGGAGGTTTGGAGTGGGGGCGGCGAGAGGGCACGTGCCCCTGCGCCCCCTCCACCCTGAATCCGGTCGGACGGGGGAGGGAGGACCGGACCGAACCGAGCCTCTCGTCTTGGGGGCCTCCAACTACCTGGCAAGCAAGTGTGTGAGGCTTTTTTTTTTTTTTTTTTTTTTTTTTTTTTTTTTTTTTTTTTTTTTTTTTTTTTTTTTTGAGCTTTCTCTTCCTTCCAGGCATCTTGCGAGATGGCATTTGATATTCATTCCTTCCTGGCGACCAAAATATAGAGAATCAATGCATTTTCTGACCTTCCCTTGGTCGCCACTGGTGAATGGTGCACTGGTGGCGCCACCGACGGATTCCCGTTTCAAAAATAAACCTCAGATATAGGGCGTCTCTACCTGAAAAACAAACAAACTCTCTTGCTTCCAGGCGACCGGAGTGCTGAGAATCAATGCGTTGTCTGACCTTCCCTTGGTCGCTACTGTTCAGAGGTGCAGAGGCAATGCCTCCAAACGAATTCATTTCAAAAGTAAACCCCAGATATACGGCGATCTCTACTTGAAATGCACACAATCTCGCGAGCTGGCAACTGATATACATTGCTTCCAGGAGACCGGAATGCTGAGAATCAATGCGTTGTCTGACCTTGCCTTGGTCACTACTGGTCAGAGGTGCAGTGGCAATGCCTCCAAACGAATCCATTTCAAAAGTAAACCCCAGATATACGGCGGTCTCTACTTGAAATGCACACAATCTCGCGAGCTGGCAACTGATATACATTGCTTCCAGGAGACCGGAATGCTGAGAATCAATGCGTTGTCTGACCTTGCCTTGGTCACTACTGGTCAGAGGTGCAGTGGCAATGCCTCCAAACGAATCCATTTCAAAAGTAAACCTCAGATATACAGCGGTCTATACTTGAAAAGCACGCTATCTCGCGAGCTGGCATCTGATATTCATTGCTTCCAGGCGACCGGAATGTTGAGAATCAATGCGTTTTCTGACAATCCCTTGGTCCCAACTGGTGCGAGCTGTACTGGCCAAGCCACCAAACGAATCATGTTTCAAAAGTAAACCTCAGATGTCGGGCGGTCTCTACATGAAGGTAACGCAATCTCGCGATCTGGCACCTGATTTTCGTTGCTTCCTGGCGACCGGAATTTTGAGAATCAATGCGTTATCTGACATTCCCACGGTCGCCACTGGTGAGAGGTGCATAGGCGACACCACCAAGCGACGTCCGTTTTAAAGGTAAACCTCAGATATAGGGCAGTCTCTACTTGAAAACACGAAATCTCGCGAGATGGCATTTGATATACATTGCTCCCTGGCGACCAAAATATAGAGAATCAATGCATTTTCTGAACTTCCCTTACTCGCCACTAGTGAATGGTGCACTGGGGGTGCCACCAAACGATTCCCGTTTCAAAAATAAACCTCAAATATAGGGCGTCTCTACCTGAAAAACAAACGATCTCTCTTGCTTCCAGGCGACCGGAATGCTGAGAATCAATGCGTTGTCTGTCCTTCCCTTGGTCACTACTGGTGAGAGGTGCATTGGCAATGCCTCAAACGAATCCATTTCAGAAGTAAACCTCAGATATACGGCGGTCACTACTTGAAAAGCACACAACATCGCGAGCTGGCAACTGATATACATTGCTTCCAGGCGACCGGAATGCTGAGAATCAATGCGTTTTCTGACAATCCCTCGGTACCAACTGGTACAAGATGTACTGGCCAAGCCACCAAGCGACTCATATTTAAAAAGTAAACCTCATATATCGGGCAGTCTCGAAAAGGAAGTTACGCAATCTCACGATCTGGCACCTTATTTTCGTTGCTTCCTGGCGACCGGAATGTTGAGAATCAATGCGTTTTCTGACAATCCCTCGGTCCCAACTGGTGCAAGATGTACTGGCCAAGCCACCAAGCGAGTCATATTTAAAAAGTAAACCTCATATATCGGGCAGTCTCGAAATAGAAGTTACGCAATCTCACGATCTGGCAACTTACATTCGTTGCTTCCTGGCGACCGGAAATTCGAGAATCAATGCGTTTTCTGACAATCCCTCGGTCCCAACTGGTGCGAGATGTACTGGCCAAGCCACCAAGCGAGTCATATTTAAAAAGTAAACCTCATATATCGGGCAGTCTCGAAATGGAAGTTACGCAATCTCACGATCTGGCACCTTATTTTCGTTGCTTCCTGGCGACCGGAATGTAGAGGATCAATGCGTTTTCTGACAATCCCTCGGTCCCAACTGGTGCGAGATGTACTGGCCAAGCCACCAAGCGAGTCATATTTCAAAAGTAAACCTCATATATCGAGCAGTCTCGAAATGGAAGTTACGTAATCTCACGATCTGGCACCTTATTTTCGTTGCTTCCTGGCGACCGGAATGTTGAGAATCAATGCGTTTTCTGACAATCCCTCGGTCCCAACTGGTGCGAGATGTACTGGCCAAGCCACCAAACGAATCATGTTTCAAAAGTAAACCTCAGATATCGGGCGGTCTCTACATGAAAGTTACGCAATCTCGCGATCTGGCACCTGATTTTCGTTGCTTCCTGGCGACCGGAATTTTGAGAATCAATGCGTTATCTGAAATTCCCACGGTCGCCAAGCGACGTCCGTTTTAAAGGTAAACCTCAGATATACGGCAGTCTCTACTTGAAAACACGAAATCTCGCGAGATGGCATTTGATATACATTGATCCCTGGCGACCAAATATAGAGAATCAATGCATTTTCTGAACTTCCCTTACTCGCCACTGGTGAATGGTGCACTGGGGGTGCCACCAAACGATTCCCGTTTCAAAAATAAACCTCAAATATACGGCGTCTCTACCTGAAAAACAAACGATCTCTCTTGCTTCCAGGCGACCGGAATGCAGAGAATCAATGCGTTGTCTGACCTTCTCTTGGTCGCTACTGGTTAGGGGTGCAGAGGCAATGCCTCCAAACGAATCCATATGAAAAGTAAACCTCAGATATACGGCGGTCTCTACTTGATAAGCACACAATATCGCGAGCTGGCATCTGATATACTTTGCTTCCAGGCGACCGGAATGCTGAGAATCAATGCGATGTCTGACCTTCCAATGGTCACTACTGGTGAGAGGTGCGGTGGCAATGCCTCCAAACGAATCCATTTCAAAAGTAAACCTCAGATATACGGCGGTCTCTACTTGAAAAGCACACAACCTCGCGAGCTGGCATCTGATATTCATTGCTTCCAGGCGACCGGAATGTTGAGAATCAATGCGATTTCTGACAATCCCTCGGTCGCTACTGGTGGGATGTGTTCTGGGCAAGCCACCAAACGATTCATGTTTCAAAAGTAAACCTCAGATATCGGGCGGTCTCTACATGAAAGTTACGCAATCTCGCGAACTGGCACCTGATTTTCGTTGCTTCCTGGCGACCGGAATTTTGAGAATCAATGCGTTATCTGACATTCCCACGGTCGCCACTGGTAAGAGGTGCATAGGCGACACCACCAAGCGACGTCCGTCTTAAAGGTAAACCTCAGATATAGGGCAGTTTCTACTTGAGAAACACATCTCGCGAGATGGCATTTGATATTCTTTGCTTCCTGGCGACCAAAATATAGAGAATCAATGCATTTTCCGATCTTCCCTTGGTCGCCACTGGTGAATTGTGCAATGCGGGTGCCACCAAACGATTCCCGTTTCAAAAATAAACCTCAGATATAGGGCGTCTCTACCTGAAAAACAAACAATCTCTCTTGCTTCCAGGCGACCGGAATGCTGAGAATCAATGCGTTATATGACAATCCCACGTCCGCCACTGGTGAGAGGTGCATAGGCGATACCACCAAGCGACGTCCGTTTTAAAGGTAAAACTCAGATATAGGCAGTCTCTACTTGAAAAACATGACATCTCACGAGATGGCATTTGATATTCATTGCTTCCTGCCGACCAAAATATAGAGAATCAATGCATTTTCTGAACTTCCCTTGGTCGCCACTGGTGAAGGGAGCACTGGGGGTGCCACCAAACGATTCCCGTTTCAAAAATAAACCTCAGATATAGGGCGTCTCTACCTGAAAAACAAACAATCTCTCTTGCTTCCAGGCGACCGGAATGCTGAGAATCAATGCGTTATATGACAATCCCACGTCCGCCACTGGTGAGAGGTGCATAGGCGATACCACCAAGCGACGTCCGTTTTAAAGGTAAAACTCAGATATAGGCAGTCTCTACTTGAAAAACATGACATCTCGCGAGATGGCATTTGATATTCATTGCTTCCTGGCGACCAAAATATAGAGAATCAATGCATTTTCTGAACTTCCCTTGGTCGCCACTGGTGAAGGGAGCACTGGGGGTGCCACCAAACGATTCCCGTTTCAAAAATAAACCTCAGATATAGGGCGTCTCTACCTGAAAAACAAACAATCTCTCTTGCTTCCAGGCGACCGGAATGCTGAGAATCAATGCGTTATATGACAATCCCACGTCCGCCACTGGTGAGAGGTGCATAGGCGATACCACCAAGCGACGTCCGTTTTAAAGGTAAAACTCAGATATAGGCAGTCCCTACTTGATAAACATGACATCTCGCGAGATGGCATTTGATAGTCATTGCTTCCTGGCGACCAAAATATAGAGATTCAATGCATTTTCTGAACTTCCCTTGGTCGCCACTGGTGAAGGGAGCACTGGGGGTGCCACCAAACGATTCCCGTTTCAAAAATAATCCTCAGATATAGGGCGTTTCTACCTGAAAAACAAACAATATCTCTTGCTTCCAGGCGACCGGAATGCTGAGAATCAATGCGTTGTCTGACTTTACCTTGGTCGCTACTGGTGAGAGGTGCAGAGGCAATGCCTCCAAACGAATTCATTTCAAAAGTAAACCCCAGATATACGGCGGTCTCTACTTGAAATGCACACAATCTCGCGAGCTGGCAACTGATATACATTGCTTCCAGGAGACCGGAATGTTGAGAATCAATGCGTTTTCTGACAATCCCTTGGTCCCAACTGGTGCGAGCTGTACTGGCCAAGCCACCAAACGAATCATGTTTCAAAAGTAAACCTCAGATATCGGGCGGTCTCTACATGAAAGTTACGCAATCTCGCGATCTGGCACCTGATTTTCGTTGCTTCCTGGCGACCGGAATTTTGAGAATCAATGCGTTATCTGAAATTCCCACGGTCGCCAAACGACGTCCGTTTTAAAGGTAAACCTCAGATATACGGCAGTCTCTACTTGAAAAACACGAAATCTCGCGAGATGGCATTTGATATACATTGCTCCCTGGCGACCAAAATATAGAGAATCAATGCATTTTCTGAACTTCCCTTACTCGCCACTAGTGAATGGTGCACTGGGGGTGCCACCAAACGATTCCCGTTTCAAAAATAAACCTCAAATATACGGCGTCTCTACCTGAAAAACAAACGATCTCTCTTGCTTCCAGGCGACCGGAATGCAGAGAATCAATGCGTTGTCTGACCTTCTCTTGGTCGCTACTGGTTAGGGGTACAGAGGCAATGCCTCCAAACGAATCCATATGAAAAGTAAACCTCAGATATACGGCGGTCTCTACTTGATAAGCACACAATATCGCGAGCTGGCATCTGATATACTTTGCTTCCAGGCGACCGGAATGCTGAGAATCAATGCGATGTCTGACCTTCCAATGGTCACTACTGGTGAGAGGTGCGGTGGCAATGCCTCCAAACGAATCCATTTCAAAAGTAAACCTCAGATATACGGCGGTCTCTACTTGAAAAGCACACAACCTCGCGAGCTGGCATCTGATATTCATTGCTTCCAGGCGACCGGAATGTTGAGAATCAATGCGATTTCTGACAATCCCTCGGTCGCTACTGGTGGGATGTGTTCTGGGCAAGCCACCAAACGATTCATGTTTCAAAAGTAAACCTCAGATATCGGGCGGTCTCTACATGAAAGTTACGCAATCTCGCGAACTGGCACCTGATTTTCGTTGCTTCATGGCGACCGGAATTTTGAGAATCAATGCGTTATCTGACATTCCCACGGTCGCCACTGGTAAGAGGTGCATAGGCGACACCATCAAGCGACGTCCGTTTTAAAGGTAAATCTCAGATATAGGGCAGTCTCTACTTGAAAAACACATCTCGCGAGATGGCATTTGATATCCTTTGCTTCCTGGCGACCAAAATATAGAGAATCAATGCATTTTCCGATCTTCCCTTGGTCGCCACTGGTGAATTGTGCAATGCGGGTGCCACCAAACGATTCCCGTTTCAAAAATAAACCTCAGATATAGGGCGTCTCTACCTGAAAAACAAACAATCTCTCTTGCTTCCAAGCGACTGGAATGCTGAGAATCAATGCGTTATATGACAATCCCACGTCCGCCACTGGTGAGAGGTGCATGGGCGATACCACCAAGCGACGTCCGTTTTAAAGGTAAAACTCAGATATAGGCAGTCTCTACTTGAAAAACATGACATCTCGCGAGATGGCATTTGATATTCATTGCTTCCTGGCGACCAAAATATAGAGAATCAATGCATTTTCTGAACTTCCCTTGGTCGCCACTGGTGAAGGGAGCACTGGGGGTGCCACCAAACGATTCCCGTTTCAAAAATAAACCTCAGATATAGGGCGTCTCTACCTGAAAAACAAACAATCTCTCTTGCTTCCAGGCGACCGGAATGCTGAGAATCAATGCGTTATATGACAATCCCTCGTCCGCCACTGGTGAGAGGTGCATAGGCGATACCACCAAGCGACGTCCGTTTTCAAGGTAAAACTCAGATATAGGCAGTCCCTACTTGATAAACATGACATCTCGCGAGATGGCATTTGATAGTCATTGCTTCCTGGCGACCAAAATATAGAGATTCAATGCATTTTCTGAACTTCCCTTGGTCGCCACTGGTGAAGGGAGCACTGGGGGTGCCACCAAACGATTCCCGTTTCAAAAATAAACCTCAGATATAGGGCGTTTCTACCTGAAAAACAAACAATATCTCTTGCTTCCAGGCGACCGGAATGCTGAGAATCAATGCGTTGTCTGACTTTACCTTGGTCGCTACTGGTGAGAGGTGCAGAGGCAATGCCTCCAAACGAATTCATTTCAAAAGTAAACCCCAGATATACGGCGGTCTCTACTTGAAATGCACACAATCTCGCGAGCTGGCAACTGATATACATTGCTTCCAGGAGACCGGAATGCTGAGAATCAATGCGTTGTCTGACCTTGCCTTGGTCACTACTGGTCAGAGGTGCAGTGGCAATGCCTCCAAACGAATCCATTTCAAAAGTAAACCTCAGATATACAGCGGTCTATACTTGAAAAGCACGCTATCTCGCGAGCTGGCATCTGATATTCATTGCTTCCAGGCGACCGGAATGTTGAGAATCAATGCGTTTTCTGACAATCCCTTGGTCCCAACTGGTGCGAGCTGTACTGGCCAAGCCACCAAACGAATCATGTTTCAAAAGTAAACCTCAGATGTCGGGCGGTCTCTACATGAAAGTTACGCAATCTCGCGAACTGGCACCTGATTTTCGTTGCTTCCTGGCGACCGGAATTTTGAGAATCAATGCGTTATCTGACATTCCCACGGTCGCCACTGGTGAGAGGTGCATAGGCGACACCACCAAGCGACGTCCGTTTTAAAGGTAAACCTCAGATATAGGGCAGTCTCTACTTGAAAACACGAAATCTCGCGAGATGGCATTTGATATACATTGCTCCCTGGCGACCAAAATATAGAGAATCAATGCATTTTCTGATCTTCCCTTATTCGCCAGTGGTTAAGGGTGCACTGGGGGTGCCAGCAAACGATTCCTGTTTCAAAAATAAACCTCAGATAAAGGGCGTCTCTACCTGAAAAATAAACGAATTCACGAACTGACATCTGATATACATTGCTTCCAGCCGACAGGAATGCAGAGAATCAATGCGTTGTCTGACCTTCCGTTGGTCGCTGCTGGTGAGAGGTGCACTGGCGATGCCTCCAAACGAATCCATTTCAAAAGTAAACCTCAGATATGCGGCGGTGTCTACTTGAAAAGCACGCAATCTCGCGAGATGGCATCTGATATTCATTGCTTCCTGGCGACCAAATTATAGAGAATCAATGAATTTTCTGATCTTCCCTTAGTCGCCACTGGTGAATGGTGCACTGGGGGTGCCACCAAAGGATTCCCGTTTCAAAAATAAGCCTCAGACATTGGGCGTCTCTACCTGAAAAACAAACGATCTCGCGAGCTGACACCTGATATACATTGCTTCCAGGCGACTGGAATGCTGAGAACCAATGCGTTGTCTGACCTTCCGTTGGTCGCTGCTGGTGAGAGGTGCACTGGCGATGCCTCCAAACGAATCCATTTCAAAAGTAAACCTCAGATATGCGGCGGTGTCTACTTGAAAAGCACGCAATCTCGCGAGATGGCATCTGATATTCATTGCTTCCTGGCGACCAAATTATAGAGAATCAATGAATTTTCTGATCTTCCCTTAGTCGCCACTGGTGAATGGTGCACTGGGGGTGCCACCAAAGGATTCCCGTTTCAAAAATAAGCCTCAGACATTGGGCGTCTCTACCTGAAAAACAAACGATCTCGCGAGCTGACACCTGATATACATTGCTTCCAGGCGACTGGAATGCTGAGAACCAATGCGTTGTCTGACCTTCCGTTGGTCGCTGCTGGTGAGAGGTGCACTGGCGATGCCTCCAAACGAATCCATTTCAAAAGTAAACCTCAGATATGCGGCGGTGTCTACTTGAAAAGCACGCAATCTCGCGAGATGGCATCTGATATTCATTGCTTCCTGGCGACCAAATTATAGAGAATCAATGAATTTTCTGATCTTCCCTTAGTCGCCACTGGTGAATGGTGCACTGGGGGTGCCACCAAAGGATTCCCGTTTCAAAAATAAGCCTCAGACATTGGGCGTCTCTACCTGAAAAACAAACGATCTCGCGAGCTGACACCTGATATACATTGCTTCCAGGCGACTGGAATGCTGAGAACCAATGCGTTGTCTGACCTTCCGTTGGTCGCTGCTGGTGAGAGGTGCACTGGCGATGCCTCCAAACGAATCCATTTCAAAAGTAAACCTCAGATATGCGGCGGTGTCTACTTGAAAAGCACGCAATCTCGCGAGATGGCATCTGATATTCATTGCTTCCTGGCGACCAAATTATAGAGAATCAATGAATTTTCTGATCTTCCCTTAGTCGCCACTGGTGAATGGTGCACTGGGGGTGCCACCAAAGGATTCCCGTTTCAAAAATAAGCCTCAGACATTGGGCGTCTCTACCTGAAAAACAAACGATCTCGCGAGCTGACACCTGATATACATTGCTTCCAGGCGACTGGAATGCTGAGAACCAATGCGTTGTCTGACCTTCCGTTGGTCGCTGCTGGTGAGAGGTGCACTGGCGATGCCTCCAAACGAATCCATTTCAAAAGTAAACCTCAGATATGCGGCGGTGTCTACTTGAAAAGCACGCAATCTCGCGAGATGGCATCTGATATTCATTGCTTCCTGGCGACCAAATTATAGAGAATCAATGAATTTTCTGATCTTCCCTTAGTCGCCACTGGTGAATGGTGCACTGGGGGTGCCACCAAAGGATTCCCGTTTCAAAAATAAGCCTCAGACATTGGGCGTCTCTACCTGAAAAACAAACGATCTCGCGAGCTGACACCTGATATACATTGCTTCCAGGCGACTGGAATGCTGAGAACCAATGCGTTGTCTGACCTTCCGTTGGTCGCTGCTGGTGAGAGGTGCACTGGCGATGCCTCCAAACGAATCCATTTCAAAAGTAAACCTCAGATATGCGGCGGTGTCTACTTGAAAAGCACGCAATCTCGCGAGATGGCATCTGATATTCATTGCTTCCTGGCGACCAAATTATAGAGAATCAATGAATTTTCTGATCTTCCCTTAGTCGCCACTGGTGAATGGTGCACTGGGGGTGCCACCAAAGGATTCCCGTTTCAAAAATAAGCCTCAGACATTGGGCGTCTCTACCTGAAAAACAAACGATCTCGCGAGCTGACACCTGATATACATTGCTTCCAGGCGATTGGAATGCTGAGAACCAATGCGTTGTCTGACCTTCCGTTGGTCGCTGCTGGTGAGAGGTGCACTGGCGATGCCTCCAAACGAATCCATTTCAAAAGTAAACCTCAGATATGCGGCGGTGTCTACTTGAAAAGCACGCAATCTCGCGAGATGGCATCTGATATTCATTGCTTCCTGGCGACCAAATTATAGAGAATCAATGAATTTTCTGATCTTCCCTTAGTCGCCACTGGTGAATGGTGCACTGGGGGTGCCACCAAAGGATTCCCGTTTCAAAAATAAGCCTCAGACATTGGGCGTCTCTACCTGAAAAACAAACGATCTCGCGAGCTGACACCTGATATACATTGCTTCCAGGCGACTGGAATGCTGAGAACCAATGCGTTGTCTGACCTTCCGTTGGTCGCTGCTGGTGAGAGGTGCACTGGCGATGCCTCCAAACGAATCCATTTCAAAAGTAAACCTCAGATATGCGGCGGTGTCTACTTGAAAAGCACGCAATCTCGCGAGATGGCATCTGATATTCATTGCTTCCTGGCGACCAAATTATAGAGAATCAATGAATTTTCTGATCTTCCCTTAGTCGCCACTGGTGAATGGTGCACTGGGGGTGCCACCAAAGGATTCCCGTTTCAAAAATAAGCCTCAGACATTGGGCGTCTCTACCTGAAAAACAAACGATCTCGCGAGCTGACACCTGATATACATTGCTTCCAGGCGACTGGAATGCTGAGAACCAATGCGTTGTCTGACCTTCCGTTGGTCGCTGCTGGTGAGAGGTGCACTGGCGATGCCTCCAAACGAATCCATTTCAAAAGTAAACCGCAGATATACGGCGGTCTCTACTTGAAAAGCACGCAATCTCGCGAGATGGCATCTGATATTCATTGCTTCCTGGCGACCAAATTATAGAGAATCAATGCATTTTCTGATCTTCCCTTGGTCGCCTCTGGTGAATGGTTCACTGGGGGTGCCACCAAAGGATTCCCGTTTCAAAAATAAGCCTCAGACATTGGGCGTGTCTACCTGAAAAACAAACGATCTCGCGAGCTGACACCTGATATACATTGCTTCCAGGCGATCGGAATGCTGAGAATCAATGCGTTGTCTGACCTTCCGTTGGTCGCTGCTGGTGAGAGGTGCACTGGCGATGCCTCCAAACGAATCCATTTCAAAAGTAAACCTCAGATATACGGCGGTGTCTACTTGAAAAGCACGCAATCTCGCGAGCTGGCATCTGATATTCATTGCTTCCTGGCGACCAAATTATAGAGAATCAACGCATTTTCTGATCTTCCCTTAGTCACCACTGGTGAATGGTGCACTGGGGGTGCCACCAAACGATTTCCGTTTCAAAAATAAGCCTCAGACATTAGGCGTCACTACCTGAAAAACAAACGATCTCGCGAGCTGACACCTGATATACATTGCTTCCAGGCGACCGGAATGCTGAGAATCAGTGCGTTGTCTGACCTTCCGTTGGTCGCTGCTGGTGAGAGGTGCACTGGCGATGCCTCCAAACGAATCCATTTCAAAAGTAAACCTCAGATATACGGCGGTCTCTACTTGAAAAGCACGCAATCTCGCGAGATGGCATCTGATATTCATTGCTTCCTGGCGACCAAATTATAGAGAATCAATGCATTGTCTGACCTTCCCTTGATCGCTGCTGGTGAGAGGTGCAGTGGCAATGCCTCCAAACGAATCCATTTCAAAAGTAAACCTCAGAAATACTGCGGTCTCTACTTGAAAAGTACGCAATCTCGCGAGCTGTCATCTAATATTCATTGCTTCCTGGCGACCGGAATTTTGAAAATCAATGCGTTAACTGAACTTCCGTTGAACGTCACTGGTTAGAGGAGCACTGGGGATACTACCAAACGACACTCGTTTCAAAAGTGTACAACAGATATAGTGCGATCTCTACACGAAAAACATACAATCTAGCGAGATGGCAACTGATTTTCGTTGCTTCCTGGCGACCGGAATGTTGAGAATCACTGTGTTATCTGACAATCCCACGGTCGCTACTGGTGAGAGGTGCACAGCTGATGCCACCAAACGACGTCCGTTTCAAAGGTAAACTTCAGATATAGGGCGGTGTCTACTTGTAAAACATGCCACCTCGCGAAATGTCACCTGATATTCATTGTTTCCTGGCGACAAAAATATTGTGAATCAATGCGTTATCTGACCTACCATTGGTCGCCAGTGGTGATTTGTGCGCAGGGGATACCACCCAACGACTACTGTTTCAAAAGTAAATTTCAGATATAGGGCGGTCTCTACCTGAAAAACACGCATTCTCGCTAGCTGGCAGGTGATATACATTGTATCCAGGCGACCGGAATGTTGAGAATGATTGCTTTATCTGTCCTTCCCTTGGTCGGCACTGGTGAATGGCGCACTGATGGTGCGATCAAACGACTCCCGTTTGAACAATAAACCTCATTTATAGCGTGGTCTGTACCTGAAAAACAAGCTATGTCGCGATCTGGAGAATTTCTTTAGGAGAACTGTTTCTTTCCCTACAGTATTTTCTACGTGTTCTTTTAAATTGTTGGTAATTGTTACTCCAGGTATTTAGTTGATGTGACTGCCTGTAGATTTGACTGATTTATCGTATAAATGAAGTTTAGCGGATTTCTTTTAGTGGTCATCTGGATGATTTCACAATTCCCATTATTAAGGGTCAATTGCCATATTTTGCAAATGTTCAAATGTTTGTAGAGCTTATGCGACTTAACTACGGGCTCATCAGTCCCTACACTAACTAATTACTTATGAACTAGCTTACACTAAAGACGGCACAAACATTTTTTTTTTTTTTTTTTTTTTTTTTTTTTTTTTTTTTTTTTTTTTTTTTTTTTTTGGCAATGAAAGAGAAAAGGTTGCGTCATACACAGTTCCAGAAATGGGAGATTTTCTGTATGAAAAATTATTTATGATAGACTCGGTAACAGGATTTTGTATTGTCTCTGTTCAATGAACGCGAATATGTTCGTATGCCAAAATTTGTGCTGAGGTAGACAGAAAAGAAGTGAGTCGGGCGGTTCACCACTTTTCTGTCATAGTCTTATAAACAGGAACATATCTCTGCAACGGAGTGTGTGCTAGTATGAAACTTGTTAATAGATTAAAACTTTGGCCCAAACTGGTTTCGAACATGTGACTTTTGCTTTCCTATCGGGAGTGCTACTCTTGAAATGTTTGTAGCACACCATCTGCGGAAGTGAGGTGCTGATGCAAGTAAAGGTGCGAGGACGGGCTGCGGGGCATGTGGCGTTAGATCAGTCGGCCGGCTAGAACATGTCCTGCGTAATAGAAGACAATGAGGCTGTCAACGTAGAATAAGCACCACCCCGCCGTCGAGGGAAATATCTAAGCGATGAAAAAAAATTTATAGCATTATCCAGTGAAAGGCAGAGGTGGCGGCTTCGAATCCCGTTGTGGTACACAGTTTTAATCCGCCATAAAGTTTCAAGAACATATTTGCCTCATTTGTAGTTTGACAGGGGCATTTTTCAGCTTGTGGAGAGACCGCTCCTCAAGACTAGAAAGTAAAAGATAGTGCACTGACGGCGCTTGCTTGCTATATTCTGATCGAGAATTCTCTGTGGCGTGCTGTAATTTCTACATCTCTCAATTAAGACTTTGCAGACTAACAGGTAAGGTATGTTTTATGCTTTGTCATACACGAGTAACTTAAACAATGTGCATTTCATGAAGACTGTGTATTTGTAGCCCATTCTTTTTTCAAACTATCGCAATAACGGAAAGTTTCTGACAGCGTCGTTCGGGGCAGCTGACGACCTCGCCATCCTGCCCCAGGCGGTTTGCTGTGTCTGCTTGAGTTTCCGAGTCCCTTTTATCGTGTTTCGTGTAACTGTCTTGAATTCCATGACTGACATCTATCTGTTGAAAGTGCGCTACTTTACTAATTGATGGCACATCATGAATCTGATACGCTGAGAACTTGTAAGGGGAGTAGGACCGAAATGCTTTGACTCCTGCAATGATAGATGTCAAAGAAGGAAAAAAAGACTTGCTTAGTTGCAGCAAATGTTTACAATATCCACTATGTCGCCATCTGAAGAACTAGATATTTGTTTCTTACGCACATATAGTCTTCTAACATGGTGTGTGTGCGTGCATCACAGACCATGCTCTTTCTACAGATAGCCCTACTGAACATGAAAATGCGAATGAAGAACCTAATGTCAAACCCTCAGAAAAGCTGAATGAAGAAGAACGACTTTCAAGAAGTGCTTGTCCGAATAAACAGAATTATGCAGAAGAATTTTTGATTTTAAACCTTTCCAAAAATAAAAATCAAATATGAGGAAACGTAGAACTCACAATCTGCAAATGTTTCGACAAGCACGCCTGTGAAAGATTGTTTAGAAAATTTGAACATAAAAATTTAAAGCCAAATCGCTGGCCAAATGCATTCATTTACTTCGATGGATTCCATTACCGATACTGATGAATTCGTCAGTTACATAACAGAATTTCTGAATTCATTGGACATGCTAGGAATGCCACCACACGATTTGCAACTCAAGGTCGGGTCTGTGATAATCATGTTACACAATCTAAGCCAATCGAAACTATGCAATGTAACAAGACTCTCAGTGAAGAAGCAAAATGTGACTGAAGCACCACAATCACAGGAAATTTCAAACGACAGGTTGTTCTAATTCCAAGAATACGACTGATTCCAACCGACTTGCCGTTTCAGTTTAAGCGTGTCCATTTTCCCCGTTCATCTTGCATTCTCAATGACGATTCATAAAGCGCAATGCCAGTCATTGGAAGTTTATGGAATAAATCTTGAATCGTCGTGTTTTTCACACGGACAGTTTTACGTGGCGTGTTGAAAAATTGGTAAACCATCTGCACCGTTCGTTTTGTCTCCAGACGGAAAGATAAAAAAAAAGTCGTTCATCAACAATCGCTACAATGAACGCAACACCACGACTTTCGAGACGCTGTATTTCCATTCCAATTATCGTGTTTCAATTAATTATTTTGTTTCATATCGAATCTCTATCATTAAAGTACGATCATGCTATAATTACTTTATTTTAAATTCAAAAGATATAAACATATTATAAACAGCATTTCTATACCGCTTGCTGCAAGAAAAACGTGCTAAGCTGTGCTCTAAAAATATGCCGTTTTGTTTTCCTTTTCCCAGACGTTTTTAAGATAAAACAAGAAAGTTGTTTTATGCCTAAATGTATAGCTACCTGTTCGTACAATAAAATCTTTAGATGTACAGCCATTACAGCGAAATCACAGATAGAGCAGGTCGAAAGTTTTATCTAATAACCCGTTTCCAATTGATTTACCCATCCATTTTTACTTCTATTACCAATCAGGGTCCCAATAACAATAAATAAGTTCAAAGAAAGGGGGAGGAGGAGATAGAGAATGGGAGAACGAAAAAAAAAAAAAAAAACGGAGGATTAGAGTGTGGAGATGGATATTGTGTAGGGTAAGAGAGAGTAGTGTGAAGATGATGGAGAAAGATAGGGGGAGGAGGAGATGGACAAAGGAAAGGGGGAAATAGAGGTGGGAGGAAGGGATAGACTTAGAGAGAAGAAGAGAAGAGATTAGGGTCTATATCTCATACACATTAGCTACTGCGAAGCGTTGCCGGGTCTGCTAGCATGAAAATAAAATTATACATAATAATGAAAATAACAATAAAAGACTAGTCTAATAACATTATCAACAAAAAACACTTTGCTCAAAAAATGAATTTACTAAACACGTCTACTCGTCAACTCGGCCTATATCACAGCCACGGGCCGCCTCGTGCCTTCCAGCACGGCCGTCCGCCACCGCCGCTGAGCAGCGACGCGGCGTGAGGTGGGAAACCAGTTCTGCATAAAGGAGGGAAAGGCGGAGAGAGCACATGGAGGAGCTCCACAGTGGAAATGAATTTAGAGACAATAGATGAAATAGAAAATGCTATACCGAGAGAAGAATTTGACAGAGCACTTGAACACCTAAGTCGAAACGAGGGCCCTGCAGTGGACAACATTCCCTCAGAACTACTGAAGTGTCTGGAGGGGGGGGGGGGGGGGCAAAAAATTACAAAACTATTTCACATGGTGCGAAAGATGCACGAGACAGGAGAAATACAGTCAGACTTTAAGAAAAATGCAATAACCCCCTTACCAAAGAGAGCAGGCACAGACAGATTAGTATATTACAGAGCCATCAGTTTAATAAGTTATGGTTGCCTACTATCCAGTCACTCGTTGATCATTCCGGGGCATTAATTGAAGAAAGCAAACGAAAAGCTTAATTTCTAAATTTAACGTTAAGAAATCTTTCACACAGGATGACCGAACAAACGTACTATCATTGGATCAACGCACTAACTCACAAATGGAGGACATAGTAATAGCTATTTCCGGTGTAGAGAATCAGCTGAGAGAGCTAAATACAAAAAAGTCTCCTGGTCCGGATGGAATACGAGTTCGGTTTTACAAAGAGTATTCTGCGGCATTGGCCCTTTACTTAGCTTCAATTCTTGCGAATCTTTCATTCAGCGCCAAGTTCCAAGTGATTGGAAAACAGCGCAGTTAGCTCTAAATGTAGAAACATGTATGGTGATGCACATGAGTAGGAAAAACAACCCCATAATGTTCGAATACAGCACTAGTACTGAGTTTCATAATGTAGTAGTGTCGTTCAAATATCTAGGCATAATATTTCAGAGCTATAAGAAATGATACGAACATGTAAGGACAGTTGTAAGGCAGACAGCCAACTTTGTTTTATTGGGAAAATTTTTGGAAGATGTACGTCATCTGTAATGGAGACCGTGTACGACCTCGTCTTGAGTGCTGCTTAAGTGTTTGGGATCCGCAGCAGGAAGTCAAGGAAGCAGTTCAGAGGCGAGCAGCTAGGTTCGTTAGTGGTAGGTGTTGCATCATCCTCGTTGCCGTTTATTGTATCATCCTCGTTGCCATTTGTTGAGTTCTCAGCCCAGGCCAGCCTGTCTTTCAGGAAAGGTACGGTGCAGGATTCTTGACAGCTAGAACAACTATTCATATTAGCGAGACAAGTTTGATTGACTGAAGAATACAAGACTCAAAGTCTATCTGTTCTTCTATCTTCTCTATGCGTCGTCTTCAATACGATGCTAGCTGCACTGAGACGTTGTTACTGCCTCGTTTGTAGCCAAGTTCTCGCGAGTCGTCCAGATGCATATCGGCCTAGATATAGCAGCTTGTAAAGGGCGTGCATCTCCGTTACTCCCTCGGGGATGTGCGGCGTCGGCGTGCGATTGGCTGCCGGACGTCATCCGCCGCCTTCTCCACGATCGTTCCTTTGCGTCTGGCGTGTGGTGCTGACTTCACGCTACATCAGCCCTCCCCCACCCCCACCCCCCAAAGCCTGAGCTCGTGAGGGAATGTCCTCTGGGGAAACTCGGAAGGACCCACGTCCACGACCTGGCGCCTAGATGATGACGTAGACTGTGACGGCGGTGGCGACGTCAGCGTCGAATGCTGCGTGGCGTCTCGGTCCAGTCTCATAGGGATGTCCAGGGGGCGGAGGCGGCGAGGGAGGTCTGCTGCTGGGGCGGCTGCCGAGGTCGCTCCGTGTTGCGCGAATCTGCCGAGAGAAACGCAGAAGGATCACAGGGTACACAACGATGGTGAATTTGATGCGGTGCCTGCGTATGACGCCGTTGGGACCCAACGTTTCAAACACGTGAGCACCGCAACATTTGATGATCTCGCCCCGCTCCCACCGTCTGCGACCGCCAAAAGGCTGAAAAAGACTGGGTTACGGGGAGCGAAGCGATACCTGCGTGTCGTCGGCTGCTGCTCCGGACGGCGAGGTGGGTGGAGCAAGTGGAGCAGGGTGCGGTGGCGTCGGCCGTGCGGCAGCTCGGCGAGGCGAGGAACATTGGAGAGCTGTCTCCTGTGAGTGCGCTGTACAGAGTTTGGACATCTGTGGCTTAAATCTCCGAAGGAAGTGTTCCGCAGCTCCGTTTGACTGCGGGCGAAACGGTGCTCTGGTGAGATGCTTAACGCCATTGTGTTCACAAAAGGAGCAAAATTTGTCCGATGTCAGAGACTATTAGTTCAGGGAGAGCTTCCAAACAAGAAATTGAAGACAACGCCCTATTCGTGCTACTAGAAGTCGTAGAAGACATTGGCACTGCAAATGGGTAACCACTGAAAGCATCAACCACAATAAGCCACTTACTGTTCCAGAAGAGACCAGCATAGTCAATATGCACTCGTTGCCATGGTGAATCTCCTTTCAGCTACGCAAAAAATGTCTGTGTTGGAGCGGACTAGTTGGTAGCGCACACTGTACACTGTGACGTCATCTGTTTGATTTGTGCCTCCATACTCTGCCAAGTACAGTGTCGTCATGTCAGTTGCTTAGTGCGAACCTTTCCCCAATGTCCTTGGTGAAGTAAGTTCAATACTTCGTTCTGAAAACGTCGTGGGATCAATACACATGATTGACCACAGCCAGTTGAAACTAGAATCACACCTCTATGCACTGAAAGTTCATTTCTTCTACCAAAATAGCGACGCACGAGAGAATTTTCAATGTCACTTTGTGAACGAAGCCTTTCTGTGCGAATGTAGCGCAGCAAAATTTGTAAATCAGGATCTGTTTCTGTGGCCCGGGCAATTTTCTGATAGTCCAACGGGAAGGATTGCAACAAACTATCTTCCTGTGCATCTATCTGATAACAAGACATCTCAGAAGTGTCAAAGCCTTTATCAGAACCAATCGGAAGACGGAAAAGTGCGTCGACATTTCCATGCCGAGTTGTGGGCTGTACACAATCTCGTACTGACACTGTGATAAGAACAATGCCCAGCATTGTAAATTGTGTGCCGTGCAAGTAGGAATCGGCTTGGCAGGATGAAACAATTAGTGTAAAGGCTTGTGGTCAGTTATTAAATAAAATTTTCTCCCATACAAGTAGTGATGGAATTTTGTGACACCCTACAATATAGCTAAAGCTTTCTTCTCAGTTTGAGAATGTACTGCGTGTCTGTCAAAAGTTTTGACGCAAACGCTATCGGGCGGTCTGTATCCCCATGTCTATGTGACAGCACTGCACCTAGAACATACGATGACGACTCAACTTGCAAAATAACTGGTTTTCCTGGATCGAAGTGTATCAATGATATACGAGTATCACTGAGCAATGCATCTTTTAACTCTTGAAATGCACGTTGGCATTCTTCTGTCCAGACAAAACGAACATTTTTACGGCGTAGCCGATGCAAAGGGGCTGCAATTTGTGCTGCATTGGGAATAAACCTAATATAGTACGTTAACTTCCCCAAGACTGACTGCAATTCTTTCAAATTTGTTTGTGCCGGCAGGTCGCGAGTGGCAAGCAAATGTGACTGCATGGGGTGCACGTGTCCTAGATACTGTAGTGCCGGTTTGAAAAAGCCACCCTTCTCTAAGCGACACTCGAGACCTGCATCTGACAAAACTGGAATTAATTTCTCAAATTTGCAATGTGTTCTGAGGTACGGCCTGAAACAACTATGTCGTCCAAGTAGTTTGAACAACAAGGCACCCAAGCGGTAAGCTGTTCCAAATATCTTTGAAAAATTGCTGGTGCAGATGCACTGCCAAACGGTAGACGGAAATATTTAAACAATCCTAGATGAGTATTGACAAAACACGTTTTCTGTGATTCTTCGTCGAGTGGCAGCTGAAGGTAGGCATTGTGCAAATCTGTTTTGGAGAAATATTTTCCTGTATCTAATCTGTCCATTAAATCTTCTTGTCTTGGCGAAGAATAACTGTGTAAACTGTTTGTGGATTCACTGTGGCCTTGAAATCACGCAAATGCGGATGCTACCTTACGGCTTCGGCAAAATTACAAGCGGACTCGCCCACTGGCTAGCTTGTATTGGTTCAATTGTACCATGTTCTTGCAATGTGCGAAGTTCTTGTGCTACTTTGTCATGTAAAGCGAATTGTACGTTACGAGCTTTGCAAAATTTTGGTTTGGCATTTTCCTTGAGAGTAATGTGTGCAGCAAAATATTTAGCTTTTCCTAGCCCTGCAGAAAATAAATCTGGAAAATCTTTCAGCAACTTGTCTACATTATCTGTAGCATCAAAATTGTTCACAACTAAAACATTCTCTTGCACAGTAAAACCAAAAAGATCAAAAGAATCTAAACCAAAAATATTCTCTCCTTCGTAAGACAGAAGCACTTGAAATGTCACTGTGCGCATTTGTGAACGGTATACTGCAGGTAGTGAACACTGTCCTAGTACAGCAATGTCGTTGCGATTTTATGCTGTTATCCGTCATCAGCGCGAGAAAGGCGCGGCGATCCAACTATTCATAAGTTTTGCGATTGAGCAATGTTACTGATGCACCTGTGGCTAGTTGAAATTTTACAGAAACATCATTCACACGAAAATTGACATACATTTTTCTGGCCTAGCGTACAACTTGAGTTAATCAGTGTCCTTCATGTTACGAGGGGCAGCCACGGGTTTTGAAAATACTGCATTTATTGAATAAGTATCGTCTTTTCGCTGTTTGTGCCGGGAGAGCAACTTCTGTTTCTTTTGCTGCAAGTAAAATGTTTGTATACGACCTTTCTTGACGCTTGCATTGCATTTCGCTGACGGGGATGACCGTTCTGCCGTTTGTGCCGCGAGAAACATTTTGGGCAAGACTTCCTTATTAGGTAAGGCTCTGTGTCTACGAACATGTTTACGCTTTGAGCGAGCGGGCGGAAATGTACGGTGGCCGACCTCGCGCTCGTCGGCTCGTGACTTAGTGGACGTGAATCAAAGTCTTCCACTGCCACGGCACCTGAATCGTACTGTTCCAAAATCTATTCTACTTGATGAAAAGACGGATCTGCTCCCAAAGCTGTACATCAATTACATTATAGGCAATAGCGCCATCTAATATCACATCTGAATACAAAGCTCCACGTGAACACTTAAATTTACACTTCCTAGTGAGACCTTGAAGATCTGTTATCCACAGCCTGTATGTTTTGTTTACTTGTTTCCTACACCGGGAAAACTGATACCTATAGGCCACTACATTGATTTGCTGTTCATAATATGACTGAATTATAAGTAAATTCAGAAGGCTCCGCAGTGGGAAACAGTTTTATCACAAGACGGAATGCTGGAGGGGGGGGGGGGGCTACAGTTGAGAGAAAAAAATGTAGTTTGACAGAATCTTGTATCTTGTGAACTGTGGTGTAGGCGTCAAAATGTTGCAACCATTCCTCTTGAGCTTCGTCATACTGGCGGAAAGGTGGACTTACTGGAGGTGGCAGCTGCTGCAGTGGACCTTGCTTACTTTGCTGCACAGGTGCGGCCAGAAGTTGTTGCACAGTAGATAGTAGACAGTAGACAGTAGAAATGCAATTTGTTGACTCTGAAACTGAAACATCTGATTAGTTGCTGTGCATCGAGCCCAGGGAGCTGCAGCGCAGTGGCAGTGTTAGTGGGAGTATTCATTTTGCAAAACCAACAAGAACAAACAATGGAAAAATAGAGAAATTCACAAAAGATTATACTGGACTCGCTGAGTCCTGAAATAAAATAACAAGCAAAATAATGGCGCAGCGTAAGCAATTTAACGACTCGTCGCAATGTGGGTCGTTCTCCGTAGTTTAACATCTCGTCGGCATTTGTTGAATCATTCTCGTTGCTATTTGTTGTATCATCCTCATTGCCATTTGTTGAGTTCTCGTTCCAGGTCAGTCTGTCTTTCAGGAAACATACGGTGCAGGATTCTATACAGCTAGAACAAATTTTCAGATTAGTCATACAAGTTTTGTTGACTGACGAATACAATACTCAACTTCTATCTATTCTTCTTCCTTCTCTCAGTATAGTCTTCTATACGATGCTAGCTGCGCTGAGACCTAGTTACTGCCTAGTTCGTAGCTGAGTTCTGATGGGTCGTCCAGACACATGTCGGCCTAGATATAGCAGCTTGCAGAGAGTGCGTATTGGCTGCTGAACGTCATGCGCTGCCTTCTCCACGATCGTTTTCTTGCATCTGGCATGTGGCGCTGACTTCACGCCACAACAGGAGGTTTGACCAATGCCCGAGTGTCAGAGGAATGCTCCGGGAACTCAAATACAAATCGCTGGAGGAAAGGCGACGTGTTTTCGAGAAATTCTGTTGTGGAAAATTAGAAGGCTGGAATCTTCAGCTGACTGTAGAACGATCTTGCTGCCGCCTACTTACATTTCACGTAAAGATTACAAAGAAAAGAGAAATTAGGGCTCATACACAGTCACATAGACATTCTTTTTTCCGTCGTTCTATTTGGGAGTGGAATAGGAAAGGAAATGCCTAGTAGTGGTACAGTGTACCATCCGCCACACACCTTGCTGTGGATCGCAGAGTATAAATGTAGATGTAGTAGACGTAGAGAAGAAGTAAGAACTTTGCGGTTTGCCGATGACACTGTAATTATTTCAGAGATAGCAAAGAACCTAGAAGAGCAGTTGAACGGAATGGACAGTGTCTTGAAAACAGGTTATAAGATGAACATTAAGAAGAACAAAGCAATGGCAATGGAATGTTGTATAAGAAAATTAAGCAATGCTGAAGGAATTAGATTAGGTAATAAGACAATAAAGTAGTACATGAGTTTTGTTATTTGGGTAGCAAAATAACTTCTGATGACCGAAGTAAAGACGATATGAAATGTAGAATGGCTATGAGAATTAAAGCACTTCTGAAGACGAAAAATTTGTTGACATCCAATATAAATATAAGTGCTAAGAATTCCTTTCTGTAAGCATTTGTCTGGAATGTAGCATTGTATGGAATTTAAACATGGACAATAAGCAGTTCAGAACGAATGATGAGAGAAGCATTTGAAATGTGGTGCTACACGCAAATGCTGAAGATTAGATGGGTACATTGCGTAAGTAATGAGGAAGTACTGAACAAAAATGGGGGAAAATAAATTCCTCGCATATCTTCACTAAAAAATGGGATCCATCGGTGGGACACATTCTAAAACATCTGTGAATCGTCAATTTAGCATTTGAGGGAAGTGTGTGGGGTAAAAATCGCAGAGGGAGCCGTGATACGAATACAGTAAGCAGGTTCAAAAGGATGTAGGTTGCCGTTCTCATTCAGAGATGAAGAGGCTTGCTCAGGACAGAGGAGCGTGGAGAGCTGCATCAAACCAGTCTTTGGACTGAAGACTACAACAACATGAAGAAGGAAATCGGCCGTGCTCTTTCAAAGCGACCGTCTAGGTTTCGCCTGGAGTGAACCGTGGAAATCACTGTAAACCTAAGTCTGGATGACCGCCGGTGGGATGGAACTAACGTCGTCCAGAATGCGAGTCCACTGCGCCACCCAGCTCGTTTGAACACTTGATAACTGGAAGCATGTTTACAGTGCTTCCCACAAAAAAAACCGATGCGGAGAGCTGCTGCCTATATTCAAGCGTGATGGAGATTCCGTCCTCATTTGAGCATCTACATTGAGGTATTCAAACGATTCCATCATTACCCTCAGGGGTCGGATAACTGTGAACGAATATCTCACCATTCTCGCCATAAACAGCTTACAATGACAATCATGTGGGTAACTATCATATTTCAAAATAATAATGCGCCCATACACATGTTCAGGCGCACTTTTTACATCAGGAAACGTCTAGATAATTATGTCTCAACATAATTTACAACTGCAACACTGATAAAATATGGCGAATATTTTGGTAGTACAAGAATCAATAACACTCTGTTGGAAAGCATATTGTGACTATATTACGTGTTAGTATTATTTTGTCCGCCCCTATAGCTTCAATAAAACAAACGTCCTGGTAGCGATTCAAATCGGCGCTGGTTCTAGCTCAACCAAAAGCTATTACCCCATGACCCTAGCTCAGTCACCGTTTATCCGGATCGTCAAAATCAGGAGTCTGAAACCGGCGTTTTAAACGTCTTTAGTATATTGCCCTACCACGCTGTAAAGATAGATTTACCTCTCATGGGAATTTATCTTCAAAATAGCTGGAATAAATTAGAATTGCGACACGAACATTAACATCGTGTGGGACAGCTTTCCTGACGTGCAGCCACAGACGCTTTAAGACCTGCTTTTGCCTGAACACACAAAACGGGGCATCAGAGAGAGCATGCGGTCTTTAAGAAACGACAACGATTGGCTGCACGCGTCACTGCTCTCAACGACACGTCACGGAACATAGTTATACTTTATCTGATAACTTGAGAAATTCCACAATGAGATGGTATTTATGAATTTTTCATATTTTCACAGTCAATATCACCTGGGCTAGTGAGGACCGAAATTCTTGAAGACAAAACTAAAAAGTCGACATCGGAAATGCATGACAAAATGAACTGCCTCGAATTGTAAGACATGCTGTCCCAACATCCTCGCGTGCAGGTAAGTTGCTCACCGACTTTCAAATACAGCAGTCCTGTTGTTCCACATATAACGTCTTAAATGGCATTGTGAATGAGATATGCACGCACGTTTCAAATTGAAAAAAGCTGTTTGATTATAAACTATTTCTCAGAATGGTACAGAAGTGTCAGCTGAGTAGAAATCACCATAAATAGTAGAGTAAGAAAATGAATTGCCCATTTCCTAACACATAATATCCTTAAAATCTTATGTTTCAGGTAAACGATATCATTTTGCGGCCTACAAGTGACGCCTCTTGAGTGATAACTTTCCAGGAAGAATTATATGATCATTAATGGTCACTGTTCCTACTTTGTTAAAATATATTCATGTAAAATTGTCAAATAAAAATGTTATAAAGTAATTATGTCACGCCACACAAACAAGATTAAAAACAACGCAAAGTCAAAATTTCATGTTATGGAAATACAGACGTAACCACGTCCGCCTGCATTTTTCTCTAACATGATGGTAGATATCTAATCCACCCATCGTCGTAATGTTCTTTGGTTATACGAGTGGTGTTCAAATGAAAAGGTACAATTTGTCTCAACAAGCAAACCGGTTGGAATTTGAATAAGCCGGCAACTCAATTGGGGATCGCTGGAAGAAAGACGACGTTCTTTTCGTGAATTTCTGTTAAGTAAATTTAGAGGGCCGAATTTTGAAGCTGAGTGTAGTACGATCGTGCTGCCGCCTACTTACATTTCGCGTAAAGATCACAAAGACAATATAAGAGAAATTATGGCTCGTACGGAGGCATATAGGCATTCTTTTTTTCCTCGTTCAATTTGGGAGTGGAATAGGAAAGGAAATGCGTAGTAGTGGTACAGTGTACCCTCCGCCAAGCACCTTACGGTGAATTGCGGAGTATGTATGTAGATGTAGAATCCTGGAAAACCGCTTCATCAGGCATGACGTTTTGATTTATTGCGTCTTTCCTACTATCTCTGTTCGCGACGTATTTTGCAGACATTTTACATATACACCACTGGATGTACCTTCGAAATAATATCGTATTACAACATATACTTCAGGTGCTATGACGTCAAAGACAATGAAATGCATGAAAATTCGCCCTAATAAGCATGAGGTTGTACTTACTATGTCTTTACTAGCAACTCCATTAACAACACATTTCGTAGTCAGTTTCCTAGTATTTCACTCTACGAATCTGGTAAATAATTTTTTTGTAGGACCCATAATTCAAGAGGTATATATATATAAACGAAAGGTAAGTCACGTAATCACTCACTCACTGACTAAACATGAAATTTCTAAAACTAAAGCACTTATGAAGCTGAAATTTTGCCGGTCTGTAGTTTATAGGTAGAAGACGTCAGCTAAGAAAGTATTTTGCGATAGGACAGAATTAAGGTGCATGGGGGAGGATACCTTGCAACATAAAAATGTATCCCTAAATATATTGGTCGCGCCATAACTTCAGAACAGCTTGACCAATTTCACAGATCTTTTTGGATTGTTTTCGTTATTCTCAGAACAAGGATTGTGTGAATTAAAACTGGAAAATTTGAGAACAACGAAGTGCGAAAACAATCTAAAAAGATCTGTGAAATCGGTCGAGCTGTTCTGAAGTTACGGCGCGACCAATATATTTAGGGATTCATTTTTATATTGCAATGTAACCTCCCCCATGCACCGTATGAAACTTTAGGTAGACGCTGATCTTTCTCTTGTATTGAACGTCAATCGTGCAAAATTTCGTGAAGATCGGAATGAAACGGTAGATTTCGTCAGTCTGTAGTAAAAGTATCCTCCCCCATGCACCTTAATTCTGTCCTATCGTAAAATCTTTCTTAGCTGACGTCTTTTACCTATAAACTACAGACCGGCAAAAATTAGAGAGCCGGATTTTGAAGCTGAGTGTAGTACGATCTTGGTGCCGCCTACTTACATTCCGCGTAAAGATCACAAAGACAAGATACGCGTAAAGATCACAAAGACAAGATAAGAGAAATTAGGGCACGTACGGAGGCATATAGGCATTCTTTTTTTTTTTTTTTTTTTTTTTTTTTTTTTTCCTCGTTCAATTTGGGAGTGGAATAGGAAAGGAAATGCGTAGTAGTTGTAGATGTTTGGCTTTGTTTCATTGAAGTGAGTGAACGAATGTTGATAGTAGGAAAGACGTAATAAATCAAAACGCCATGCCTGATGAAGCGGACTTTCGTGATCCTAATTGTTTATGATTCCATATCTCTTGAACTGCGTGTCGTACTATGACAAAATTTTGAACGTTCATTCAGTGGTATGTGTGTATACTGTCTGTAAGATTTCTCCTTTTTGATTCTTCTAATTATAAAGTTACCTAAATGTGTCAGATCCACGAAATTATTTGCTTGTATTATTGTACCGTTAGTGAACTTTAATAGCGGCTACGAACAGTAACTACTACTCCAACACCTGATCGGAAGAAAGAAAACGCAATATTACATAGAGAATTCGCAGACCGTGACAGGATCCGGTTACTTTCAAATAAAATTTTATAACATATATATTATAAACTTGATAACCATAGTTTGTAATTGTTGTAACATCTGCCATTGTTTGAAAACTAATCGCTGTTTGTATTTATTTTCAGACGCCAACCAATCACTGAACGAGAAATTTCGATTGATTGATGGACTTTACATGAAGTCAATAGTTGAAATTCCGAGCCTAAACTGATGATCAAAACTTACGACGCTGCCAACATCTACTGCACAAAAAGGTAAGATCAGACCCGTTAATACGCTTATTTGCTACTGCAAAACTTCTTACACTATCGCAATACGCAATTCCTGTTCACATTTCACTTTTACCTTTAGAAGGATTGTCATTTCAAATTACCCCAGTAATTAGTTAGTAATTAACAGCGCTGCTAGGAAAATGGCCAAGATGGCTTCCCGGTCTGTCCTTTAGCTGAGCGATTCTTACTTGTCTCTCTGGAAACTTCTACTCCAAGCGTGTGACGATTAATTTTACATTATTAAATATATTATTGGATAGCAAATTAATATTATATTCATTGCGTGTGATGGTAGTTGGCCCCCCTCTATAACAAAAAAATTTTTATGCTTACTTATTAGTATGGTCAAGACCCGTAAGCAAATGAGTAACATGGATCCCGATAAAGTCACCATTGTTTCCCAACAGACAGGTCAAATTACTAATGAAAATATAGAAAACCGAACTATTGAAATGATTCCGCCTACTGTAGAACTAAATCCTGAATGTAATGCGCGTGAAACAGGCCCTTCTATACAAATCAGTGGTTCAACAATAATATGGCATAATTCGGGATGGGGATACCACCCCTCAGCTTTGATCAATGACGTCATTATTCAGAGGCGTTATATGCGTGGCTATCGCACAGTGATCTCTATACAAACTGGATGTATAACTCTGGTGTCTGAGCATAGAATTGCAGCGTGCCGGCACATTCATATGTTTTGCACACGATTTCGCATCGTCCGCCATGTTTAAATTGGGCAAACGAGTTTTCATCAGTTATTATGTGACAAAGAATTGCTTGCTTACCTCTTCATTTGGAATTTAATTCAATATTCGATGTTGTAGGCTGATATGGGAGCAGAATCGAAACATATTTTTCTTGAAATGCTTCTTAGCAGCCATGTTTGAATTTGGCAAGAAACTAAATATGAATATCTATGGCTGGCACGCTAATACAGCTGAAGTTCAACATCCAGAGTGTATAGAGATCAATGCTATCGCACGTATACCAAAGAAGTTCATATATGCTCTTAGGAACAAAGACATCATGGAGTTAAATGAAAGACATAAATTAATGTATGTATGTGGTTCGGAACAATTGAGTATTGATGAAACCATATATATATATATAAATATCTCTGGAAATAACGTAACCCCGCGTCCACACATTGGTACCAACGTTGGAGCCAATATTGGCCAATATTTTTGCGACAGCGCCAACACATTGGCGCCAACATTCAATTGAATTTGTGAAACGCCAACGTAAGCATGTCTGACGCACAGATCGCGGCTGGGGCATTAGCCGTCTTAAGTGTGCATAACTATATATTGACGCTGCAAAGCCAAAAAAGGAAAACACGTAAAAGAAGATGGTGGGCTGTGTCACTTCATACATCTCGTAATCAGTAAGTTTAAAAAAAAAAAATTTAGTAGTTAATGAGCATTACTAAAATTTCGCCAACTTCATTTTATTTCCATTTATTCTTGCAGGTATGACGGAAGAAATTTAGTAAATCATCTACTGCAGGAACCATCTGGGCAGTTTGACAACTTCTGTCGCATGTCTTCTACAGATTTCTAATTGCTTCTGCAAATGATTGAACCGAAAATAAAAAAGCAGAATACATTTTGGAGGGAAGCTATACCAGCCAGAGTACGTTTGGCAGTGACACTTAGATATCTCGCTACAGGAGATAGCTTTAAAAGCTTACACTTTCTATTTAAAATTTCGACACAAGTGATTTCACTTACAGTACCGGCAGTTTGCAAAGCAATATGTGAAGCCATGAAAGGATATGTTAAGGTAATATTCACTTTTACATTTGCATTCACTGGAGTGTCTCAAGTTTGCAAAACAATATATATAGGGCCCTAAAGTATTGTGTTCATATAATGTTCACTTTTAAAATTGCATTCAGAAACAATGTGTGTCAGTAAAATTTTACTTCGCACCCTAGCGACCTCGCGCGATTATGTTGGCGACATCAAAACGTTTGCCAAGTGTTAATATTAGAAATCCAAACAACACAGAATGACTTGATTAGTCTAATCTAATCACAAAGCAACATTAAGTTTGAAAAGCCTACCTTTGCATGTTAAAGAATCACGTAAGTGAAGACACTTATAACATTAAAAGTTTGTAAAGCCAGTAGTATTTCCAATAACATATAAATCCACCACACTATTTCATTTAAAATCTGAAGTTCATAACGCAGGTATTTAGAGAAAAATTTATAAATGCGATAAAAACACTTTATTACAATAACAATTACAAAATAAAAAATAGCTCAGTCTAATAATGCTTGTTGGATAATGTCACTCCTTCCTCCAGTTTGTGGCCGTTCCACATACTGGTAATGTTTATAGTCTGTATTAACAGAAGTCTGTTGAATAGTAACACGCTGTGATTTTTCTATTTTTCTTTCATACATGAAATTATCTGTTGCACGCATTATCTGTATCTGGTCTTCGTCATCAATTTTTTTTTTTTAATTTTATTTTATTTTTTTTTTTTTTTTTTTTTTTTTTTTTTTTTTTTTTTTTTTTTTGCCAGTAACTGACAGTAAAGATCAACCTCATCAGCCTCCGGTTCCTTCTTTTCTGATAGTGATTTCAAAATCGACACAGCTTGTTCCATTTGTTTTTTCGCTTCATGTAGTTCCGGCTGCCTGCGGCGTTTAGCCCTGACAGTTTCCACGGATTCCTGTACCAATGTTTCCCTTTCTATTTCTTCATCACAGCATTCGTTTTCAAGTGAGAAAGTCTGAAAGTAACACATATTATTAGTAAATGGAAACTGTATCCTATTATTATTATATTATTACTACTGTGAACAACAATCATTTTATACAACTACAGTGATGTACTGTTACTAATTTGCATTTTTTCTTTTCCTGTTACAGTTGCCTAAAAGCAGTGAAGAATGGCTCACTGTTGCACAAGGTTTTCAAAACACTTGTCAATTCCCACATTGTTTGGGGGCTTTGGATGGAAAGCACATAAAGATACAATCTCCTATGAATAGTGGGTCGGAATTTTTTAACTACAAAGGCAATTTTAGCGTTATATTACTGGGTCTAGCTGACAGTGAATGCAATCTTCTGTTTGCAGATGTAGGGACTCATGGTCGGATGAGTGACGGTGGGGTTTTCAATGATAGCTTATTGTATCATAAACTACAGGAGGCTCATACATTTCCTGAATCAACTCCGCTTAGTGGTCGACATCTGCCAGTACCATATGTGTTTGTTGCAGATGCTGCTTTTGCTTTAGCTGACAGAGTTATGAAACCGTATCCAGGAGTTCCTCCCAATGGTAGTCAAGAAAGGATTTTCAATCAACAATTATCACGTGCCAGAGTGGTAACTGAGTGTACATTTGGAATAATGACATCCGTTTTCAGAGTTTTTCTTAAACCAATGCTGTTAAGTCCAGAAAAAGCATCACTCGTTACACTGACATGTGTACTGTCGCACAACTTTTTAAAGAACAGTAGAACTTCACGTAATATGTACATGCCTGAAGGTGCAATACAGTAAATTTTACACGAAAATCAAACTACATTACTAGCATTACTGAACACACTACGAAGGCCAACACAAAATGCCAGAGAAATTCGTGAAGAATTTGCTGCTTATTTTTATACAGCCACAGCTTAAAAAAGAAAATATGTAAAGAGCCTTACAAAAATTTATTGTAAGATAATAAAAGTCTGATAAAAATATATGTGTAATTCAAATCACTTACCTCTGTATTTATTGTGTTTGTATTTTTTTTATTGTATAATTGTCCAAGAAACGTATCCATTAAGTCGCACGCAAACCATGTGCATTTGTACACATCATCACTAGATGCACCAGAACGAATATAATCTTTTATTTTCTTTTGATACAGGCGATAGGTAGACATTAACGATTCTTTCTTTCTTTTTAAATCGCTCACTGCGCAATTCAGGCTAAAATTCTGCTGTATGCGTTGCCATGCATCGGCAGTTGCATTTTTGTTTCTATGGTTCCTTGCAGCTGAATTCCATAAATGGCTCTCCTTTTGATAAAGCTCAAAAATTCGAGCAAATGAGTATTACTCCATTCGTACTGAGACATTTCCTAACTAACTTTTATTGTACACACAGCGAAGAACGAACACAAGCAGTTTCAAACCTCCCGCACTAGCAGACGTTTTGAAAACAAAGCAGATGACAAAGATATATAAACCACGTTGGCTCCAATGTATGGACGGCGTATCGACATTGGCCCAACGTCCTTTGATCTTTGGTCGAAAAACCGACAAGCAACGGATCCGTACCAACGTTGGAGCCAACATTGGCTCCAACGCTATTTCACCGATCCACACATTGGACGAATATCGTTGGCGCCAATGTTGGTTCCAATGTGTGGACCCGGTCTAATTTTATAAGCTAACATTACATACGCGATATATACAATGAATTTATTGTAGATATTCATGTGATGAAGTTGCGGAAAATAAATATCACACGGAAAAAATTAAATCACGGTATCGAGTATATCGCAATAAATTCGGTGTTTTGGATGTGGAAATAAATAATAAAAAAACACGAACAAATATCACGCACACATTTAAACACAGTATACATTGTGAATAATGAAGAAAATGACAGTAACGGGACTAGCGCGGGAATATGGGGGTTTTGGGCGGGGACATTCTAATAGGTGAACTGACGATATAAATAAACTAATACCAAGAGAATAGAAATTATAAAAAAAAGGTTAAGAGAAATATAACGCTGTAATGGCGAAAAAATCGTTTGAAAGGGTATCGGATAGTCAAATAGATCTATATACCTGAATTACAGACAGGGATACCACTGCCGAACATTAAAAAAAAATCGTATCGAAAACTCGAATTGACCTATATAGCTCACTTACAGGCAGGGATAACACTGCGGAAAAGTAAAGAAAAAGGCCAAGTAAAATGGTATCGTGAACTCGAATTGACCTATATAGCTCAATTGGAGAAGAGGATACCAGTAGTAGTTTATTTAGTTCAAAATGTTCAAATGTTTGTTAAGCTTATGGGACTTAACTACGGGGTCATCAGTCCCTAAACTTACAAACTACTTATGAACTACTTACGAACTAGGACGGCACAAATATCCATGCCCGAGGGGGGATTCGAACCCCCGACCGTAGTGGCCGTGCTGACCTTGACTGAAGCGCCTCAGTCACCTCGGCCACCGCGGCCGGCTTTATTTAGTTATTTAAATTGTATCATAGAAATCGATGTTTTTTTTTAATCAAATAATAATAATTGACGGGATAGATAATATGTGATTGGTATCGGACACTCGAATTGACCTATATAGCTCACGCCAAAAAATACATTAAGTGCACGCTTAAAAGTTAGTATCACAATTAATAAGAGCCTTCTACTATGCCTACCACTTCATTGTCTCTTTTTTACGAAATTATCTCTTTCTGTGTGAAGGCTGGCTGTCAACTAAAGTCGAAAAATATAAAAGATCGATGTGACACTGTATCTGGTTTTGGACAAATGCATCAACTTCTCGATAAACTAAACTGGCTTGCAGTACACTCTTAGGTAAAATTTTACGACACTTCTCGCCAGGCTCCAGTGCTTTTGCTGGCAACCGATGAACAATGAAGTGTAGAAGTGCGTTAATATTTTTCACGAGCAACATAGTAAATGTTATTGCTGTGAGTAAAACGATACTGTACCTGCTCTATGGTCGACAGTTTCTTGTATATATCCTTGTCCATTCAGAAAAAAATAATTTTCGATTTAATTGCAGTTGTCACGAAAAAAACATTATTTGATCATATGCGTTGCCGTCAATACCATCGGTGCCAACATAACCATTACAGCCCGGCGAGAAGCGTCGTACAATGTAACCCTCATGTAACACTGTCCTCGGGAAACAATAAATTTAATAGAATTTCACCGGTTCCAAAAACGCGTGGGTTTAGATATGTGAGAAATGAGAACCCATATGTGACTTGCAAATAATGTCTTTGGCGCTGTTGCCATGGTGTTTTAAAAAAACTTTTTTCCATTGTCTTTTGTGATTTGTTTAATGTGCGACTGTATGTATGTTTAGTTATTGGTTTGCAGTAATAAATACAATTATAAAGTCACACCACTGCGTATTATCATCTGCTAACAGGTTATGGGCCCAGGTTATGCAGCAGAAATATCGCGCGATAATTTAATTTGAAATTACGCGCAACATACAACGCCGGACGCAATGGCATTCGCACAATCGAATTGTCTGCCGCCTATAGACAAATTAATGGGCAGAGAAAATTATTCTACCTGGCAATTCGCAGTAAAAACGTATTTAGAGCACGAAAATCTGTGGGGATGTGTAACTGGCGAAATTGGAGACGAGAAAAAAATTTGTACGGCAAGGGCCAAAATAATTCTGTCAGTGCACCCGTCAATTTACGTGCATTTGCAAGAAACTAAAACGGCAAAGGAGACATGGGATAAACTGAAACAAGTTTATGAAGATTCTGGTCTTTATAGAAGAGTTGGACTTATAAATCTACTAACAACACGTCTGGAAAACTGTTCATCAGTGGAAGACTATGTATCAAAAATTATATCTCCGTCTCACAAATTAAATGCGCTCAGTTTTGAAGTAAAAGAAGAATGGATTGGTTGTATTCTGCTGGCGGGACTTCCAGATGAGTATAAACCGATGATAATGAGTTTAGAAAATTCGAACATTCCTATCACCGGAGATTCTATTAAAACAAAGTTGTTACAAGAAGTCAAGAGTGAAGCAGATTGTCAAACTTCCACCAATGAAGCGGCTCTTCATGCCAAAAAAAGAATCCAGCAGAATGACACACAGCATCCACGAGGCCCCCGATGCTATAATTGCAATAAATACGGGCATCTGGCAAAGAATTGTCGCAGCAGGAAGAAGACTGGAGGTAAGACTTCGGCCGGAGCAGCATCTCACACAACATTCTTCACGACACCTGCAGCAGAAAATCCACGCCGACGGACTGGTATGTAGATTCAGGTGCTTCGGCACACATGTCTAAATATCCATGTCAAGAAAATACTGTCACAGCAGTGTCAAATTCGCATGTTATTGTGGCTAATAATGAAAATTTTCCAGTGAAAGGAATAGGTTATTCGTATATTGATGTTCAAAAAGGCAATTCTTTAGATAAAATTCAAGTCACTGACATATTGTACGTTCCACAGTTGAGTACTAATCTTCCGTCGGTTAGTAAAATAGTGGAAAAAGGCCACTCTGTTTCTTTTGATCATAGAGGTTGTCGTATTTATGATCATAAAGGTTTAGCAGCCACTGCATCGTTAGTAAATGGGATGTACAAGCTGGATCAGCCAAGTAACGATAAAGTACAAACAAAGTCAACCGCATTGATTGTAGATGCAGATTTGTGGCACAAGAGATTGGGGCATCTAAATAAAGACGCTATGGAAGCTCTACGTAATGGTTTGGCTACCGGTATTTCGTATACAGGTACTGTGAACACTCCATGTGTAACTTGTATAGAGGGAAAACAGACTAGACTTCCGTTTTCGCGATCTGATACAAGAGCAAAACGTATTCTTGAACTTATACATTCAGATCTGCGCGGACCCATGCAAACTACGTCAATTGGTGGTGCTAAATATTTTCTTACACTAATTGACGATTTTTCAAGAAAAGTGTTCTTGTATACCATCCGAAATAAAAGTCAAGTTCCTCAGATAATTAAAGACTTTAAAAACTTGGTTGAAAGACAAACGGGTAATAAAATCTGTATTTTGCGCTCAGACAACGGGCGAGAATACGTCAATGAAGCGCTAACGAATTTCTTAAGAAGAGAAGGGATCCGTCATCAAACGTCAGTTCAATATGGGCCGGAACAGAATGGTTTGGCAGAAAGATTTAACCGCACAATAGTCGAAAAAGCAAGATGCTTATTATTTGAAGCTGGTCTTCCTAACAGATTTTGGGGAGAAGCAGTTTCAACAGCCGTGTACTTGATTAATCGATCTCCTACTAAAGCTCTGAAAAATATGACGCCTGAAGAGGCCTGGACAGGTCGAAAGCCAGATCACAGGCATATCCGAAAATTCGGAAGAAAAGCTTATGTTCATGTTCCCAGTGCCAAGAGGAGAAAATGGGACAAGAAATATACCGAATGCATTCTTGCAGGATATTGTGAAGAGTCTAAAGCATATAGATTATTTGAACCAATACACCAGAAGCTTATCAAAGCTAGAGATGTGATTTTTGACGAAAGAAAACATGAAATAGGCAAAAAAGATGTTAAGCCACAGGAAACAAATCGCTCATTTATTCCATATACTGACAAGAAGCAATATGGAACAGAAATGACCGGAACAGAAGAAATAGAACAGGAACCTGATTCTACTGATGCAAATAGAAGTTCCACAACAGCTAGCGAAACTGATGAAACTTGTTCAGAAAACCCACAAGAAGAAACACAACCTCCTGTGAATGTACATCCACAGAGATCAGAAAATCAACAAGAAGTAACAGAGCAACCTGTGAATGTACAGCCACAGAGAAAATCTTCAAGAATACCAAGACCAAAAAAGATGGAGGATTTTATCACTTACCACTCCAAACATTTGTGTCCAGATCCAGTTACACTAGAAGAAGCATTAAGCTCAGAAAATTGTGATAAATGGCTAGAAGCAATGGAAGAAGAACTACAATCACACGTGAAAAATAACACATAGGAACCTGCTATTCTGCCTGCAGACAGGAAACCAATAAGTACCAAATGCGTCTTTAAGACAAAAAAAGATTTATCAGGACATATTGTGCGCTATAAAGCTAGGTTGGTTGTAAAAGGTTGTGCACAGAAACCTGGGCTAGACTACGATGAAACCTATGCACCAGTCATTAGATACAATTCATTAAGATACCTATTTGCTTTAGCAGCAAAATATGACTTTCACATAGATCATTTGGATGTAGTCACTGCTTTTCTACAAGGTGATTTGGCAGAAGAAATTTATGTAAGAATTGCTGATGTGGACCCAATTACCAAAACAATACAGAACATGAACATTAAAAGACTGAAGAAAGCTGTATATGGTTTGAAACAAGGGAGTCGTTGTTGGAATTTGAAATTAGATAAGGCATTAATTAGTTTGAATTTTAAAAGATCAAATGCAGACCCTTGCGTATATAAGAAAATTCAAGGGGAACATATGTTGATTGTTGCTATTTATGTTGATTATATGCTTGTATTCAGTAATAATTCATCACTCAAGACAACCTTCAAAAATGAATTGAAAGAAATGTTTCAGCTGAAGGATCTTGGTGAAGGATGCCTAACATCTGTGTCACAAGAGACCGGAAGAAAGGAATCTTACTCTTAGATCAAGAGCATTATATTAATCAAATTTTGAAAAAATTCAATATGATAGACTGTAACCCTACATGGACTCCACTTGACAATAATCAAGTGGTCACCCACGACATGAGTCCTAAAACAAATATTGATAAAGAGAAAATGAGGAGTATACCTTATCAAGAAGAGTTGGCAGCCTGATGTATGCACAATTAGGGACAATTAGGGACTTAGCATATCCGGTAGGTCTTGTTAGCAGATTTTCTAATAATCCAGGCATGCCTCACTGGAATGCAGTAAAGAGAATTTTTAGGTACCTTCAAGCCACCAAAAGCTTGAAGTTATGTTACTCAAAAGAAGATGAATGTATCATCGCCGGTTACAGTGATGCAGGTTGGGCAGGGGACACTAATGACAGGAAATCAACTACTGGCTACCTATTTAAATGTCAGGGGGCAGCTATCTCTTGGAACAGTAAAAAACAGCCTACTGTTGCACTGTCAACAACAGAAGCCGAGTACATGGCTCTGACAGCTGCTTGTCAAGAAGCACTTTGGCTGAGAAGATTAGAGCAAGACTTATCGCCTGGTTTTTGCAGAGATCCACTGAAGTTATTTTGTGACAACAAAGCCGCAATTGACTTGTCAAAAACAAGTGGTTATAAAGGACGCACAAAACACTTAGATACCAAACACCACTTTATAAGAGAAAAAGTAGAAGCTTGTGAAGTAGTTATAGAACATGTTCCGTCACAAATGATGACTGCTGATATAATGACGAAACCTCTGCCGAAGCCTCGACATCATTCACTCCTGAAAGAACTTGGGTTCCAGAATCAAGAAGATATGGGTTCTAGTGAGGGTGTGAGAAATGAGAACCCATATGTGACTTGCAAATAATGTCTTTGGCGCTGTTGCCATGGTGTTTTAAAAAAAACTTTTTTCCATTGTCTTTTGTGATTTGTTTAATGTGCGACTGTATGTATGTTTAGTTATTGGTTTGCAGTAATAAATGCAATTATAAAGTCAAACCACTGCGTATTATCATCTGCTAACAACATACGATATGAATCTTTATGTTTCAGTTAATTAAGAAAATAAAAAAAAATAAAAAACAATCTCACAGGATGCATACATATCTATATTTTACTGCAATCACAGGATTGTCCAGATTAATGTTCGGGCAATCGTATGTGCATGTTACCGCGGCGGGAAAATGTAGTATTAAATGACTACTATTCGCTGATTAATGCTATTACAGTGTGCTGTGGTTGGCTGACTACAGCTCGTGGCCTGTGCTCAGTTAGCGTAACAAGGAACATAGCGTAGCGTAACCTTTTATTTAAGGTACTGTACCGTATTTGACGGATTTCGTATTTAATCTTACTTACTACGAAAATTTAGAGTGTAAATGAAACATCGCATTAAAGATATTTCCAAAACACGCATTTTAAAACAAAGTATGCTGAGGAAAAGTACTTAGAAGTGACATTTACATACAGTAAAATTTATCCGAAGAAATTAAATTAATAACAATTTTCCAAAGATGTTATTTACTTAGATTCGAAACATCTGCGACACAATGAAGTCATACAGCACAACACGGCTACGTCACGGGTCACCCATAAATATTACTGAAGACTTATTCAAACGTTTTGAAGTTCTTTTTGTGAAAATGTCTCAACAAATGGACGAAAATTTTCAGTTGCAACAAAACGCAACTGACGAAAAATTTGAGTTGCAACAAGACGCGACACAACATCAAATTTCGGAACTAACAAATCAAATGGACGAAAAATTTCAGTCACAACATGACGTGGCACAAAATCAGATTTGACATTTAACAAACCAAATAGACAATTTCAAGATTCCACTAAACAGAATTTGCAAGTGTTACAAAATTCTACTCAGAGCTTGCAGGAGTTACAAAATTCGACTAAACAAGATCTGCTAGCATTAAAGAGTTCCACGAAAGAACAATTAGATCGAGTCGTGGAACAACAAAACCTTATCGCGGAACAAATGATCACTCGCGAAGAGTTTTAAAATCGATTACAAAAATTAGAATCAGCCCAGCAAAATTTGCCAACACTCGTGTCCGAAGAAGTTAGTAAACAACTAAACGCACAGGCACACATTGTCGAGCAAGTTATTAATAATAAGCTCACTACTGCACAAAAGAAAGTTGTTGATGAGGTGTTAAACAAAGTAGCCCGCCTTAATTGATCATCTTGCACAAAATTTGTCGGAAATAAAAATCAAGCAGGAAACTTTGGAAGGAAAGGTGTCGCAAATTACAACCCAAGCCGAAAACATGGTAAAAGAAAATCAAGATCGTGTGCAACAATTTCTTCTTACCACTGAAGCTCAATTAAATGAAAAAATAGACACCGAACTAACCGCAATAATTCAAAATGTCACTGCTAAAGTTTATGAAAAGCATGACACGACTGTTAAATCCTTGCAAGAGGATTTGACAGCTGTAAAATCTATCCTAGATGCTCAAAAGACACACAGTATGCATGACGCACCTACGTCAAATATGACACAGAACCGTGATCACACACCATTGTACACTAAACTTTCACATTTGACCTTTAGTCAGGGCACTCCGAATAATTCGTCCACTGAAAAATCTGAAAATAATTACCGGATTTTGACCACACGTGATTTTAGTAGGTTTGGCAAAGAAATTGCGCCGGAAAAACAGTCAGGAGTGCGTGAGAATTCAGAAACTGCTGAGGTTATGGACGAGAGCAAGATTAAACACCTCCAGTTCCAAGTTTTAATTGGTGAAAACCGCACAGTACATCCCGTAATTTTCCTCCAGTCCTTTAGAGGACTACTTCCAGAAAACTGTCTGAGAAAAGAAAAATTCGTTTTGAGATAGGTTATATACAAGGTGAAAGAGCAGTGTGGGCGGCAGAAGGCCTGCAAATTACAATACTTATCAAGAATTCGAGCAGGCATTCTAAGCTACATTCTGGTCCCCAGTAGTTCAAGAAAGATTCCGTAATGAGGTTTATAATCCACAACCATTCAATGATAGGAACGGGAGCCTGGGTCGATATTTTGAGAAGTATTTAAATAAAGCCAAATTTTTTGATGACCCTCTGTCCCACCGCGAAGATTTGCGTGTGTTAATCAACAAGTTGCCAACATATTTAAGGTTGCAACTTGCTAATGTATCCACTCACAATTTAGAAAGTTTTCTCGCCATGGCAGATACGCTGGATCTAATATTTGAAGATTACCGGGCGGGAAACAATAATAATCGGTACGGAAACAGGAACTGGTATTTGAATTATGCAAACAATCAGCTGATTCCCGTCAGCCAGCCACAACAAAACCATCTGCAAACCCCGCCAAGCTGTCCTTCACAGATGAAACAACAACCGATATTCAATCCCGGGCAGCCAAGTCCGCAGCAGATAAACGCTGGTGCGAACGGTGGCAATGCTGTGCGTAACGCACCGAACGGTGGACAATATTATAGACGTCGCCGTGACAATAGGTTTAATCCTGGATATGTCAATGGCTATAACAGAAATTTTGGTAGTCATGTTGTTGCATATCCAAGCAATTTTAATGGAAATTCACAACCACAGTACCAGAATGGCAATAGATACCCGAATAATGTTAACCGGAATTACGGTTCGAATCAAATGAATACTTAGCAATTTCAGAACTTTTCACGACCTCCACCCAGACTACAGAATACAAAACAAGTACCGATTGCGACCATGACCACTGACACGACGGACCGGACTGATTGGACGCAAAATGAGTCGACGGTGACGATTACAGACGTAACTGACACAATGACAAATCCACAAAGACAAGCTAATAGTACTCAGACGTCAAACTAATTGAGCTCGTGTCAAGCCCTCCGACATTGAGCGGCAGACGTAGCGAGGGCACAATTCTCGTTGTGAACCTGCTTAGATATAATGGTGGTATTGACCTCAGAGATGAGCTACTACAGGAACCATCTAAACAAAAAAAACGCCTGAAGTTGTTTACCAAGCTCATGTTTTGATAGCTATAGAAGGAATACCAACTTCTGTTCTGATATATACTGGAGCAGCTGTCAATGTACTATCTTACAGTCTCTTTAAGCGTATTAATCAAGTTCAAAAGTTGCTCACTTTTCCTGTTCAAAATTGTAAAATTATTGGTGCTGTTGGAGCCAGATCTAAACCTGTAAAGGTGCAAACACTTGTTCGATTATACCTTAATTCTGAAATAGACACCTGTTCATTTTTGGTTGTAGATTCTGTAACAGAATATTGCATTCTTGGTGTAGAATATTTGCAAAGTCGAGAAGCCAAACTAGATTTCAAGGAAGGGAAATGCTACTTGTCAGTAAACAATAGTGAATGTACTCTGAATTTAGTTAAGAAAGAGGTAACCCATGCAAAACCTTATAATTCTGTCAGGCTACAGAAAGTGCCAATCAAACAAATACATTTTGAAAGGTACCCCTGTCCACAAGAAATAGACTGTGAAACCTATGATTCTATACCAGAAAAAATTAGTGAGACCAAAAATGCTACAGAAGATCAGAGACAACAGCTTCTTCATTTACTGCACAGATATATTCGTGTGTTTGATAAAAAAAAAACCTGGCGTCATTAAAACTTATCAGTATCACATGCAGGTCAAACCCCATGATTCTTTCTGCAAACAAACCTATTCCATACCGTGGGCTAAACAGCCTACAGTAAAAGCTGAAATTAGCAGAATGCTTAGATGGAATATAATAGAACTGTCCATGTCACAATATTCTAGTCCACTCCTTGCAATTTTCAAGACAGATGGCTCTGTTCGTCTAGTGCTTGACGCACGAGCAATTAATAAAATCATTATTCCTGTGAGAACTAGACCCGAAAATTTAGAAGTTGCTCAACTTCAGAAATTTTATGGAGTCAAGTATCTATCTAGCTTTGACCTCAGATCATCATATTGGCAAGTTCCGATCTCAGAAGAATCCCGTAAATACACAGTCTTCATCTTCTCTGGCCGGTCCTATCAATTCAGTGTTATCTTTCGGATTAAATGTAAGTTCAGGTGTTTTCATCACGGCACTAGACACAGTGCTAGGACCTTATGTTGATGACATACTTGTAGCTACTTCCACATGGGAAAAACACCTTGTTTTGCTTGAGAGAGTGCTTGAAAAATTTTTGTTATCGGGTATAACAGTAAATTTGAAAAAATTTAAATTTGTTAAAACTGAACTGAAGTTTCTTGGCCATATTATGTCGCCCACAGGCATTGTACCTGACCCCGAAAAGATCAAAGCTATTCAAAATTTTCCAACACCATATAATAGAAAACAATTGAAAGCGTTCCTTGGGCTTTCGTCATTCTTTCGGCGTTTCGTCCAACAACAACTACTTAACAGTTCTGCTTTGCTTGCACTACTTCGCAAAAATACACCTTGGAACTGGACCGAACAATGTCAACAGGATTTCGAAAAAATAAAACAAGACCTTGTAAATTCAGATATCTTGCATCATCCAGATATGACACAGGATTTCTGCGTTGTTACGGACTCGTCCAACTGTGGTCTAGGCGCGTTTCTATTTCAAATTTCAAATGACCTTGACTCAAGGACAATCAAAGTCACATATTTTGCCAGTCGCACGCTCACCGAGTGCAAACGGCGATTGTATGGGCTTTCAAAAAATTTCATCACTACTGTGGTGTCGCACAAGTACAAAGTGCGCGCCACCTACTTTCGCCGCGCGCCGCCATGCACGCACGGCGCGGCGTTCTCACGACGACAGCCACGAGCGCCCTCTGCTGCAACCCCGCTCGTGGCCACCACGGAAAGACACCGGTCACTTCGGACTGAGATAGCAACGAGTTAGGACCTTCGTAATCAGATAGGCACCAGTGAAGACTTTGCTATCGTACAGGCACTAGGCCGGCCTCTAACAACTATGTATCAACATTCTGCAGTACTATGTACAAGTTAAGTATTGTTACATTCTGTGCCATATATAAATATATCTTTCTAATTTACTCTAGTGTTTATAGTTTCTGGCTGCTCCCCTCCGTACCTGCACCAGCGTGCTATTTTTGTTCCTGTGTCGGTATCATTCCACTCGGCCACCGACACCGACGACGAGGCTGGGACACAAAAGTGGCGACGAAGTTGGGACACAAAAACTACCTATTTGGCAAACATACTCGAGTTTTCTGTGACCATCAAGCTCTTAGTATTCTCGTGTCATACAAGCTTTTACACAACCGACTAGCCAGATGGGCTATGGTTTTGCAGAAACATGATTTCGAAATTAAAAACATAAAAGGTTCAGACAATGTTATAGCCGACGCACTTTCTCGTCTTCCCCAAGGATTACCAGAGTTCGAGGACTATATTGAATCGAACACAGAGTCCAAGGTGATGCTTTTGAAGGATACAGAATTGAGATCATATTATTTAGATATGTGCAAAAACATGCAGGACTTGCAACAGAAAGATGATAGGTGGAATAAAATCATTGCTCGAATTGCACGAAACCCAGCAGAACCACTACACCAACATTACAAGCTGTATAATGGGGTACTTTTCTTCCGCAGCCACCCACAATCACAACAATGGTGTGTTTGTATTCCGGCATCTTACGAAAATCCTATTATTTGGCATACATTTAATAATTCATGAAGTGTTTCTATTTTTCCAGCAGTAATCTTGATTATGTAATATGATGCTTGGAGCCATTGTTGGACTTGTATCTATAATTTACTAGATTTACTTCGAGATCTCATTATTTGTAATTTTCATGGATGTGACTTTCTAGTAATGCCTGCAAAGAAATCTTCGAAATTAAACGAAATCCGATCGATTTTAAAGAGCCTTTTGTCACGAAAGTTAACTTAACTTTTGTTTAACGGTTATTCAGTCAGTATAATCTGCTCCAAGCCAACCAAGCATCATTTTACACAATGCAGCAAGAGTTTTTACAGCTGCATCTACTACATCCAGTCAACATAATCATCATGGTAAGAAAGGTCATCGCGGAATCTGCTAGTTTCTTTGTGTAATATTGTGCTCAGGTGTCGCTTTCATTCGAAATTACTACTGCCGTTAAACTTTAAAGTCAGGTTCCACTTCCTTTTTTTTTTTTTTTTTTTTTTTTTTTTTTTGGTCCTTCTAATTATAAAGTTACCTAAATGTGTCAGATCCACCAAATTATTTTCTTGTATTATTGTACCGTTAGTGAACTTTAATAGCGGCTACGAACAGTAACTACTACTCCAACACCTGATCGGAAGAGAGAAAACGCAATATTACACCATGCGTGTAACATGACCCCACCATCTCAGTCTGTTCGCTCTAACTGCTACATCTATGGTGTTCATTCCAAGTTTTTCTTTGATTTCCTCATTATGGACACCCTCCTGCCATTGTTCCCATCTATTAGTACCTGCATTCATTCTTGCTACTTTCATATCTGTAACCTCTACCTAATGAATAAGGTAACCTGTATCCATCCAACTTGTACTCCTATACAACAAAGTTGGTCGACAGATAGAGCAGTGCACTACTAACTTAGTCTTGCTACTGACTTCCTTCTTGCAGAAGAGAGTAGACCTTAGCTGAGCAATCACTGCATTAGCTTTGCTTCACCTCCATTCCAGTTCTTTCACTATATTGCCTTCCTGTGAGAAAATACATCCCAGGTACTTGAAACTGTCTACCTGTTCTAACTTTGTGCCGCGGTGGAGTAGTCGAGCGGTGTAAAGCGTCTCGCTGCGGAGCGCGCGGTTGCTCGCCGTGGAGGTTCGGGTCCTCCCTGGGGCATGGGTGTGTGTGTTGTCCTTAGGTTAGTTTACCTAGGTTTAAGTAGTTTGTAAGCTACGGACTGATGACCACGCAGTTTGGTCCGATAGATTTACAAACATGTGAACATTTTTTTTATTTGGCACTCAATCTGTTTAAATCTCTTTCCCACTTGCATTACTTTCGTTTTGGAGATGCTCATCTTCATATCATAATCCTTGCACCTCTGATCGAGCTCTGAAATATTAGTTTGCAACCTTTCAATTGAATCGGCCGTTACAACTAAGTCATCCGCATATGCGAGACTGCTTATTTTGTTTTCACCTATTTTAATTCCGCCCTGCCAGGCTACTGTTTTCAACATATGATTCATGAATAGTATGAACAACAGTGGTGACAAGACAGCCTTGTCTTACCCCTGAAACTACCCTGAACCATGAGCTTAATTTGCCATCTTCTCTAACTGCTGCCTGACAGTCTACGTAGAGCCCTTTAATTGCCTGCAGAAGTTTGCCTCCTATACCATAATCTTGTAGAACTGACAGTAGCTTTCTCCTATGGACACGGTCATAAGCCTTTCCTAGATCTATGAAACATAGATACAATTCCCTGTTCCACTCATAGCACTTTTCCATTACCTGCCGTAAGCTATAGATCTGGTCCTGACAGCCTCTAAGAGGCCTAAACCCACACTGATTTTCATCTAACTTATCCCCAATTAATACTCGCACTCTCATTTGAATAATACTTGAGAATATTTTTCCTACAATTCTAATTAAAGAGATACCTAGATAGTTGTTACAATCTTTTCTGTTTCCATGTTTGAAAATTGGTGTGATTACCGCTTTCGTCCAGTCAGATGGAACCTGTCCCGATTCCCACGCCTTCTCAATTATCCTGTGTAACCATTTGAGACCTGATATCCACTGTATTTGACGAGTTCCGGTATAATTTCATCCACCCCAGCCGCTTTATTGCACTGTAATCTACTGACCATTTTCTCCACTTCCTCAAATGAGACCCTGTTTTCATCGTCGTTCCTATCCCATTCTACCTCAAAATCTGACACATCATTGAACGTTTCACCTACATTGAGCAATTCTTCAAAATATTCCCTCCATCTACTCAAGGCATCCACAGGACTGACTAGCAGCTTTCCTGACCTGTCCAAAACACTTGTTAATTCCTTCTTCCCTCCCTTTCGAAGATTGCTAATTACGCTCCAAAATGGTTTTCCCGCGGCTTGACCCAGAGTTTCTAACTTATTTCCGAAGACTTCCCATGATTTCTGCTTGGAGTCTGCAATTATCCGTTTGGCTTTGTTTCTTTCTTCAACATAACTTTCTCTGTCTGCTTGATTTCTAGTAAGGAGCCATTTTTGAAACGCCTTCTTTTTCTTCTTAAAGGGTGCCTTGACTATGTCATTCCACCAGGCTGTCTTCTTCTTTCTACCTCTACACACAACTGTTCCAAGACATTCCAGTAATGTGTCCCTGTACCTTAACCATTCCTCTTCCAGTGACTGTAAATCATTACATTCAACTAACTGGTACCTTTGCGAGATCATTGCTATGTATTTCTGCCTAATTTCCTTGTCTTAAAGCTTCTCCACTCTTATCCTTCTACACATGGACTTGACTTTCTGCTCTTTTGGCCTCACAAAACCAATTTCACTGCAGATTAAATAATGATCAGTATCATCAAAGAACCCCCTGAAAACATGTGTGTCCTTGGCTGTCTTCCTGAATTCCTGGTCTGTTATTATATAATCAATGACAGATCTGGTTCCCCTTGCTTCCTAAGTATAGCGGTGAATGTCCTTATGCTCAAAGAAGGAGTTTGTGGTAATTAAGCCCATACTGGAACAGAAATCCAAGAGCTGTTTTCCGTCCCTGTTGACCTCCATATCCTCTCCAAACTTACCCATAACCTTTTCACAACCTTCTGTTCGATTCCCTATCATGGCGTTGAAATCACCCATGAGTAAAACACTATCCTTATCCTTCACTCTAACAACTACATCACTAAGTGCGTTGTAAAATCTCTCCATTTCATCTTGATCAGTCCCTTCACAGGGTGAATATACTGCCACAATCCTAATTTTCTTGCTGGAGATGGCCAAATGTATCCACATCAGTCGTTCGTTTGCATCCCTTATTGCAATTATGCTGGGTTCGATTGCTTTCCTGATGTAAAACCCTACTCCCCACTGTGCTCTTCCTACTTTGACTCCTGACAGGTAGACCTTGTATTCTCCGAATTCGTCCTCTCTCTCTCTCAGCCCCGTGCGGCCGCACGTTTCGCACGTGCCTTGCGCCGGCCCTGGCTGCAGGTGGAATTGGTACCAGATGACCTGGAGCTAATTGTGGTACATGCTTTCGTCTCTGGCACTTCATACAGTGACACACATAGAGCTTGACAGACCGGTGGAGCCCTTGCCAGTAATACCTACGTCTGAGTCTGTATAGGGTCTTCACGAATCATGGAAATACTTGAGAATAGCTGGTCGGAAATGATCTGGAACAACCAGTGGCCATTTAGGGCCTAATGGATCGTAGTTGCTCTTATACAATGTCCCGTTTATAAGTTGAAACCCTCCTTTTGTCGGTTCTCCTTCCTCCAAGGCCTCTATGGTTTGTCATAATGCTGTATCTGCCCTCTGTCCAGCTGTAATGTCACCTAACCAGTGAGGGTTGTAATTTCATCCCTGCTGTTGTGTTCAGCTAATGGATTCCTCAGAAGGCTGTCGGCATCCTTTTGTTTGTGCCCGCATTTCAATACCACTCTGATATTGTACTCTTGGAGTCTCAGTCCCCATCTTACTAGTCGACCTGATAGATCCTTCAATTTGGTCAGCCAACATAAAGAATGGTGGTATGTCACGAAAGTGAATGGTCTACTGAATGGATGTGGCTGGAACTTGTTGATAGCCCAGATAATGGCGAGACACTCATTATCGGTTGTAGAGTAGTTTATCTCGGACTTTGACCTTTTCAGCACCTTTCTGAATTTGTACAAGCACTGCACTAATCACATAACCACTATCGCCTGTGTGAAGTTCAGTTTCCACATTCTCGTCGTATGAGGCTAGAACTGATACGGAAGTTAGAGCCCCCTTACGTGTCCAGAAATCTCATTCTTTCGTCTCATCCCAGTAAAACTTGGCATCTCCCAGGAGAAGTTCTTACAACTGACGTTACAAAAACCTTCTATGAAATGACAGTAGTATGAGCACAGCCCGAGGAAACTTCCCACATTGCGGATGTGCTGAGGAGTTGGAAATTCTATGACTGCCCTTACTTTATCTGGATCGGGATAGACACTATCTCCATTCACTAGGTGCCCAACGATTTTTATCTCTCTTTGTGTTAAGGTGGGGTCCTGCTGTCTGAAACACACTTCACCGCACTTGACAGGTGGCTTAGATGTTCTGCAAATGTCCTTAAGAAAACGACAATGTCATCTAGGTAGCAAAGTCATGTCGTCTATTTAAGGTGTCGAAGCAAGTTGTCCACCATCCTTCAGCAGCTCCCTCCTCCCTTCCTTATTTTTGGGGTCTTCAATGCCCATCATCTTTCATTCTCGACCAATTCATTGCCGATCACGACCTCAGTGATGGCTCCCCAACCTATTTCAGTGCCGCTCACGGCACCTTTTCCTCCATAGACCTCTCGCTCACTTCTCCCCCCCTTTTCCCTTTCTTTCGCTGGTCACCGCATGACGACCTTTGCGACAGTGACCACTTCCCGTTAATTCTTTCACTCCCTTCACATTGGATAAGGGACAGGATACCTCTTTGGGTTTACCGTCATGCTGATTGGCGTTTGTATACATCACGGGTGGTTTTCACACCATCCCGATCTGACTCTATAGATGAGGTCATCAGTGATGAGTCTAATGTGATTACTCGAGCTGCTAGCATTGCTGTCCCCCAGTTGACTGGTCCTCATCGCCGCACAGTTCTGTGGTGGAACACAACCATTGCTTTAGCGATTCGTAATCACCGTCGAGCCTTGCAGCATCTTAAGCGCCACCTGTCCCGTGCTGCCCTTGTCAACTTTAAACGCCTTCATGCCAACGCTCGTTATGTAATCAAACAGTGCAAGCGGGGTGTGCTGGGAGCGTTTTCTCTCCTCCTTGGGATCTTCTGTACCCTTGTCATGGGTGTGCGCTGTGCTCCAGCCCATTCGAGGTTGCCAGCGGCCGTCTTCAATCCCTGGCGTGGCCTAACCAGATGGGGTCTGTACTGATCCATTGGTTATCGCAGAGCACCTTGCGGCTCACTTTGCGAAGGCATCGGCGACAGATTCCTACCCAAGAAACAGCAGGCTGAAGCCTCAAATTTATGTTTCACCACTCACTGGGAACAATCTTATAATAAATCCTTCAAGGAATGGGAACTATGTCTGGCCCTTTCTTCTTCTCATGATTCTGCGCCTGGCTCACATTCCATCCATAATCAACTTTTCAAACATCTCAGCCCCCCTACAACGGCAATATCTACTGCAGGTATTTAACCACACTTGGCTCTGGGGGGTTTTCCCCTCGCAATGGAGGGACAGTATAGTGGTTCCTGTTATTAAGCTTGGTAAGGATCCGTCATCCCTAGACAGTTACCGGCCCATTAGCCTGACCAATGTGCCATGTAAACTGCTCGAAGGAATGGTTGCCCGCAGACTATGCTGGGTACTCGAGTCACGTGGACTTTTGTCACCTTATCAATGTAGGTTCTGGGAGGGCAGGTCTCCTTTTGACCATCTACTCCGACTGGAAACAACAATCAGAAAGGCCTTTTCGAAACGTCAACATTCTGTTGCTGTTTTCTTTGATTTACGTAAGACATATGACACCGCTTGGCGTCATCATACTTTATTTACCCTCCATGATTGGGGACTACGAGGCTCCGTACCAGTTTTTATGTCAGTTTTTAACCCGCCGCATGTTCTGTGTGAGGGTTGGCTCTTCCTTCAGCTCCCCATAGATCCAGGAGAACAGCGTTCAACAGGGTTCTGTATTAAGTGTTACACTCTTCTTAATCGCCATTAATGGGTTGGTGAGCTCTGTTGGGTCGCTTGCCACCCCTGCTTTGTACGTAGACGACTTTTTCATATGGTACAGCTCCCACTCGGTAGCCTCGGCTGAACGCCAGCTCCAAGGTGCCATTTGGCGGGCTTCCTCACGGGCTCTCTCACATGGTTTTCAGTTTTCCCCTTCTAAAACGCGAGTAATGCATTTCTGCCGTCGTACTACAGTCCACCCTGACCCAGAATTCATCATGGGTACTCGACGCCTAGAATTTGTGGCACAGCACCGTTTGTTGGTCCTCCTTTTTGATAAAAATACTGACTTGGCTGCCGCATATTCAGCAGATATAGATAAGTTGCATGCGGAAACTTAATGCCCTCCGTTTCCTAGCTCACTCCTCCTGGGGTGCAGATCAGACAACACTAATTCATATCTACCGGGCTCTGATTCAGTCCCGACTCGATTATGAGTGCCAAGTATATGGCTAGGCAGCTCCTTCTGCCCTGAAGCTGTTGGACCCCGTTCACCATTGTGGCATCCACTTGGCTACTGGTGCTTTCTGGACCAGCCCTGTAGACAGTCTTCTTGCTGAAGCAAGAATCCACCCTCTTCAGACAAGGAGCCATCAGCTTTTGGTGTCCTCCGCCATTGCCATTCGTAAATTCCCTGGTCATCCCACATATCACGTTCTCTTTGAGGGCTACAGTCTTAGAATTCCTGATACACGCCCTCGGGTGGGTTTACCTGTTGGATTGCGCCTTGCTTCGCTTTGTGGAGACTTCAACCTCCCTTCCCTTGACTGTATGCGTCGTGCTATACGGCGTACCCCTCTTTGGTTGGTGCTTCGTCCGCAAATCCGACTGGATCTCTACCACGCCCCAAAAGCTTCAGTCTCCCCCATAATCTTCCGGCGTTTGTTGCACACTGCCCTTGAAGAATTTCAGGGTGCCACGATTTTCTACACTGATGGCTCTAAATTTTCTGGTCATACGGGGTATCCATTTATGTCTCCCATTGGTGTGGAATGCCATTCTCTGCCAGAATCGTGCAGTGTGTTTACGGCAGAACTAACGGCTATTAGTAGGGCACTTCATTTTATCAAAGATGTAGCCCTGGACCGTGTTTTAATCTGTTCTGTCTCAATGAGCAGCCTGCAGGCCATAGACCGATGCTACTCCTCACATCCGGTTGTCATTGATATTCACAATCTCCTTGCTATTCTTCGTCGCACCGCTTGCTCCGTTGCCTTTCTCTGGGTTCCCAGTCCTAGGAAATGAACAGGCTAGCGTAGCTGTAACTCCTTGCCCCTTCCCCTGGGTTATTCCGGGCGCAGATTTGAGGGTGCAGAATCCACTGTCCTTTGCCGTCTCTGCATCGGTCACTCCAGGCTGACCCATGGTTTTCTTTTGCGTAATGAGCCTTCCCCACATTGTGGTTGTGGGGCTCAACAATCTGTGGCTCATATCTTAGTGAAATGTCCGCTGCTGTTGGCGCTCAGTGCCAAATACGGAATTCCGCACTCATTGCCCTCGATATTGGCGAATGATTCACGGATAGGTGACGGAGTTCTTGGATTTTTCCGTGAAAGCGGATTTTACTCTCGGCTATAAGATTTTATTGCTGACGCTTGGACAGGATAGGTGGGTTTGTGGCCCTCCCTGCGAGCAGCAGGGTTTGGAGTTCTCCCCTCCCCTCCCCTTAACGACTTCCATTTCTCCTTTTAACTTGCTTTTAATTCAGGTTGTCCCCTTTTTGCATTTTTAGGCTTCTCATTTAGGAACATACACTGTTCTCCTGTATCTGTCATTAATTGACGGGGATTCTCAATTTGTCGTGACGTTCCTTGCAGAATCCCACTTTTTCTATTGGTTTTAGTCCTGTTCTACTTGATTTTGACCCCCTTTTAGTTCGTCTATTTTACTGTCGTCACGGTCTTAGCCGACCACACCCTGACTTGTACTACATACAGAGGTCATGGGACTGATGACCTAGCTGTTTGGTCCCATCCATCCATCAACCAACCAACCAACCTCTCTATATCCTCCTCCATGTTGTTTTTGTTGTGTTATTCAGTCCGAAGACTGGATTCATGCTGCATTCATCACTATTCTATCCTGATCCAGCATCTCCTCATAAGAATGGAACCCACATCCATTTGAATCTGCTTACTGTATTCGTCTCTTGGTCTCTCTCTGCAATTTTTACCCCACACATTTATCTCCAACATGATTCCTTCATGTCTAAGAATGTGTCATACCAATCAATCCCTTCTTTTATTCAAAGTATGAAAAAAAAAAATTTCTCCAATTCTGTCTAGTAGCACCTCATTAGTTATGCCCTTGACCAACCTAATCTGCAGTATTCTTCTGTAGTGCCACATCCCAAGTCGACCATCTGAATCGTGAGTTGTGGTGTTGAAATCATTCAAAAACACACGTTCAGTTTTCACAATTTTTACAGTTATCTAATAGATTTTCAAAAAAGTTTTATCTTACTAACTTTGTACTGAGAATATGAATCACAACAAGAAAAGTAAAATATCAGCCAAATTGGTCTAGCCATTCTTAAGTGATATGCCAGTTGATTTTCATTAATATACTAGAGAACCCAGTAATGCTTCACAATTGCTAATGTGTACTGGAATTGGATATACGTATATCACCTTGTGCTTGCCTCGCATGGTCTGTGGCATCAGAATACAGATTAGATGGCCACTCCCATTGAAAGTTTGAGTCGTCCCTCGGGTATGGTATGCATGTCATCCCAAGTGTAAGTTCAAGTAGTTTCTAAGTTTAGAGACTGATGACCCTAGCCATTTGCTCCAATAAGTTTACAGACCTTTGAACATCCTCATCTCCTCCCTCATCTATTTATCCAACTCCTTCTCTCCCCTGTCTCTGTGTATCACCTTCATTCTATTCCTTGAACATCTCTTATCTCACAAACCTTCTCCTGCTCTTTTCTCTCTCTATCCATATCCTTCTCCCACCTCTACCTACCTCCATTTTCATCTCCTCCTCCTCTTCTTCTTCTATCTGCAGTTTTTTCTTCACTTCTCCCCCCTTCTGATATAAACATTGGTACATACAAGGTGCGTCTGAAAAGTCTGGTGAATGGTCTTATGAAATATAGCAAACAAGTGTTACAAACAACTTGAAAATTTGCTTAAGAAACGTGGCATCATAGTAGATTTCTGCACTAAGAATAAAATTAGGCAACTACTCATGCACAATAAGCAACAAACTGGTAGCAGTAATGCACTGCACAAATCTGGGGTCTACCAAATAAATTCTGAAAACTTTCCAGCCAAGTAAATTAGTCAGATTGGCAGAGCATTTAGAACTAGATTTTATGAGCACCTCCCTAATAAAAAAGGAGAAAATCCTTATAGGTCTACTTTTGCCCTACACCTAATAGGTACTGATAAGTCAGACATCTTGCACTTTGTAAATAAAGGAGCTAAAATGAACTTTATTGAAGAACTAGAAATATATACACAATATAAATCAGAAGACTGTAATCTATTAAACGAACAAACAGTTTTAAGGAAGAAGATTTTTCTATATTGTTTATCCACACTCTTAGAAGATGACTGAAAATGTACTGTATAATAGTTGCTTCTTATTTGTAATTGCTGCTGTAAAACACTAAATGCAGATATTACTTTTTGCTCAATTCTTTACTTGCTCTGCTTTATATATAACTCACAAATTAATGTCCATTCTTTCAGTATGTTTTCTCCAATGTGCTGATTATTCACACTGTCTTCACTTATCTGGTGTAGTTGCCTCCTAAACCCCCTGTCCTCCCTACTGTTTTGAGTCTTAACTCATCCTAGTACCTTTCATTGCAAACCTATTCCATAGGGTGCCAAGATTGATAAAGATGTAGTAATACAAGTAAATCAATAGTTAATTTCCCTGAACCACAAGCAAGGTATGTAGTGTTTCAAACACTACATACTCACCTTGATTGGACAAGATGTCCAAATGAATTATTTTTTTATAGTTGTAGGAGGTTTTTTGTGGACTATTACTGTCCAAAGTTGTCTTTTACAGGATAATTGTTGAAAATAAACCTCCCCTTTGTCATAAGAGATATTTTATTGCTTTAATAAAACTTTGGTGAACCTCAGAATAATTAAAGCATCATGGAATTGTCATTCAGTTGTTATAGTTGTTGATTAGTCCTGACTGAGCTATCACGTTAAAAAGTTGTAAGGCATCTGGATGTACCATGGTGAAAACCAGATGCTGGACTCAAATATTCTGTAGTCAAATAAAACACTGATGTGTGTATGAGAAATGCACTGTGAAGAGTTCTCATTTCAGTACTTGCAATTTATCTTCTTGCGTAACTACTTCTCAACATAACTTCATTACTTGTGACGAAGTGTAATGGCCTTGACTACTATTGAAAGAGTGAACAATAGCGGCACTGGTTAACCAGGGCCTCAACCAAAAATTTAACCGGTCTAGACAAGAAGAGATTATTTTATATATATGTGGGGTTGCAAGATTGAAGAGGGACTACACGGTCAAATCATACAATAATACCCCCCAAAAAACCAAGAAACATCACAGGTTTGATGTGCACACACAGTTACTCACTGACTGATTAGCTCTTCTTCTTCTTATAAGTTACTGCGGTATTCATTATGCTGCTTTACTTCAGCCTCCTTCATATATTACACATAATTTACACCTGTAACTTTTCATACTAACCCACCCTAATACTGCATATATTGTATACATAGCTCTATACAGACACTGAACTACTCCCTTATGTTACTGCCTATCTTAAGATTGAAACTGGTAGCCACCCCATACTATAGTGGTTGACCGTACATAATTTTAACAACAGTCTCAGAGCTATACACTTGTGGTGAATTACATAAGGATTTGTCTTTGTACAATTTCTGCTACACACCTCCCTCTCCCCTCTCCCATTTCGTACTATTACCAGTTATTACCCTTGTTCCATAAAAAACCTCCCAAATTAATAACCGTATACTTTGCTCACACTCATGCCTTATCTCCACAGTTACACCATGATATTCACCTATTACAACACACACACACACACACACACACACACACACACACACACACACACACAGACACATGCACACACATACCACTCTCCATCTGCTGTTTACTTTGTTTAGTAAACTTAACATATTTTCCCCCTTCCCCTCGCCCTCACCCCCTCACCTACTACCTCCAGTCACTTCACAATATTCTTCATCCTGTGTGCTACAACTATATTAAAATTATCTCAGATTCTAATTTTCTTGCAGTCCTACTCTTGTTTCTTTATGTAACGCTACTCGTTCTGCTTTACTACCCAATGTAGTAATGTAGCATACCACAACCCTTTCTCTGCTCCATACATAAATATATGCTAATTGTTTCAGTGTGACTCTGGATGTATTGAGAAATTATTTGTGACAAGCGACACTGTAAAATCAAACTATGTTGTAAATAATGAATTCTATTCCTGCTTTACGGCATATAGGTTATTGTATGTACGCTTGTCCGCTCAGTAAATTAATAAAGCTCTGAAAATGAATATTCTTTAAAAAAAAAAAAATACACAAACCTTTGTTTCCTCCACAATGTAAATTTCAGACTAAATTTCAAATCTAATTTTTTTTTTTTTTTTTTTTTTTTTTTTTTTTTTTTTTTTTTTTTTTTTTTTTTTTTGTACTGTCATATAAGATGACCCAGATTTTTAGGCTTTTTTTATGATTCAGCCATAATCTTATCTGTGGATATATACCGTACTCAATCTTTCCTTGGTTGTTTCCTCTTTGAGCAAGTCCCTTATCTATATTCCCCACCCCTCCACCCTACTCATTCAGCAACTACTTTCTACCACTCTTACATCCTCCCAACCCATGGTACATATTCCAATTGTAATTTCTGGGTACTATTCCCCCTCTCCTCACCCCTCATATTACGCCTCAAATTTGTTAAACTGCACTAAGCAATAGTCACTGCCATCGTGATAGTGACAGTTATTTTTAGGAATCCAGTCACCACTGACTCTTAGAGCATCATGATATGCTCAGCAGGATTGTCCTCTCTGATATATTTCTAGCAAGTTGACTGTTGAACTTTTTACAGTTGTCTGACTAGATGCACCAATTGTAACACTAGCTTAATATTATTGTAACTACTCACATTTGTTTGCACATTAGTTCACACATCTTAACCTGTATAACCACATTCCTAACTTAATTGTCCAATGAGAATCATTTCTCAGTTTATCCCCATTAATATTTGAAGCCATAGAGACAATGACACTTTGTTTATATTGAAAGCTGCCCTGATGGCGGCATTCTAAGCGTGCTACTAGTGGGTCAGTGGCTAGTTCTGAAATATTCTGCATCTACGTCTACATCCATACTCCGCAAGCCACCCGACGGTGTGTGTTGGAGGGTACCTTGAGTACCACTATTCGTTCTCCCTCCTATTCCAGTCACGTATTGTTAGCTGACAAAAAGATTCTCAGTATGCCTCTGTGTGGGCTCTAATCTCTCTGATTTTATCTTCATGATCTTTTCGCAATATATACGTAGGAGGGAGCAATATACTGCCAGACTCCTCGAAAAATGTATGTTATCGAAACTTCAACAAAAGCCCATACCAAGTGACAGAGTGTCTCTCCTGCAGAGTCTTACACTGGAGTTTATCGATCATCTCTGTAATGTTTTCACAATTACCAAATGATCCCGTAATGAATCGCGCTGCTCTCCATTGGATCTTCTCTATTTCGTCTATCAACCCCAACTGGTACGGATCCCACACCAGTGAGCAGTATTGAAGCAGTAGGCAAACAAGTGTACTGTAACCTACTTCCTTTGTTTTCGGACTGCATTTCCTTAGGATTTTTCCAGTGAATCTAAGTCTGGCATCTGCTTTATCAATGATTAGTTTTATATGGTTTGTTCCATTTTAAAACACTCCTAATGCCTACTCCCAGATAATTCATGGAATTAACTAATTCCAGTTGCTGACTTGCTATAGTGTAGCTAAATGATAAAGGATGTTTCTTTCTGTGTATCCATAGCACATTACACGTCTATATTGAGATTCAATTGCCATTCCATGCACGAAGCGTCCTGCAGATCCTCCTGCAATTCAAAACAATTTTCCATTGTTACAACCTCTCTATATACCACAGCATCATCCGCAAGATCATTTATATATATTGTGACCAGCAACGGATCCACAACACTCCCCTATGGCACACCTGACATCACTCTTACTTCGGAAGACTTCTCTCCATTGAGAATGACATTCTGCATTCTGTTATCTAGGAAGTCCTTAATCCAATCACACAATTGGTCTGATAGACCATATGATCTTACTTTGTTCATTAAATGTCTGTGGGGAACTGTATCAAATGCCTTGCGGAAGTCAAGAAATACAGCACCTACCTGAGAACCCGTTTCTATGGCCCTCTGAGTCTCATGGATGAATAGCGCGAGTTGGGTTTCACACGATCGCCTTTTTCGAAACCCATGCTGATTGCTATAGAACAGATTTCAAGTTTCCAGAAATGTCATTATACTCGAACATAATACATGTTCCAAAATTCTACAACTGACCGACGTTAAGAGATATAGGCCTATAGTTCTGCACATCTGTTCGACGTCCCTTCTTGAAAACAGGGATGACCTGTGCCATTTTCCAAACTTTCGGAACACTACGCTCTTCTAGAGACCTACGGTACACCACTGCAAGAAGGGCGGCATCCTCTGTGTAAAAATAAACTGGTATCCCATCAGGTCCTGCGGCCTTTTCTCATTTGAGTCATTTTAATTGTTTTTCTATCCCTCTGTCAATTATTTCGATATCTGTCATTTCGTAGACTGTGCGGCAATCTAGCGAAGGAACTACAGTGCAACAGCTTTGCAAAAAGACATTTAGTAATTGAGCCTTTTGAGTGTCATCCTCTGTTTCAAGGCCATTTTCGTCACAGAGTGTCTGGACATTTTGTTTTGATCCACCTACCGCTTTGACATAAGACCAAAATTTCTTAGGATTCTCAGCCAAGCCAGTACATAGAACTTTACTTTCGAATTCGTTGAACACTTCTCGCATAGCCCTCCTTACGCTACATTTTGCTTTGTGTAATTTTTGTTTCTCTACAATATTTTGGCTTTGTTCATGTTTGCAGTGAAGTTCCCTTTGCTTCCGTAGCAGTTTTCTAATTTGGTTGTTGTATCACGGTGGCTCCTTTCCATCTCGTATGATCTTGCTTGGTACATACTGATCTAATGCATATTGTTCGATGGCTTTGAACTTTGACCACTGTTCCTCAACTATTGAATACAAGGGTGGCCACAGGGGGGAGGGGTCATGACACTTATTGCGTGATTGAAATTTCTGGGTGGTGGGGGGGTGGTGAAACATTACTACTTTTGGCTGGCCTGGAGGTGGGGGGGGGGGGGCCTTTATAGAAGTGTTTACAAAATGTGACATACAATATATTTAATTTTAATATTAAATGGCAAAACAGGACCTAATATCTCGTGTATGTGTGGGGGGGGGGGAGTCATTGGTCAAGGGGGGGGGGGGGAGGGAGGGGCACTTCTGATTGAATATTGCTCTATCAATCTGTTCAGCAACTGATTTATCAGTCACATGCTCCTCTTTTTATGCTTTTATTGTCAACTTTATCGATTATTACTGTATATTATCCCGTGGCTTTATTTTCTTTAAATTTATTTTTACCCTTTCACTATGAAGCTCGTAGACACTTTGCTAGCAGCTGATTATTGTTATTCCTTGCATAATCTCTGTCCTTATCATTCAGTCTCCTGATAGCATGTTGCATGTACATATCTTAAGCTGCATTACATGTAAGTGTAAATTTTTTCCCTTTCTATGAACATATCTTTTATTGCAATCTATTTGTTTCAAAACTACATCACTGTATTGAATTAGCTTTATAAAATCTCACACTCATGTCAAATACATTTATAAACACACTTTCATATTTCTGTAACCAACTTTTCTACATTATGTATGCTGCACTGTAATACATACTTGTTTACCTGTGTAGAGACCAGAAGAAGGGCACTCAATCACCCGAAACCGGTCATCACAAATAAATTATTACATGCAACTGGTTGCTGCATTGTATGAATTAAAAACGAAATACCTTTAATGGCCTTCAAAGCAATCACCATTGGCTACAATACACTTCTGACATTGGTTGTACAGTTATTGGAAATAGTCAGTGAACGCTTCTTGTGGAATCGTTCAAAGCACTGAGGCCATGCATTGGATCTCAGCAAGTACTGAAACACACACTTTGTACTCACTGCTTCATCACCATACACTTACACTAATATCCCATGGATCTCTGTCACTGTTTTGTCTAATTTTAAACAAAATTTTGCATTAACACAATGCTCTATTTTGCACTCTATGTTGCATGAGTTCTCACACTGACCCTCTTGGCTGGGTCACAGTATGTAAGGCCACTTCACTGCAGTGCTTAGCATGATATGAGGCATTTATTGACATGTTTCTCAGTGTGTAGGCATCTCATCCTAGCCAGAGCAGTTTGTTAACTATGTGACAATTTACTGAACTTTTCAGGTGCACCTTGTGTAATTCACAGTAACATTTGCTACATTGTGTATTTATTTTAATCTTCCATTTGTCCATCCCTCCCATACTCCTTTCTCTCTATGTTCACCTGCTCCTCCCCACTTTCTCTGCCCATCTCCTCCTGCCTATCTTTGTACATCTCCTCTTGCCCGCTATCTATTGAATATTACATGTACTTGACAACTTTCACGGAGAGTGGTCAAACCATGTCAACTAATGCACGTTACCTCCTACTATGCACCGTACAGTGGCTTGCAGATGGCGATAAACTTCTCCATGAAAATACACTTACTTATACCAAGCCTCACAGTGATTGGTAAAACAGTGGTATCTATTGACTGCTCAAATCGTGCTGAAGTTTACTGAAAGTTAGTCTCTGGATTCACCATACGGTGAGATGCAGTGCATAAAAACCTTCTTTATGAAGAAATACAGAAATGTGCTAAATTTGACAGTGATCAGTCAGACCAAATATATCATTCCTATCATCAGCTATGAGAGAGAGTGCATACAAAAATTATCATTCTTTGCACTATTTTTGAAGCATCCAACCTTTGTTCACAACGTCCCATTTGTTTTCTTTTCTTTAATTTATTCTATTTTGCTAAAAACTTATCCAGGACAATAAAGAACGAAACAAAAAAGTGTTAATCCTCTCCAACATCTGAAATGTGAGTTTTGGTGTTGAAAGAATTATAAAATACACTGAAATATGCACTTTCAGTTTTTCTCAAGTTTTCCAATTTTCCAGTAGATTCTTAAAAAATTTTCTTTTGCACAAATATTTTCCTCAAAATTATGAACACAACAGAAAATGATCAGCCAAATCATTCAAGCTGTTTTCAAATGATACACCTACACACACGTGGCAACTGATTTTTTACTACACTTTCGTCAAAATTTAAGGGCATACTTTAGCACAGTACATCTTTTACTAATAATTATTGCGGAAGAGTAACCTGGTTATGGGCTGTTGCTTTTCCACAACTTCTGGCTGAAACTCATTGATATAATTACAAAAGTTTTCTGCTGCTTACAGTCTGTGCCAATCTATGGCAATTTGTCACCAATAGAACTGCACATGCACAGAGCTATTGTCGAGCTCTATAAGCAGCTATGTAACTTTCTCGTGTGTCAGTTGGTCGCCAATAGCTATTATAAACGTTTTTCCATGAAGCAACTGCGAGAGAATAATGCTTTGTGCTTGAGTTGATTGATTGTCATTGCTGTTTGACAGACATTGGTGTTAGACAGAATTTTTAAAAATATTTTTAGACTAATGCTATTACCGTGAGTGATGGAAATATGTTGCAACTGGACAATGGCATAGAATACAATAAAGAATACAGATTTATATACACATATTTCGTTTGTGGTTTGGTTTCCTGGTCCACATCAAAATTTTATTAGAGGAACCAGTTGAATCTTCAGGATAGAGATGCTGATGGTCCTATATTGTATTCATACAACCAATATGTTGATGTGTTAGAGAACTTAACACTGATGTAATAACATCAAAGTTTCCCACTAAACACCAATCTCTTTCTAACAGCACTAGCACAGAGCATTACTCTCTCACAGTTACTTCACGGAAAAAATAAATATGGAAAGATTTACACAAGAAATGTTGTGTACAGAGAAATCTTTGACATCTAAATTAACATTTCATTATTTAAATCACCTTTATTGATTGAGCTAGCAGTGGCTCCATTGCTCTCTACTTTGAGCAATTTACCAAGTGGAAGAGGGAAACCCTATGGGGCAGTAAGCAGATGGGTGTCCTTGCCACCTGCCCTGGCTAATTCAATTTGAATTAGCATACACCTTTGCACAGATATTCTTAATCACAATTCATAATATCTAGAACAGCAGTCAATTCTGATGACTATGGGTTTACAAGAAAACTGAGGGTGATTTTGGAAATGGCTTCATTACAGCTTTCCTTAAATGTACTTCCAAAAGAAATTAAGAGTTTTGATGTTATAAATATTATAGCAAAATATTGATTTAGCAAACAGACGGGACACATCCAGAATGTGAAAGGACACTGGATGTATTTTTACATCTGTTTGTGGTGATTTGTAGTTCAAGCTGAACAGTTCATTTTCCATAGTAGAATTTATGTGTGTGGCACAGCATCCTATTCCATCCCTACGCCACTCTCAATGTGTCCCACCAACCTATCCTTTCTTTTAGTCATCTTATGCCAGAAACACATTTTCTCCCAAATTCCATGACCTACCCATCTAATCTTCATCATTCATCTGTATCACCACATTCCAAAAGCTTTTATCATCTTTTTGTCTGAACTCCTTATTGTCCACATTTCATTCCATACAATGCTACACTCCAGACAAATACTTTCAGAAAGCACTTTCTAAACTTTAATATTGGACGTCAACAAATTTTGCTTCTTCAGAAAAGCTTTTCTTCCCATAGCCATTTTGCATTTCCTTACTTCGGCCATCAAAAGTTATTTTGCATCCCAAATAAAAAAAATCATCTACTACTTTCATTGTCTCATTACTTAATCTAATTCCTTCAGCATCATCTGATTTTCTAACACTAAATTCCATTATCCTTATTTTAATCTTTTTAATGTTCATCTTATATGCTCCTTTGAAGACACTGTCCATTGCATTCAATTGCTCTTTCAAGTCCTCTGCTGTCTCAAGCAATTATTAAGTCATCAGCAAACTGCAAAGTTTTCATTTCTTCTCCTGAACTTTAATTCGCTATCCAAATTATTTCTTGCATACCTTCACAGCTTGCTCAATCTACAAATTGAACAACACTGGAGAAAGGCTACAACCATGTGTTATTCCCTTCCCGAACACTACATCCCTTTGACACTAATAACTGCTGTCTGGTTGATTTTGTACAAGTTGAATATAACCCTTTGTTTGCTATATTTTAATTGTGTTACCTTCACAATTTGAAAGAATGTATTCCAGTCCATATTGTTAAAAGTTTCCTCCAGAATTTACAAATGCTAAAAATGTAGGTTTTCCTTTCCTTAACCTAACTTCTAAGGTAAGTCTTAATGTACTGCCTCTCATGTTCCTACATTTCTCTTAAATACAAACAAAACTTACGAAAGGTCAGATTCCAACAGTTTTTCCATTCGTCTGACAGTAATTCATGTTAGTATTTACCAGCCATGACTTATTAAACAGTTAGTTCTGCAATTTTCACATTTGTCTGCATTTGTTTTCTTAGGAATTAGAATTACTATATTCTTCTTGAAGTCTGAGGGTACTTTCCATGTCGCACATCTTGCATACCAGGTGGAACAATTTCTTCATGACTCTCTCTCCGAACAATTTCAGTGGTTCAGGCAGAACATCATCAGCTCCAGGGGTCTTGTTTTGACTCAAATATTTCAGTGCTCTGTCAAATTCTTCTCACAGTATCGTATCACCTGTCTCATTTTCCTCTACTTTGTCCTCCATTTCTAGAATACTGCCTTCAGGTTTATTAACTTTGTATATGCCCTCTATATATTCCTTCCACCTTTCAGCTTTTCCTTCTTTGCTTAGTGCTATTTTTCCATCTGAGTTCCTGACATTCTTGCATCTGCTTGTCTTGTCTCCAAATGTCTCTTATTTCCCTACCTTTCACCTAATTATACTTTCTTCTATGGCCTTTCATCTGATCTGTAGCCACTCCTACTTAGCCATATTGCATTTCCTGTCACATTAATGTTTCAGCCGTCTGTACTCCCTTTTCCCTGCGTCACTTTCTACATTTTCATATTTTCTCCTTTCAGTTCAGTACCTCCTGTGTTATCCGGGAATTTCCATTAAGCCTTGTCCTTCTGCCTAAATGATCCTCACCTGACTTCACTACTCTATTTCTCAGAGATACCCATTCTTCTTATTCTACCGGACTGCTTTCCCCAGTTTCAGCCTATTATTGCACAATGCTCCCTCTGAAACTCTCAACCACCTCTGGTTCCTTTAATTTATTCTGGTTCCATCTCCTTAATTTTCTACCTTTTTGCAGTCTCTTTAAGTTTTCAAATGTTCAAACGTTTGTAAATCTATCGGACCAAACTGGTCATCAGTCCGTAGCTTACAAACTACTTAAACATAAGTAAACTAACCTACGGACAAACACACATACCCATGCCCCAGGGAGGACTCGAACCTCCACGGCGAGCAACCGCGCGCTCCGCAGCGAGGTGCTTTAGACCGGCTACTCCACCGCGGCTTTTTAATCAATAGTTCATAACCATTAAGTAATGGTCAGAGTATATATATGCCCATGGATGTGTCTCATAGTTTAAAACCTGCTATAAAAGATTTCTCGAGCTGCTGGAGCTCGAGCAGTTCTCGAGAAGCTCACGAGAAGAGGCGCTGCATGCGTGCCACTGTCCTGCGGTTGACTGGGGTGCTGGCCCCACCGCGCCATGCGCTGCAGTTGTTCCCAACGCTTGCAGCTCACTTTGATTATCATTTAAATATGGGCACTGGATTCATAAAAACCAAAGTCATGGAGCTGGCAGTACTTTACGGAGGATTGAATTGTCTGTTGTAAAGCTCCGTAGTGTAGCAAAAAGTGCAACAGGCACGATAAGACGTTTAAAATTACACAATATATGTTGCAACCAAACATATGTTCATGGTACAAAATTGCATTCTTATATTAATACAAGTCAGACAAATTACCTAGCTATTGTTTATGTTATCCATTCAAAAACATTAAATAGAATTTCAACAAAAATCTTGGATAGTGTCTGAAACAGTCCAACAATAACGGAAAAGTGTAATTTTTAATTTGGTTTCAATAACATGCAAAATGCATCAAAATCAACACTACATCTACATACATACTCCGCAATTCACCGTAAGGTGTGTGGCGGAGGGTACACTGTACCACTACTAGGCATTTACTTTCCTATTCCACTCCCAAATGGAACAAGGAAAAAAAGAATATGCCTCCGTATGAGCCCTAATTTCTCTTATCTTGTCTTTGTGATAACCACGCGAAATGTAAGTAGGCAACAGCAAGATCGTACTACACTCAGCTCCAAATTCCAGCCCTCTAAATTTACTTAACAGAAATTCACGAAAAGAATGTCGTCTTTCTTCCAGCGATCCCCAATTGAGTTGTTGGAGCATTTCCGTGACACTCGCACGTTGGTCGAACCTACCGGTAACAAATCTAGCTGTTTGCCTCTGAACCGCCTCTATGTCTTCCTTTAAACTGATCTGCTGCAGGTCCCAAACACTTGAGCAATACTCAAGACGTGGTCGTACAAGCGTTTTATACACGTCTCCTTTACAGGTGAAGTACATCTTCCCAAAATTCTCCCAATAAACCAAAGTCGGCTGTCCGCCTTAGTGCAGTGGGAAAGAGAAGGTAAACCATATTGTCTGAAATCACCCTGGTGTCTGAAATCACCCCATTTGACAGTAACTAAATGGATCCATAGAAGTTCTCTGTCATAACCTAATACACTGAAAGAATGGGAATATTGTTTGATTGTAAAAGAAAACCACATCTGATGGATGCAATACAGGAAATTTCTGAAGGCATTCTTTCAGATGTGTTTGATAGGTTAAGTACAAAATATTACATAAGAAATAATGTAAAACTGCAGAATTTCAAGTTTTATTTATACATGAAATTACATGACTAGCAGAGGCATTATTGTCACATAATTAGCTCCTGTTTGAAACATGAAACTCCTGTTTGAAACATGAAACCATTAATATAAATGTATAAAAACTGACATGTCACATTGGAGCTAAGAGAGGGTTTTATTCTTCTTTTTTCTTTTTAATTCAAAGGCACTTAGTAAGTTTCAACTTTCTTCACCATCTTGAATCTTGCTGATGTTGCAATTTGTTCACAACACTTTATAGTACAGACAAATACTGCAGGTCTTGCTAATACCTATGTGCTTGGTATAGATTATGTAAGGGTATCCACTCAGGTGTTTCGTTGCCATGTTGAAGTTTCCTATTAATTTTGGAGTAAGTTGAATCAGTGCTGCTTCCATCCTGCAATAAAATTTAAAAATACAGAGAGGTAGAGTACTGGTAAATCAGTTGTAGTAAAATGTAAAACCTGTAGGGGATTACAGGTATTAATCACATGTAGTTACTTAGTACTTCATGTGGGAAGTGCTGGGAATTGCTGTACATGATTTATCCTATGCACAAAGATTAGTATCACAAGCCAGACAGTACATAAACAAAACAAAAATCTACAAATGTATCACATTTTCACAAAAACAAAAGTTAGACACTGGTGTAACAATTAGATTGTTTTGTCACAGAAACTGAATTCTTAGTAGTGTACTATGAAATACAGCTAAACAGCTCTATCAGATACAGTACTGTTTGCTCGTTGTTGATATATTTCAACAGTCAATAGACTTCTGATTTTCAGAAACTCATGTGCGAGATGGCAAGTTATTTTGTGCACGTAAACATCAGAAAGTAATAAACACATAAGTAACATAAGAACAACAAATAAAAAGTAACTACCTCATATTTTTGAACAAGAATTGTTATTTAAATGTTACCTAAATAATGTGTAAAGCTTTCTTATGTGCCATTATATTACATAAATATGGATTTAGTTGAATTTATGACCTCTAGGTTTGAATGATTTATTGTGTAACTGAAGTTTTACGTATTTCTTTTCGTGGTCATATGGATGACCTTACACTTTGCCAATTTTTGCACCTTGCAGATATCATATCTAAATCATTTTGCAGTTGCTTTTGATCTTCTGGTGACTTTAAATGAAAAATCCTTGTTGGCCAAACCTGGGGCCTGAATCCCTCCACTGCCCTCTATACCCACAAATCCCTCATCCACCCCATCCTTTGCGTCTCTCATCCCGCCTGAATCTCCCCCCCCCCCCCCCCAAATCCTTCTACAAATCCCTGGTGACCCTGGAATGTCACACCCTCTGCCTTGCCCTTTTGTATCCCTTCCTACTCCCCATCCCCCATGTGGCTCCTCTGTGGCCTCATCCCCTTCCCCCACCTAGTTGCTTTCATTGAACACCTCTGCCTCAGTTTCCTCTACCATAAACCAGATACCTCTCACCCTATTGTCCATCCTCCCCTCACCAATCATGATTGTTGCTGCACCATTACCAATGAATCCCACCTGCCCACCACCGGTGCACCCTTCCTACCCTTCCCTGTGGCTATTTCCACACCCTTCTCCTCCCTGACAATGTCCTCTGGCCAGACATTTATTCTTATTACCAGCTCTGATCCTCCCCCTTCTCCTCCTCTCTCTCCTCAGTCCTTGATCCCACCTAGAGGGCCACAGCCCCACTCCCCTCCTTCCTTGCTCCCCCTCCACTTGCCGGCCCTCTGGAATTCCCCCCTCCCACTCCTTACAGCTTCTGGGGACATCCCACCCCCCTCCTTTCCAGCAGCCCTGAGACCCCTCCTCACCCCGTAACACCTGTCATCCCTCATCTCACCATTCCCACATATTGCCCCTCCATGATCCCTTGCCCGACTTCCCCCTCTTCCTCCCCCCTTTGTTCTTTCCCCATCTACTCCCATCACATTCATTTCTATCTGCGTGAGCATCGTATGTGTCTGTTGGAGTGTAACACATCAGTACTTTTAATGCAACTTGCAAAAGGCCAGCCTGCAGCCAATGCTTGTGTATCTTGTAACTGTCCTAGTGACTCAGTGCTTCAGTGTTGTGTTACTCCATTTTCTTCACCATGTGTGGTTTATTTATTTATTTATTTATTTTTTATTTAAACGATGCTCATCTTCCATTTTTTTCCATGTTATACGTATTGTCTCCTTTTGTAGCTTACTTGTATTTTGTTGTTTCCTTCTTAAAATGTATAATTTCTGGAGGCTGAAGCACATTGTCACACAAAGCAGAGTAGGCATTAGGTACATGGAATTTCATTCATGGTTTTCATTCTATCTTTCTTAGTTTCGCCTATTGGACCTACATTCCTGTGTTAGTTATTATTCTTTTGTTCCTTTATCCTATTGTATGGGCACAAGACATCGTTTAGTGAAAAACCATTATCTATTGCAATTTGTTTCAAAATGCTGAGTTCTTTATGTATTTCCTTGTCATCCAAAGGTAAACTCAAGAGCCAATGAATCATAGAGGTGAAAAAAGTTGTCTTATTTTTTGGTGGATGGATGAACTAGCATTGATAACAACATATTTACAAGTGGGTTTTCTAAAAATTGAAAATGTATGTTTATTGTCAACATTCTTAATAGTCAGGTTCAAGTAGTTAGTCGCACTTTCCTCTTCTACCTATTGCTGCATGATTAGTGTCACATGATTAGTGTCACCCTGTATCAGCAATAAAATCTCGTCAACATAATGTTTATAATAAATTGTTTCATCTTTCAGCCATGGAAATTTAGCAAGAAATTTACATTCTGAGTAGGGATGGGTCAAACTGCAATTTTTCCAAATTGCCATGCCATGACAGTGTTTGTTGGTAACGAGGATCACCCTCCGGAATAACACGCCTTGGGGCACGGCAGCACATCTTGGCACAGTGCTACACCTTCCGGGTTATCTGGATACTTCCCACCGACACCAATCCTTCAGAACTCCGGAGATGGGAACTAGCCCTTCAGCGTATTCTCTCTTCCCGTTGCCCACCTGGTCTTAACCTCCGCTAAATTTGAGTCCCACCTGCCATCTTTAACATCTTAACATCTTTGCCCCGGTTCTCTGGACAGAGCCTCTGCCTCTAGTGGCATCTCTGTCTAACTTCTTAACTTCTTTGGTTTCTATAGTATGTCTGCCTAGGTGTGTTTGCGTCTTTGTAAATGTATGGGTGTGTGTGTGTATTTGTTCACCTTCCTTTCCTTCCCCCAAGGTAAGTCTTTCCTCTCCCGGGATTGGAATGGCTCCTTACCCCCTTCCTTAAAACCCTCATCATTTCCTTTTCCCTCTCCTTCCCTTCTGCCCGAAGAAGCAACTGGGTTGAGAAAGCTTGTGTTTGTGTGTGTGTATTCATTTATTTATTTGTGATGCTGTCACACCTGTGCTCCTTCGCCTGGTGAGTAATCTTTGTCTATTTTTTATATATAATTTTTTTTAATTATTATTATTATTATTATTATTATTTTTACAAGCCCAAAAGTTTTAGTGCCAGTATTTACATTTGCACCTGCCAAGCAAGCTTGTGTAGCACTGCTTATATTAGACAGGAAAAGTTACTTGTGCCAGCTCCTAGTGCCATTTATTAGAACTATTCAATTCAAAGTGAGCTCGTTTCATTTTATGACATCAGGCCTTTCAGTGTATCTATGGAAAATAAAGTAAATAAAGCAAACAAAAGTGCACTGTCATGCAAAGTAAACTACAACATCCGTAACTGAAGGTTTCCATATAACACTTTGCATTCAGGATTTAGTAGTATTCGAATCTCGAAACTGAAGCCAGTGTATTAGATTTGGTGAATAGTGGATTCGGCCGAACCACTCGGACACAACCCTAATTATACGTCATTGAGAAACATATCTGCTAAAATACCTGCCATACTGTTACCCATCCCAAGCTCATCTTTTTGAGAATATATTTTGCTGTTGAAGGTAAAAAAGTTGTAGGTTAAGACAAATTTTAAAAGTTCGATAAGTTATATGCATTCCACAGTACTAATCTTTTTACGAGATAGGAGATTATGTATAATTCTTTTATTTGGATGCTACCATTCATATTTTTTTACATCTAAGAATGCTAATGCGACACTGTCTGGTATGTTTATATCTTTGGATGACAAGGAAATACATAAAGAACTCAGCATTTTGAAACAAATTGCAATGCCATGTGCCCATACAATAGGATAAAGAAACAAAAGAATAACAATAACAGACAAAAGAACATAGGTCCATTAGGCAAAACTAAGAAGGAAAGTATGGAAACAATTCCAAATTTCATGGTCAAGTGTGTCAACGAATGGAAAAATGTTTTATAAAATCTAAAGTGAGATGTAGATTTCAAGTCGAAAACACCCTTAAACTTTGCGCAAAATATAAATTAAGAGGTGCACATGACAAATTTGATAGCTGTGGACTGTACAAGAGTATTTGTAATAACTGTGATAAATATTATATCGGTCAAACCGGCTGTTCATTCAGTATCTGCTTTAAGGAGCATCTACAGCACAGCAACAAAACTGCTCTAGGATTGCATTTATCAGACACTGATCATACTTTAGGGAGCATTGAGAGTAGCATGTATATTCTGCACCAAGCACAAAAAGTCTGTTTTCTAGATATTTTAGAAGAGCTTGCAATTTATGAAGCTAAAAAATGAGAGCCAGACAAATTGATCAATGGACATTGCGATTTTGTACACCCAGAGCCTACTTTGCTTTTTTTGACAACTTCCTGCTTTAAGCACAAGATGCCTTGCTTATGTATAAGTTGCCTTGTTGTGATCAAGAATTGAGTGTACCATATATCTCTTTAATTTTCTGATGTAACTAAGGGCACTCTCACATTAGACTAAGCCTCCTTTGTTTGTGCGATATTTTGTTGTCTGTGTCAAGACTTTAAAAGGTGTCTCATCTAAGCATGTGGTATCCGTTTGTGATGCAGCATGTCCTGCAGTAGCATAAGCCCTCTAGCGGTCAGGTTGCTAAGACATTTATTATTAGCAATGTTTTAAGCTCTTTAAATGTATTCTGTAATATTTTTATCCATAAATTATGTAAGGAGTCTCATAGTAGAATATTGGTACTGTAACAGCTTTTTTAATCATTTCAAATTTCAGACAACTACACACTTTTATACTTAGACAGTTTATTACAGTTTTGATTAGATTAGATTAGATGTACTTTTCATTCCAGTAGTTCCAAATTGAGGAAATACTCTTGGATGTAGAACATGCACACTACACATTTTTATAAAGTAACATAAGATATCCTTTCTTGCAAAATATTTTTATCTTTAGTGTAATAACAAAAAAAAAAAAAAAAAAAGAGACGAATATATGATTATGTTAAGGACCACAGTAACAACACTTAGTGGTTGTATGACCAAATTACTAGTAAACAGCTATTGAACAACAGTTTGTTCTGCACAGTAGCATAATAAACATGTTTTCACCAGCTCTGTGGCCCATTTTGATGTTTATTTTAAACTTATATCGTGACTCATCATGAAGATACTCTTATGATGTGACAATGCTATTATGGCTATATTACATTAAGGAATGTAACAACAGGTGTGCTGTATACTATTTTTAAACACATTTTATGTATTGATGACTGTAATGAATTATTTATGTTCTATAATGTACTCTATTGCTAAATGTGTCCTTCTGTACCTGAATTGCTGTAGACTTGAAAATGGTCATCACTGACCAAAACTGATCGTTAAAATGATGAGAAATTTGTGATCATTGGCAGAAATGAAGATATTTAAACACAGACAGATAACCCAAACAAACAGTTTTATGCCCAATGTGTCAATGACTGATTGTATTGCATTATTGAGAATGATTATCTCAGATGGGTGGAGAGTTGGTAAGGAAAGATGGAAGGAGGGGGTAGGGGGTAAAGATTAAGCAAGAACAGAGAACTCTCACTGCACAAGTCAAAAAAACTATTAAGGTTAGAGCAGAAAGATTGGAAGATTGAGAAAGGGTTGGGGAAATGGAGGGAGCAATGGATAACAGGTGGGAAAAGTCTACATCAAAGAACACACCATGTATCAGCAATATCTGGTGTCAGTCAACATACAATCCTCTTTGCACACACACACACACACACACACACACACACACACACACACACACAAACGACCTCATAAAATTTACATTTGTAACATCATCTTTAGGAATATGATGCCAATTCACATGTGCTGTTTGTTCTTGATCAGTGCAACAGTTGTCCAAAGAAGCCTATGATAGAATTGATAGAAATGTACTCAATACTATAACAACTGAAATAATTAAAGCAACTATCACATATACAACATCCAACATAAAATTTAGGGAGGAACTCGTAAAATCATTTGAAATAGTCAATTGTTCAACAGGGAGATGGTTTGTTACCTCTGCTTTTCAGCTGTGTGTAGACAAGGTTATTAGAGAATGGAGGAAGGCCATCAATACTAAAGAGATTCAGTAAGGAAGGAATTAGTCTTGTGTAGTTCATGAATGAACTAGTTCGGAAGAGCGCTCCCAAAGGTGAACTACACGAACTAGTTCGAAGATCCCTTGCCTCTTAGTTCGACCGCTACTTTTCTGAAGACTGATGGGTAACAGCAAGGGGACGTGCGAGCGCGCAGAGTTGTGTGATTCCCTTCTGCCAGGTGCAGGCATTTCGAGCTGAGATGCAGCTCAGCTATAGTTTTAGTAGCGGTAGCAAAAGCCAAAACGAGCGGATGAACTAAAAAGAGCAACCTACTTTGCAGCCGAGCTGCGAACTAAAAGTAGAACTACTGGTCACGAACTAAAATATGTGTGATAGGTCGCGAACTACAATATGCGCGATAGGTTGCGAACAGAATTAAAAATCATGTGTTTGTCTTCTACTGATGAGAGCCATTTCGAGGTTAGCGTCTGCCTGCTATATTACATAGTACAGTGCTACAAAATTTCCATAATGCCAAGATATAGAGATAACTCTAAACTTAAATGCGAGAAATTATCCACAAACTGTTTCTTTTGGTATGCGTGATATCGTTAGCGGCTCAAGCAGCAAGCGCATGAAGCAGCTAGGTAGGGGAACTTTTCCCTCCACCTGCATGCGCAGACCACACCGCTCAGCCATCGCTGGGAGCAGACAAACTAAAAGAACAAACTAGTTCGTGGCAGAGCCGTGAAATAAAGTGAGCGCTCCCTATCACGAACTATTATGCACAAGTCTAGAAGGAATCCAAACATCACTATTGACTGTTTAGCCTATGCAGATGACATGGTGTTAATTAGGGACTTACTAGACTGATTGTGAACAAATCAGAGAATTTTAAAAACAAGCGTCCAAAGTAGAACTAAAAATATCATTTGAAAATGCAAAGTTCATGAGAATCTTCCGTAATGCTCATCAAAATATCACTGTGACTATGCAAGGGAGAGATCACGAAATGTTTTACCCTTAGTTGTGTATATATTCCTCATATAAGACACAACTGTTAAATATCTAACATCTCAATGATACATACATGATGAATTTGATGTTCCCTTTTGGCCTCAAAATTAGCTAAGCATATTATTTATATAACTTTTTCTTAAACTTACCTCAAAATCTGAATTTAAAGATTTACAACATGCTCTCTTTTCGTTTATAACATCAAAACACATTAAAATTCACGTATTTTGACAGTTCACAGCTGAGAATGCCATGTTGTTTACTTGACATATGGGGCAAAGATCTTCAAGGAAAGATATGCTAGTTAAAAATGTAAATGATCTAAATTCATATTCTATGTAAATGAACTGAATTATTATTTAATGTAAAAAGATGTACTTACATTATATTGATCTGGTAAATTAAATTAAATTGTTTTACCTTTGTGATAAACTTAGTATTCATCATAAAAGAAAATGTCTAGTAATATTATTTGTTGCTAACATAAAATGCTAAAACTTTAAAAATATAATGAATCAGAATATTATTGTAATTCTTTATTGTATTAAACAATTAATTGTATTTAAATTAATAATGGATATAATCATAAGTTCACATGTTCTAAATGATCACTGACAGAGACTATCATTTGTCACAGTATATATAAGTTGGTGCATAGGCAGTGCAGGTAGTTATGTTGAGTTCTGTTTAGTGCTTTCAGTTCTGGTTTGAAACTGTTACCAGCTAATGTGGCTTTGCCACAAAGTTACTGCGAATGGCTGAAAGCAAGGGGAAACTACAGCCATTACTTTTCCCAAGGACATGCAGCTCTACTGTATGGAAATGTGATGATGGCATCCTCTCGGGTAAAATATTCCAGAGGTAAAATAGTCCCCCATTCGGATCTCCGGGCGGGGACTACTCAGGAGGATGTTGTCATCAGGAAAGACAATACTGGCACTCTACGGATCGGAGCGTGGAATGTTAGATCCCTTAATCGGGTAGGAAAATTAGAAAAATTAAAAAGCGAAATGGATAGGTTGAAGTTAGATACAGTGGGGATTAGTGAAGTTCGGTGGCAGGATGAACAGGATTTCTGGTCAGGTGAGTACAGGATAATAAATACAAAATCAGTTGGGGGTATCACAGGAGTAGGACTGATAATGAATAAAAAAATAGGAATGCGGGTAAACTACTATGAGCAGCACAGTGATCGCATCATCACTGTCACGATAGATACAAAGCCAACACTGACAACAGTAGTGCAGGTTTATATGCCAACTAGCTCTGCAAATGATGACGAGATCGAAGAAATATATGAGGAGCTAAACGAAATTATTCAGACAGTTAAGAGAGAGGAAAACTTAATTGTGATGGGAGACTGGAATTCGGTAGTAGGAAAAGGAAGAGAAGGAAAAATAGTAGGTGAATATGGACTGGGCAGAAGGAATGAAAGAGGAAGTCGCTTGGTAGAATTTTGCACGGAACATGATTTAATCGTAACAAACACGTGGTTTAAGAATCACAAAAGAAGGTTGTATACGTGGAAGAGACCAGGAGACACCGGAAGGTATCAGATAGATTTTATAATGGTAAAACATAGATTCCAGAACCAGGTGATAAACTGAAAGACATACCCAGAGGCAGATATAGACTCTGACCATAACCTGTTAGTCATAAACTGTAGGCTGAAACTGAAAAATCTGCAGAAAGGTAGGAAAATATGGAGATGGGACTTAGAGAGATTGACAGGAAGTGCAAAATGGCTAAGCAGGAGTGGCTAGAAGCAAAATGCAAATCTGTAGAATAATGTATAAGAAGGGGAAAAATAGATACCGCCTACAGTAAAATAAGAGACATTTGGGGACGATAAAAGCAACTCTACAAATATCAAGAACTCAGATGGGAAACCAGTTCTCAGCAAAGAAGGGAAAGCTGAAAGGTGGAAAGAGTACATAGAGCAGCTCTACAAAGGAAATGTACTTAGAGACGATTTTGTAGGAAGGGAAGAGGAAGTAGATCAAGATGAAATAGGAGATACTATACTGAGAGATGAATTTGATAGAGCCTTGAAAGACCTAGGTCGGAACAAGGCTCCAGTAGTAGATGACATACCCTCAGAGCTACTAAAGTCTCTGGGAGAGCCAGCCATAACAAGACTATTTGAACTGGTGTGTAGTATGTATGAGACAGGCGAAATACCCTCAGACTTTAAGAAAAATGTAATAATCCCCATTCCAAAGAAATCAGGCTCAGACAGGTGTGAAAATTACAGAACCATCAGTTTGATAAGTCATGGTTGTAAAATTTTAACACGAATTATCTACAGGAGAATGGAAAAGCTGGTAGAAGCTGACCTCAGGGAAGATCAGTTTGGATTCAGGAGGAACGTAGGAACCTGGGAGGCAGTACTCACTTTAAGTCTTATCTTAGAAGTTAGATTAAGGAAAGGCAGACCTACATTTTTAGCTTTTGTAGATTTGGAGAAAGCATTTGACAATGTTGACTGGAATACACTCTTTCAAATTCTGAAGTCAGCAGGGGTAAAATATAGGGAAAGGAGAGTTATTTACAACTTGTACAAAAGCCAGTCCGCAGTTATTAGACTCGAGGGGCATGAAAGGGAAGCATCAGTTGGGAATGGAGTAAGACAGGGTTGTAGCCTTTCTCTGTTGTTATTCAATTTGTACATCGAGCAGGCGGTGAAGGAAAGCAAGGAAAATTTTTGAATAGGGATTAAAGTTCAGGGTGAAGAATTAAAAACATTGTGTTTTGCTGATAACATTGTAATTCTGTCAGAGACAGCAAAGGACCTGGAAGAGCAGTTGTATGGAATGGACAGTGTGTTGAAGAGAGCGTATAAAATGAACATTAACAAGAGCAAAACAAAAATAATGGAATGCGGTCTTAGAAAATCAGACGGTGCTGAAGGAATTAGATTAGGCAACGAAACAATGAAGGTGGTAGATGAGTTTTGTTACTTGGGTAGTAAAATAACATGCAATGGTCGCAGTACAGAGGATATAAAATGCAGAATGGCAATGGGAAGAAAAGCATTTTTGAAAAAGAGAAATCTGCTAACATCGAATATTAATTTAAGTGTAAGGAAGTCTTTTCTGAAGGCATTTGTGTGGAGTGTTGCCTTGTACGGGAGTGAAACATGGACGATAAGCAGTGTGGACAGGAAGGGAATAGAGGCTTTTGAAATGTGGTGCTACAGAAGAATGATGAAGATTAGGTGGTTAGATCGCATAACTAATGAAGAGGTACTGAACAGAATTGGTGAGAAAAGGAATTTTTGGCATACCCTGACTAAAAGAAGGGATCGCTTAGTAGGACACATTCTTAGACATCGAGGAATTGTAAATTTAGCATTGGTGGAAAGTGTGTGGGGTAAAAATGGCAAAGGGAGACCAAGAGACACGTATAGTAAGCAGATTCAAGTGGATGTGGGTTGCTGTTCTTATGAGGAGATGAAAAGGCTTGCTCAGGATAGAGTAGGGTGGAGAGCTGCAGCAAACCATTCTCCGGACTGAAGACCATAACAACAACCAGCATAGAAGTTTCTAGTTGTCATGAGTTGGTGGAAATCTATTTTATGGGCTGTACTACAGAGTTGTAATCTGTCATGGATTGAGATTTTTAACAAGAACATTAATTTTATTTGTGAAACTTGAAGGTAATAAAATTGAAAGTATAATATTCTTGGACTATTTTGGAGCCTGAAACGCTATTTCAAAATGAATTTCACAAGGAACTTTAAAACAGCAAGAATTCAGGACAACATGGCTTTGCAAAAGATAAGTTCCAACTAACACAAATTCTCCTAGGCTTTGAATATATGTTTTAATTGGACAGTAGAAAGTGTTGTATTACATCACCATTCACAACAATGCAATAAAAATAAAAGAAAAAAATGCTTAAAATAACTTGGAAAGCAGATACCTAACAACTCAAGAATGAAAACAGCTGGAGAAACTATAGTGCACAAAACGTAAATAGTGTTTCATACGACAAAAGATGTTTGTAACAAAAAATCCTTGTTATTAAGACATTACCAAACAGTGGCCAGGTTCAAAGCTCTGTATGCAACAAAAACACTTATCTTAAAAAGCAATGGAGATCTCAAGAAACTGGAGAACAACAAAAGGAAAATTTTGAGGAAAATACTGGGAACTAAAGGAAATAATAGTGATGACCAGTGCTCTTTTTCTGGGGGAACGCTGGGGGACACGTATTCCTAAACATTTCATCGACAAAGTAACTTTTAATATTCGTAGAATATATGACTTCAACTGCTATTGGGCAAAGCTGAAAATGTGTACCCAGCCGGGATTCGAACCCGGGTCTCCTGCTTTCTAGGCAGTTGCGCTGACCCCTACACCACTGGGGACACAGTGATCACCGCACCTGCAAGGACTACCCATGCACGCCTCCCGTCAGATACAAATTCCCAGCTTCGCCCTGCCCATAGTACTCAAACTCGTAGTTTAACTAATTCCCGTAAGAGTAAGGGTTTCAAACTTGCCCACCCCTCCCCACTAACGATAGGATCATTGCCCGTCACCGGCATATTATATATATACATGTGGCGTCTGTTCGGAAAGAATAGACGTCACATTCTGATCCTGCAGCTGTTATTATTTAATATTCGTAGAATATATGACTTCAACTGCTATTGGGCAACAACCACTACCACATAGATCTTTAAATTCTGCAACAGTTACAAATTCCAGCCCACATGGTTCATTGAAACTGAAAAGGACATGGAAAAGACTGGAATTAAAACAGACATTATGGAAAACAGAACACATTTCAGAAAGGTAATTCACAGGGCATGATTTCAAGAGAGAAAGAAACCAACTAGAAGTGAACCCAAGAAGAAAGGGAACAAAACTGCTAAAGGATGAATGAAGTTCAGAAACAAGAACATCTAATACACTTTAGAGTAGCCAAAGTAGATTCATTGTGCCCTCTAAATAGGTTATTTGAAATAAGAAGGAGAAAAAGAAGGTATTGTTCAAGGAAAAGTAAGCAAACAATCAGCATTACTGGTCAGATGCAAAATCCTTTGTGGGTTGATCCTTGTAAAGGTGCTGCTGGTAGAAATGTTGTGCTTTGATATGGGATTTGGGACATCAGAATTATGAGTTTGGTGTTTATTAACAGGACCTTGAATTTTAAAAGTATATAACATGCTCCATGATTATGTGCTTTGAGTGCTGTTGAAATTGCAGGGTTATTTCTCAACTTTCTTCCAACATTCCCACTGAATGTCCACCATGTGCCTCTGATCTTATACCTTTTTTATCTGTGAGAACATGTGATGAAATTAACTTTACAGAAGGTAAATCTCATCCATGTGGCTGATCTTTGCTAGCCTATTTGGAGGTATGTGCGTCTATTGATCCACAGATTCTGTGATGTGTGCAGAAAGATAGATTCTAAGCAAAATATGAAGACTGCTATTTAAATCTACATACAGGAGAGCAATCAATCCACCAAAAATTGAGAATTTTAGAAAACTGCTCAAGAATATGAACTGGAAAGATGTTTACAGATCTCATGGCATGAATAAAAATATAAGATATTCATTAATAATGTCAGTGTAATGTTTAAAATCTGTTTTCCTCTAAAAGTAGCTCAAATTAAACGGAAGTCTATAATAAAACCATGGATTACACAAGGAATAAAGATTTCATGTAAGACAAAAAGGAAAATGTATCCATCATTAAGAGTAGTTCCAATGATGATTACTTAGCTAAAGATAAGGAATACTGTGAAATATTAAAAAAGAGTAATTCAGACATCTAAACAAATGCACTATGATAAAAAAACAGCAAAATCAGACAACAAAAAAAGCAATATGGGGTATAGTGAAAGAGGAGACTGGTAGAAACAGAAAGGAACAGGAGTAGATAGCATTAAGAGTTGATGATACATTCGTAACTGATGGGCATATTGTATCAAATCTATTTAACAAGTACTTTACATCTCTTACTGACAGTAAGGAATTGTCAGGATCAGTAAATAATGCACCTGAATATATGAAACTAGCATTTACAAATAACTTCTATTTAACAAGTAGGCCTACTTTATATCTGTTACTGATAAGATGAGATTGTCAGTCAGTAAATAATACCCTTGATTATTTGAAACTAGCATTTAGAAATAACTTTAGGTACATAAATATGTCACTCACTGCACCACAAGAAATAACTTCCATAATAAAATCTTTAAAAACAAAGAATTCTAGTGGTTACGATGAAATATCAACAAAGTTAATTAAAGCTAAATCTTGTGAATTTATCACAATTTTAAGTTTTTTATGTAACCAGTCTACTATAACTCGAACATTTCCTGATTGGTTAAAATATGCAGATTTAAACCTCTATTCAAGAAAGGGGATAAAGAGATACCATCAAACTACGGACTGATTTCACTTTTACCGGCATTCTCAAAAATTCTAGAAAAGATAATGTACAAGCAGCTAACATCAAATGATGTCTTGTCTAGAACACAGTTTGGATTTCTGAAAGGTTCCGATATCAAGAAAGCTATTTACACCTACAACTGATTTTTTCGTCCGCTTAGCAGATTTTATTTGTTGTGATTCGTTCCCTCTCTCTCTATCCCTTTCATTTTGTTTCATGCTTGAGTGGATGTGGTTTGTTGCTGTTCTTTGTTAATTCGTTGTTCTGCCCTGCAGAAATTTAGTTCTTCTCATTATTATGGTATGTTGGCATTTCCATCCGGATGAAGAATTACTGAAGTACTTGAATAGTTTACCGAAGAAGATTGCGAGGGAGAAGATATTTTTGAATGTGATGAGTTGAGTGCTAATGATACGGAATATCTACTTGACAATGCAGAACAAGACGAATCGTCAGATTCGTGAGATGAACATTCAGAATCTGTACAAGAACATGAAAATAACCCAGTACTAATTGGTGATATTCCAGTGGCACCACAAATTCCTTCCCTCAGACGAGGAAGAAATGGAAAAGAATTACATCCTGACGTTGAAAGTGAAGAGACTGGACAGTGTGGACTCTTAATTGCACCAGGCCACGCTCCTGTTAGATTAGGCTGTCACAATGTGACTTATAGTCAGAGGGAGGTACTTGAGTGCATGGTGAGTGTTGATAGACAATGACATTATGCAAAACATAAAAACCTGTACAGAAATTAGATCCCGTGAAGTTCTCCAAGATGACACATGGGTACTTGATATGGCCCAATTAGAAGCAGCTATTTGCATAATGTATGTACGTACGTGGATTATACGGAGGAAAGAATTTCCCACTCAAAATTCTATGATCTCAAGTGTGGGGACTGCCTTTTTTTCTCGTTCTATGGGAAGATGTAAGTTCCTAGAAGTCATGCGATTTTTTAGATTTGACGACCATCACACTCGTAACGAATGACTCAAGACCGACGGTTTCACAGCAGCTACCCCAATCTGAAATCCATTTGTAGACAACTGTGTCAAGAACTATAAAACAGGTGTATTTATAACCATTGATGAGCAGCTCTATTCTTGCAAAGCTCACTGTCGCTTTATACAATAAATGAGTAGCAAACTAGTGCTGGTTACACTGAAGAAAACCCAAAGAGAAGTTCTTCCATCAGCAAAATTTACTGCCAGGTCTGTGTACGATACTATCTTGTACAAATTGGACGATGTAACAATTACATCGTATCAAGGCAAGGCCAACAAAAATGTTCTTCTACTGAGCACAATGCACACATCAGTTGCAGTGGATCAAGACACTCTGAAGAAACTCCCTGAAACTGTGAGCTTCTACAATTCCACTAAATTCGGAGTGGATATTCTAGATCAGATGTCTCGGCTGTATACTGTCAAGTTTGGCGGCTGCAGATGGCCCATGCTAGATCTTGCTGGAATCAATGCCTGGATCCTTTAGAAATTCAACAGAAGAAGAAGTTACCTGGCGAATGTTTCACTTCAAATTAGCAGAACAACTCTCCGCTTCACATGTGCAATCAAGGAAGAGACCTGGTTATTCAACCATTGCAACAATGAAACATGTAAGGTATGGAAGACCTACCAGATAAGAGGATGCAAAAGTGCAAACAAAACCAAAAATCTGTGTGTGCAGTGCAAGAAATTCGTATATGGTCCTTGTGCTGGAAGTGTCCAGTATGTGTGTGGAAGGTGTTTTGAGAAAGACGGCGGATTTGATTGAGTACATATCATTGAAACAATGTAATTTATTTTTTTATGTGTTCATTTGCATTTGTAACTTTAATTCCAAATAAATAATGTGTGTGTTGTACTCATTATCTCAATCCAATTTTTTTTCACCAAATAAAATTTCTATGAAAAATCTAAGCCTAGAATTTCTGTGGGTAGGCTATGCATAACATCTTAGTGATATTTAAAAACTCTAAACTAAATTAATTACAAAAGTAAAACTGAAAAACGGAATAATAACGGCACCGGTCAAAATGACTGGTGGCAGTCCTTCTAGGTAGTTCACTACTGTTGGTCCTCCGTGTGTTAAGGAAGTTTGACAAAAGCAGACAAGGGGATAGATTGTGTACTGGAAGGCACCTATGGAAATGATGTTTCAAACCAAGCTGTTTTTATCGATACAGCAAAAAGACTAGAAAATTTAGAAGTAAATATTTGCAAGGAGACAGAAAAAACAAAGTGAGTCTATCTCCATGCTAGATGGTGATTAAAGATTAGTCTTATCTGACAAAGGAAATGAAGAACAAGATTGTATAGAAAATAAAACTAGGGTGACATCACACGAGGTGGCTGGTATTCAGCAGGAGGTCAGTAATTTTACAGCAAGAGACACTGACATCCTTCAATAATAAATAGAGTTAGAAACAATGTTAAAAAATTTAATGGTAACAGATAGTAACAGTGGAACAAGTAAAAAAAAGTCTACTGTTCAAATTTTAATGGGGTAAATGGCTTTGATCCTAAAGTCAAACTATACCCAAAAGTCTTGTTAGAGCAGTTTAAAGGAGTGTTGATCAGAAATTTGGACAATCAAGGAAAACTATTAATTTCATGAACAAAGCTAGTTCTGTTGTTAAAGTTGCTAAGCAAAAAAAGAACGATTATCAGGCATAGAGTTATGAAGAGAATTCACTGTGAAACTGACAAACATCAAAATAAGGAAAGAAGTAATGCACACAAATATGTTGCCGAAAGGAATGTAGATGCCACGGAAATGTTTGAACAGAAAATTGAAATTATTTTTAAGGTCTTATACCCGGTAGTAGGTAAGGAAAGGATGAAAGATGTCTCAGGAAACAGTTGGAAAGGAAATAAGGTGGAAATTAAAAGTATGGGGTGGGTGAAATTCATTGTGAAGTTAGTTATGCTCCCTGACACTAGTTCTCGCGAAGTACAAGTAGTAGGGATTTCCATATTATGCTTCTGACTGAGTAAACAAAGTACCAAACTGACAAGGTCAGGCTTATCATGCTGAAACATGTATTGATATTTTTAGCACTGTTAGTTAACATTGAAGGAAGTCTGCATGCAGAATGTTAGCTGCTGACATTACCTGGAAGTCACCTTCAAAAAAAAAAAATCACAAAAATGGCTGTTTTTCCTGCTTAGCGCTTGCAGTGATGGCTGGCCGCCCCTGGAAATGGCGAGTCGCCAGCTATTGTTATGGTGAGCGTTGTGTGCATGGTCGGCAGGTGCAGCCATCTTATTGTGGTGTTCACTAAAGAGGAATATCGTTGCACGGTTTTGGTGGAAAAGGAAAACGAATATTTGTTTCTGTGGCATGCACTTCCTTCATTTCTGATATATATTTCAAAACATATCATCCTGAAACTGCTTAGAGATGTGAAAGATATTCTGTACGTCTACATCTATACTCTGCAAGCCACTCTAATGGTGAACATTCAATCTCCCCTCAAAGGTGATGGCAAACCCTGTAAATGTTTTGCTGCTTGCCATGGAGATATACCACAGACGTCAAATGAAGCAATCAACAGAAAACACATGTGAAAACTATGTGATGTGCGACATGGTAGTTCTAGCCGATAAATAGCACAGGCATGTAGCTAGAAATGACTGAAACACTTGATATTGTAGACTGTGAATCTACAGACAATGAAGAAATGGAAGAAAGTTGCACACATGAAGACTCTTTGAGTGATAGTGCCATGTACCATCATCAGTTATCTCCGAAAACAACACCAGCAACTAAAATCGCATTATCAGACAAAGAAAAAGCAGTGAATTATTAGTTTAATGAAAGTGGTAAGAAATGCCTACGTGTCAGTACTGTTCAAAATAGGTATCGCTTTGTCTGTTCTGAATGTGAATTGTACAGATGGAAAAAGGAAGTCACTGGACAACATAAGAGTCGACTGGAAATTGCAACAGAGATAAATGCGGGACTTTTTGAGCAATTCACCATTGCCAGACGACAGTTATTGAGTGTCAGCGACACAACTTTGCATGATTGGGTGTTAGAGATTTGCAATGTGATAGGCGCTAAAGAATTTACAGATTCTCAAAGTTGGATTATTTGCTTCAAAAGATCACATAAAATTGTGGCATGAAAAATAACAAAATTTGTATCGAGAAACAGGTCGGAAAATGAAGTGACTCAAATGGAAATGATAAAAGCTTTTCTTACGACTGCATAAAATAAGATTGCCAGTTTTAGTGAATTTTACTTTTACAATGCAGATGAGTCAGATTTTCAAAAAGAAATGCATGCAAAAGAACACTGTCATTCAAAGGGGAAAAACATATTGAGGCAATTGCGCAGTCCTCGACTGCACTCACCCATTCATACGCTGTAATGCCATTAATTAGTCTGGAGGGTTCATTGCTGCCTAAACTATATGTGTGTCTTCAAGAACCAATTGGACGTTCTGTACCATGTGTCAAACAAACAATGTTCTATGCAGACAATCTTATGGTAGACGCATCAGAATCTGAAAAAATGGGAAATGATAACATTACACTTTTTATGCATGATGCTTTTCTTCCGTTCTGCGGAAACAAATCTCTTCTCCTTCTAGATTCGTGGTCAGATCATAAAAGTTCTGATTCATTAAAAGCTGTATTTCGAGCTCACCCTGACAAAGAAGTAGAAATACTTCAGATTCCACCTGGCACGACAAACGTAGTTCAACCGTTAGACACAGAATTTTTCTGCCAGTAGAAGGCATTTTGCAGAAAGCTAACAGAGAAAAATATTGTGTGCAAATCACTGCAGTTTCCTGTCTATCACCGTGACAATATTCTCAAGTTGCATTCAGTCATACATTATCAGTTTTCCTCCCCACAGTTTCAAAATGTGCGTGGCACATGTCAAAATATAATCATATTAGGCCTGATTCCTTCCTAACACTGGCCAAATTTTGTTTACGGATGTCTAACAACATCTGTGATTTGCATGGCTGTCATACGTCATCTTTGCTTGTATGTTCTTGGTGCACAAAGAACCTATGTTTTGAACATTGTCCCAATATTCACATTTTTGCGGTAATTACAAGAAATAAAAGTTTGACTTGTTCTAAACTGTATATGTATGTGTGTCAATTTGATAGCTATTTGGAAAGAGTGTTGTAGATAACATATCAACTACGTTTGTCAACAAATTTATTGTCCCATCGCATATTTTGGCGACCATGATACCGGACTTGGAAGAGGAGAGAGAGAAAAATTGTAATTGTGAGTCCTAAAGATCCGGAAGAAAGTGATAAAATTTTTTATGGAAGAAGTTTGACATTTATTCTGTGTAACGGTACGTTACCTTGACAACGTCAATAAACAATAATCATCCGAAGACAATTTCAAATAAATTCTGATGTGATCTCAGTAGCGGATTCAATTATGTCAAAAACATTAATAGGCTGCTCAAGAAGTTTGCTGCATATAAAAACTCAAAATCAGTCTAGATCTTTGCATGATTGGCGCTGCGGTTCCTGACGTAGATCTGGACTCTGGTACACGATAACATGGGATGGCACCAGACGAATACGCGGACACAGCTGCCTCTACATTATCTTACCGCTACATTGAGATTGGCGCAGACGATGTGTCACTCTGTTGGTGAGCGTATAAGTGTCAATTTATATTATTAGTGTTTTTGAAAGTTGTTGAGAGTGGTACTATTAGTGTATGCCCTTAATGTGAAATACAGTAAGAAAAATGGAGCAGTTACAAGAGTTGTTCAGTAAATTCAGTGACGAGTTAAGAAACTCTTTAACAAACGACGTAAAACAGTTAGAATTGAAGTTAAAAAACAATGCAGAATCATTATCAAACAATGTAAAACAGTTCGAATCTAATTTGAAAGACAATTCAAAATCATTATCAAGCGATATGAAACAGTTAGAATCGAAGTTATCTGAGAAAATGTACAATAATTCTAAAGAAATAGCTGATCAAGTCTATTCTCAAAATGTGAGGCTAGATACTTTAAATAAACAATTGGTTGCTCATGTTCAGGAATGTAAGGAGAGGTATAGTAATCTGGAACAGAAATTTGAGGGTTTAAAACGATTGTTGGTTTCTAAACAGGAGGTAGAATCTGTTTCCAAGAGGATAGTAAATGAAGAATTGGAATTAATGAAGGAATCTATAGTAGATGACATTAAGAACAGAGTTTTAGAAAGGGAGAATGCAATTTTGAATGATCTGCCATCTTTAAATCAGGATTTGCTTATCACCAATCAATGCCTAGAAGTCTTGGAAACAAATTCTAAATCAGAAATCTCTAAGGTATGTCGTACAGTTACCGAGACCACTTCTAAAGTACAAGCTTTAGAAAATCGTCAAAATTTAGAGGACGCTACATTGCCTATAAATGGGATAGGAAGCTGGGTACAAAGAATAGAGGAAATAATTGAGAGAAAATTAGGAAAGGGTAGATAGTCCACATGAAGGGGAAGAGAAGGATCCTGGATCAGGACTAACTGATCATAATTTACATACATTATTAAATGTATTAGAAAAGACCAAACCAGATCCCAAACCCACTAATGAGGGACAACCAAATACCATACACTTGATTACAAATGGGGATGATTCGCTCTTGTCTTCTACGATGGGTTTATCAAAGCAATTTCCTAAGTTTACGCCAGATGGGGAAATTAACCTGAATCATTTTCTCAGAGATTTTTCTAGGGCACTGCCTAGCAATTGGGATGATACTAGGAAGATTGATTTTACACTGGTTTCTTGTTGGGCGAAGCGGCAGAGTGGGGGAACGGAAATATTGATGAATTTTCGTCTTGGGAAGATTTCAAGACAAAATTTAAAGAAAGATACTGGTCAGAAAGTACACAGCAGAAATTAAAGATCGAATTATCAGACTCTCCTTACTATACAAAACAATCAGGGGGTGTCAAACAGTATATCCAAAAACACTTAACTAAAGCAAAGTTTTTAGACAAACCTATTGATGAAGAGTATCTAGTGAATCTTCTCATTGAAAAGTACCATATTTTGCACAACGTGAGATATGGTGCAAGGGATGGAAGAATATTCCAGAATTATTAGTAGCAGCTGAAGGGGTTGACTTGTTAAGTAAAATCAGAGGCGAAAGTAATACATACTAACAGAATCCGAATAGTAGTGGTAATCCTACGAAAGGAGTCTATCTATGTGAAGTACACAGGGAACAAGAGCAGAAGAAGAATTATACAAAGCAGTTTAGAAATAATAAAAAGTTTGGTTACAACCAGCCCAATAAAACGGCACAAATAGCCACTCAAACTAGTCAGGTCATGCCGTATAGTGATAAGCTAAGTCAATTAAACTAACTTTGTCTTGGAAAGAGGATCCATTTCCAAGATACCAACCAGCTATTGAGGATCCACAAAGCAAATATGTTGTTAATTATATGCACAAGATTCCAACAAAGCAATGGTTGTTTCATAAAGAAGAAAATTTCCAACCCCTAGTATATAAACCTATAATAACTGGTGATATTTATGTCATACCTGTCAAAGTATTATTGGACAGCGGCAGCAAAATTTCGATTATTTCATAAGAAATATTCGACACTTTTTGGTGTAAATATAATCGGAATAACGGGCATTAAAAGCCAACCAGTCAGGAAGGAAACTGTTTCTTATTAAATTAAGTGATGTATTGGTATGCACTCTTTATTAATAATACCTAAAATTAACAACGATGTTTTGTTTGGTATTGACTGGCTAAATAAGTATAATCTGTGTATAAACTTTAAGTCTCATATGATAACTGGGAACATCAAAGATGATGGCCTTTGTATACATTTTGATTCAGTAGACAGTAGAGTATCACAACCAGTGACTTTGGTTACTTCAGCGGCAATGATGTTACAATCTGACGTAACGACTGTAAACTCTTACGATGAAATTTTACTTAAGGCACGAGAGTCAGAACTTTTATCAGAAGACCAAAAAGAACAACTAATAAATATTTGATTAAATACAAAGAGGTTTCTTCGAATAATGTGGGAACATTAGGAGGATACGTGTGTTATTTCAAAATGAAAGACACTAATGCATTTTTTTTAATTTTTTTTTTATATATATATATATATTTTTTTTTTTTTTTTTTTTTTTTTTTTTTTTTTTTTTTTTTTTTTTTTTTTTTTTTTTTGCAGACCATAGCTGATCCCTTTGCATTTACGGAAAGAAGCACAGGAGGAGATCTACAGAATGATTGACGAGGGTATTATCGAAAGGAGTAACAGTGTATTTAACAATGCCTTGCTGGTAGTACACAAATCCTGCGGCGGTGTTAGAATTGTCTTAGATGCAAGAACACTAAATAAGCATATCGAAACAGAGCGTGATATGCCGATTTGTATTGATGACCTACTTACAAAGTTCGAGAGAGCTCAATTTTTTAGCTCAGTCGATTTGACTGCTGGGAACCATCAAGTAGAAATTCATGAAGACTCATGTAAATATACTGCGTTTCTATTTGATGGAAAATCATACCCATACAGAGTGCTTCCGTTTGGGTTAAACATTTCTGTTTCAGTTTATATAAGAGCATTAGATGCTGCTCTAGGAAGAGAGTTGCTTAACCAACTTGTAATATATGTAGATGACATCCTTTTAATTTCGGATACATGGAAGGATCACTGTGTATTACTTGAGAAAACATTATCGAAATTTTTGGAAAAGGGGATATCAATCAAAATAAGCAAATCACATTTTGGATGTAAGGAGGTAAAAGTCCTAGGACATTATGTGGGTGTAAATGGAATTTGATCAGATCCCGATAGGATATAGGTGATAAAGAAGTGTTCCGAACCATGTACATTTAATTAACTTAAAGCCTTTCAAGGAATTATAGGGTTTTACAGACAATATGTAAAGGGGCAAGTATTAAATAATCCTCACTTAAACAAACTATTAAAGAAGGGTACAGTATGGACTTGGGATGAAGAAACAGCAAATGCATTCCAAGAAGCGAAGGATGTGTTAGTTAATGCACCAATTTTGAAACATCCAAAGATGGATATACCTTTTAAATTGGCCACAGACACATCAGCTTATGCTATTGCCGCAGAATTGTTCCAGGGTTATTGGAATAATCCAGAAGAGGGAGACCATAATACAATAGCCTTTGCTAGTAGATGCCTCAGCTGTCATGAAAAGAATTACACCACAACTGAGAAAGAACTTTTGGAAATTGTATGGAGCATTCAGAAATTTCAAAATTTGATTTGGAATTCCAAAGTAATTATATATACAGACCACCAAGCTTTATCTTTTTTGTTAGAGAGCCGACTACTTCATAGTAGATTAATGCGGTGGATGTTGTTCTTACAAAATTTCCATATAGAAATAGAATATGTCAAGGGGTCTAAGAATGTTATTCCAGATGCTCTTTCAAGACTTCCATTAGGTCTAGACAAGGTCCCAGTGACTGAGGAAAAGGTATCATTTTTGGCATAATTTTTTTTAAAAGCAAGCTTTCCTGAAGATAAAGTAAAACAGTTAGTAAACAGTATTCAAATAAATGTTTTCTTTAAGAACAAATTTAATGCTTGTGCTAAGGGAAATGAAGACCATTTCAAAATTGTTGATGGAGCATTATTTTGGCGGAAAGATACGCGTTGCAATTATTGGAGGCTGTGTATTTCCGAGTGTGTACAGAATAATCTTATTTGGTATATTCATGGGGGTTATGGCCATTTTGGGATTAAAAAATGTATTGAACATAAGAATAAATTTTATTATTTTAAAAATCTTGGTAGAAAGGTAGTGAGAAATTTGAGGACTTGCAAACTATGTCAGAAGGTAAATGATTCAAACTACAACCATCGTTTTATGTTATATCCCATTCTACCCAAAGGTCTGCATGATATAACTGCGTGTGATATACATGGGCCATTGCCTTTGAGTAGAGGAGGTGTGGATCATATTTTTTGTTGCTTTAGAATGTTGGTCAAAGTATGTTATACTATATCCAGTGAGGAAACCTACTACGATAACAGTTATTCAGTGTCCGAAAGATTATTTTGAAGAAGTTGGTATTCCTCAGAGACTACTTACTGATAACAGTCCACAATTTATTAGTGGGGATTTTAAGGAATTTTTGTCTTGGAGTGGTATTAGACATGTGGCCATATTAAAATATAACCCACAATCAAACCCAGCAGAAAGAGTCATGAAAGAAATTTCAAGACTATGCAGATCTTATTGTTCAGATAAACACACATCATGGTCACATTTGATCCACGAATTTGAAATGATATTAAATGAATTACCACATATATCTACAGGTTTGAACCCAAGAGAGGTTCTAAATAAGAAATTTATAGGCGAACCTTTACTAAAGCATTTTACGTGGCCACCCTCAAATAATTTACTTATGGCAGAAGTACAAAAGAAGGTGCAGTCTTCTTTGGAAAAGTCTGCACATAATAGGCTACATCGACACAATGCAACAGCAGTTATACGAAATTGGAATATTGGAGACCTAGTATTATTTCGCAATTTTCAGCTTAGTTCAGCTCCGAAAAAGCAATTTTTTTCATAAGTGGTGTGGTCCCTTTAGAATTAGCAAAATAACACATTCAAAAGCTGTGTATTTACAGGATCCAGACATGGAAGCAGACAAAGGTTTGTACAACCTGATCGCAATAAAACCTTATTTTCCACCCTCAGGCTGATTAGCACTCTTTGGTAATTCGGTGGAGTGATGACCTCCAGGAAGCCAGTTATTTGTCCTTTTTCTTCTCTTTTCAATTTCCAAAAGGACAAATCCTTCACTCTTTCACTATGCTTTCAAACTTTTCTATTGTTATTCTGTCTTTCTTTCTTTTATATATATATATATATATATACGAATATTATAGAGGAAAAATTCCTAACAGGAAAAAAATATACGTAAAAAATAGATGAAGAACACTTACCAGGCGAAGGGGCACAGGCAGTAATAGTAACAAATAAACACACAGACACACACACACACAAAAATGCTAGCTTTCGCAGCCTAGCTGCTTCATCAGGCAGAAGGGAAGGAGAGGGAAAAGGAAATGATGAGGGATTTAAGGAAGGGGGTAAGGAGCCATTCCAATCCCGGGACAGGAAAGACTTACCTTGGGGGGAAAAATGGAAGGTAAATAAATGCACATACACCCACACATTTACACAGGCACAGACACTTGTGTCTGTGTAAATGTGTGGGTGTATGTGCATTTATTTACCTTCCATTTTTCCCCCCAAGGTAAGTCTTTCCTGTCCCGGGATTGGAATGGCTCCTTACCCCCTTCCTTAAATCCCTCATCATTTCCTTTTCCCTCTCCTTCCCTTCTGCCTGATGAAGCAGCTAGGCTGCGAAAGCTAGCATTTTTGTGTGTGTGTGTGTCTGTGTGTTTATTTGTTACTATTACTGCCTGTGCCCCTTCGCCTGGTAAGTGTTCTTCATCTATTTTTTACGTATATATATATATATATATATATATATATATATATATATATATATATATATATATATATAATATTATAGAAGGAGACCTTCCAGGTAGGAAAATGGTATAAAATAAAGATTTTTGACTTACCTAAAGTACAGGCTGGTCGATAGGAACACTAAACACACACAAAAACACACAACCATTCGAGCTTTCGCCACCAGTGGTGGCTTCTTCGGGAAAAAGAGGGAGGAAGGAGAGGAGAAAGGGAAGGATACGGGTTTTAAGGAAGTGGAAAAGGAGCCATTCCAATCCCAGGAGTGGAAGGACTTACCTTAGGGGACAAAAAGGAAGGTAAACAAATACAACAAATACACACACACTCACACATATCCACATCCAAACACACTTAGGCAGACATTTGTAGAAACCAAAGAAGTTGGACAGAGATGCCACTTCAGGCAGAGGCTCTGTCCACAGAACCGAGGCAAAGATGTTAAAGATGGCGGGCGGGAATTAGAATTTAGCGGAGGTTGAGACCAGGCGGGCAACGGGAAGAGAGAATGTGTTGAAGGGCAAGTTCCCATCTCCGGAGTTCTGAAAGATTGGTGTTGGTGGGAAGTATCCAGATAACCCGGACGGTGTAACACTGTGCCAAGATGTGCTTTATTATGGTACACTCATCCAAAGGGGGGAAAGAGGATAGGAAATAATATAGAAATTAAATTTATGAGGGGGGACAAATAAAGCAGTGCATTTAGTAATGGAGTTTATTCCATATTTAGGAATGTGGAAACATAGAACAAGGGATAAAGTGGAAGGAGAGAATGATGGGAGGCAGTTAGATATTATTAGCCTTTGTGGGTAATGTTAGATGTGGAATATTTAGGAATGTGGAAACATGGAACAAGGGATAAAGTGGAAGGAGAGAATGATGGGAGGTAGTTAGATATTATTAGCCTTTGTGGGTAATGTTACATGTGGAGAGTGGTTTGAGGGGTAGGTAGACCTACATAATAGACTGCTACTTGAGGTAGAGTGCCGTAAAGAAAGGGCCTGATCAGGTTGTGGTGCCCAAAAAGAGGACCCAACCGAATGGAAGTGGAGACTTGTGCAGACAAGGGGAAGGAAGCTGGCTGCCACAGGTGTAGATTTTTTTAACCTACATGTGGATTAATATATATAAGTCTAACTTTCCTTTTATGTTAATTTTTTTAATTTAAGGGGGAGATTTTCAGTTCCTTGTTCCTGGTTGACTTGTCCACATAGGATGGATAGAGATGATTTCAGTATAGGTGGAAATCTGGTGTGTGCACCTTTTTTGAAAGATAAATCTCTTTATGTACCAGATATATATACCCTGAGATTCAGATTTAGAAATGGTATATGGCTCATTTGAATTAAATTTTTTTATTGATTTAAGATGGAATTATTGAAAAGTTTGAAACTTGCAGCGAAAATAACTCCTCACATCCCTAACATAGGCAATCCAGTCAGATAGCAATTAATGAAGTTAACAATTCTTTGAAAAAATCTAGTGAAATATAAAAATGTAAAGATGGATAAGCTTTTAAGAGTATTAATGAAGATTGTTTTCATATTTTTAATATAAGGAATAATGTTAAAACTAAAATGAAAAACATATTACATGATTTGAAGGACTACATAAGTAGTAGATGTAATTTATATAAAAAGAAGTAAAAGTTTCATTTGGCATCTTGTCTTTAATGAGGGGAGTATGTAGTGTATCAAACACTACATGCTCTCGGAATGCTCTCATAATGCTCTCATGATGCTCTCTGCAGTTCTACAAGATGCCCAAGTGAGGTAGTTTCTTATATACTTAGTGAGGTTTTATTGGGACTGTAACTGCCCTGGGCTTTTCATTTTGCAGGTGAAGGCCCAGACAGAAACTTAACTAAGGGCATGGAATGTGCAGAGGCAAACCACTGTACATAATAAAAACTCTGTGAACCTGCACAGAAGTGTTTGCAATGGAAAAGAAACAAATGAACTGAGATTGATAATGTGTTGTTTTTGTAGTTACCATTGTAAAGTTGACCTAAGCATAGTGAGGTCACAAGAATGTACATGTCTTCTGGTTGTAATATTATAAATCGGAACTGTAAGTCGGTTTAATTATTGTAAAAAGGGAAAAAGAAACCCAAGATGTTGTTTACGTTGAAATGGAGACTCTTCTCATTTCATGAGTGAGAAAGTGTGGTGTGTTCAAATCTCTCTCTTCTAACTATGATTTTTATGGAGAAGAAGCCCAACCAAATTTAAACTGGCAGGAACTTTAAATAAGTTCCTGCCAGGCACTGGATAGCAGGACCTCTAACTAGAAAATCTCATGAAGTTAGGGAAGTGAATATCAAATAACTAAACAATAAACTTTAAATGTATGATGGTATTTCTAAATAGGTGGAATTACACAGTCCCATCGCAAGTTTCTCTGAACCACAGAGATGGGAGCTATGATAATGTGTTCACTACGCTGGTGATAGTAACTTACCCAAATTTCTATTTTATTATTCAAAATTGGACCTACTCCTGCATTCCCCCAACTAATTTTGTATTTATATAAGCCTGTTCATACTGCCACTGAAGTTCACTAATCCCTACCATACCTAGCTTCAACCTATTCAGTTCTGTTTCAAATTTTCTAATTTACCTACCAGATTAAGGGTTAGAACATTCCACACTACGATCCACAGAATGCCTCCTGAATCTTCCCCATCTGAAGATCCAAATGGAAGTCTATTTTTACCTCTGGAATATTTTACCCAAGAATGTGCCATCATCATATATTTTGTAAAAGGATAAATATTAGTAATTACTGTAAGGCACAGACACAGCCAATAACATATGTCGGGAGTCAGCTGCGAGAGTGCACCGCGGAAAACTGTGACAAACGCCAGAGCACGCCATGGGCGAGTCAATGACATAAACAGTGCAGAGTTGTGCTCCGGCCCAGTGTGTTGTTTACCATGTATGAGCTCACCTCACGGGGGTTTGAACAGCCAGTGCACGTCAGTGTTCAGTGTTGTAGTTGTGAGAGTGGTGTTGTCCGTGATTACAACATTTGGCGGTGAGTGCGATAATTTTTTTCCCCCCTTTCTCTGTGCGTTTTCCGTCTGAAGTTGTTGTTCTTCTTACACAATGTCTACTGGTTCTTCCGATGAGATTCTACCTCGTCTTGTCAAATGACAAGAGGTTTTTGCAACGGCGATTCATGCTCAAAACCTGGTATTACAATCTCTTGTTACAGCCTTGTCTAGTGGGTCCCAACCCCCGTCCACCCTGTAATGTAACAACATGAGCCTCCATCTAATGTAGTATACGATACCTCTCTTTACTGAAACCCAGGATACCCTTCTTTCCTTATAGTATAGTTTAGCATACCATTTCCTATATACTGAAGCTCCGGATGCCTTTCTTTCCTGTAGTAAAGTTTATGATACCACCTTTAAACCTCTCTATCCTGTAGTAAAGTTTGTGATACCACCTGTATTCATTTCTACATTATAACACTACATTGTTTACCTCATTTTATTCCCCTTAATAAAACCCATTCATTTCATAGTAATTACAGCTTTTATGCCCATTACTAAATTTCTATTACTTCGTAATTACTATTACCTTATTTTACCATTATCTAACCTCATTAATTTTGTAATGCTCTATCACCATTGTTCCCATTATTAAACACCAGTAATTTCGTAATATTTATTTTGCAGCATTTATTTCCTTTATTAAGATTAGATTAATTTTCATGATATTTTTGGCTTGACCAAATTCCAGTACAAATTGTAATTTAAAGTTGTTGTTACACCTAATTGTCGTTATGGCTAATTGTCAGACATTGTAGTTCATTGTAAAGCAGATTATTTAACTTCCACCTAGCAACAGGATTCACTTCATTTATAAAATATTAAAACTATTTAATCTGTTATTTGTTATACTAATACATTGACATTGTATAACGAATACAAATTACATGAATTTGTTGTTTATAAAGGAACCAATTCATAAATTGTCATTGTGATAATTATGCATCACTTAACATTGTTAATAATGTAATAAATACATGTAATGCATGGGAATTAGTAGTCAGTCCGTTGTTGTACTTCAGAATTAGAGTTCAGTTCAAGCCAGTTGTATCTTGCCTGTAGCAATTAATCAAAGTGGATTTCGAAGAAGTATTTGTTCTTTTTGAAAAACACTCCTTCACAATTAATATTTATCGTCAAGTTCAAATTTTATAACAAATTAATTATTAAATGTGGCGATCACCTTATTCAAAGAGGGATGTCATAACCCGACAGGTTGTTTTGCCCTCGCGCCACCTCTGTCTTATCCGCCACCCTTTCCGGCATACGACGAGTCCGTCGAAGAGTGGGACGCTTATGAAAAATGGTTAAGACAACATTTTCAGGCTTTTGGCTGGTCTGAAGGCACCTTATTCCTGTCGTGGCTGTCACCTCGTCTATATCAGCTCCTTTGCCAAATAGCCCCTTTACAGGATCCTTCGCCGCTGTCTTTTGATCAAATGTGCCGATTTTATTCATAATATTACCACAAACGGACTTGTGATAGTGGCCTGTGTTGAGTTTTACCGCTGCAGCAAGCAGCCACAACAGTCTTATTGGGCATTGGCCACGGACCTCCATAGTTTAAGCTGTCGTCGTCATTTTGTTACGGATGTGCAAAAAGAATATTATGCCAATCAAATGGTCTGTGACGCCATTACTCGGCTTGCCCCTGATCGCGAGGTTCATGAACGTGCTCTCCTGTGTGAAAATCCTTCCATTTCTAAGGCCCTTAACATTGCGCAGTCTTTCGAGGTTTCGTGGGCGGCGGGCTACCAAATTGAGCTTTGGTGTGAGATGGCGGAAATCCAACCCACTTCTTCCCCATTACCAGCAGGGTCGTGAAGGGATGACGTGGTCATGGCAGTCCGCATGCAGCCCCGTCGCCAGGGCGATCGGACTGTTGCACAGTAGCGCAAACTCGGGCCAGGTGGCGTGCAGTCACGCAACTGGAAAATGCTTCCTTCGTGTCCCTCCTGTTTTGTCGATCATGATAGACCTGACTGCCCCAAGCGGTGGTCCACGTGTCATCAGTGCCACAAGAAAGATCACATTGTTTCTGTTTGTGCCTCCAAAATCCGAGATTCCGATTGCTGAGATGGACATCAATTGCGTCTCAGCGATTTCTGTTGCACCCAACAAGCTCTTTATTGACATCACAGTTTCCACAAAAAGTTGTGTATGCAAGTGGACACAGGTGTGGCTGTCACCTTATTAAACTCAAAGACGTATTTGGATCTGGGTCCTCCCTCTATCTTACCAATGTCACGGAAATTGGTCAGTAACAATAAACAAAATATTACGATCCTGGGACAGTTTTCGGCCACTGTTACATACAAATCTGTCACTTGTAGGCTCACTTTTCTTGTTGTAAACAACTTGTTTGGTCTTGATGCCTTTCAGTGGTTTGGGTTCACTATTTGTGACAAAGTCAACATTGTCTCTGACCTTGCCTTTTCCGCAACTAGACTCTTTATGAGCTGAATTTCCGGTGCTGTTTGCGGCAGGGTTGGACTGTGCTAATAATTTCCAAGCCCACATCACCTTGAAGTCCTCTGCCAAGCCCCGTTTTTTCCGTGCTCGGCCAGCTCCGATTGCCCTCCGTGACCACGTCAAAGTGGAGCTAGACCATCTGGAGGAAGCTGGGGTGGTAAAACACATTCTGTCCAGTGAATGGGCGACTCCCATGGTCACTGTAAAAAAAACCGTTGGGGCGGCTGTGCCTTTGTGGCGATTTCAAACATTCTGTGAACACCCAACCTATCATTGACACTTATCCATTGCCACACCCAGACGAGCTTCTTGTGAAAGTGGTGCATGGGCAGTACTTCTCCAAGATAGATCTCTCCAATGCATATTTGCAAGTCCCTCTTGATGCTAACTCTCTACGTCTCTTGTTCATGAACACGCCCTTTGGTTTTGTACCAATACTTGAGGTTGCCCTTCAGGGTGGCCAACGCACCAGCAATTTTTCAGCATTTCCTCGAACAACTCACACTGTCGGTGCCCAGTTGTGTCAATTATCTTGACAATATAGTAGTGTCTGGACCCTCAGCCGATGAACATTTACACAACTTACATGCGCTGTTCACAGTACTGCAGGCAGTGGGGTTGACGTGCAATCTGGAGAAATGCCATTTTTTTCAAACTTCTATCACTTTTTTGGCGTTTGAGGTTTCCAGTGAGGGCAGCAAGCCCCTCCATCAGAATGTGTCCCCCGTGTTGGCCCTCCCTCGACCGAAATCAGTCAAGGACCTGCAAGTGTTTTTAGGAAAGATCGCTTATTATCATAAATTCTTGCCGGGGGCTTCATCTATTGCAAAACCCTTGCATGACCTGCTGCACAAAGGGACTTCCTTCCATTGGTCATCGGCCTCTGAAAAAGCATTTTGCACATTAAAGGAGTTGCTACAATCGGCCCCCTGCTTCGTCACCTATCAACCCGGTCTCCCCCTTGTCTTAGCAACGGACGCCTCCCAACATGGGATTGGGGCAGTGCTTGCTCATAAATATCCACACAGATCTGAGTGACCGAACTCTTTTGCCTCTAAGACGCTCACTCTATGCCAAACCAGATATTCGCAAATTGAGAAGGAGGCTCTTGCTATTGTCTACACTCTGAAGAAGTTTCATGTCTTTCTGTATGGTGTAAAATTTCATCTCATAACTGATCACAAACAGCTGGTTTCTCTCTTTCACCCTTCCGCATTACTACCCGACAAGGCTGCTCACTGTCTTCAGCGTTGGGCGCTGTTCCTATCTCGATATAACTAGGTGATACACTTCCGCCCTACATCCAAACAGGCAAATGCGGATGAGCTCTCCCATCTTCCGGTTGGACAAGACCCAGACTTTGTTCAGGAAGAAATGCTGTGCTTTCATGTTGATGTAGCTGCTCAGCAAACAGTGGACGGTTTTCCAATCACAGGTGCCAAGGTGGATCTGGCTAGTGCCGCAGACCCAGTCCTCCACAAGGTGATCTGTTTGGTCCAGCAGGGCTGGCCTGCGACTCCGCTGAAATGGGTATCAGACCCCCTCAGAAACTACTATGCATTTCGACCCCATTTTTCTGTTGTGGATGGCGTGCTTCTCCTTGATTCTGAGGAGTCCTCTCCTTGGGTCATCATTCCATCGGCCCTGGGTATCTTGTACTAAGGCATTGCCTCGCCGTCATGTATTTTGGCCGGTTCTGGCCAGTGACGTGTCTCGTATGGTTACCTCATGATCACTCTGTGCGCAACATCAAGCCTCCCCTCGAGTGACATTCGCCCCGTGGCCTCAACCTTTGCAGCCCCGGCATCGCCTGCACATTGATTTTGCGGGCCCCTTCCTTAATGCTTATTGGTTACTGGTTATTGATGCCTTCTCTAGGTTCCTGCACATGGTCTGTTGCCTTTCACTCTCAGCCACGGCCACGGTTGCAGCCTTGTCAGTCATTTTCTCGATTGAAGGCCTCCCCACTATGGTGTTGTCAGACAACGGTCCTCAGTTTGTATCATGCGAATTTGCCTCCTTCTGCAACACCCGGGGTCCTCGCCCCACCCTTCCATCCGCAGTCAAATGGGGAGGCTGAAAGATTTGTTTGCACCTTTACAACCCAGTTGAAGAAGTATGTGGCTCATCTCTCATCCTTTCGGTTCATCCCGTATGTTGACAAGAGTCCCACGGAACTCCTCCATGGCCGGCAGCCCCAGACTTTGCTCCATCTCCTGCATCCGAGCCCGGGACATTCACCCATGTCTCTGTCCCCTTGCTTCCAACCAGGGATGGCTGTCTGGGCACGTGGGTTCGGATGTCGACCGAAGTGGATTCCTGCCATCGTCACCAGATGCCGCGGCCAGTCTCTGTGACATACGCACAGAAGACGGCATCTCTGCACATCACCACGACCAGCTGCGCCTGCACGTGGAAGATCGGGAGCCCCCCCCCCCCCAAAATCACTCGGCCAACGATCCCGCACCAGTCTGTTCCACTAATCAGCCCACAGGCCGCAGAGAGGTTCCTGCCATTACTTGCAAGTTGTCTGCCTTAGCCAGGGACTGAACCAGGTCCCGCCCCTCAGGGATCTATACTTTAGTAGGTATAGTCACCACCCATGCTGGATTCATCTCCTCCTGATGCATTGCTCCCTTTGGGTCCACCATCACCAGGTCCGGGGCCCGAGGTGGAGATGGAGTCCGAGCCACAAATACCGGTCCTGTCATATGGGTTGTCGGGGGAAGGGCGCTGACACTGCCTACACCCCAAGTACTTCAGACCCTACGCAATGGTGCCTGCCCGCAACTGCAGTCAGAGCCCATTGGATGGCGACATCATGGAAATTGCTTGCATCTGAGCCTCCCCAAGGGAAAAGGAATGCTGTAAGGCACAGACACAGCGGATAACACATGTCGGGAGTCCGCCGCGAGAGTACACCATGGGAAACTGCGGGAAACGCCAGAGCATGCCACGGGCAAGTCAATGACATAAACAGTGCGGAGTTGTGCTCCTCCCCAGTGTGTTGTTTACCAGATACGAGCTCACCTTGCGGAGGTTCGCACAGCCAGTGCACGTCAATGTTCAGTGTAGTAGTTGTGAGAGTGGTGTTGTCTGTGATTACAACAGTAATGACAAAGGATAATAATTGATGCACTAATTGTGACACAGTTCACACTTGTCAAAATATTCATAAACACTTAACAAGAAGCATCTAATATTTAAAGGGATGATAGAAGCAGCTGAATCTCTATGAGACTTGTGATGAATCCGAAACAGATTGATAACCTCACAACTGGCAGCTTCCCAGTGAAAGTATCATGCAGAGAAGTTAAAAATGACCAGCTGTCATCCTGAAATATGCTTAAATATTCAGGTCACCAGAAAAATTTTAAAAGTCACTGTTTCACTAAAAATATACCAGGTTATCTTTTCATTTTTGGAGAGTCACCTTGTCTATGTGTTTGTGATTTTGATCATGTGGTTCTAAATCCTCCTCACAATCAGAACACTCAGGACCTCCAGGTGCTGGAACCTGGAAGGTGGCATAAGGACTTATGTCCTGTCTGTAGCCAAGAGAAACACGGACAGGGGTTGGCAGGTACACTGGTTCTTGCAGGCTTGGAGATATTTTACCACAATCTGAACTGTCACCTCTGTTCTGTAGCACTTTCTTGCCCATCTCCGACAGCTGCTCAGGATCTTCAGATTTATCTGTGAACATGAAAAGTATTCTTATTCACTCTTTTCTTTTCATTTCCCTAACAATAATACTCATGTCTACATGGATATGGAACAAAATTAATTAAGTAATTAAATAAGTAATTCACGTGATTCTTTAGTTTCTCCCTGTGTCTTTGTTGCTCTAACAGTTCTTGGGTGTACTGCCTAATGTGGACTATGGAGCAACAGTATACCAGAGGACTGTTAATACTGAATGTTATAATTACAATATTTTGTTAAGCAAATAAAGTTTATTCTCATAATACAATTATTTTAATGAAGATTTAAAACTTATTATAGCAGTATTTGATTATGGCATACATTTGAAGTGATGTGAGGTGTATTCTTACTGTATACCACTATATAGTGAAATATTAAGAGACTTTGGCTTTCACAGTTTTGTACCTTATCCAGGTAGATAACAAAATTTTATATCTACGGGTTAATCTACTAATATGAAGTTATAAATTAATAAAATTCTGCAACCAGTTGCTTGTAATTATTTATTTTAGATGACCAGTTTCAGATGCTTAAGTGCCCTTCTTCTGGTCTATTTTAGTATTATTGCTTAATGAATGTAGCTACATGCTATTAGAAGAATCAACACTGAATGCAGAGATTATGCAATGAACAAAATTGCATAATTGGATAATCTCTGCACTCAGTGTTGATTCTCCTAATAGCATGTAGCTATATTCATTAAGCAATAATACTAAAATAGACCAGAAGAAGGGCACTCAAGCGTCCGAAACCGGTCGTCTAAAATAAATAATTACAAGCAACTGGTTGCTGAATTTTATTAATTTGTAACCCGAACAGTTGCTGAAATGGATAAAGTACTTTAATATGAAGTTACATACACTTTTACTCTGTTATCAATGCTGGCTAAAATGTGTACTGGATTTAGTTTAAACATAATCACACACAAAAAGGAAATAACATTAATGAAATGCAATGGTCAAAGGTCTGATTATGTGAACTACCATAAAGTAAGTAAAATGATCCACACTTATTGCCTTGTTTGACAAAACGTAATTTATTTTGCAAGAACTAGGTTTCAGATTAAACAACGCAATAAGTGTTTTTCAACTGATGTAATCAAAAATGTTTCACAAAGAACCGACAGTGGATTCAATCAATGGTAAGGTAAAGCAGTCAACAATCCAAAGATTGGTTTGAACACCACAGTGCTTTACTAGGCATGGTCCTGTTTGGAGGTGGTATGCCGTTGCCTTCCTCCGACCTTCGAACTGACTTACCCAGCCAGTTATAGGGGGACCTACAGTTTAACGTGGGTTCCGAGCCACGGCGCTACTCGATATTTTTCACATGAGCAATGCTGCCAGAGGTGAAAGAAGTGGGAAGTGACAGATAAAAATCCTAGGACCTGGTAGGGATCGAACTCGTCACCTTTGGATTTGTAATCTGGCACTCTACCACTGTGCAACCGAGGCGGCATTTTACCATACGGTAAATTCATTACTTAAAATTATGGAAATTTCATTATATTACATTTTCTTAGTGATAGGATTTTACATACTGTGTTATATTAATATCTATGAAAATAGGTTTTTTTATACAACTTACTGCAGTACAGTTGTATGACTTGTATGTGCAATGTGGGAAAGGTCTTAAATTCTGTAGAATAACTAAAAAACTGTTGTGGGGAATAAGACACACTGGAGAGTACATGGTAAAACAAAATCTGTAACTATTACTGTTTCAATCATTCACACTTTTTTTTACTTTCATTTTATGGAGCGGTTATTACCTCTGAATGTATTAGTAGACATTATGGTCTGATTTTTCCTCAAGTAAGCAAACAGAATAGCTGCAGCAGCAATTGTAAGAGTAATTCCAGTGGCAGCAGGAACTATTATTGCCATCTCACTGTAAAAAGGGTTTTTTCCATATCCATAGTACACTATGAGTTCTGGAGCTACTGTAGCTAAAAAGACAGAAAATGAGGACAGGTTGAAAACTCCACATCAAGGCCAAATGTGATTCTTTAGTCACTATACAAAAAATAATCATGTATTATCAACATATTTAATCGTCACATATCCTTAAGTATTATACATTACCATTTGGAGAGACTGAGCTGATTGAATTCTCTCTCTAAAGAAAGTATAGAGTAATATTAAGGTTATGATTGCACGCTTTTACAAGTTTACATGTGACATTTTCAGCAATCCCACTTTACCCCATCTCCCTTAACACCTTTTTCTGCTGACTTCTCAGCACTTCCTGTTTACCTATACCCTAACTATCCCAATGGATCCCTGTTCCATCTTTCTGCATCAGTACAGAAAAGTTTTCCTGTCTTTAGCGAAAACCCAGTCTCACGTCCTGTTTCTTAAGGGCTGCCTGAACCATGGAATGCCTCCCAATGGCCTAACCATAAAAATTCCCTTTTTTGGTTCCCACCCATCCTTTCACAGCGAGCTTCAACTCTTCAGATTCCAACAGTCCTTAAACCTCACTAACCTTGTGTTACAAAACCATCTCTCTGTGACACAGGCATCCCTGGAACACCTTCGCTCCCTCTGCAAGATCCTTCTGATCTGCATCCACTCTACCTACATCCTATACCCTAAATTGATTCCATTGCATTGGAAAATCACCACCTCCACAAGACATTCAGCCTGCTGACATTCTACTGTCGCCTTGGTGCACTGCTATCCCATCCTTATCCTACCCACAGTGCGCCCCCCCCCCCCCCAACCATGAACCACCTTGCCTTGCTGACCTCCATTTCCCACCAACACCCCACAACATTCACAACCAAAACAACCCCAGTAAACTGAGATAAACCTATCCACAAAATCCTCAATCCCACATAAGTTTCAGTCCTTTCAAAAGGTCTTACCTTCAGCCCCACACCAATATTTTATCATATTGGATTTGTCAAAGACCTCCCTTCCTCACCCGATCCCTTCAGTGGAAACACTATGTTGTCACCAGTCACTCCAACCAAAGCCAACCTAATCCTGACATTGAACCCTTCCTCTCCCAGTTCATAGCACCATCCAACCGTGACCCACCCCCACTCCCACCTAACCACCTCCGTGGAATGTTAGATCCCTTAGGAAAGTTAGAAAATTTAAAAAGGGAAATGGATAGGTTGAAGTTAGATATGGTGGGGATTAGTGAAGTTTGGTGGCAGGATGAACAGGTTTTTTCATCAGGTGATTACAGGATTATAAATACAAAATCAGTTGGGGGTATCACAGGAGTACGACTGATAATGAATAAGAAAATAGAAATGTGGGTAAACTACTATGAGCAGCACAGTGATCGCTTTATCATTGTCAAGATAGATATGAAGCCAACACAGACTACAGTAGTACAGGTTTATATGCCAACTAGCTCTGCCGATGATGAGGATATCGAAGAAATATATGAGGAGCTAAAGGAAATTATTCAGACAGTTAAGGGAGAGGAAAACTTAATTGTGATGGGAGACTGGAATTCGGTAGTAGGAAAAGGAAGAGAAGGAAAAATAGTAGGTGAATGTGGACTGGGCAGGAGGAATGAAAGGGGAAGTCGCCTGATAGAATTTTGCACGGAACATGATTTAATCGTAACAAACACGTGGTTTAAGAATCACAAAAGAAACTGAAAAAACTGCAGAAAGGTAGGAAAATAAGGAGATGGAACTTACATAAATTGAAGGAAAGTGAAGTTCTGGAGAATTTCAGAGGGAGCTTTAGGCAACAATTGACAGAAACAGGGGAAAATAAAACGGTAGAAGAGGAATGGGTAGCATTGAGAGATGAAATGGTGATGGCAGAAGAGGACAAAATAGGTAGAAATGAAAGACCTACAAAAAATCCTTGGATATCACAGGAAATACTAAATTTTATTGATGAAAGGAGAAAATATAAAAATGCAGTTAATGAAACAGGCAAAATGGAGTACAGATGACTAAAAAATGAGATTGACAGGAAGTGCAAAATGGCTAAGCAGGAGTGGCTAGAAGCGAAATGCAAATCTGTAGAAGAATGTATAGCAAGGGGAAAAGTAGATACCGCCTACAGGAAAATGAAAGAGACATTTGGGAACGAGAAAAGCAACTCTACGAATATCAAGAACTCAGATGGGAAACCAGTTCTCAGCAAAGAAGGGAAAGCTGAAAGGTGGAAAGAGTACATAGAGCAGCTCTACAAAGGAAATGAACTTAGAGACGATGTTGTAGGAAGGGAAGATGAAGTAGATCAAGATGAAATAGGAGATACTATACTGAGAGATGAATTTGACAGAGCCCTGAAAGACCTAGGCCGGAACAAGGCCCCAGGAGTAGATGACATACTCTCAGAGCTACTAAAGTCTCTGGGAGAGCCAGCCATGACAAGACTATTTGAACTGGTGTGTAGTATGTATGAGACAGGCGAAATGCCCTCAGACTTCAAGAAAAATGTAATAATCCCCATTCCAAATAAATCAGGTGCAGACAGGTGTGAAAATTACAGAACCATCAGTCTGATAAGTCATGGTTGCAAAATTTTAACACGAATTATGCACAGGAGAATGGAAAAGCTGGTAGAAGCTGACCTCAGGGAAGATCAGTTTGGATTCAGGAGGAACGTAGGAACCCAGGAGGCAATACTCACTTTACGTCTTATCTTAGAAGATAGATTAACGAAAGGCAAACCTACATTTTTAGCTTTTGTAGATTTGGAGAAAGCTTTTGACAATGTTGACTGGAATACACCCTTTCAAATTCTGAAGTCAGCAGGAGTAAAATATAGGGGAAGGAGAGTTATTTACAACTTGTACAAAAACCAGACCGCAGTTATTAGACTCAAAGGGCATGAAAGGGAAGCATCAGTTGGGAAGGGAGAAAGATATGGTTGTAGCCTTTCTCCGATGTTATTCAATTTATACATCGAGCAGGTGGTGGATGAAAGCAAGGAAAAATTTGGAATAGGGATTAAAGTTCAGGGGGAAGAAATAAAAACATTGTGTTTTGCTGATGACATTATAATTCTATCAGAGACAGCACAGGACCTGGAAGAGCAGTTGTATGGAATGGACAGTGTGTTGAAGAGAGCGTATAAAATGAACATTAACAAGAGCAAAACAAAAATAATGGAATGCGGTCTTAGAAAATCAGGCGATGCTGAAGGAATTAGATTAGGTAACGAAACAATGAAGTTGTTAGATGAGTTTTGTTACTTGGGTAGTAAAATAACATGTGATGGTCGCAGTACAGAGGATATAAAATGCAGAATGGCAATGGGAAGAAAAGCATTTTTGAAAAAGAGAAATTTGCTAACATCGAATATTAATTTAAGTGTACGGAAGTCTTTTCTGAAGGCATTTGTGTGGAATGTTGCCTTGTACGGGAGTGAAACATGGACAATAAGCTGTGTGGACAGGAAGAGAATAGAGGCTTTTGAAATGTGGTGCTACAGAAGAATGCTGAAGATTAGGTGGGTGGATCGCGTAACTAATGAGGAGGTACTGAACAGAATTGGGGAGAAAAGAAATTTATGGCATACCTTGACTAAAAGAAGGGATAGATTTTTAGGAGACATTCTTAGACATCAAGGAATTTTGAACTTAGCGTTAGAGGGAAGTGTGTGGGGTAAAAATCGCAGAGGAAGACCAAGAGACGCGTATAGTAAGCAGATTCAAATGGATGTGGGTTGCCGTTCTTATGAGGAGATGAAAAGGCTTGCTCGGGATAGAGTAGGGTGGAGAGCTGCATCAAACCAGTCTCTGAACTGAAGACCATAACAACAACCTTTTCTTCCCCCAAGTAAGTCTTTCCTCTACCGGAATTGAAATGGCTCCTTACCCCCTTCCTTAAAACCCTCATCATTTCCTTTTTCTTCTCCTTCCCTTCTGCCTGAAGAAGCAACTGGGTTGCGAAATCTTGCGCGCGCGTGCGTGCGCGTGTGCATGTGTGTGTGTGTGTGCGTGTGTGTGTGTGTGTGTGTATTTATTTGTAATGCTGTTACACCTGTGCTCCTTCGCCTGGCGAGTATATATAAAATAGATAAAGTCTACTTACCAGGCAAAGGAACACAGGCAGTGATAGTAACAAATAAACACACACACAAACACTGCTTTTGCAGCCTAGCTGCTTCGTCAGGCAGAAGGGAAGGAGAGGGAAAAGGAAATGATCAGGGTTTTAAGGGATTGGGTAAGGAGTCATTCCAATCCCTGGACAGGAAAGACTTACCTTGGGGGCAAAAAGGAGGGTAAACAAATACACACACACCCATACATTTACACAGACGCAAGTACACTTAGGGAGACATACTGTCATTTTTTTATATATAAAAAATAGAAAAAGGATGATTTACCCAAAAGGATCAGCTTGTCGATAGACACAAATAAAAATAAAAATCACACTCAAACACACATACAAGCTTTCGCCGCCACTGGCAGCTTCTTCAGGAAAAAGAGGAAAAAAGAGGAGGAGAAAGGGAAGGATATGGATGTTAAGAAAGTGGAAAAGGAATCATTTCAATCCCAGGAGTGGAGGGACTTATCTTAGGGGACAGAAAGGAAGGTAGATAAATACACACACACTCACACACATCCAAAAGCAAACACACCCAGAAGTGCCTCTTTTGTCACCAGATACTTTCCGGGACTGGAGCAGACTCTGAATGTGGCTCTCCAGCAAGGATATGACTTCCTTAAATCCTGCCCCGAAATGAGATCCATCCTTAATGACATCCTTCCCACTCCACCGAGAGTGTCTTTCCTCCGCCCTCCTAACCTTTGTAACCTCCTAGTCCATCCCTATGAAATCCCCAAACCACCTTCCATACCCTCTGGCTCCTACCCATGCAACCACCCCCCTTCTAAATCCTGCCCTATGCACCCTTCCACCACCACTTACTCCAGTCCAGTAACCCGGAAGGTGTACACAATAAAGGGCAGAGCCACTTGTGATAGTACCCACGTGATTTACCAACTGACATGCCTGCATTGTGAAGCGTTCTATGTGGGAATGACCAGCAACAAAGTGTCCATTCGCATGAATGGTCACAGGCAGACAGTGTTTGTTGGTAATGAGGATCACCCTGTGGCTATACACACCATGGGGCACGGCCAGCACATCTTGGCGCAGTGTTACGCCGTCCGGGTTATCTAGATACTTCCCACTGACACCAACCTTTCAGAACTCCGGAGATGGGAACTTGTCCTTCAGCTTATTCTCTCCTCCCGTTGCCCACCTGGTCTCAACCTCCACTAAATTCTAATTCCCGCCCACCATCTAGCATCTTTGCCTCGGTTCTTTGGACAGAGCCTCTACCTCAAGTGGTATCTCTGTCCAACTTCTTTGCTTTTTACAAATGTCTGTCTAGGTGTGTTTGTGTTTGGATATGTGTGAGTGTGTTGGTATTTATCTACCTTCCTTTTTGTCCCCTAAGGTAAGTCCTTCCACTCCTGGGATTGGAATGACTCCTTTTCCACTACCTTAAAACCCATATCCTTCCCTTTCTCCTCCCCTTTTTTCCTCTTTTTCCTGAAGAAGCTGCCAGTGGTGGCAAAAGCTTGTATGTGTGTTTGAGTGTGAATTTTCATTTTTGTATCTATCGATGAGCTGGTCCTTTTGGGTAAATTATCCGTTTTCTATTTTATATATATATACATATATATATATATATCCCCCTTTTTCATACTGCATCTCATTTTCCGCCTGACATCACCTCTGCTTGTTGTATCCCCACCCTTATTTTCCCCCTCCATTCCCCCCCTCCTCTGCTCCTACCCCCTCGCACTTCCCATCCCATTCCTTCCACTTGTCATGAGTCAAATGGTGTATGGTGGCCAGAGATGGCTGACATGTGTGGATGAGTGTGCCTGAGTGATTTTCTGGATGAGTGTTCTCTTTCTCAGGAAAGCTGCAGCAGAAAATTTAGAATTGTGTGTGTGTCTTTTATTTGTGTCTGTCGGCAGCTCAATGTTTGTCTTTACGGTGAGTTGTTCCATATCTACATGTATTATTATAGAGTAGTATTAGAATGATTAAAACTGTATAGAGGTGACATACATAAAGCCCTGTGGAGTATACTGGGTGCTTTATGGAGAATATTAAATATTTTACATGATGGTAATATGTAAAAACTTGAATAAAATATTTCATGTAACATGTGTTGAATTTTTATTAGTTAAAAGGTGTTAAGGTGTTGATGAAAGGTCAGTGATTAAGAGTTCAAAATTGGTTTTCATAAATTTTATAACTTTTTTTAATGCATTTTCAAAGTCTTCTGAGGTCATATTAGCATTCTTTTCATGAGTGCAGCACTATTTATAATCAAAACAATTAATTTGCTTAATCTGTTTACTCTTCTTAACAAGTTTTACCTTTCTGCAGGGTGATTTTGCCCCACTGTGTATGAACTATAGCATTGATCAAGGAGAGGATACAGAACAAAAAGGTCTAATGAGCTTAAGTCTAGAAATGCACAGTTTTCATGCTAGAGACGATTCATTCAATCATACTTTGTTGCACAGTCTAATATAGACAGTGCCAGGCAGCCACAGTTACAGTATTCATGGTTTGCTACTACAGCATGCTACTGTTCCTCATAGTGTGCCATTGATGTTTCAAAGGATTATGTGGAGGCTATATGATGGTGTTTTGGTCCAGTTCACCATCAACATCTGGACTCATCTCAATTGTGAATTTCCTGCTCAATGGATCAGATGAAGAGGCCCAATTGCATGGCCTGCTCATTCACCGGATCTCAACCCATGTGATTTCTGGTCATGGGGCCATCTCAAAAGTGTTGTGTATGCAGAGCCCATTCCAGATGAGGAAATACTGGAGTAGCATATACACGCAGCATTGCCACCACAGAAACTTTAGCACTCATGTATTAAAGGCAGCATGAATACACATTCACTGAGGCAAACAGAAACCATTTTCAACACATGCTGTAACTGTGCACATGGTACAGCACATTGTTTCAAGATGGCACCGGGTGAAACCTTGTCCTGTAACGATGTTTCAGTTTTCTTAAAATGTGATGGTGATGTATGTAAAATCTGCAAAAAAGGTGAAAGGAGGTATCCTATGCATAGAGTGCAGATCGTGGTATCAAGATAAATGTGTGCAACTGAATCTAATAATGGAAAGTCCAGGTTGGAATTAATAATATAGTGAGGACAGTTTACAACTCACCCCAAAGACGTGGCAACGAGCTGCGACAGGCACATACAAAAGACACACATATAGAACACATTCAGCTTTCGGCCATGGCCTTCTTCAGGAAATAGAACACTCACGCAATCACACAAGCACACAACACAGTCACACAACCATCACCTCCGACTGCCGCACTTCGAATCACACTTTGCAGCGAATCGGGAACGGGTGGGGAGAGGAGGGGAGGGGAGGGGAGTGGAGGGTAGAGGGGATAGGAAGATGGCACGGTGGTGGGGATGGGTTAGATGGGAATAACGAGATGCAGCTTAGGAATGGAGTGGAGAGGCGGGTGAAGGTAGAAAATAAAATAAAATAGAATAAAGTAAAATAAATATATATAGAAAATGCATGCACACTGCAAGTACACAAGACCACATACACACACAGGCATGCATGCACGCACACAAACACACACACACACACACACACACACACACACACACACACACACACACACACACACACATGATCGCACATTCACACATCACTCAAAATAGGTGAGGTTTGGGATAGAGAGGTAGGAACTGTAAGGTATGGAGAAAAAATATAGGGAGGTTATCATAGGTTGAGGCATGGTTGATTTCAGGATCAGAGAATGTATTGTAGGGATAACTCCCATCTGTGCAGTTCAGAAAAGCTGGTGATGGATGGGAGGATCCAGATGGCCCGGGTTGTGAAGCAGCCATTGAAATCAATCATGTGCTCCACTGCATGCTGTGCCACAGGGTGGTCCACCTTGTTTTTGGCCACAGTTTGGTGGTGGCCATTCATCCTAATGGACAGCTGGCCATTCATCCACCACCAACTAGCTGTCCATTCATCCACCACCAACCAGCTGTCCATTAGGATGAATGGCCACTGCCAAACTGTGGCCAAAAACAAGGTGGACCACCCTGTGGCACAGCATGCAGCGGAGCACATGCTTGATTTCAATAGCTGCTTCACAACCTGGGCCATCTGGATCCTTCCATCCACCACCAGCTTTTCTGAACTGTACAGATGGGAGTTATCCGTACAATACATTCTCCGATCCCGAAATCAACCAGGCCTCAACCTACGATAACCTACCTATATTTTTTTTCCATTCCTTACAGTTCCTCTCTCTCTATCCCAAACCTCGCCTATTTTGAGTGGTGTGTGAATGTGCGATCGTGTGTGTGTGTGTGTGTGTGTGTGTTTGTGTGTGTGTGTTTTGGTGTGTGCGTGTGTGTGTATGTGGTCTTGTGTACTTGCAGTGTGCATGCATTTTCTATATATATTTATTTTACTTTATTTTATTTTGTTTTCTCCCCTTACCCACCTCCCCACTCCATTCCTAAGCTGCATCTCGTTATTCCCATGTAACCCATCCCCACCACCGTGACGTAACCTTCCTATCCCCTCTCCCCTTCCCTCCCAACTCCTCCCAACCCCAATTCGCTGCAGAGCATGATTCGAAGTGCGGAAGTCGGATGTGATGGTTGTGTGACTGTGTGATTGCGTGAGTGTTCTATTTTCTGAAGAAGGCCATGGCCGATAGCTGAATGTGTTGTACGTGTGTGTCTTTTGTATGTGCCTGTCGCAGCTCATCGCCACATCTTTGCGGTGAGTTGTAAACTGTCTTCACTATGTTATTAATTCCAAACTGAATCTAAAATACATAAAAGACGAACATGTGTGTGTTGCAAGTGTTGCGAAAAATGAAGTAATGGACACGTTAAAATAAAAAGAAAGAATAATAAGTATGCTTACAGGTGATTTAGAAACTGTCAATTTGAAATATGAGGAACTTATTAAAAAATATAGAGAACTGGAAATTAAATACAAAGAAATAGAGTGAGATCATTGTCTAGGACAAAACAATGTTTTTAATGTTTGTTCAGTGCAAAATGCATGGCGTGTGCCAAAAAAAAAAAAAAAAAAAGAAAAAAAAAAATAAATAAATAAATAAATAAATAAAATAAAACCCAGACGATAAGTGCAGTTCTGGCGATACCGCTGTCACATAAATTCTCGGCATTAGGTGAAAATTGTGTTAAGACACTGAACAATGAAGAACAAAAATCAATGACAAAATTTCCAATTAAGTGCACAGTCACGGAAATGTCTGATATGAAAAATAAGCCAATTAACATCAAAAGATGAGTTGTTGTACTTGGCAATAGTCACGCCAAGAAAATCGCTGAAAAAATTAATGAGTACAGCATGTTATTTACGGCAACAGGTATGACAAAACCCAGTGCACCTTTGAGAGAAATAATGAAAAATAGTAACTCATTTAATGAACTATCTAAGAATGATGCAATCACAATCATGGGAGGAAGTATTGATGTATACGTAAACGAAGGTAAACATGCGACCCAGTGCTTAAAAACTACACTACTTGATCTGAAAGTTTCAAACATCATAGTCACTAGCTTGCCCACAGATACGACTTGCAGGACAATGCTATCATGAATCTGGAACTTGCAAAAGTAAACAGACAGCTCCACAAAATATGCAAGTCCCATCAAAATGTAACATTTTTTGAGCTTCCAAATGCGAGAGATCTTTTTACCAAACATGGGCTACATCACAACAACGCAGGCAAGTCACACATCGGCAAAATGCTAGCGAAACTAATACAGTGAAATAACAATGTTGCAAGAAAACCAATTGCTGTGCAACCAGTTTCAACCAAGAAAATGGAAAAACGGGAGAACAATGTCAAAACCAGGAACACAGTCACAGTCACAGCATCAGCTCCAACAGGAATAATACATCCAGAAGAGGAAGCAGTGCCAGAGTCAGGCCCAGAAGAAACAGCAGAAAGTGAAATTATCATCAAGAAATCTGAACCTTCTGATCATCCAGATGCTCACAAGCACGGAAACTGATGAAAGGGGCTAATTCATTCTGAATCAGGCCCAACACAATGAATTCAGTACAAACAGTAAATACTCAAGTGGACGTTCCATTACTTTATAGTATGTTTAGTTTTTAAAGACCTTCTTCCTAATAATATATGCAGCAGTAATTTCATTATGCATTTAAACATCAGAGGTCTATCCAAAGGAATGACCAGCAAACTTTATGATATACAAATTTTATTATAAAGTGTGGAACAATCAGTAAAAGTAATATGCCTTAATGAACATTAGATTAAATATGAAAATATAAATCTTCTAAATAAACTGGCTACTAGCTTTTGTAGTACTGATGGGTATGGAGGCAGTTGCATACTAGTTCATTCCTCGATAGACTATGATATCAGACAACATTTTAGCCATCTGAATGAAGAAGGTACATTTGAAAGTTGTTCTATAGATCTTATAGAGTCTAACATTGTAATTATCAGCATATATAACACCCCTGGGTACCATATAAGATCTGTATTTTTAGATAAATTTGATACATTGCTACATAAATTAAAAAATGAGAAACCGTGCAAGAAAATTGCTATATGTGCAGATTTCAACATAGATGTAAAAACTGATGACAAATTGTCTTCACACTTAAAGGACCTGGTAGCCACAAATCGACTAAATCTCAATCTTGATCATTGTACAAGAATAACAGCAAAAGCATGGCTCAGTGAAAAGTGTTTGACAAATGTCTGTCTAGGTGTGTTTGCGTTTCGGTATGTCTGAGTGTGTGTGTATTTGTTTACCTTCCTTTTTTTCCCCTAAGGTAAGTCCTTCCACTCCTGGGATTGGAATGACTCCTTTTCTACTTCCTTAAAACCCATATCATTCCCTTTCTCCTCCCCTTTTTTCCTCTTTTTCCTGAAGAAGCTGCCAGTGGTGGCGAAAGCTTGTATGTGTGTGATTTTATTCATTTCTATCGACGCGCTGGTCATTTTGGTAAGTCATCTCTTTTCTATTTTTTATTTTTGTTTATCCCACCAGGAAAGTTTCCCTCTATAAATTTGGCCTATATAATAGTTGTATTGCATACTTATATATCCATTGTAATAACAATTGCTATGCATGTGTATTCATGTTTCATGCAAATAAATTACCAAAATTACCTCTGCAACATGTATTGATAACATTGTAAGCAGTTACAATTATGAAGTAAAAGAAAAGTTCCTTCTAGATTTAGGAGTATCAGACCACAATGCACAATTCATATCACTGCTGAAACATAATTCAACCTCCACAATGAAAAGATTTAGGAATTTCAGTCAAGAAAATGTGGATGTATTTTGTAAAAAACTATGCCAAACCAAGTGGTCAGTCAACAAACACACTTCCACAGATGAAAATTACAATAACTTTTAACTGAATTCCTAAGTATATTCAATGAATGCTTCCCTTTTGTAACAATGAAGCTAAGGCCCCAAAAGTGTAGATCATGGGTAACAAAAGGAATTAGAGTGTTTAGCATAACTAAGAGGAAACTGCCTATGGACGCTAAAGTAAATCCCAGTCCCATTTGTGATTCTTTTACTGACTTTTACATAAACTGTAACAAAATTGGTGAGTGCTCACCACCAAAAACAAAGTCTAATGTGATGGACAAAAAGGGCCCAGGTTTTCAGTTTGCTCATGTTTCTACCTCAGATGTCACAAGAATCATAATGTACCTAAAAAATTTAAAATCCGTGGAGTGGGATGAGAGCCCCACTGAAATAATAAAAACAGTTTGGCACATAATTGCACATCCACTCCCCCTCATAATCGACAAATCTTTTGATGAGAGATGTTTCCCAGATCGATTAAATTATGCAGAAGTTCTGCCACTTCATAAAAAAGGCAAACAAGATGAATTGGGTAACTATAGGCCAATTTTACTGTTACCAGTTTTCTCAAAAATATTTGAAAGAGCTGCATGTGATCAGATCGAAAATTACAATTCCTCTAAGAACATAATTTTGTGCAATCAGTATGGTTTCTGAAAAGGCCACAGCACAATCCATGCAATTAATGAATTGGTTACAAAAGTTAGTAGATGTCTTGATGATAGAATGTGTGTGTCAGGCATCTTTTGTGACCTGTCCAAAGCCTTTGAAACAGCAAATCATGACCTCCTCCTGCAAAACTGACACTCTATGGTTTTAAAGGCAAATCTCTTAGCTGGATGTCATCATACTTGGCAAACAGAAAGCAAGGAGTAATTGTTAACAGCAACGGCAAGAAATTTGTCTCTGGCTAGAAAAACACTTAATTAGGCATTCCACAAGGTTCGGTATTAGGGCCACTACTGTTCCTGTATTACATCAATGATATGTCAAGCCATGTCCAGTCTGATACCATCCTCTATACAGATGACTCAACAGCTATAGTCTGTTGCAAAAATGAGGTAGACCTAATTCGTCATATTGAAAAAGCACTTGGGGAAGTAGAGGGATGGGTCAAAAATAATAATCTAACATTAAACCTTACTAAAACAGAAATTGTTCATTTCACCACAAAACAATCTGCACACTCTATAAGTGAAATAAGGTATATGGACAAAAAATAGACACTACAGACAGTGTCAAATTCCTTCTCATATTAATAAATAAAAACATGTTGTGGAGTCACCATGTGGACAGCATACTGAGTCGACTGAATAGTCTTGTATATATTATGAATATTTTGTATAGTGTCACTGATTTAGATGTAAGGAAAACTGTATATAATGTATGTTTTGTTTCAGTTAGTAGCTATGAAAAATCAAATTTACTTAGAGCTTTCAGACTACAAAAAAGATCATTCGAGCAATGGTGGGAGCTAAACAAAAGCAACACTGTAAACCTTTATTTGCAAAACTAGATCTAATGACCATTCCAAGCCTGTTTATCTATGAAACTTTCACTTTCACAAAAAGAAACCCACAACTTTTCGAGGGCAACTGTTTCTCACACCAATATCAAATTAGGTATAGAGTGAACTACAGGTTACCAACCCATAGATTAAAATTGTGTGAAAAAAAAACCATACTATATGGGCATGAAATTTGTAAATAAAATCTGTAAAGGTATGGATGATTCAGATGTCAAAAGTACCAAAAGAAACCTGGGAAAATATCTGAAAGATAAATGTTACTACAGTGTAGAAGATTTTTTGAATGACAACAGTTCATTATAATTGTAGGTCCTCTAAAATACCTCCTGGTAGTGTAGCACCACATGTGTTGTTACTTTATTGCCTGTATGTAATATTATTGTACATAGTGTATCTTTGACAAGTCACTTATGTCACAATCTTTGATTGTACAAGACATGTAATGTGATAGTAAAAATTGAATTGAATTGGACTGCAGTCTCTGTAACAGAGTATGAATGAATGATTGGTCCCTAGCATGGAAATCGTGCAGTTTCAGATGCAAGTTCATTAGATCTTTTTTTTCTGTTCCTCAAGTTGCTCAGTCCCAAGCGTTTGTACATGAGGGAAAAAATTACTCTTTATTACCACCACAGACAAAAATGTAAAGGGGTTTGATCATGGAAACTTGGCCACAAAAAAAAAAAAAAAAAAAAAAAAAAAAAAAAAAAAAAAAAAAAAAAAAAAAAAAAAAAAAAAAAAAAAAAAAATCGAGAATAATTTTTTTTTTTTTTTTTTTTTAGATTCTATATCACCTGATTACCAACATGAGCCATGGCCCCATTATGAGGAAATTATATTGCAGCAAATGAAGTGCTGAAACAACTACGTGGTGCAGTCAACAGTGTGTTGGACACTGAAGCAACAAGATAAAAGATCCTCCATCTTTGTATATTTTAATTTGCATATATATTATTAGTATCTTGTAGATGTATTGAAAAATAATGTTCACAAAGTTTCTGTTGCTGTGTATATACTGCTGGAATCAGTTTATTCTGTGCTCTTGTACATGTGCAAGAAGTGTTTTAATGTCATCATTGAGTTTGAACCAATGTTTGTTAATCATTCTCATAGCCAAAATGACTTCCTCTAACAATGTTGAAAGCTCATTTTCAGTAACTGTAGATTCAGGGCCCAGTCAAATGTAATTGTATAAATTGACTAGTTAATTGATTGTCTATCACGCTACACCACAAATTTACATAGAAACATTTTTGACACAAAATGTGAATTGCAAGTCTTGGTGATAGCATTGTCAGAGAAGTGGCAACATTAGATGCCATATTAATGGTATAACCACAGTGATTTGGTTTCAGCCAGTGACAAAATTACAATTACCTACTTTCATTTTCTACTCAAAGATGTTGAAACCATTGCACATGATGAGAACAAAGCCTGTGCCCATGTGATTCCCACTGTAGTCTTATACATGCAATACTCAGATGTGTAGAAATACTTTGTGTGCTTGTTCAAGGAGTATGTTCACATACAATAGTGTACTTTACTTCCTCCACACTTTTTATTTACATCATCATGTGCGATATGACTGCTAGGCACTGCCTCTGTTTCACATAATGTAATGAAAACTTGAGAAACAATCTGTAATCTGGAGCTTTGGAGTTAAGAAATCATCTTCCATATTCTCTACAAGCAGCAGCACCATCATTTCTATTGCAAAACCCCATGCACAAATACTACATCAGCAAGTTTTGTAAGTACATGTGGCATAGTTAAAAATAACAGAAGAACTAGCCAACGAATACACAATGAGATATTCATTTATGTAAATTCATGTATAACTTTGAAACTGAACTTCAAAACAATATGACAACTGATAAATAAACAAATAGCAACTGGAGTACCAACATGTAAAATAAAAACTTGTCTCTGTAACCAGCTGCATCTTTGCATACAATAATAATTTAATACAAGCAACATAATTTATTTTTATTTTTTTAAATTAGTTCATACCACCAAATGTTAACTATTTACTATTCCACACAAAACAACTTGTATATTAACTGTAAAAGCTTCTAACATCTCAAGAGAAAATTTACGGTCATGCTGTGCACAATCAATGAAGCCCAGCCAAATGAATTATAAAACTGAGTGTACAAGAATGTCTTGTCAATTTCAAAAGTTATATCCAGCATAATAGTGATATTGAATAGGACAGACCACTTTAGAAGATAACCATTCAATAGGGAACATTTTCGACTAAGAAAAAATATTTCAACAGAATATCGGTTCCTACAGTACGCTTACACTGATCAAAAATTTTGCAAAGAACCCCACTGTCTTACACCAATGTTTTAGGAATGGATTCTACATCAACAATAATAACAGACAACGAAAGACATTTACAGACTTCCATATAGTTCTGTTACATTACAACTGACTACATTAACACGAAAAACTAATTATCTCACCTCCTAAATGTGTGAGTGTAACAAAATTGTAGTATTCCACAGTTGAGCCAGCACTATTATGAGCTGTAACTCGTAAATTATACCAAGTTCCGGGATTTAAATCCAGAACAATAAATTGAAGTTGCTCAGTTTTGACATTGTTTGATACAAGAGTCCACGTAGTTTCATCCTTTACTTTGTACTCTATTACAATAGATGTAATGTGACAACCACCATCATCCCACGATGTTAGATTTAATAATATGAAACTGGAATTAACTTTTATGAGATCAGAATTTTTTGGAGCAATTGGTGCTGAAAAGGAAATTTCATTGATTAGACCAATAACGACAAACATGTACAGTTGCAGATATATTCTCAAGTCACAAACAGACTATATACAAATCACATTTAAGTGTCTGGCAGAGGGTTCATTAACCACTTTCATAACCTTTCTCTGCCATTTCATTCTCTAATAGCACATGGGAGGAAAGAACACCTGATTTCTCTTATTTTATTGGGATGGTCATGTCTCCCTATGTAGATGGGTGTTAGCATAATATTTTCACATTCAGAAGTAAAAGTTAGTGATTGACATTTCGCAAATAGATCTCACCACAACAAATAACGGCTTTCTTTTAATAGTTTCCACCTCAAATTGTGCAACATTTCCATGATGCTTTCCCCCCTGTAACATGATAAAACAAAACAAGCTGCCCTTCTCTGAACCTTTTCAATGTCTTCCGTCAGTCCCACCTAGTGAGGGTCCCACACTGGGTAACAGTATTCCAGGATGCACAAGTGTGATGTAGGCAGTCTCTTTGGTGGAGCTGTTGCATCTTCGAAACGCTCTGCCAATGAGACGTAACCTTTGGTTCACCTTTCCCACAATATTTTCTATGTGTTCTCTCCAGTCTAAGTTGTTCGTAACTCCTAGATGTTTGGTAGAATTTATGACCTTAAGGTTTGACTGATTTATTGTGAAATTGAAGTTCAGTGGATTTCTTTTAGTGTTTATGTGTATTACTTACACTTTTCCTTATTTAGTGTTAATTGCCAAATTTCACATCATGTAGAAATTTTGTCTAAATCACTTTGCAGTTGCTTTTGATACTCTGTTGACTTCATCAACCGATAAACAACAGCATCATCTGCGAACAGTCTAAGCGAGCTATTCAGATTGTCTCCTAAATCGTTTATAAACACAAGGAAGAGTATGGGACCTGTAACGCTTCCCTGGGCAACACCAGATATCAGTTCTATTTTACTAAATGACTTACCATCAATTACTACAAATTGTGTCCTTTCTGATAGGAAATCATGAATCCAATTGTACAATTGAGGCGATATTCCATAAGCACGCAATTACAATTACTTTGCTTAGTGTATTTTGAATACAATCTGATCAAAAGTATCTGAATGACTATTAGTGGGACCATTAATATTAGATGTGAGTACCACTAGTCCTTACAATGACTAACTCTAATAGACACTTTCAATTAGGTGTCTGTGTAGAAGTGGTGAGTGACAACTTATTCTCCCTCAAAACCCTAAATGTGAGAATGTGTTCCAAAAGATTGAGGTCAGATATCTGAGCACACTAGTCCAATTCAGATAATATGGTTCACGTCCATGTTGTCTTATGCTTGCCATCCGGATTACTTCACAACGTCAAATTGATTCTGTGTTGAAGCAATGAACCATATGCATCATTGCACAGAAATAGCCGCTATGGTACCTGTTCTTTTGGAAATTTGTGATGCTGTTTAATGACAGTGTGCATTGCAGTGTCAGTACAATCAATCATGCCTCTGAATTGTAACAAAGTTTTACAACACATTCATATCCATCTGCATTTAGTGTTTTCCAAGTGTCACGAATCTTCTGTTAGATTACCCCAGAGAACAATATAATTACAAATAAATTATTTCCAGTACTCCACTGTCACAGAATAAGACGTATAAAGAAAGGAAACTCCCGCTGCAGTCTGTCGTCCAAAATTTAGTGCGCATGCACGGAATTGGCCATCTTGAAAAGCAGTAAACGCATGGGCACTCCCTACTCTGTGGCGTGGTAATGCGCTGTCTTTGTTTGTTAATTGTGTATTTTAGCTGCCTAAATCCCATAAAAGTAAACAAGTATTTGGTGCAATGAAAAGAAAGAACTGTGTGTCAGTAGGTGGAGCTGTTCCGTTTTTATTACAAGCAGCAATAAAAGTAAAGGCGGCCAATGGTGTTCAGCACCTAATTGCCACAATAATTCTCATACAAATAAGGATATAAGCTTCTTCACGTTCCCAAAAGATGTTGAGCGGTTAGTGAACATCACTATATGTGTGGTAAAAGTTAAATGTTATCAGTTTAGAATGAGAGCAATGTGTGAATAATTATTAAAAGTAGCCTTGCTTCTTCTCTTGACAATAACTCGCTGTTGCTGTAGCAGTTCAACAGCATCGAAATGTTGAAGTACATTTATATTTTGTAATTATAAGTTTAACTTTGCAGGGAATAATATAAAATGAAAGACAAAGAATAGTGCATAAACAGTGGGACTTCAAAATTTTGCGTGTGGGTTCCCTTTTCCAGTTGTCCACATAGGTGAGATATTTCAGGAATTTTTAAGGCTTGTCAACCTGCTCACCTTCACATAATTTGATGCAAACGGTAAAATTTTACTAAGGCATAGCGTGCTAATGTTAACGACCGTTGATCCTCTTACAAGGGAAGGTCAGCAATCGGGACCCGCCGATTTTGCTCAAACTGCATGTGTAGAAGGAGATTGGTCTCCCTATAACATGCCTGAAATATTTCCCCTGAGTGGGCCTTAGGAAAGGAGAAAATACTCTCGAAAGTTTTTCCAATAGTACTGTACATCTTATTTAGCTATTTATTCGTGTCTAATAGCGTAGCTTAATGGTCAACCAAATTACTTGTGAAACAAGCACCCTTGGATCAATCCCAGGAGATTCCTTTTTATTATTATTATTATTATTATTATTACCTTTAAACTACACCGATTATTCACAAACAGAGTGCTGAATAACATGTACAGTGCTATCGTAAAAACTTTTGAGAGCATTTCCTCCTTTCCTAAGACCCACTCATGAGAAATATTTCAGGCACGTTATGTGGAGACCCACCTCCTTCTACACACGTAACTTGGGCGAAATCGTTTGGTCCTGATTGCCAACCTCCTATAGTTATGATATTCAAACAAATGGAATAAGGGGAATAATCTTGCTGTTCTTGCTCTATGGTTGGCAGTTTCTTGTATCTACCTTTCTCTGGCCGGTAAAGTAATTGTCCTCGTAAAACAAACATTATGTTGCCAACATTAAAACATTACTTCTCCACTGCTGTAAGTAAAACTGAACCAGTCAAATTGATGACACTCATCCTGCCTCCTCCCCTTGTTCTACACTGCTTAGGCAGCTAAAATTTTACTTACGGCAATGAAGGCATAGTGTGCTAATGTTGGCAACGAATGCTCTTTGGATAATTAAACAAATAGATCAAAGGGGATAATTATTTTATGCTGTTCCTGCACTATGATTGACAGATTTTTCTATATGCCCTTCTCCAATCAGTAAATTAATTATCCTCCTAAAGCAAATACAACTTTTCCAACATTGAAACACAACTACATAAGTAAAATATAACTGCCATAAGTAAAATATAACATATAGGTACGTTTTAAAAGCAATATTTATTTACAGTGCTAAGAAACGGACTGTGAATTCAAGGAGAATAAATATATTCTCCAATATTTAGTTAAACTCTTTGTCAGAGTGAGAATTTTCTATTTCTTGAAGATCACAAACAGAGACTTGAATTCAAAGTGCTAAAAGTGACCCCATCTGTGAGGTACAAATGGTGTGTAATGTTCTAGTGAATGCATATTGACAAGGAAGACTAAGAGGAAAATGATGAACACTTCTCCTTTGCTATAACTGAAACAATGTGTGTCACAATATAATGTTTGTTATGGAGCTTTATGTTTCTGCTACCAGTCCTTCATTTATGTGTAAGTTAACAGTTTCATATATGCCCAGATGTCATTACTTCTGTGTAATCATGTTGTACTGCTAAGTCTGACTCAATATTTTGTGCAAAATTTATTCATGTCAAATAAAACCTGGCAGTTGTAAAGTCACTTTCTTGTTTATAACTAATTTCCTAAACATAACTTCACGTTACTTGGAATTTTTCTGGAGATAAGCACCAAATAAAACGATCATTGATTCCATCGTACATTTTCGTAGTTGTATTAAAATTTAGGCCTACTTTTTTTTCGTTGGATTACAATTAGGTGCAAGAACAGGGCGCAAAATAGAGGAGAGCATAATGAAAAGTCATATCCTTTCTTAAAAGTCGGTGAGGTTAGCTGCAGATTGTAAAAAGTCCATTTCCAGCCAAAGTACTAAGTGGCCATATTTCCACGTTTACTGCTTTTCAATACGGTGTCGAGCACAACGCTTGGTAACATACAGATCAAAGGCGCCGCCTCCAGCTTTCCGTTCTGTATGCTTCCTATTCTGTGCCACTGTTCATTGGTGTTGAACTTTAAACCATATCAAGATTCAATTCAACAAAATTAATGTGTGGGTTAAGAGCAGTTGCTCGACAATTATAACCAAAGCTTTTTAACTTTCTCTATTCAAAGGACTGATACAGACACTGAGGAACTTTTAAGTGATTCCTTCGCCTGATTTCATGCAATTTTCTTCAAACTTCCTCTCCAATGGTCCATGACACATGTCTGTCAGTCAATAGGTCGGCTTGGTCTTGGTTTAATTGTGATTGTTACTTCTGAGTGCCACATCACAATCATAAGTAGTCAACTTTTGGACCTTTAGAAAGGTTTAAATGTACCTGATGGATTTGTTATCAAGGTGGATTTTATATTAGAAACAATTGAGCTGTTAAAACCAAGCCATTCAACAATTATTGCCTTTTTACTGACACAGTACTTGCTGCCTTCTTATGTACTACTGTATGCGCCTCTATTGACATCTATCAGTAAATTCCACATTACATATGTGTGTTTGAATGATTTTAACTATAAAGTGTACAAAATACATAAGAAATGTTAGGCATGAAGAGTTCACAGTATGTATCCAACAACAAAACAATATTTATGTAAAATGATTTATAGCAAATATGAATTATATGAAGTTAAGTAACTGTAGAAATATACTCCAAACATTGCTTCATAAATTAATGACATTTATTAAAATTAGTGCCTGTTTCGTCTTAACAGCCATTTCAGGTTATATTAGTTATTCTTGACATCCATATTGTACCAATGGTTCTTGTCACTGTCGAACTCTTTTCGGATATGCCCCTTCATGTTATTGGATTATTATTTAATATTCTCAGAATATATGATATCAACTGCAATTGGGCAAAGCTGAAAATGTGTACCCAGCCGGGATTCGAACCGGGTTCGAATCCCGGCTGGGTACACATTTTTCGCTTTGCCCAATCGCAGTTGATGTCATATATTCTGAGAATATTAAATAATAACAACTGCAGAATCAGAAGTGACATCTGTTCTTTCGGGGCAGACACCACGTGTATACATGGATTATTATTTGTTGCACTTCAAATTAAATTAGTTTCTTTATGTAACTTAGGAATCTGAGTTGTTATTTTAAGGGCTTACTTCTCATACTTCGAAGTTACATATAACAGCTACAATCATAATATAACTGAAAAAAATTATGGTGAAATGAGAAAATGAAAATTGGTAAATAAAGTTAGCAAGAGTAGGAAGAAAAATTTGCTATGCTGGAAAGTCGCTCCCACAACCCAATCCAATATTATCCACCCCTATATCTTATCACTTACTCCCAGTTCACATCCTTTCACCCTTATTCCTTATTGTTGACCAGTCACTTCTCCTTCTCTGTTTCCTTCCTTCCTGCTCATTCCCCCCTCCTTCCTGCCTACTCCCTACAACTCGCAGTCTTATCCACCTGTCTAATCCCTGTACACCCCATCAGACAATGCTGACTTTTCAGTCCCTGCAACCATCACCCTCTCCCTGCCTTCCCACTTTAAAGTATACTCACTGCTGAGACAGCAGTCAAGAAGGAGCTACTGGGTAAGGCCGTCATGTATGCCTGACATATGGCAATGTAACTGTGTGACTTCGTGTGTGGCTCTCTTTCCCTGATGGAGGCTGTGGTCCAAACTTTAAATGGAGAGAATGTGATTGTTGTTGTTTCTTCCCCCTATGTGCTTGCCTGCAGCTCAACGATTATCTTTGAGGTGAGTTGTGTAATGTAATGGCTTGAGTAAGCTTTTGTGCTACTACTTGATATCAATGTCTATTCCACTGCACAATACCTTGATTCTTTTGGTATCTTCGTTTCATTTGATACAGTACTTATAGCATGACCTGCAAGACTTCATGTACTTTTTCATACATAATTTTCCATTCCACCCTCATGAACCACAGACATTGCTGAGGTGGGGTGGCTTGCGTGTCTCAACAATACAAATAGTCGTACTGTAGGTGCAACCACAGCGGATGTGTATCTGTGGAGAGGCCAGAAAAACGTGTGGTTTCTAAAGAAGAGCAGCAGCCTTTTCAGTAGTTACAGGGGCCACATTCTGGACGATTGACTGAGCTAGCCTTGTAACATTAGCTAATGTGGCTTTGCCACACAGTTACTGTGAACAGCTGAAAGCAAGGATAAACTACAGCCGTTACTTTTCCTGAGAACATGCAGCTCTACTATATGACGATGGCATCCTCTCGGATAAAATATTCCGAAGGTAAAATAGTCCCCCATTTGGATCTCCAGGTAGGGACTACTCAGGAGAAAGTTGTCATCAGGAAAGACAACACTGGTATTCTATGGATCGTAATGTGGAGTGTAAGATCCCTTAATCGGGTAGGGAAGTTACAAAATTTAAAAAGAGAAATGGATAGTTTGAAGTTAGAGGTACATGAATTCTGGTCAGGTGAATACAGCATTATAAATACAAAACTATGACATTGAAGATGAATGTGAAGCAATGAATTAAAATTTGTGATGCGGCCGGGAATCGAATGCGGACCTCCATGCTTACTAGACAGACATCTTACCGTCAGGCCACCACACCACTAACGATTAAGGCGCATCACAAATTTCAGTTCACTGCTTCACCTTCATCTTCAATGTCATGGACATATTTGAGACGAAACATCGTCTCAGGGTTTCTTCTTTCTTCATTTCAGCTATCTAAGGACCACACAACAATTTCAATGTTTCTTCCTTTGTTCTTCTTTCTTTTTCCTCCAGTATTCTTTCATCTTGTCACTATGCATCCTTTTTCTCTCCTCAGACTACTTTACTCCTGACTTCTTCTCCCTCCTGCCTTGGAATCCTTCCGTTTTTAACACTTTCTTCTTAAAAGTTTCTCTTTCTGTTGCATCTTTTTCACTTATATTGTTTCTTTTCAAATCTTTCCTAACTTATTGAATCCATGCTACTGTTGACTTCTTGTTCCAGAGATATTTAAAAATCTGTTTGGTAAACCTGTTGCTGTTCATTCGGTATAAATGTCAAAAAAATAGCAGTCGCCTCTTCCGTAGTGTTTCGGTTATGTTTTCTATGTTGCGATAAACTTCTGTGTTACTTCTTAGTTTCCATACCTCTGTAATTCTTAGTGGACCAAGTATTTTTCGGATGATTTTTCTTTCTAGGACTTCCAGTTTATGTAATTTGTAATTCAGTACTAAACATTCACTTGCATAAAGACATTCTGGCTTTACTACTGTGTTGTAGTGCTGTATTTTCAGATTTTTAGACAGAGACCTTTTGTTGTAAATGTTGCTGGTTATACCATATGCTCTATCCATTTTATGTACTCTTTCTTCTACAGCAAATTTTTCTAAGCGATTTTCCTGAATCATTTCTCCCAAATATTTAAATTTATTTACCCTCTTTATCGGCCCAATATCTGTTAGTAGGATTTCTGGAGCATTTTTTATGTTTGTCATAAATTTTGTTTTCTCTACAGAAATTGTTAAACCTGCTTTGTTGGCTATTTCTTCTAAGAGATTTATTTGGATTGCTGCATTTGTTAGGTTTTCAGAAGAATGGCAAAATCATCCACAAATGCTAGACAGTGAATTTAAATACCATTGTGTTTAGTCCCCAGTCTGATTGGTGATAGCTTATGATCTTTTAGTTTTTTTCCCCATTCTCTTACTATTTTCTCTAGGACACAGTTGAAGAGGAGTGGAGACACGTCGTCACCTTCCCTTACACCTGTTTTGATGTTGAATGCCTTGGTAATTTCACCCTGAAGCTTTACTTTTGATTTGATGTCTGTGAGTGTTTCGAGAATAAGGTTTGCTAATTTAGATTTAATTCCAAATTCTCGGATCACTTTATCTAGTGTTTGCCTATTAACCATATCAAATTCCTTTTTAAAATCTATAAATGTTACAATGACGTCTTTGGATAATGTCTGATAATGAATAAGGAAATAGGAATGCAGGTAAAGTACTATGAGCAACACAGTGATCACACTATGTTAGTCAAGATAGTTACGAAGCCAGCACCAACCACAATAGTACAGGTTTATATGCCAACAAGCTCTATCAATGATGAGGAAATTGAAGAAATAAATGCACCAGCCACAATAGTAGAGGTTTATATGCCAACAAGCTCTGTCAATGATGAGGAAATTGAAGAAATGTGTGAGGAAGTAAAGGTAATTATTCAGACAATTAAAGGAACGGAAAACTTAATTGTGATGGGAGACTGGAATTCAGTAGAAGGAAAAGAAAGGGAAGGAAACATAGCAGGTGAATATGGAACAGGCAAAAGGAATGAAAGAGGAAGCCACCTGGTGGAATTTTGCACAGAACATACTTTAATCATAACAAACACCTGGTTTAAGAGTTACGAAAGAAGGTTGTATATGTGGAAGTGACCAGGAGAGACTGGGAGGTACCAGATAGATTTTATAATGGTAAGACATAGATTCTGAACCAGGTTTTAAACTATAAGATGTACCCAATGGCAGATACAGACTCTGACCATAACTTATTAGTCATGAACTGTAGGTTGAAACTGAAAAACTGCAGAAAGGCAGGAAAATAAGGAGATGGGACTGGGATAAATTGAGGGAACCTGAAGTGTTTAAGAATTTCAGAGGATAGCTTTAGGCAACAATTGACAGAAACTAGGGGAAATAAAACTGTAGAAGAGGAATGGGTAGTATTGAGAGATGAAATAGTGAAGTCAGCAGAGGACAAAATAGATAAAAAGGTAAGACCTACAAAAAAATCCTTGGATATCGCAGTAAATACTAAATTTAACTGATGAAAGGAGAAAATATAAAAATGCAGTAAACGAAACAGGAGAAATGGAGTACAGACAACTAAGAAATGAGACTGACAGGTAGTGCAAAATAGCTAAGCAGGAGTGGCTAGAAGGCAAATACAAGTCAGTAGAAGAATGTATAAATAGGGGGACAATAGATACCACCTACAGTAAAATAAAAAGAGACATCTGGAGACAAGATAAATAGCTGTATGAATATAAGGAACTTACATGGAAAACCAGTTCTCAGCAGAAAAGGAGAAGCTGAAGGGTGGAAAGGGTATATAGAGGGGCTCTACAAAGGAAATGAAATTGCAGACAATATTGTAGGAAAGGAGGAGGAAATAGATGAAGATGAAATAGGAGATACTATACTGAGAGAAGAATCTGACAGAGCCCTGGAAGACCTAAATTGTTACGAGCCCCTGGAGTAGATAACATTCCCTCAGAACTACTACAGTCTCTGGAAGAGCCATCCATGGTAGAACTATTTTACCTAGTGTGTAAGATGTACGAGATAGGCGACATACCTTCAGACTTTAAGAAAAATGTAATAATCCCCATTCCAAAGAAAAGAGGTGCAGACAGATGTGAAAATTACAGAAACATCAGTTTAATAAGTCATGGATGGAAAATTTTAACACAAATTAGTTACAGAAGAATGGAAAAGCTGGTAGAAGCCGACCTTGGGGAAGATCAGTTAGGATTCAGGAGAAATGTAGGAACATGGGAGGCAATCCTCACTTAACGTCTTATCTTAGAAGATAGATTAACGAAAGGCAAACCTACATATCTAGCTTTTGTAGATTTGGAAAAAGCTTTCGAATATGTTGATTGTAATACATTCTTTCAAATTCTGAAATCAGCAGGAGTAAAATACAGGGAACGGATAGTTATTTACAATTTGTACAATAACCAGACAGCAGTTATCAGAGTTGAATAGCATGAAAGAGATGCAGAGATTGGGAAGGGATTAAGACAGGGTTGCAGCCTTTCTCCAATATTATTCAATTTGTACATTGAGCAAGCTATAAAGGAAAGCAAGGAGAAATCTTGAGAAGGAATTACAGTTCAGGGTGAAGAAATGAAAACATTGTGTTTTGCCGATGACATTGTAATTTTGTCAGACAGCAAAGGACTTGGAAGAGCAGTTGAATGGGATGGACGGTGTGTTGAAAGGTGTATACAAGATGAACATGAATAAGAGCAAAACATGGGTAATGGACTGCACTCTTAAGAAAATAAGGCAATGCTGAAGGAAATAAATTAGGTAACGAAACAATCAAAGTAGTGGATGAGTTTTGTTGCTTGCTCAGTAAAATAGCACATGATGGTCACAGTACAGAGGATATAAAATGCAGAATAGCAATGGGAAGAAAAGCGTCTTTGAAAAAGAGAAATTTGTTAACATCAAATATTAATTTAAGAGTAAGAAAGTCCGTTCTGAAGGCATTTGTGTAGGGTGTTGTCTTGTATCAGAGTGAAACATGGATGATAAACAGTGTGGACAGGAAGAGGATAGGGGCTTTTGAAATGTGATGCTACAGAAGAATGCTGAAGATTAGGTGGGTGGATAGTGCAACTAATGAGGAGGTACTGAACAGAATTGGGAAAGAAATTAATTTCTGACATACCTTGACTAAAAGAAGGGATTGATTGGTGGAACACATTCTTAGTCATCAAGGAATCCTGAATTTAGCACTGGATGGCAGTGTGTGGGGTAAATATCATAGATGGAGACCAAGAGATGAATACAGTACGCAGATTCAAATGGATATAGGTTGCAGGTCTTATGAGGAGATCAAGAGGCTAGCTCAGGACTGAGTAGGGTGGAGAGATGGCTTCAAACCAGTCTCCGGACTGAAAACAACAACAACAATTTTCCATTTGTAATATAAATATATAGATGAAGATTACTTACCAGGCGAAGGAGCACAGGTATTGATAGTAGCACAAATAAATAAAACACACACACACACACACACACACACACACACACAAACAAACACTAGCTTTCACAGCCTAGCTGCTTTGTCAGGCAGAAGGGAAGGAGAGGGAAAAGGAGATGTGAGGGTTTTAAGGGACTGGGTAAGGAGCCATTACAATCCCAAGAGAGGAAAAACTTACCTTGGGGGGAAAAAGGAGGGTAAACAAATACACCCACACCCACACATACACACAAACGCAAACACACCTAGGCAGATATAATGTAGAAAGCAAAGAAGTTGGACAGAGATACCACTTGAGGCAGAGGCTCCGTCCAGAAAACCGAAGCAAAAATGTGGGTGGGAATTTGAATTTAGCGGTGATTGAGACCAGGTGGGTCACGGGAAGAGAGAATATGCTGCAGGGCAAGTCCCCATCTCCGGAGTTCTGAACGATTGGGGTCGGTGGAAAGTATCCAGATACCCCGGACGGTGTAACACTGCACAAAGAAGTGCTGGTTGTGCCCGAAGGCATGTTTAGCCACAGGGTGATCCTCATTACCAACAAACACTGTCTGCCTGTGACCATTCAAGCAAATGGACAGTTTGTTGCTGGCCATTCCCACATAAAACGCCAAGATGTGCTGGCCATGCACCAACCATGTTTAGCCACAGGATATTCCTCGTTACCAACAAACACTGTCTGCCTGTGACTAGGAGGTTATGGAGGTTAGGTGGGTGGCGGAAAGACACCTCCATAACCTTCTAGTCTGTCCCTATGAAAGCCTCAAATAACCTTCCCTACTTTCTGGCTCCTACCCTTGTAACTACCCACAATGTAAAACCTGCCCTATGTACCCTTCCACCACCACTTACTCCAGTCCTGTAACCCGGAAGGTGTACATGATTAAGGACAGAGCCACTTGTGATAGTACCCACGTGATTTGCGAACTGACATGCCTGCACTGTGAAGCGTTCCATATGGGAATGACTAGCAACAAACTGTCCATTCGCATGAACGGTTACAGGCAGACAGTGTTAGTTAGTAATGAGGATCACCCTGTGGCTAAACACACCTTGGTGCAAGGCCAGCACATCTTGGCACAGTGTTCAGATAATACCACATATAAAGTTTTTCAAGGCGATCCCATTCCTGATGTCCAGGCAGAGCTTGAAGAAATCCTCAAAACCTTAGGCCCCCTACAAAACCTTGCACCTGACTCCATTAACCTCATGACTCCACCGACACCCCCACCTTCTACCTACTTTCGAAGATTCACAAACCCAATCATCCCGGCCGCCCCATTGTGGCCGGTTACCAAGCGCCTACAGAACGAATCTCTGCCTACATAGACCAACACCTTCAACCCATCATGTGCAGTCTCCCATCCTTCATCAAAGACACTAACCACTTCCTTGATCGCCTGAAATCCTTACCCAGCCTGTTACATCCTGAAACCATCCTTGTAACCATCGATGCCACTTCCTTATACACAAATATCCCACATGCCGAGGGCCTCGCTGCGATGGAATATTTCCTTTCACACTGACCACCCACTTCCCTACCTAAAACCTCTTTCCTTAATACCCTAGCCAGCTTCATCCTAACCCACAACTTCTTCATTTTTGAGGGATAGACATACCAACATCTAAAGTGAACAGCCATGGGGACCAGGATGGCCCCCTCGTACTCATACTTATTTATGGGACGCTTAGAGGAAGCCTTCCTGGACACCCAAGCCTGTCAACCCAAAGTTTGGTATAGATTCATTGATGACATCTTCATGATCTGGACTCACAGTGAAGAAGAACTACAGAATTTCCTCTCCAACCTCAACTCCTCTGGTCCCATCAAATTCACCTGGTCCTAATCCAAATCCCATGCCACTTTCTTCGATGCCGACCTCCATCTACCCAACGGCAAACTACACACATCCGTGCACATCAAACCTACCAATAAACAACAGTACCTGCATTATGACAGCTGCCATCCATTCCATATCAAATGTTCCCTTCCTTACAGCTTAGGTCTTCGTGGCAAACGGGTCTGCTCCAGTCCTGAAGCTCTGAACCAGTACACTAATAACCTAATAACAGCTTTCACATCCCGTAGCTATCCTCGTAATCTGGTAGAGAAACAAATTGCCAGAGCCACTTCCTCATCCCCCCAAATTCAGAACCTTCAACAGAAGAATCCCAGAAGTGACACTCTTGTCACAGGATACTTTCCGGGACTGGAGCTGACACTGAATGTGGCTCCCCAGCAAGGATATGACTTCCTTAAATCCTGCCCCGAAATGAGATCCATTCTTCATGACATCCTCCCCACTCCTCCAAGAGTGTCTTTCCGCTGCCCACCTAACCTCCTTAACCTCCTAGTCCATCCCAATGAAATCCCCAAACCACCTTCCCTACCTTCTGGCTCCTACCCTTGCAACTGCCCCCATTGTAAAACCTGCCCTATGCACCCTTACACCACCACTTACTCCAGTCCCGTAACCCGGAGGGTGTACACAATCAAGGGCAGAGCCACTTGCGACAGCACCCACGTGATTTACCAACTGACATGCCTGCACTGTGAAGCGTTCTATGTGGGAATGACCAGCAACAAACTGTCCATTCACATGAATGGTCACAGGCAGACAGTGTTTGTTGGTAATGAGGATCACCCTGTGGCTAAACACGCTTTGGGGCACGACCAGCACATCTTGGCACAGTGTTACACCATCCGGGTTATCTGGATACTTCCCACCGACACCAATCCTTCACAACTCCGGAGATGGGTACTAGCCCATCAGCATATTCTCTCTTCCCGTTGCCCACCTGGTCTCAACCTCTGCTAAATTCGAATTCCCACCCACCATCTTAAAATCCACCTCGGTTCTCTGGGCAGAGCCTCTGCCTCAAGTGGCATCTCTGTCTAACTTCTTAACTTCTTTGCTTTCTACAGTATGCCTGCCTAAGTGTACTTGCATCTGTATAAATGTGTGGGTGTGTGTGTATTTATTTACCCTCCTCCCCCCCCCCCCCCCCCAAGGTAAGTCTTACCTGTCCCTGGATTGGAATGACTCCTTACCCACTCCCTTAAAACCTCATCATTTCCTTTTCCCTCTCCTTCCCTTCTGCCTGACGAAGCAGCTAGGCTATGAAAGCATGCGTTTTTATGTGACCGCCTTCCGTAAAACCCTCATCACTTCCTTTTCCCTTCTGCCTGAAGAAGCAACTGGGTTTGCTAAAGCTTGCATTTGTGTGTGTGTGTATATACTTACCAGGTGAAGGAGCACCGGCAGTGATAGTAACAAATAAACACACACACACACACAAACGATAGCTTTCGCAGCCTAGCTGCTTCATCAGGCAGAAGGGAATGAGGGGGAAAAGGAAATGATGAGGATTTTAAAAGAGTGGGTAAGGGGTCATTCCAATCCCGGGATAGGAAAGACTTACCTTGGGGGGAAAAAAGGAGGGTAAACAAATACACAAACACACACACACACACACACACACACACACACACACACACACACACACACACATTTACATAGACGCAAGTACACCTAGGCAGACATACTGTAGAAAGTTGCTTTCTACAGTATGTCTGCCTAGGTGTACTTGTGTATGTGTAAATGTGTGTGTGTGTGTGTGTGTGTGTGTGTGTGTGTGTGTGTGTGTATTTGTTTACCCTCCTTTTTTTCCCCCAAGGTAAGTCTTTCCTGTCCCGGGATTGGAATGACTCGTTACCCACACCCTCATCATTTCCCCTTCCCTCTCCTTCCCTTCTGCCTGATGAAGCAGCTAGGCTATGAAAGCTAGCATTTGTGTGTGTGTGTGTGTGTGTGTGTTTATTTGTTACTATCACTGCCTGTGCTCCTTCGCTTGGTAAGTAGACTTCATCTTTTTTTTTTTTTTTTTTTTTTTTTTTTTTTTTTTTTACATAGATTTTTCCTATCTAAATATATATGTTATAGAAGGAGACTTTCCTGGTGGGAAAAATATGTGAAATAAAGATTGTTTGACTTACCGAAAGTACAGGCTCGCCGATAGAAACATAAAACACAAATAAAAACACACAAACATTCAAGCTTTCGCAACCGTTTGTTGCTTCGTCAGGAAAAGAGGAAGAAAGGAGAGGAGAAAGGGAAGGATATGGGTTTTAAGGAAGTGGAAAAGGAGTCGTTCCAATCCCAGGACTGGAAGGACTTACGTTAGGGGAAAAAAAGGAAGGTAAACAAATACACACACACATTCACAGATTCGAAGTGCGGCAGTCGGAGGTGATGGTTGTGTGACTGTGTTGTGTGCCTGTGTGATTGTGTGAGTGTTCTATTTTCTGAAGAAGGCCATGGCCGATAGCTGAATGTGTTGTATGTGTGTGTCTTTTGTATGTGCCTGTCGCAGCTCATCGCCACGTCCTTGCGGTGAGTTGTAAACTTTCCTCACTATATTATTAATTCTAACCTGGACTTTCCATTATTATATGTAATCAATGAGTATTTCATATAATACACATCTGTGTTAATTTAAAGAAAATAATTATTTGTTGTAGCCAACAGTTTGCAATTTGATTAGTATTGTTAGCTAACTTTACAGTTAGTGCTATGTGTCAAGAGTTAGTCAGTCAGTTTTGAGACAGTCAAATAGTTTAGTCTGGATACTGTAATTGTAACACAGGAGTAGGTCTGATGCTGAATAAGAAAATAGCAATGCGGGTAAGTTATTATGAACAGCATAGTGAACACATTATCATAGCAAAGATAGGCACAAAAACAATGCCGCCCACAATAGTACAAGTTTATATATCAAATAGCTCTGCCGATGATAAGGACATCAAAGAAGTTAATGAGGAGATAAAAGAAATTATTCAGAAAATTAAGGGAGATAAAAACTTAAGTGTGATGGGGGACTGGAACTTGGTAGTAGGCAAAGGAAAGAAGGAAATATTGTAGGTGAATATGGACTGGGAAAAAGAAATTAAAGAGGAGATCTCTTGGTAGAATTTTGTGCTGGGCACAATTTAATGAGCATAAACACACTGTTTAAACATCATGAAAGAAAACCTACGAACACACATCGTGAAAGAAGGCTGTATACTTGGAAGAGACTAGTAGACATTGGATGGTACCAGATTGACTTTATAATGGTAAGGAATAGATTTAGGAACCAGGTTTTAAACTGTAAGACATATCCAGAGGCATGTATAGACTCTGACCATAACTTATTGCTAATGAACTATAGATTAAAACTTAAAAGATTGCAGAGAGGTAGAAAACTTATAAGATGGAACCTGGACAAACTGAAGGACCCAGAGGTGGTTGAGGGTTTCAGGGGGAGCATTAGGCAAGGATTGGATGAAACAGGGGAAAGTAACAGAAGAAGAATGGGTAGCTCTGAGAGATAGGGTAGTGAAGGCAGCAGGGGATCATATAGGCAGAAGGACAAGGCCTAATAGAAATCCCTGCATAACACAGCATTTACTGGACTTCACTGATGAGAGGAGAAAATATAAAAATGTGTCAAGTGAAGCAGGCAAAAGGGACTACAAATGTCTGAAAAATGAGACTGACAGAAAGTGCAGACTGGCTAAGCAGGAGTGTCTAGCGGGCAAATGCAGAACCGTAGAAGAATGCATAACTACGGGAAAGATAGATATTGCCTACAGGAAAATAAAAGACATATTTGGAGACAAGAAAAGCAGCTGTATGCATATCAAGAACTCAGACAGAAAACCAGTGTTAAGCAAAGACGGGAAAGCTGAAATGTGGAAGGAATATATAGAGGGCCTGTACAAAGGAAATAAACTTCAAGGTAGTATTCTAGAACAGAAGATGCAGTGGAGGAAGAGGAGATAGGAGATATGATACTGCGAGAAGAATGTGGCAGAGCACTGAAAGATTTGAGTCAAAACAAGGCCCCTTGAATAGATGATATTCCATCTGAACTGCTGATATCGTTAGGAGAACCTGTCGTGATGAAATTGTTCCACCTGGTATGCAAGATGTATGAGGTGGGGAAAATACCCTCCAACTTCAAGAAAAATATAGTTATTCCAATTCCAAAAAAAGCAAGTGCAGACAAATGTGAAAAATTCAGAACTTTCAGTTTAATTAGTCATAGTTACAAAATACTAACGTGAATTATTTACAGACGAATAGAAAAACCTGTGGAATCCAACCTTGGGGAAGATCAGTTTGGATTTAGGAGAAATGTAGGAACACAGGAAGCAATAATCACATTACGACTTATCTTAGAAGATAGGCTAAGGAAAGGCAAGCCTATGTTTTTAGCATTTGTAGATTTGGAGAAAGCTTTTGAGAATATCAACTGGAATAAACTCTTTCAAATTCATAAGGTAAACGGGTAAAAAGGTGGGAGTGAAACATGCACGATAGGGAGTTCAGACAAAAAGATAATAGAAGCTTTTGAAATGTGGTGCTACAGACGAACGATGAAAATTAGATGGGTAGATCACGTAACTAATGAGGAAGTGCTTAACTGAATTGGGGAGAAAAGGAGTTTCTGGCATATTCTGACTAAGAGAAGGGTAGATTGGTGGGACACATTCTGAGACATCAAGAAATCATCAAATCAGCATTAGAGGGAAGTGTGTGGGGTAAAAATCATAAAGGGAGACTGAGGTACGAATACATTAAACAGATTCAAAAGGATGTAGGTTGCCGAACTTATTCTCAGATGAAGAGACTTGCAAAGGAAAGGATAGTGTGGAGAGCTGCAGCAAGACCACAACAAACTGTGATTGTCATTTGTAAATCTATTATTAAGAAATTCATGAAGAGAAAAATTAGTTAGTGTCACATTTTTAAAGTTACATCACCCAGACTTTGAAAATAATAATAATAATAATAAGTTACTGACAATTCCACAGTAACACTAGGATCATTTAAGTTACAACCTGTGTTAATTATTGATAAATCAATATTCATCAAAGATAAAAATTTAAAAGCAAACCCCTCACAAATATAACATAAGAGAAATACATCTCATTTTAAAAATAATTTATGATCTTGCATAGATAAAGACAGTATAGTCTTAGAAGATTATGCAAGTAGCTTGAACTGAAAATTAAATCATATAACTTTAGTGTTTGGTCCGACACTTACCTAATAAGCCAAACTATATTTTCATGATGATAAAGTACAGATCCTAATATGAAATATTTAACAAGATAAGTAACATTTACTTTCTGGAGCAACACATGAGAAAATCAAGTATTAGCTTAATGTGGAAATACTGTGGGCACAACAGTTACCTGACCCTTGTGTGCATACAGTAATTGTGGTTGTTGGTTCACTTTGCCCCAGCTTATTGAATGTTTGCAGGTAGAAGTAGTACTTTGTGCCACACTGAAGGTTGTTGAGGGTAAAACTGGAATCTTGGGGTCTTAATATTTTCCTTTCCCATTCACCAAATTCTCTTTTGTGATACAGATAGAGACCTGCAAAAGTTCATGAAGCAGCCAATTTAGATAATTCAGTGATCACAGTATTCTAAAATGAATTGTCATGGTAGTAATTAATAGATAAAAAATAATCCATACAATACTCTCAGTTTACAAGCTGCATCATGTCAGATAAAATCCTTGAGCTTTCAATGACAAGCTCCGCCATCGTCATCAGGAGTAAAATCCCTAACTGCCGGTGTTGGCAAGATGCCCTGTTTATATAACTGCAGCGCTGCGTCTGGAAGTTTCTGGAGGGCTGGTGAGCACCTTCATGGGAGGACAGCATGGGCCAATGGGTCGTGGTACCACGTGATGTCACGTGTAGCGTACCATCGGCACCACATTTGAACCTGGCAGTTTCGCTTTCCTATAGGATTTTACTCCAGATGTCAATGGTAGAACTTGCCATCAAAAGCTGGAGGATTTTAGCCGACATAACGCGGTTTGTAAACCGAGAATATTTTATGGAAGAATGCCATCACGAAAGACTCCGAGGACATAGAACTAATTAATGTTAGTAAGAACAAAAACTACTAATAACAATTTACAGAGGGATAAAATTTTCCACTGAAATATATGTCAAATTTTTGTGGAAAAGAAAAATCTATACAATAGATACTCTTTTAGGCATGCTGTCAACATCTATTAAATTTATTAACACCCTTTATCGTAAAAAACAAAGATAACTTGAAGACAGACAAACTTATGGTAATAAAGAACATTGTTCACACAGTGACACAAGCAATGAAACATGAACACTCTCAACACAGAATGTTCAGAAACTACATATGAAGCATCCTTGTAACCATTGATGCCACTTCCTTATACACCAATATCCCACATGCCCAGGGCCTTGCTGTGATGGAGTATTTCCTTTCACGCCGACCACCCATTTCCCTACCTAAAACTTCTTTCCTTAATACCCTAGCCAGCTTCATCCTAACCCACAACTTCTTCACTTTTGAGGGACAGACATACCAACAACTAAAGGGAACAGCCATTGGAACCAGGATGGCCCCCTCATACGCAAACCAATTCATGGGATGCTTAGAGGAAGCCTTCCTGGATACCCAAGACTGTCAACCCAAAGTTTGGTACAGGTTCATTGATGACATCTTCATGATCTGGACCAACAGTGAAGAAGAACTTCAGAATTTCCTCTCCAACCTCAACTCCTTTGGTCCCATCAAATTCACCTGGTCCTATTCCAAATCCCATGCCACTTTCCTCGATGTCAACCTCCATCTGTCCAACGGCCAACTTCACACATCCGTCAACATCAAACCTACCAATAAACAACAGAACCTTCATTATGACAGCTGCCATCCATTCCACATCAAATGTTCCCTTCCCTACAGTTTATGTCTTCGTGGCAAACGAGTCTGTTCCAGTCCTGAATCTCTGAACCAGTACACCAATAACTTAATAACAGTTTTCACATCCCGCAACTATCCGCCTGATATGGTACAGAAGCATGCCTTGGTGCCCGTCACAGTGAGACGCACCCTCTCTTCTTCAAAATCACCCTCCTCAAACCTTCCAGGAATTTCTCACCTCCTGACCATTCCATCATCATATAGACGAAACATTCCTAGCAAAAAAAAAAAAAAAAAAAAAAAAAAAGACAAAGATTACTCACCAGGCGAAGGAGCACAGGTGTAGGGAAGGACATTTTGAGATTTCATGAGGATAGACTAGGAGCTTAGGTGGGTGGTGGAAAGACACTCTCGGTGGAGTAGGAAGGATGTCATGAAGGATGGATAACATTTTGGGACAAGATTTAAGGAAGTCGTATCCTTCCTGCAGAGGCACATTTAGATGTCCGCTCCAGGACTGGAAAGTATCCAGTGACAAGAGGGGCACTTTTAGTGTCCGTGTCTGAGAGGTTCTTGGTGTGAGGGGAAGAGGAAGTGGCCCTGGCTATTTGTACCAGATCAGGAGGGTATTTGCAGGATGTGAAGGTTGTCACCAGGTTATTGGTGTATTGGTTCAGGGATTCAGGACTGGAGCAGACTCGTTTACTACGAAGACTTAAGCTGTCCCACGCATACTTCCACAACCACATATCCAGGCCCACCACAGGAACAACCTCCCCCACTTAAGGTAGGGCCATGGTCGACAACAATGCATATCATCTACCAACTAACATGTGTCCACCACACAGTCTTTTATGTTGATATGACCACTAACAAAATAACTGAATGCATGAATTGTCACAGGCAGACTGTTTGCATGGGGGACACCCAATATTCTGTAGCAGAACATGCCTTCCAACTTGAATCCAGAGACCTTGGCACATATTACACCACATGTCTCCTCTGGATATTACCATCTAATGCCAGATCTCAGAGCTACAGAGTTTGAAACTTGTCTTGCAGAATATCCTCTCTTCCTGCCATTCTCATGGCCTAAATCTCTGCTAACCTCCCCCCTCCTCCATCTTCAACTCACTTATTCATTACTCATTTCTCAACAGCTTACATGCCTTTCTCCCATATTTATTTGTGTGGGGTTGTGATGGCATGGGTGTGTGTATGGCCTTTTTTCCTCTCTACCCCCCCCCCCCGGGCCTCTCTCTGCTTATATATATATATATATATATATATATATATTACAGAGGAAAAATTCCTAACAGGAAAAATATACGTAAAAAATAGATGAAGTACACTTACCAGGCGAAGGGGCACAGGCAGTAATAGCAACAAATAAACACACAGACACACACACACACACACACACACACACACACACAAATGCTAGCTTTCGCAGCCTAGCTGCTTCATCAGACAGAAGGGAAGGAGAGGGAAAAGGAAATGATGAGGGTTTTAAGGAAGGGGGTAAGGAGCCATTCCAATCCCGGGACAGGAAAGACTTACCTTGGGGGAAAGAAAGGAGGGTAAACGAATACACACACACCCACACATTTACACATACGCAAGTACACCTAGGCAGACATACTGTATATATTGTTTGACTTACCCAAAGCACAGGATCGCCGATAGAAACAAAAAACACAAATAAAAAAAAAACAAAAAAAAAACACTCAAACATTCAAGCTTTCGGCACCACAGGTAGCTTCACATATATCCACACATAACCACACGCAAACACCCCTAGGCAGACATCATTACAAATAAAAACACACACAAATACACATACAAGTTTTCGCCACCACTGGTAGCTTCTTCAGGAAAAGAAGAAGGAAGGAGGGCAGAAAGGGAAGGATACGGGTTTTAATTAAGTGGAAAAGGAGTCATTCCAATACCAGAAGTGGAAGGACTTGCCTTAGGGGAAAAAAGGAAGGTAAACAAGTACACACACACTCACACATATCCACATGCAAAGACACCTAGGCAGACATCACGTGCGTACTATTGCAAGTGGCTCTGCCCCTGATCGTGTACAGCTTCTAGCTTATGGGACTGGAGTAAGTGGTAGTGGTGGAAGGGTGCATAGGGCAGGTTTTATAGTGGGGGCAGTTACAAGGGTAGGAGCCAGAAGGTAGGGAAGGTGGTTTGGGGATTTTTTAGGGATGGACTAGGCGGTTATGGTGGTTAGGTGGGCGGCGGAAAGACACTCAAACATCTCAATTATATATTTATGATACGAATAGTATAGAGGAAAAATTCCTAACAGGAAAATATAAGGAAAACATAGGTGAAGTCCACTTACCAGGCGAAGGAGCACAGGCAGTGATAGCAACAAATAAACACACACACACACACACACACACACACACACACACACACACACACACAAACGCAAGCTTTCGTAGCCTAGCTGCTTTGTCAGGCAGAAGGGAAGGAGAGGAAAAAGGAAATGATGAGGGTTTTAAGGGAGTGGGTAAGGAGTCATTCCAATCCCAGGACAGGAAAGACTTACCTTGGGAGGAAAAAAGGAGGGTAAACAAATACACACACACCCACACATTTACACAGATGCAAGTACACTTAGGCAGACATACTGTAGAAAGCAAAGAAGTTAAGAAGTTCGACAGAGATGCCACTTGAGGCAGAGGCTCTGTCCAGAGAACCAAGACAAAGATGTTAAGATGGTGGGTGGGAATTCGAATTTAGCGGAGGTTGAGACCAGGTGGGCAACGGGAAGAGAGAATATGCTGAAGGGCTAGTTCCCATCTCCGGAGTTCTGAATGATTGTTGTCGGTGGGAAGTATCCAGATAACCCGGACAGTGTAACACTGCGCCAAGAAGTGCTGGTTGTGCCCGAAGGTGTGTTTAGCCACCGGGTGATCCTCATTACCAACAAACATTGTCAGCCTGTGACCATTCAAGCAAATGGACAGTTTGTTGCTGGTCATTCCCACATAGAACGCTTCACAGTGCAGGCATGTCAGTTGGTAAATCACGTGGGTGCTGTCGCAAGTGGCTCTGCCCTTGATTGTGTACACCCTCCGGGTTACGGGACGGGAGTAAGTGGTGGTGTAAGGGTGCATAGGGCAGGTTTTACAACGGGGGCGGTTACAAGGGTAGGAGCCAGAAGGTAGGGAAGGTGGCTTGGGGATTTCATAGGGATGGAGTAGGAGGTTACGGAGTTTAGGTGGGTGGCAGAAAGACACTCTCGGAGGAGTGGGGAGGATGTCATGAAGGATGGACCTCATTTCGGGGCAGGATTTAAGGAAGTTGTATCCTTGCTGGAGAGCCACATTCAGAGTCCGCTCCAGTCCCAGAAAGTATCCGGCGACAAGTGGGGCACTTCTGTGGTTCTGTTGAAGGTTCTGAATTTGGGGGGATGAGGAAGTAGCTTCTGTACCAGATCGGGAGGATAGCTGCGGGATGTGAAAACTGTTATTAAGTTATTGGTGTACTGGTTCAGGAATTCAAGACTGGAGCAGATCCGTTTGCCACGAAGACTTAAACTGTAAGAAAGGCAACGTTTGATGTGGAATGGATGGCAGCTGTCATAATGCAGGTACTGTTGTTTATTAGTAGGTTTGATGTGGACCGATATGTGTAGTTGGCCATTGGATAGATGGAGGTCGACATCGAGGAAAGTGGCATGGGATTTGGAATACGACCAGGTGAATTTAATGGGACAAAAGAAGTTGAGGTTGGAGAGGAAATTCTGTAGTTCTTCTTCACTGTGAGTCCAGATCATGAAGATGTCATCAATGAATCTATACCAAACTATGGGTTGACAGGCTTGGGTATCCAGGAAGGCTTCCTCTAAGCGTCCCATAAATAAGTTTGCGTACGAGTGGGCCATCCTGGTTCCCATGGCTGTTCCCTTTAGTTGTTGGTATGTCTGGCCCTCAAAAGTGAAGAAGTTGTGGGTTAAGATGAAGCTGGCTAGGGTATAAATGAAAGAGGTTTTAGGTAGGGAACTGGGTGGTCGGCGTGAAAGGAAATATTCCATCACAGCGATGCCCTGGGCATGTGGGATATTTGTGTATAAGGAAGTGGCATCGATGGTTACAAGGATGGTTTCAGGAGGCAACACGTTGGGTAAGGATTTCAGGCGATCGAGGAAGCGGTTGGTGTCTTTGATGAAGGATGGGATACTGCACATGATGGGTTGAAGGTGTTGGTCTATGTAGGCAGAGATTCGTTCTGTAGGCGCTTGGTAACCGGCCACAATGGGGCGGCCGGAATGATTGGGTTTGTGAATCTTCGGAAGTAGGTAGAAGGTGGGGGTGCGGGGTGTCAGTGGAGTCATGAGGTTAATGGAGTCAGGTGAAAGGTTTTGAAGGGGGCTTAAGGTTTTGAGGATTCCTTGAAGTGCTGCCTGGACAACAAGAATGGGATTGCCTTGAAAAACTTTATATGTGGTATTATCTGAAAGCTGACGCACTCCCTCTGCCACATACTGCGACCGATTAAGTACCACTGTCGTGGAGCCCTTGTCGGCAGGGAGAATGACGATGGAATGGTCAGATCACGGATAACTCGGGATTCAGCTGCGGTAATGTTGGGAGTAGGATTAAGGTTTCTCGGGGAAGACTGGGAGGCCCTCATCCCCCCAAATTCAGAACCTTCAACAGAACCCCAGAAGTGCCCCTCTTGTCACTGGATACTTTCCGGGACTGGAGCGGACTCTGAATGTGGCTCTCCAGCAAGGATACGACTTCCTAAAATCCTGCCCCGAAATGAGATCCATCCTTCATGACATCCTCCCCACTCCTCCGAGAGTGTCTTTCCGCCGCCCACCTAACCTCCGTAACCTCCTTGTCCATCCATATGAAATCCCCAAACCACCTTCCCTACCTTCTGGCTCCTAGCCTTGTAACCGACCCCATTGTAAAACCTGCCCTATGCACCCTTCCACCACCACTTACTCCAGTCCCGTAACCCGGAGGGTGTACACAATCAAGGGCAGAGCCACTTGTGATAGCACTCATGTGATTTACCAACTGACATGCCTGCACTGTGAAGTGTTCTAGCCTATGTGGGAATGACCAGCAACAAACTGTCCATTCGCATGAATGGTCACAGGCAGACAGTGTTTGTTGGTAATGAGGATCACCCTGTGGCTAAACACGCCTGGGACACAACCAGCACATCTTGGCGCAGTGTTACACTGTCCGGGTTATCTGGATACTACAGTATGTCTGCCTAAGTGTACTTGTGTCTGTGTAAATGTGTGGGTGTATGTGCATTTATTTACCCTCCATTATGTCCCCCAAGGTAAGTCTTTCCTGTCCCGGGATTGGAATGGCTCCTTACCCCCTTCCTTAAAACCCTCATCATTTCCTTTTCCCTCTCCTTCCCTTCTGCCTGATGAAGCAGCTAGGCTGCGAAAGCTATCATTTTTGTGTGTGTATGTGTGTGTCTGTGTGTTTATTTGTTGCTATTACTGCCTGTGCCCCTTCGCCTGGTAAGTGTACTTCATCTATTTTTTACGTATATTTTTCCTGTTAGGAATTTTTCCTCTATAATATTCATATATATATGAGAAGCAGAGAGAGGAGTGGGGGGGGGGGTGGAGAGGAAAAACGCTATACACACACCCATGCCATCACAACCCCACACAAATAAATATGGGAGAAAGGCATGTAAGCTGTTGAGAAATGAGTAATGAATAAGTGAGTTGAAGATGGAGGAGGGGGGAGGTTAGCAGAGATTTAGGCCATGAGAATGGCAGGAAGAGAGGATAATCTGCAAGACAAGTTTCATACTCTGTAGCTCTGAGACCTGGCATAAGATGGTAGTATCCACAGGAGACATGTGGTGTAATATGTGCCAAGGTCTCTGGATTCAAGAATATTGGGTGTCCCCCATGCAAACAGTTTGCCTGTGACAATTCATGCATTCAGTTATTTTGTTAGTGGTCATATCAACATAAAAGACTGTGTGGTGGACACATGTTAGTTGGTAGATGACATGCATTGTTGTCGACCATGGCCCTACCTTAAGTGGGGGAGGTTGTTCCTGTGGTGGGCCTGGATATGTGGTTGTGGAAGTATGCGTGGGACAGCTTAAGTCTTCGTAGTAAACGAGTCTGCTCCAGTCCTGAATCCCTGAACCAATACACCAATAACCTGGTGACAGCCTTCACATCCCGCAACTACCCTCCTGATCTGGTACAAATAGCCAGGGCCACTTCCTCTTCCCCTCACACCACGAACCTCTCAGACATGGACACTAAAAGTGCCCCTCTTGTCACTGGATACTTTCCAGGCCTGGAGCGGACATCTAAATGTGCCTCTGCAGGAAGGATACGACTTCCTTAAATCTTATCCCAAAATGTGATCCATCCTTCATGACATCCTTCCTACTCCACCGAGAGTGTCTTTCCACCACCCATCTAAGCTCCTAGTCTATCCTCATGAAATCTCAAAACGTCCTTCCCTCCCACTGGTTACTACCCATGTAACCGCTCCTGGGGTAAAACCTTCTCTCTGTGTCCTCCCACCACCACTTATTCCAGTCCTGTAACCTGGAGGGTGTACACAATTACGGGCAGAGCCACTTGCAACAGCACACATGTGATTTACCTGCTGACATGCCTGCACTGTGAAGCCTTCTATGTGGGAATGACCAGCAACAAACTGTCCATTCGCATACCGGACAAATGCAGACAGTTAGTAAACAACTTGATTCACAGGGGTGTGGCAGTTGTATGGGTGTCTAAACAGGTTATGGGGTGAAGAAAATCTGGAAAAGTTTGGCAAACCGTGTGAGGATGAAAGAAAAGTGGCAGAATATGATTGGAGGGTAAAAATAATGAGACGAATGAGTAGAAGTGAAAGCATGTAGAAAAAAGATCGGAAATGTTGGAAGAACAGACGGAAATATCGAAAAACGGGAATAATCAGACGAACGAATAGAAGTGAAAATTTTCAGAAAAAAGATTGGAAATGTCAGAAGAACAGACGGAAATATCGGAAAACGGGAATGGAAATAACAGTGATGTTGCTACGAAATGCCGAAAATTGTTATTTAAAGGTATAGTAAACTGAAGTTCTGAGATGGTGTTAACGCAGTAAAATGAGAAATGTAGATGAATGGGGGATATTATCGAGATGCAGTTTTGAAGGCGGTAACTGGGAGAATAAGAGTCTGCTTCAGTCCCGATCCCTGAACCAGTACACCAATAACCTAATAACAGCTTTCACACCCTGCAGCTATCCTCCTGATCTGGTTCAGAAGCAAATTACTAGAGCCACCTCCACATCCTCCCAAATCCAGAACCTTCCAACGAATAACACCAGAAGTGCCCCTTTTGTCACCAGATACTTTCCAGGACTGGAGCGGACTCTGAATGTGGCTCTCCAGCAAGGTTACGACTTTCTTAAATCCTGCCTCGAAATGAGATCCATCCTTAATGACATCCTTCCCACTCCACCAAGAGTGTCTTTCCACCGCCCATATAACGTTCGTAACCTACTAGTCCATCGCTATGAAATCCGCAAACCACCTTCCCTACCCTCTGGCCCCTACCCAAGCAACCGCCCCTGTTGTAAAACCTGCCCTATGCACCCTTCCACCACCACTTACTCCAGTCCAGTTACCCGGAAGGTGTACACGATCAAGGGCAGAGCCACTTGTGATAGCGCCCACGTGATTTACGAGCTGACAGGCCTGCACTGTGAAGCATTCTATGTGGGAATGACCTGCAACAAACTGTCCATTCGCATGAACTATGCCTATAACAAACAAATCCGTCCTCAGTCATAGCGGGACCCACCCCCTCTTCCTCAAAATCATCCTCTTCAAACCTTCCAGGAATTCCTTACTTCCAACCTTGCCTCTCAGTCTTTCCTGAGAAACCTTAATCCTACTCCCAACATTACCGCAGCTGAATCCCGAGCTATCAGTAATCTGAAGGCTGACCATTCCATCGTCATTCTCCCAGGCAACAAAAAGGGACCCATAACCATGGTACTTGATAAGCAGTAGTATGTGGCTGTGGGAGTGCATCATCTTTCAGATTGTACCACATGTAAAATTTGTCAAAGCAACCCCATTCCTGATGTCCAGGTAGAGCTTCAAAGAATCCCCAATACGTTAGGCCCCCTACAAAACCTTTCACCTGACTCCATTAACCGCATGACCCCACTGACACCCTGCACCCCCACCTTCTACCTACTTCCCAAGATTCACAATCCCAATCATCCCGGTCACCCCATTGTGGCCGGTTACCAAGTGCCTACAGAAGGAATCTCTGCCTACATAGACCAACACCTTCAACCCATCATGTGCAGTCTCCTATCATTCATCAAACACACCAACCACTTCCTCAATCATCTGAAATCCTTACCTAGTCTGTTACCTCCAGAAACTATCCTTGTAACCATTGATGCCACATCCTTATACACAAATATCCCACATGCCCAGGGTCTTGATGCGATGGAGTATTTCCTTTCATGCCGACCACCCACTTCCCTACCTAAATCCTCTTTCCTTAATACACTAGCCAGCTTCATCCTAACCCACAACTTCTTCACTTTTGAGGGACAGACATACCAACAACTAAAGGGAACAGCCATTGGAACCAGCATGGCCCCCTCATACGCAAACCAATTCATGGGACGCTTAGAGGAAGCCTTCCTGGATACCCAAGACTGTCAACCCAAAGTTTGGTACAGGTTCATTGACGACATCTTCATGATCTGGACCAACAGTGAAGAAGAACTTCAGAATTTCCTCTCCAACCTCAACTCCTTTGGTCCCATCAAATTCACCTGGTCCTATTCCAAATCCCATGCCACTTTCCTCGATGTCAACCTCCATCTGTCCAACGGCCAACTTCACACATCCGTCAACATCAAACCTACCAATAAACAACAGAACCTTCATTATGACAGCTGCCATCCATTCCACATCAAATGTTCCCTTCCCTACAGTTTATGTCTTTGTGGCAAACGAGTCTGTTCCAGTCCTGAATCTCTGAACCAGTACACCAATAACTTAATAACAGTTTTCACATCCCGCAACTATCTGCCTGATATGGTACAGAAGCATGCCTTGGTGCACGGCCAGCATATCTTGGCACAGTGTTACACCATCCGGGGTATCTGGAATCTTCCCACCGACACCAGTCTTTCACAACTCCGGACATGGTAACTTGCCCTGCAGCATATTCTCTCCTCCCGTTGCCCACCTGGTCTCAATCACCGCTAAATTCAAATTCCCACCCACCATCTTTAACATCTTTGCCTCGGTTCTCTGCACAGAGCATCTGCCTCAAGTGGTATCTCTGTCCAACTTCTTTGCTTTCTACAATATGTCTGCCTAGGTGTGTTTGCATGTGTATATGTGTGGGTTGTGTGTATATGTTTACCTGTAATTTCATCCTCACAATTAATTCACCTTTGAGGGCTAGACCTACAAACAAATCAGTGGGATAATTATGGGGACCAGGATGGCCCCCTTCCTATACCAACCACTTCATGGTCCACACAGAAGAGGCATTCCTTAAGACAAAGCAGTTGCATACCCTGGCTTGGTATAGATTCACAGACGACATCTTTGTCATCTGGCTCATGTTTAAGAAATTCTTCTGTTCCTTTAAGACCTCAACTCCTTCTCTAAGCTAAACTTCACCTGGTCTTTTTCTATAAATCAAGCCACCTTCATTGAAGTTGATCTTCACCTAGTTGAGTTCTACATTCACAACTCAGACAAACATAAATCCACTTTGATAGTTTCCATCCTTTCAGTATCAAAATGATCCCTTCCCTACAGCCTAGGCATCTGTGAGGAAACGTATTTGTCCTTGAAAAATCCCTAACCACCTACAACCTGTCAAATGCTTTCCTTTCCCACAACTATCCTACAGACCTTGTTCAGAAGCGGACCTCCCTAGCAGTCCATTCCTCCACTTCCAGCAACAATGTTCCTATCCCTAGACCACCCAGAACCATCACCCTATAGACCAGTCAACGAAGACCGAAAAAATTTGTGTAGCCTCAAAGTTTTGTACAGTGGTAGTGGGGAGTGTCATTAACAACATACTAAAAATCCTGACTTGTAGGGTGTGAGAGTTTGGGTGATGGGGCATTTAAAGGTCACATTTTCACCTATTTCTTAAATAACTCGAAAACCATGGCTTCTAGTGAAAATATGTATTTCCCAGTAAAAAAATTAAAGTATGTTAAATTTCCTAGAGAAAAGATCCTATTCATTTTTTCTCTAGGTCCAATAGTTTTCTCATTACAAGAGGTGAAAAAATGGCAATTTATGTTTATTGTTAAGTGAAGTGGATTGAGACCAAATAATAAAAGCCTATGCCTGATTTAAGTGTAGTAGAACAGTACTGAGGGATAAATTTTGTTCAGAGGATGTGCAAAGTGGCAGTGGGAGACGGTGGGTTTGGGGGTGGGAAGGGTGGGGGGGGGGGGGGGTAGACTGTTTCACCAAATTATACCGACCCTTCCACGGCATACCTCATAAATAACTGGTGACGCAGTATGCTGACACACCTGGAGAGTGTTGATATTCCACAAAATGTGTTGTATGGTGACAGTTGTTGGAATTGTTTATTTTCTACAAATACATTAACACTAAATAGAATACAAGTATTAGTTACTAACAGAACTACACAATACTTCCCTATACATTGCCTTGCACCTGTAGGCAGGAAATTGGTTATTGGGCATACTGTATGCTATTTCTGGGGAATGCCCCTTCCCCCATCATGAGAACTGCTTGCTCTTCAACTTACAGACAGCATTTTATGTCCAGTTCTCTAATGTGAGTAATGAAAACAACTTTACTGTGGAGTGAGTTTCATAGATCCCTCTGGCTACATAAGGTATGTTTGTACCTCATACTTTTTGTTTTTAAAGCTGAAATTTAATGGCTTAGATAGGTTAACAAATCAAATGTTTAATGTAACAATTACTTCATCACTTGTTGGTGTTTACATGATGATGCGCTAAGAGCATGAGATGCGTTGCCGATAATTAAATATTGCATCAGACACTGTCTTACATTTGGAATTCATTTTATTAAGTGATTACTTATTTTCAGTATTTAAGAGTGTGTGTACATATGTTCCTATAAGCAATGGTGGAAAAGTATTTGATATGTGAGTGTGAAGTTGTCAGTGATGTATGTGATGTTGGTGGAAAAGGAATACATGGATTGCTAAATGCCAGTTACTTGAGAAAAGATGGGAAAGCTGAAAGTTTCAGGAAGAAAACCAGAGGTATTATTCATGCATCTTGCAACAAAAAAGATGAAGGAGTACACCAGAGATGACTCAATTAAAAGATTTTTTAAGAGAACCTCTTTCAGAGGAACAGCCTTTGTCATCGGCTGGAGTCAAATGACTGCGTTCAGCAGAAGCAAAATTTGATTTTAAAACTAACTGCCTGTTTTGTGCAGAACCAATTGATGCTGAATTTCTTGATAAAAAAGGTGTACTTAAATCAGGCATAGGCTTTTAATATTTGATCTTAATCCCCATCATTTAACAATAAACATTAATTTTATACCATTGAAAGATTGTTTTCATAAATTGCCATTTTTTCACCCCTTGTAATTATTAAACTATGGGACCTAGAGAAAAAATTAATAGGACCTTTTCTGTAGGAAATTTAATGTACTTTAATTATTTACTGGGAAATACTGTACAGCACGAAATTGTACAACCCACCCTACTGCTGTACAAATAAGACGGGTTGGAGGCGTTGTCAGGATGGAAGGCGGAGCGGTGAAGGCTTGTGGGCACCCTAGAAAAGGGTGGCTGATTGGCAAATAAGAGAAATGCTTCAAGTTAATATTGGGTGTATTCTTAAAATACGGAATACATGGCGGGATTCGCGCTGGGGTTGGATGCAATGAATGTGTGCCAGTCTAAGTTAGCAGCTTAGAAAACGAAAAAGGTTACGGTAATGGTTCACACAGTTGGTGGCTGATACTGAACAGCAGCTAGGCGGGAACGGACAGCATGTGGCCGTTCACTCCGCACTGAGGCTGGACCTCTGGAGTGCATATGTTCTGTACGAGAACTCAAACTGAAGAGAGCAAAGGAACTGATTCTCGCACATCTGAGTCCTACTGCAGTAGCACACGTGATCAAACGTGGGTGTCTGCTATTGGCTCCACGGTAGCATGAAAATGTCAGTAGTTTCAGCACGGATGCCAGAAGGGTGGCGTGACTTTCGAATCAGCAGCCAATACTGGTTCTGGCTGGCTCTGTCCTGCAAGGTGTACAGCCTTGGTCACGTTGTCAAGGCGTGGAAGAAAACTTGTAAAACTTAGGCCAAGTTTTGAAATAAAATTTTTGAATTATTTTCCTAAACTATTTTAGACTGGCAGGTCATCCTGTACATTCCCTCCTCCTTCCCTAGAAGTGGTGACACACAGAGTTTACATGGACGTCAGATACTTTTGGGAAGAACGGGTTGCCCGAAAGGGGACCTAGTAACTAAGGAAGGAATGTGTTACAATTAAATCTTATTTAGTGTGAATGTGAGAGGGAGTTACATGTAGTCAGATTTGGCTTTCAGGTATACAACAAAATTAGGAAATGTCATAACTCTTCAGAAATATGTCAAACCATGAATTCAATAATGTGAAAATTCGAACCATTTAACATTTGAATGTAGTGTTACATTTAAAATAAATTGGTGAAATCAGTGTTGACACTGGCCGAACTGAATCAGCACGGGTCTTCCAATAGTTACAGATCCTCCTAGAAATGTGTAGATGTTTGTGTTGTTTGGCAAATATTAATCTCGTTATTACACAGTTCAATAAATGTAAAAAAAAAAAAAAATCACATAAGTAATTATTATAAGAGGATTAATATATCTGGGTGACAACCATATTGAACCAGAATACTCCTGAAAATGAAATAAGTTTTCCTTCACTGAATCACCGTATAAAATATAGTAAAGTAAGAGACTCAATGGAATCAATCCAATGGAAACTGACAAATACACACAACTTCAAAATGTTTATACTCGGACAGAGGCTATGCTTCCCATAGATTAACAAGGACTTAATAATTCAGTATAAATATAAAATAGAGTGTTATTGTAATTCCAGAAAAGATCTAAAATCCATTGTAAAGCAATAAAAAGAGTTAATATTGGATTTAACTCCATTAACTGATAAACTACATTTAAGTAAAAACCTTTTCTGGAACCAGTAACATCACTGATTACATAAAATATTGTGAAAGTGACAAAATTCACAAATGCAACGCGTTAAAAGTGTTTTCAACAAAGTGATAGATCTCATATGAAGTAAGGGTAAAATATGTAAATACAACAGAAGTTTTATCTACCCTAGTTCTCAGCATAATATACAAGGTCTAAAAATATAAATTGGTACATAATACTTAATTATTCACTTTGAAATATTGGAAGTTACTTAAAAAGGGAACAATCCTTCCATATAGGTCATGTAGAAAAACTACACAATAACATTGCTCTAGTGGTAAAGTCGCATTTTGAAAGTGATTATTACACAATCATCCTCAAATGTTGCTAACACCAAACTAAATATGGGTGTCTTAATGGTGCATAAAACACAGCAAAAACTAAATTACTTGATACTCTGACAAGTACAGGAAAAAGGGTACTCTTAAAAATAGTTATAATAATTTCTTGGATAAAAATTAAGGTTTTTTTCTACAACATAACTGCTTTTATTAAACGTCTACAATCATTAGGCAGAAGAAGAGTTAATATTGCTTATCACAAAATTAATGAATTCTTATAGAATTTCATAAGGTGTATCACTTGTGAGCCTCAATTGGTATTATTTCATGAATCACCAGTGTTAAGATACTTTGCGTGGAAATGCAGCTTACGCGGCACGGGAACTGTTTGTAAACAAATACAACTGACAGACTTGCACGTGGTGCGTAGCGTGGTAGGAGAGGTGATAATCAGAAAAGTATAAGGCTGCCTGAGGTAGAGAGAAGGCAATTCTGGGCAGGGTTGCCAAGGTCAGTGGTTTCCCACCAAATCTGTGGTTTTTTAAAGCCGACAGTGGGAACAAAATCTGAGTCAGTGGGAGGTGGGAAAGTTGGTGGATTTTAATGAAATCGTTTTCTAAAAAACATTATTGGATAAAATGTAAAATTCTTAGGAGTTCAAAGATATTAACAATGGTATGACTCATTGCTCATTGTTGTAGGCCGTTAGTTCTGTGTTGACTTCTCCAATCTCCATAGAGTGGAAGTGTTGTACTTGCAACATGAAAGTATGGGGAAAACTAAAGTCCCTTACGTGCAAAAGTTTTGGTCTGAGTGGAAAAATGATCCGGAAATAAAGAACTGGATTTCAGAAGTGCCAGGTGACAACACAGTTGCTCGTTGTCATTTCTGTGGTACTAATCTGAGGCAAAATATGCTGATCTTATAGACCATCAAAAAACCAAGAAACACATGCGTGTCGCTGAACCGTTTCAGTCTCAGACACAAAGAAAAATAGATTTCCTGAGTGCAAGTGTTGATCTGAATCAAGCAAGAGGTGAAGCAGCAGGTGCATTATTTACAGTGTGTTACTGTGTGATCCGTAGTGTGGATCATCTTACTGATTTGTGTAGTAGGTGTTTCATGAGTGATTCACATAAGTTAAAACTTCACCGCACAAAATGCAGTGCATTAATAAAAACTCTCATGTTTCCTTACTTTAAGGAATAACTTAAGAAAGATGTTGCAGAAAGTCCTTACAGTCTGTCAGCTGATGAATCAACCGATATAGGAGTGAACAAACAGTTGGGGTTGTGCATCATTTATTTTTCTGAGACTCAAAAGGGGATAGTATCGACATTTTTGGGTTTGTATGAGTTGGAATCAGGTGATGCAGATTCAATTGTGAAGGCAATAAAATTAGCTATTTCTGATTATGGACTGAATGAAAAGAAATTTAGAGGTTTGGGAACAGATAATGCTTCAGTTAATGTAGGGATCAACAATGGGATTTACCAAAAACTTAAAGCAGATGTAGGTCATTTTATTTTGGTTAAATGTGTTTGCCATTCCTTATAACTGGCTGTGTCTGCTGCAGCTGCTGATACATTACCCAGAACCTTAGAATTTATGATAAGTGAATCATACAATTGGTTTTCATAGTCAAGTACACATCAGAAACAGTATAACACCCTGTTCAGAACAATTAATGAAGGTGCTGACCTGCTCAAACTTATTCGGGTCTCCACGACAAGATGGCTATCAATTGAACTGACAGTCAGACGCGTTCTTTCACAGTACATGGAATTAAAGACTAATTTTCAAACTGTGAGATAGTGAAAGGTGTTAGACAGCTGAAATTTTGTATCAAATGTACAAAGATGAAACAAATGAATTTTATTTCTTATTCTTAAAGCCAGTGCTAGGTGAGGTGCAACGTGTTAACAAAGCGTTTCAAGTGCAGTCTGCCGATCCCAGTAAACTGCTTAATAATCTCATTCTATTAACTCAGGGTTTAGCCAAGAGAGTAGTTCTTCCTGGCTGTAGAGAAGATTTGTTATGGGAAAACGTCAGAAAATTTCATGATCCTAAACCATATTTGGGTTACGTCGCCGAAAAAAAAAACCTGGAGGAACTAAAAAAGTGGGGAGTTGTGTCATTGGAAATAGAAGCTGTCCTCAGAGAAAGATGTGTGGATTTTTTAGTAGTTCTTGTAACACAGCTGCAACATTGCTTTCCATCAAATGTAGATGTTTTGAGCAAGATCTCCAACCTAGCACCAGAAAACTGTTTGAAAGTGCAAAAAGAGTCAATCGTCCCCCTTTCAGAACTGATGCATTTTCCTCCCAAAGACACATCGAAAATTGAACTTCAGTGGGCTAAGTTAAATTTAATTGAGTGGAAAAATGTTAACAACACTGTATCATTCTGGAGTGAAGTATTACAATACAAAGATGCAAGTGGCGAAAATCCCTTTCAAGAATGCCATGTGTTTACTAGTATTGCCATGGTCAAACGCCGAAGTAGAGAGGGCATTCAGTCAGCTAAATTTGGTGAGACGAGACTTAGAAACAGGATGGGGAACAGAATGATTAATGCCATTCTGACCATCCGTGCAGCCTTAAGAAGATTGGGGAAATGCTGTTCAGATCATGAATTTTCTGACAATGTTTTAAAAGATATCGCTAATATGACTACAGCTGCATATACTTCGGGCGCCGATCCTGCCCAAGATGATGCCGAAGAACTGACATTGTGTTAATGGTATGTATCTATTGTTACAGCACTTTATCATATTTTTCTTGTTGTGAAAATGACTGAACATTGCAGACACTTAATATGTGACTGTACTTTCATTGTTAACTTTCTTTTTTCTCAGATGTGATTACATTGGAATATAGCTGAAACCTTCTGACATAAAATAAAGACAATAGTATGACTGATGCTAACCTCCTTTCCAGACTGGATTACTTTCTGTTTTCAAGTTCAAATATTTCACAATTTGCTGTCTGTACTCAACAAGCATTTCAATGGCTCAAAGTAATTATTGTTTGTTTTTTATATACAATGTTTACTGAAGTGCTTTTGAATAAACAATATTTTTTTTTTTTTTTTTTTGTATTTCCGACTAGTGTGTATACAGATAAGTCAGGTACATAAAAACTCCTCCTTTAAAATGCATAGTTGCATCCAAATTTCAAATCAATAGGTCAAGAACAAATGAATAGTGGTTTTTTTCCATGGGAACTTCGGAAAGTTCAGTGGTTTTTGGTGGGATTTTACAATCACTTCATTGGTTTTTATCATGACCTCGCTGGCAACCCTGATTCTGGGATACACACATGGTTGGAGAGGAGAGTGGAGAGGCACACAAGATGGGCGGGTGGCGGGAGGAAGAGGGGAGTGCGGTAAAGCGACTACAGCTGATTGCAACAGCCTTGCAGGAGGCAGGGAAATTAACATCGGGTGACAGCGTATTAACATGCATCTTAACAATACAACGAAATGAATTCTAGTGGCAATTCACACAGGTGCACTTAAAATAAAACGACAGCACAATAATATCGGCTACAAACAGCGAATAAAATAAATAACGTATTAGAGATTTGGAAATGAACTTCATTCAAATCAATGGACAGGACATTAACATCACTGACATGTAATGGACAAATATCAGGCAATTAAAATTTCAACAACGTCTCAAGGCTTCTATGCATTGAATTTAAGCAGACACAAGGTTCCAAAACATTTGCTATTTGTTTTGAGGATCTGTCATCTGCGTAAATATCGTAACATAGTAGCTCTATGATGATGAAATTGTCGATACAGTCTCTAAGTTTCGGTTGAATTGACACTAGTTAAAGCTGGAAACAGGATGTGGGTTTAAATTCTATGAAGAAAGGCAGGCCGCATATGAAATAATGCTTGTCCTTACCAACTAACAAGTGTCCACTGCACAGTCTTCTATGTTGATATGAGTACAACAAAATGGCTGAAAGCATGAATGGTCACAGGCATACAGTTTGCATGGGGGACAAGTAACATCCTGTGGCAGAACATGCCCTGCAACATGACTCCAGGGACCTTGCCACATGTTACACCACACTTGCCATCAGCAAACTACCACATACCACCAGATCCTCAGTGCTACAGAAATGACAACTTGCCCTGCAGCATATCCTCTCCTCCTGCCATTCTCCTGACCTAAATACTCATTTGTCAACCCCTTCCATGCCTTTCTCTCTTATTTATTCCATGTGTGTGATTTGCTTCCCCCCCCCCCCCCCTCTCTCTCTCTTTATATATAAATAATAGAAAACGGATAACTTACCCAAAGGACAGGCTCATCGACAGACACAAATAAAATCACACACAAACACACATACAAGCTTTCGCAACCGTTGGTCGCTTCTTCAGGAAAAGAGGAAGAAAGGAGAGGAGGAAGGGAAGGACATGGTTTTTAAGGAAGTGGAAAAGGAGTCATTCCAATCCCAGGAGTGGAAGGACTTACCTCAGGGGAAAAAAAGGAAGGTAAACAAATACACACACACTCACACATATCCAAATGCAAACACACCTAGACAGACATTTGTAAAAAGCAAAGAAGTTGGACAGAGATGCCACTTGAGGCAGAGGCTCTGTCCAGAGAATCGAGGGGAAGATGCTAAAGATGGTGGGCGGGAATTTTAATTTAGCAGAGGTTGAGACCAGGTGGGCAATGGGAGGAGAGAATAAGCTGAAGGGCAAGTTTCCATCTCAGGAGTTCTGAAAGGTTGGTGTCAGTGGGAAGTATCCACATAACCCGGACGGTGTAACACTGTGCCAAGATGTGCTGGCTGTGCACAAAGGCGTGTTTACCCACAGGGTGATCTTCAATACCAAAAAACACTGTCTGCCTGTGACCATTCATGTGAATGTACAGTTTGTAGCTGGTTATTCCCACATAGAACACTTCACAGTGCAGGCATGTCAGTTGATAAATCGCAAGTGCCTCTGCCCTTGATCGTGTAAACCTTCCAGGTTACTGGACTGGAGTAAGTGGTGGTAGAAGGGTGCATAGGACAGGTTTCAAATGGGGATGGTTGCATGGGTAGGAACCAGAGGGTAGAGAAGGTGGTTTGGGGATTTCATAGGGATGGACTAGGAGGTTACGAAGGTTATGTGGGCAGCGGAAAGACACTCTTGGTGGAGGGGAAAGGATGTCATTAAGGATGGATCTCATTTCGGGGCAGGATTTAAGGAAGTTGTATCCTTGCTGGAGAGCCATATTCAGAGTCCGCTCCAGTCCCGAAAAGTATCTGGTGACAAAAGGGGCACTTCTGTGGTTCTTCGGTGGAAGGTTCTGAATTTGGGGGGATGAGGAGGTGGCTCTGGTAATTTGCTTCTGAACCAGATCAGGAGGATAGCTGTGGTATGTGAAAACTGTTATCATGTTATTGGTGAACTGGTTCAGGGATTCGGGACTGGAGCAGAGTCTAATTCTCGCAGTTACCACCTTCAAAACTGCATCTCAATAATATCCCCCATTCATCTACATTCCTCATTTTACTGCGTTAACACCATCTCAGAACTTCAGTTTACTATAACTTTAAATAACAATTTTCGGCATTTCGTAGCAACTTCGCTATTATTTCAAGTTACTGTTTTTCGATATTTCCGTCTGTTCTTCCGACATTTTCAATCTTTATTCCTTCAAACCATCTTGATTGAAAATTTATTTATTAGTTAATGTCGCGTTTCGCCCTTTAGCAGGGCATCTTCAGATTATCTACTTGACAGAATTTACACAAAATTACAAAGCGGAATTACAAACGGTTATAATGGTACATGGGCTTATTTTGTGTTAAGAAAACAGTATAAATGGTAAACAAAGCTTACAATGCGCTCTCTGTGGTGCTTAATAACCCACCTTTCGTTAAATTTGTATTAAGATAGCTAGATTTCACCCATCCCGTCTTATACATCGGCTTCCTATGTTGCTCCCTACCCACATTCCCTTAATGTGTACAAGTCGGCGGAACAGCGCACCACGCCCGCCCACCGCCCATGAGCGCAATTGTGAACATGGGCTCATCTTGTGTCATAAGAGACCACCGCTTTGATTAAGGTAATCTTAAAAATCGGTTTTATGTTTCACACATCTTTACCGAGTATGTTGGAATTGTAATTCGTTGTTACCCGTACATTTGTAGGGCCACAAGGAAAACCAAAAAACATTCCAAGAAAATAGAAACACCACAATAACAACTTACGTTGTCACACCAAGGAGAGCGCATTGTAAGCCTTGTTTACCATTTACATTTATACTGTCTTCTTAACACAAAATAAGCCCATGTACCATTATAACCGTTCGTAATTCTGCCTTGTAATTTTGTGTAAATTCTGTCACGCAGATAATCTGAAGATGCCCTGCTAAAGGGCGAAACGTATCATTAACTAATAAATAAATTTGCAACCAAGACGGTTTGAAGGAATAGTTATTCTAACTGATTGCTGTTGTACACCATGGATTGGAAATCATTTTATATGAACCTGCCTTGTCAGGCTGCAAGAATGGTGGCATCATCCATGTAGAAGATCAAGCACAAGATTATGAAGGCATCAATGAACATTATTTACAATAAACAGTGTCTATCTGATAAATTGATCCCAACTTACACCCATAAATATTTGAACGTTAAGAAATTTCGGAGTCCCCACATTACGTTATACAAATGCGCTAAGACAATCATAACCAGCAAAATTAAACGCCGGTATAAAGAAAAAGACCGTTTAAATGCACAAGCTTTCAAGACTTATTTCAACGCTGTCAGGATCCTTGACGTTGATAATTTTGATGATGTCATGAAAATAATAAATGTAAATACGTGGAAAAGCAGCCAACTGATTAGCAGAACTCACAACAATAAGTTGAACAAATTAAGAGTGATTTATTCTCGTCCTGCCCGAACTGTCAATAACCGTTACGATGGCATATTTGATTTCGCCAATTGTCTGATATATTTGACGGATATTAGTTTCAATGCTAGGCAAAGAGCTGTACTAGAAAAGGGCATGAAGTACAGTGTACAACCAAGTATGCAGGAGAGGTTGATCACATCGTTAGCTGCAGATGTTAAAATCGCACTAGACAGTTCTAATTGTTCAATTGTTCAAATTATCGTGTAAGGCTAGTGACATCATCCAGAAGGCGTTAACAAAACGTCCACCGTACTCTGATTCAATCATTTTAAAATCAATTACGAAAAAACTCAGAGACGAAAACACAATAATCATGCGGGCCGATAAAGGCAACACAGGAGTCGTAATACACAAAGCCGATTATATTAATACGACCTTGGTTTTCTTTGAAGAGAATGGCATAGAAATGATAGATTCTGACCCCACTGCAAACTACTTGAGAGAACTAAAACATTACCTTGAATCATGCCTCTACATCATCCCCCCTGAAGAGCTCTTCAAACTAAAGGTTATGAATCCTAGAGCTCCTACATTACGAGCCCAAATTAAGACCCACAAAATAAACTATCCTATACGACCTGTCATTAATGGAATCCGAAATCCTTGAGAACCTGCCTCTAAATTTCTGTTACGTTTGTTGAAGAAGCTACTACTCCCTGAAGAAGTTTTACTTTGTGCAATAGAAAACAATTAGTGGATGTATTGCATAACCAAATGTTTCCGGATGGTTGCTATCTCTTGTCATTGGACATAAAAAATTTATATACCAATGTACATCTTGAACAAACCATCGACATCATCCAGCGAAATCTCTCCATGAAAGAAAACCTTCTTCCAGACGAAATTGCTGAAATTGTGTCACTATTACGACTACTTACCACATACAACTACTTTTCTTTAAACAACTCCTTTTATAAACAAAACGACGGTTTAGCCATGGGTAGTTGTCTGTCAGGTTTTCTTGCCGATATATTTGCACATTGAATCTCAATACTTCCAACAAAAAACTCCAATAAGCAGAAAAATACTATTCTACAAGAGATATGTCGATGACATCCTGATTATTTTCAATGGCACCCTAGATGATGTAACAGTTTTAGTTTATGAATTCAACAACTTACACCCGAAACTAACCTTTACGCATGAAATAATGAACTCCTCCAGTGTCTTAAATTTTTTGGGTCTACAGTTACAGTTAGTTGAAAACAAAGTGGTATTCCAAATCTACAGGAAACCGACCACAAGTGACTCAGTCATACATGCATCTTCATGCCATCCATGGCAATACAAAATGAGCTTTTTTAAATCAATGATTAACAGAATTTTTGAGATTTCCCTTTCTGAAACTTCCATCAATAAAGAAATAAATAATCTGGAATACATCGCCAAAATGAATGGTTACAACCCATACTTGGTTCGCAAAATGTACCATAAAAAACGTTCTAAAGATGTACCACAGCTTCACTCGGTAACACCTGACGATGAAGTTATACGTATCCCCATTCCTTTCATGGTATATTTCTCTTATGACCTGGCTAAACTCTTTCGTGGCACAAATGTACAAGTCGTATTTAGTAGCCCTTTGAGCATACAGCAAATTCTCCCACACAACGAACAAACCAATAAGGACAGATACCTTTCCTTAGGAGTCTACAAACTACAATGTCCCGAATGCCCAGCTGAATATATAGGACAGACAGGCCGGACCTTTAAAGTACGTGTTACTGAGCACCTTCTTACAAAAAAAAAGCCAACTCAAAAAACATTTCCCTTTTGCGGAACACACTAAAGCATCCGATCATCAACAACCTACCATTGACAATATGCAAATCTTACATATAGCGCAGAAGGGGCCTAAGCTAAATTTACTGGAAGAGTTTGAGATAGTGAAGCGCGCTTTCTTTGGACACCCACAGCTCCTAAACGATCAGTTGGCATGCAAAGATCAAACATTCCTAGATATTATGATGTCTCTATTCAAATAAAATTCCTCTCATCTACAAATACCAAAATAAATTATAAACTTCTGTCTTGCTTAATAACATCCCTTTCATTACATTTGTATTAAGATAGCTAGATTTCACCCATTGTGTCTTATACATCGGCTTCCTATGTCGCTCCCTACCTACATTCCCTTAGTCTGTACACCACACCCGCCCACCGCCCGTGAGCGCAATTGTAAACATGGGCTTATCTTGTGTAATGAGAGACCACCGCTTTGATTAAGGTAATGTTAATAATCGGTTTTATGTTTCTCACATATTTACTGAGTATGTTCCAATTGTAATTCATTGTTACCCGTACATTTGTAGGGCCACAAGGAAAACCAAAAAACATTCCAAGAAAATAGAAACACCGCAATAACAACTTACGTTGTCACACCATGGAGAGCGCATTGTAAGCCTTGTTTACCATTTATACTGTCTTCTTAACACAAAATAAGCCCATGTACCATTATAACTGTTTGTAATTCCGCCTTGTAATTTTGTGTAAATTCTGTCACGCAGATAATCTGAAGATGCCCTGCTAAAGGGCGAAACGCGACATTAACTAATAAATAAATTTGCAATCAAGACGGTTTGAAGGAATATTTATTCTAACTGATTGCTGTTGTACACCATGGATTGGAAATCATTTTCGATCTTTTTTCTACACATTTTCACTTCTATTCATTCGTCTGATTATTCCTGTTTTTCGATATTTCCGTCTGTTCTTCCGACATTTCCAATCTTTTTTCTACACGTTTTCACTTCTATTCATTCGTCTGATTATTTTTACTCTCCACTACAAAACGAATCCTTATAGTACACTTTTCTTTCATCCTCACACGGTTTGCCAAACTTTTCCATATTTTCTTCACACCATAACCTGTTTAGATGCCCATACAACCGCCACACCTCTGTGCATCACATTGTTGACTAACTGTGATTGATGACAGTTTCAACAATGTTTCTCTTCTACTACTTCCTCGAACAACTTTTGCTTTTCTTCCTATCTGAATAATTCCTTTTGCTATCTGATCACCTTTAGATCTCTCCCATACATAATTTTATTTATTTATTTATAGATATTTATTTTTTATTTCATTATGTTCAGTACACATTTCTCTTTTTTCCATACTATACATGTCACCCTACATCGATCCCATCAAATTTTATCTACATTACCTCCACAAGCATGTCTTTTCCCTAGCCAGATTGAGGTCACGCATTCTATTCATTCAGGCTGGTTTAACATTTGGCATCACCCCCAAGAGCCTCGCACTAAAAGTTCCCATCTTTGGCTGTAACCCATCCTTTAATCCTGCATTATACCAATTCCAAACAGAACAATCCACAGCCCTCACCCAACTGATCCTTAACCTATACCTCAACTCCACCAATGAAAACACCTGTCAACTCCTATCCCTGATCAAAATCCTCAACATTTCCACTCCCACATCCACACCTACAGTTCAGAACATCCTTTTACAGGCCAACCGCAAATTGGGACAGCATGCCACCCTCCACCTAAAAAAACTATCCAAACTCTTGGTCACCCACCTCCGGTAGGGCAATACACTCTCCCTCAACAACCACTCCAATAAACCTCAAGCTTCTCTTATTGCACAGAAACCCAGTCTCTTCCATCTACTCAATCTCCCACTTCCAGCTCCACTCCCCCCAAACCTCACAATCCTAATCCACACAATCCTGAACCACAACATCCCAATTTAGTAGTCAACCTCTCCTCTAAACCTCTCTCCCAATCTGAAACCTCTGTCCTATCCAAAGGCCTAACCTTCAGTCCCACTCCAAAATTCAACCAAACAGCCCTTGTCAAAGACCTACTATCCTATACTCGTAGCCTTGGCTGGAGATATCACTTTGCCACGAGGAAAAATAATCCTACTCCTGATGATCCAGTTCCCCAAGACATCATTCAAACTGAACCCTGCCTGGAACAGTTCCGTCCTCCATCACAGTGAGACCCACCTGCTCTTCCTCAAAATCACCTCCTTCAAACCTTCCAGGAATTTCTTACTTCCATCCTTGCCACTCAGTCCTTCCTGAAAAACCTTAATCCTACTCCCAACATTACCGCAGCTGAATCCCGACCCGAGCTATCCGTGATCTGAAGGCTGACCATTCCATCATCATTCTCCCAGCTGACAAGGGATCCACGACAGTGGTACTTGATTGGCGGGAGTACGTGGATGAGGGACTGCGTCAGTTTTCACACAACACTACCTACAAAGTCTGTCAAGACGACCCCATTCCTGATCTCCAGGCAGAGCTTCAGGATATTCTCTGATCCTTAGGACCCCTACATAACCTTTCACCTGAGTCCCCCAAACTCATGACCCCATCGACACCCCATACCACTACCTTCTACCTACTTCCTAAGATTCACAAACCTAATCATCCAGGCCGGCCGATTCAGGCCGGTTACCAAGCCCCCACAGAACGAATCTCTGCCTACATAGACCAACACCTTCAACCCGTCATGTGTAGTCTCCCATCCTTCATCAGAGACACATCTGAAATCCTTACCCAGCCTGTTACCTCCTGAAACCATCCTTGTAACCATTGATGCCACATCCTTATACACAAATATCCCACATGCCCAGGGCCTCGCTGCGATGGAGTATTGCCTCTCACGCCGAACACCCACTTCCCTACCTCAAACCTCTTTCCTTAAATACCCTAGTCAGCTTCATCCTAACCCAGTCATACCAACAACTAAAGGGAACAGCCATGGGAACCAGGATGGCCCCCTCTTACACAAACTTATTTATGGGATGCTTAGAGGAAGCCTTCCTGGATACCCAAGTCTGGCAACCCAAAGTGTGGTACAGATTCATTGATAACATCTTCATGATCTGGACTAACAGTGAAGAAGTACTCCAGAATTTCCTCTCCAACCTCAACTCATTTGATCCCATCAAATTCACCTGGTCCTATCCAAATCCCATTCCACTTTCCTCGATGTCGGCCTCCATCTGTCCAACTGCCAAATTCACACATCAAACCAACAGTACCTCCATTATGACAGCTGCCACCCATTCCACATCAAACGTTCCCTTTCCTACAGCGAAGGGCGGTGTGGCAAAAGAGTCTGCTCCAGTCCCGAATCCCTGAACCAGTTCACCAATAACATAATAACAGCTTTCACATCCCACACTATCCTCCTGATCTGGTTAAGGAGCAAATTACCAGAGCCACCTCCTCATCCCCCCAAATTGAGAACCTTCCACCGAAGAACCCCAGAAGTGGCCCTTTTGTCACCAGATACTTTCCAGGACTGGAGCGGACTCTGAATGTAGCTCTCCAGCAAGGATACGACTTCCTTAAATCCTGCCCCGAAATAAGATCCATCCTTAATGACATCCTTCCCACTCCACCAAGAGTGTCTTTCCACTGTCCACATAACCTTTGTAACCCCCTAGTCCATCCCTATGAAATCCCCAAACCACCTTCCCTACTCTATGGCTCCTATCCATGCAACTGCCCCCGTTGTAAAACCTGCCCTATGCACCCTTCCACCACCACTTACTCCAGTCCTGTACTCCGAAAGGTGTACACGATCAAGGGCAGAGCCACTTGCGATAGCACCCACGTGATTTACCAACTGACATGCCTGTACTGTGAAGCGTTCTATGTGGGAATGACCATCAACAAACTGTCCATTCGCATGAACGGCCACAGGCAGACAGTGTTTGTTGGTAATGAGGATCACCGTGTGGCTAAACACGCCTTGGTGCATGGCCAGCACATCTTGGCACAGTGTTACACAGTCCAGGTTATCTGGATACTTCCCACCAACACCAATCTTCCAGAACTTTGGAGATGGGAACTTGCCCTTCAACACATTCCCTCTTCCCGTTGCCCACCTGGTCTCAACCTCCTCTAAATTCAAATTCCCACCCACCATCTTTAGCATTTGTGGACAGAGCCTCTGCCTCAAGTGGTATCTCTGTCCAACTTCTTTGGTTTCTACAAACGTCTGCCTAGGTGTGTTTCCATGTGGATATGCGTGAATTTGTTTACCTTCCTTTTTGTCCCCTAAGGTAAGTCCTTCCACTCCTGGGATTGGAATGACTCCTTTTCCACTTCCTTAAAACCCGTATCCTTCTGTTTCTCCTTTCTCCTTTCCTTTCCTGAAGAAGCTGCCAGTGGTGGCGCAAGCTTGAATGTTTTTGTGTTTTTATTTGTGTTTTATGTCTCTATCGACGAGCCTGCACTTTGGGTACATCAAACAATCTTTGTTTTATATATATAATTTGAATATTTTAGAGGAAAAAATTCCTAGCAGTGTGTGTGTGTATATATATATATATATATACTTACCAGGTGAAGGAGCACAGGTAGTGATAGTAACACGAAACATTCTACAAATTTCTGCCTAGGTGTGTTTGCGTGTGGATATGTGTGTGTGTGTGTGTGTGTGTGTGTGTGTGTGTGTGTGTGTATTTGTTTGCCTCCCTTTTTTTCCCCTAAGGTAAGTCTTTCCACTCCTGGGACTGGAGTAACTCCTTTCCTTAAAAACCGTATCCTTCCCTTTCTCCTCTCCTTCCTTCCTCTTTTCCTGAAGAAGCGACCAATGGATGCAAAAGTTTGAATGTTTGTGTGTGTTTTTATTTGTGTTTTTTTTTTTTTTTTTTTTTTTTTTTTTTTTTTTTTTGTGTCCCAGGACTGGAAGGACTTACCTTGTTTAAATACACACACACTCACACATATCCAAACGCCAACACACCTAGACAGACATATACCATATGAAAATATTGTTTATTGTGAAGAAATAACATCTGGCTAGTATCTCATTGGCTGTCGCCATCTGCACTACAACTGGTCAGCTCTGGCCATTGCCAACATTGCCACACTAATGGTAAGTAAACCTTTACTCATAAACAGTGCAAAACATTTAAGCCAAATAATTAAAACACACACAAATCACAACTGTTCACTGAGCACTGAACTAGGGCCAGAACAATGAAAGATGTACATTCATATTCAATATAATTTACTGTTGCTACTGTCAATATTGATTTTCAGTCCAGGAGGAGTAATTTGTATTTTCAACTTATTATCACATTTTTTCACTTTTGCAAGATAATTCAATTTTCATGGTCTTCTTAAATTTAACGTTTTGGAACTACATAAAAATTCAAACATGTGAAGCCTAAAAAATCTGCTGCCCTATGCATAGCAGTTCGACGCCCCCTTTCCCACCCAAACTCCACCAAGAGCCTGTGCAAAGGCACAGTTCGCTCTTTCCCCATCGTACCCATACTCCATCGACAGCGGCCCTGTTCAGACATGATATAATCATGACTCAGAAGGGCTATTTTGAAGAAACTGGTCTGCTGAAGCAATGCCCTTCAACCATTACAACACAGAGCATAAAAGCTTTTCAAGGCTGCTTTCTGTTCAAATAACCTCAGCTGATATTAACAGTTCCAAAACTGGCGAGTTTCCTTTTGTACAGTCAAGATCATGTAAACAGGAAGGATACCCTGTATTTTGTCGTAACAGACAATATAGGGATAGAGAGAGAGAGAGAGAGAGAGAGAGAGAGAGAGAGAGAGAGAGAGAGAGAGAGTGAGAGAGAGAGAGAATTGTACCTACAGTTCCATCAACAGGATCGCTGTTAACATTATTACAAAATTGTACTCCACAGACTGTGTTAAGTCATAGAAGATGTAACACAGGTCAGTAGTGCACAACTGGTTAGTAGGAACTATGTGCTGCCAGTTCTCCTTCGCATTTCACAAAGATAATGGCAATGTAAATTTCTTGCATCAAGAGAATTCTAACTTACTAACACTTTATGTGGAATCCAAATGCATTAGAAAAAAATTTCTACAGTGGTGGATACATGATACTACACAAATCAAATTGTGACAACATTTTTTTACATAGTTCTTCTTGTCTTGAAAACTGGCAATCATACATTCATATTGTGTCTAAAAGAAATTTGAAATCGAAAGTTGCATAGTTAAATAAAGGTGCCTATTTTGTCATGAAAAATTAATGGCACAATTCAGCCAAGAGAATTATAATGTTAGTTATTGATCAATGAAATCATAATGCTACTACGTGCAACATATTTACCTTCAACAACATGGCCAGCATCTGGTGGAAGCTGCCACTCTAGCGTAATGCTTGAAGCAGTTGTTGAAGATACTTCTATATCAGTTGGCGCTAGTGGAACTGGAAATAATATAGTGTTCATTCACTTTCAGGCTGAAATTTCATATAGAATATCAACTGTATGCTATATATTTAGCATGTATATGATATGTGCAAGACCATATTTTTTTAGGCATACATGTAAACTTTCTGTGGATTACCTTGTTGTAAGCCCTCCAAAGAAATTAGTATGTAGCCATTCTAACACAAGATACACAACACAACTGGTAGATACTTATTACAAAATTCAGACCATCTGCCAATATATGAGTAACAGAACTTTAAAAAAGTATGGTAATTTAACAAAGAAAAATCATGAGGAAAGAAATGTGACGATGAAAAGGCTGCCAACAGTTTACAATGCTCTGCCCCCCCACCTTCAGAAGACGATGAATTACACTATTTGCATTCAATATAGAACACTTAACATCCATGACAAGAAATTGTTTCAGAAACTTCATAACTCATAATTCATTGTTACAGAAACTTCATAATTATCTCCACAGGACAGCTGTTAAAACTCTGGAATAAGTTTGTGTGACTAAATACCTTAAGGAGATTTCGACCATAAATTCTTTTGGAACATCCTGGTAGATTAAAACTGTGTGTCAAAGCAGTGCTTGAACCTATGACCTATGCTTTTCACATGCAATTGCTTTACCAACTGAATCAAGCAAGAACATCTTACAGCAATATTGTTATTGTGGTTCTTCAGCATCTCCCAGCATATTTCTTGATCGAACATTCCACGGGTATACTGCCAGTCCACAGTGTTCAAAGGGCACAATATTTCAGTGCTCATACATGTTGCTTGCATCAGGTGTACTGACAGACTAAGCTCCTGAGGCTGCCCCAAACGAGATGTTTTCTTTGGGTCCACACACAATTTCCCATCGAAGAGCACTCCTTTGGTCCCTGCAAGTGCTTCTTCCATGTTCCCTGCATCATTGGTTGCAGAGACACTTGTGTCAGCATCTGTGGTGACAATGAAGTTACCCGGCCCATCCTGGTCTCCAATTCAGCTTGTTCGCTGAGTCTCCTCTTAAGTAGATTACAGCTGCAGATTCAGTTGACAGTTCACCTCTGGTATGACTTTCATTGCTATAGGTTCATTAGATAGGACATTGTAATTTGTACCAGAGACTATCTCATTAACTGAAAGCAAATGGAGACACAGCTCACACAACCATTTGACGACTGGGGCAACTACATCGTTGCTACCGCAGACTCCAGTGTAAGTGTTTCTGCAACTGCCAATGCCTCCCCTTGGGTGCAAACCATGGAGGAATAGCCACAAAGTGACTGAAGGAGCAATCTCAAGATGCACACACCAGGTGCTGCGTGCAGAGGAAATACCTCACTTGGGGGAGAAACCATAAGGTGATGGCAGAGCCTAAGGAGCTCAGTCCATCAGTGCACCTAACAACATCAAAATGTGTGATTGGTGAAATACTGTGCCCACTGGACACTATGAACCAGCAGTATACCCGTGGACTGTTGAATCAATGTTGTTATTGTTTATGATACTAGGATGGGTGATTTAAAATGAATGAATCAATTGCTTAATATTAGGGTTGTGTCCGAATGGTTCGGGCGAATCCAGATTCGCCGAATATAGCACACTGGGTTCGGATTCGAGATTCGATGCATAATGGCCGAATACTACCGAATCCCGAATCCAAAGTTTATATGGAAACCTTCAGTTACGAATGTTGTAGTTAACTTTGCATAACAGTGCTCTTTCGTTTGCGTTATTTACATTATTGTTTCATAGATCCGCAGAAAGACGTGACATCATAAAACGGCGTTAAATCGAGTACAAAACGAAGTTCTGAAAAATGGCATTAGGAGCCGCCACAAGTAAGTTTTCCGTCTCGTCTATAAGCAGTGCTACACACACCCCGCTTACATGGGCTCCCAAAACCGGATTTCGTAAACAGATTTCACAATTCCGCTTTTGGTTGGTCATGTAAACACTCTAAAAGCGGAAAACGGTTTACGAAAATCGGTTTTCGTCTTCCGGAAGATGTTACATGTAAACGTAGCGAGTGGCTTGTTTCGAAGGCGCAAATGTAAATACTGGCGCTAAAACTTTTGCACTCGTAAAAATTAAAAAAAAATAAAAATAAAAAGGAAGTCGAGTCTAATTTCCACTTTATTTTCGACTATTGAATTTCAACACACAATTCAACGAAGGAAATAGAACTTCAGTATTGCTCAACTTCAAATGTAGCGGGTCACGTTGGTAAGGGGCAATTTCCTAGGAACCGAATACATCGAATGAAACGGCAATACAATCGATATATCAGACATTCAACTCTCGCTCCGCTAGCAGTAGCAAGACTCTATTTTTTTCGCTAAAATAGATGTCGATGTTTTGACATGTTTCAGTTCCCAGCACTTAACCACATTAATTTACCCCAAAACATACATTGTAAAGTTGATTTTGGCAATCAATAACATTTAGCGTTGTTGTTTCTTCTATTGAAGTATTAGAATATGACTTTCTACATAACACGTCGCCACTCATAACCTCACTTTCAACATAGAGTACTGGAAAAAGCGAATTATCGTGACGGATAGTGTGAATACAACTTGATGTGACGGATCCGCGGCGTGACGTGACGTCGACATGACGGACAGTGTGAATCGGCCTTAATTCGTTGTCAATGGACTTTTCAGTCAAAGCTATGGTCGTTAGACTAAACTATAGGCACCAGTATTCAAACAAGCGAATGTTATGATTTTTGCGAATACGTCATGATTTTAAAGGATGTGGCTAGGCAGGAACCCAAGAGTAGGTACAACTTGTTCACTCACAAGTTACATTGTACTCTTAGGTTCCTGAATAAACACATCCTTTAAAATCATGACATATTTGTAAAAATGATAACATTCGCTTCTTCGATACCTATCGCACAGACCTATCATTTCTATATGAAACACTATCCGATATATATCGATCGCACTGCCGCTGCATTCGGTGTACACGGCTCCTAGGACATCACCTACGATTCTTGCACGAGTTGTCTCATTCTAATTTCGCGTATTCTTTCGTCGAATTTTGTGAAGTGCTGGGGTATGTGAACCTTAGAGAAGCACTAAGATTTCAAGAAGAAAGTTATTTACTACCGTATGTGGAAAAATAGTTCTAATCGTGCGCCATTGAGGCTGGATAACGTCAATCCAATAAACATCTGACGTTTGTTTCAATAAATCTGGTTAAATTGTATGACGCTTCTCGCCGGGCTGCAGTGTTTATGTTGGCACCAATGGTAATGACGGCAACTCAGATGACCAATAAATGTTTTTTCGTGACAACTTCAATTAAAACAAATTATTTTTTTTCTTAACGGACAATTCTACACTTCATTCGGTAAAATTTTACGACGCTTCTCGCCGGGCTTTAGTTCTTATGTTGGCGACAGATGAACAATGAAGTGTAGAATTGCGTTAATATTTTTCACGAGGATAGTGTTATTGCTGCTCGTTTTACTCGCAGCTAAATTAATACTGTACCTGCTCTATGGTGACAGGTTCTTGTATGTACCCTTGCCCGTTCAGAAAAAAATAATTTTTGTTTTAATTGAAGTTGCCACGAAAAAAAAAAAACATTTATTGGTCATCTGAGTTGCCGCCACTACCATTGGTGCCAACATAACCACTGCAGCCCTGCGAGAAGCGTCGTACAATTTAACCAACAAAATAAATTAGCTTTGATGGATAATAAATTTTATAACGGTTTATATCAGTGACTATAAAATCATGAAACATTTACACATCCTATTTTTTTAAGAACCTATTTTTCAAACTTCCAAAATATCTACTCACATTTTCAGGTTTTATTTTTGATTCTTCACCTTTGAAACAGGAATAAAAAAAGTAATTCTTTCCTTTGTAAGACTTCATTATGCAATTATTTTTTATTTCATCAAATTGAAACATTTGGTAATAGAGTGAAGAAAGTTTCTTATTATCATTTAGAGCATCTAAACAAGATGTATCTCAATGTTTCATAAAAAATTCTTTTAAGAGGATAAGGGATATTAAAAAATTCTTAAAATTTAAAATAAAAACTCAAATGAAAATTTAATTTCTTAAATTTTACTGTAATATTGTCATTTGAGATCCATCACAGAAGGATTTATCTTCATCACTGGCTGTTATAGGGTAGTAATTCTTTTTAAATACATATACTTGAGTTAACAGATTAGTTGGGTTTGAGATTCGATTCGGGATTCGGCGCACGTTATATTTAAGATTCGGTATTCGGATTCGATTCGGTTAAATTGGGATTCGACCCATCCCTACTTAATATTATTTGCATATGGGGTTAGGGTCAGACCTCTCCATCTGCAGTATCCGAGGCTGTATGAATCTGTGTAAGGACAGAATTACAAAATTAGTCATAAATAGAACTTCCTTGTTTTTATTAAAAATAACTGAATGGAAGCAAATAAAACAACAGATTGTTGTGTAAGTGATCTGTCCATTGTACTTAAAAATAAGTGATAATTACATAAAGCTCTGAAAAGCTGTGTCCAATGGAAATTTATTACATACTTCTTACAACTTGATGTTTGAAAATGCTTACCCCTGTGACAACTCTGGCAGCCAACTCATCTTGTCACAGAATGGGATATGAATCGATTACACAGTTCATGATATGTTTCTGATTAAAGCCATGCAAAAGGTCATGATGCTGTCAGGTTTTTAATAATAGAAAATTCGATTTGAATGTCAATAATGGAGGACAGATAACAACTCACCATAAAGCGGCTCATTGAGCTGCTGACAGGCACAAAAATAGATAATCACATTCAAGACAGGCACGAAAATAGATAATCACATTCACACATCTTAAATTTTCGGCCATGGCCTTCGTGAGAAAAAGAAACACATACATTCACACAATTAATCCGACAACTATACACACACACACACACACACACACACACACACACAAAACCATCATGTACAGTTTTTCCAGCTGGAGTAAATGGAACAATGTCATTGGGGCAGAGAGACAATGAAAGTGGCAGAAACATACAGTGCTAAGGAATGGCGAAAGACATTGAAAGTTTGACAGAGACAGAAGAAGAAGTGGTAATGGGAGAGACAGAAGAGAGACACTGACAGTGAGATGGCATTGATAATTAGGAGGGCTTATCTGGAAAAAAGTATTTACAATATTCTGCACTAAAAGAATGCAAATATGTTTGAATGCCAAAATTTTTGGTGAGGAAGTCAGAATGAGGATTGAGACAGCTGGTTCCAAACTTTTCTGTCAGAGTACATATTCACCTTTTTTGTGCTCCGAAAGGAGTATTTTTCAGTTAGTGAAAGTATGTGTCCTTTTTCTGGTGAAGGCTGTGGCCAAAAGATAAGTTGTGTATGTATGGGTGAATTTTTTTATGTGCCTGTTGTGGCTTGACAATTGTTGTGAGTGCAAGTTGTCCTCATTATATTGTTGAATGCCGACCTGGATTGTTATGTATTATTGTCAACTGTTATATTATTTTTAGAAGTAACAATAGACAATGAACTTTGGCCATGGTTTACATACTAAGAGTTTTTCTGTTAATCAATTCAGCAATCTGGTTGATATTGTGTTTCCCAATGCATGAATTTTCTTTTGCTTCAGATATGAAAATAGTGGGAGATTTGTGAACAGTTCAGGAAGAATTAGCTTTTGATTCCACCCTTCTAGCCCAAGCCACATTCTTAATGCAAGAAGATGGGTTCCAATGGCTGTAACTGCATGTTTTTATTTATTTAGACAACCAGTTTTGATGACCCACCAACATCATATTTAGGCCCCTCACTCATGAACTGATTAGACCTTCTGATTTGTTACGCTTAATACATGGGAGCTGCTGTAGAACCTGGATCTGTAGATCTCTTGATATACATGTGGCCCTTCTATACAACAATCAACAACTTTGCAACATTATTACCAATGAGTCTAAAGCTAGGGCAAGGCGTAATATTCTGTTTTCGTTTTTCCTTTGGTACATTTAAAAAACAGTCACAAATCCTTCTACACTAGAGAATACCCATGTTGTAAATCCCCACTTCTTGAGTTTAGATTTTATATACCGATTTGCTCTGCTTCTAGATTTGAAGGAAATAATAATTTAATTTACAGATTGATACTCTGTAAGACTTAAAATTTCTTAGAATGTCTGTTTAGTATGTTCAAAATAGGCTTTACCTTCACAAATATGTCAGTGGGATCTTGTCACTGTCAGTAAAATGAAAATATTGGTTAAATTTTACATATTATGTTGGGCACTTAGCATCTTGATGTTGGCAACACATGAAAATGGCGAGAGTTGTGTGATGTCAATAGCCAATCGCATAGTAGTATTATGCGCTATATAATGATAGTTGCTGGTTTATTATGTGAAATAAATGAATGCATTTTGTTGTTTGACAGTTAATTTTTTCCCCCAATATGATACAAGAGCTAATGTTGACAACAAAGTGTTTCCATTTTGATGATAATTAATTTAGTGACTGGACATGGGTACATACAAGAGCTCATCACACACAGAGCAGGAACAGCATTACTTATTTACTTCAATGTCAACATGAAAGATTGATTCTCCTATACATAAAATTTGACCTAAATCATAGAATAAGGGGCATAATCCTTTCTGTTGACCACAAAGTAAATTCAAATAATAATGCCTTCCTGTGCTAAATTTCACAGTTTCTTGTATGTCCTATTGTACAATCAGTAACTTATTATTGTAAAGGGAACAATTCATTGTCAAATTTACTCCGTACACTGCCACCACTCTACATAAAAGTAAATCATGATGATTCATCATAACGCGTGAAAAAGGGGACACTTTCAACATTCTGTTGTAACCTTTCTTTTTTATAATTACTTTTTCACAGAACAATTAAAACCAGCTGAATTCTTATTGGATGGCTGCATCCGCTCCATCATTGGTCGACTCATTTCCGGGCACTTTCTTCTGTTGGCAACATCAACACACTAGGTTGCCAACATACTGTAGTAAGTAAAATTGAAACATAAATATTGTTTTATTTATTTTCTTTTTACTTTCTCAAATCTCTTATGTGGCATAATGTCAGCAATAAAATCCATCCTCAAGGCTGAGTTACTTGTCCAGTACAAACAGTAGTTAGGGCCCTACATGTAAATTATAATTAAATTAATTGCTAAGAAGCTATGAATTTCTCTTCCCGAGACAGAAATTACATTCACAGTTAAAAAAAGCATACCATCTTGCCTCTGTTTCTACCAAATCTAGTCATTCATGAATGAACTTCTTGCACTAGTAAAACTGAAGGGTCTTTCCGACAGGATTATCAATATTACTTTTGTGAACACCACAGAATGCAAGAATGTTACCAATTAAATTACTGTCCTTGTTTGGATACAATATCACACTAGAAATGAAGAATTCAAAACTGTGTAATTTGTACTTGCTTTTGCAGTATTGTTCTGCACTGAAGTTGACTGAATGGCAGCATTGAGAGCTAAATGATCACCAACAACACTTGTCATCACCACTAACACAATAATCATCGTAAGTCTTCACAAGAACATCACTGTCTTAATCACTTGAAATCAACAAATCAACAAATCTGAACAATTGGAATAATCAGATTGATTTAAAATTTATCAAGTTATTCTGGGCTACACATTTTCATTCAATACATTTTTAATACTGCTGGTAGAGAAAATGTAAAATAAATAAAAGTAACAAGTGTGAAGAAGAGTCAACAACCATGACTCTTTCAAAAGCCTATGGCTGTTGCCAAGAGGGCACGGTGCCACCAGCTGCGAGCTCACCAAGAGCTTCGCCCACGACCCGTTGGAGCCTTCGGGGGCACAGCTCTTGCACCTCATGGACATGCTGCTATCACAGAGCCATCTTCCAGTGAGTGGAGCCAGTCAGCTGATTTACATCAAGAACTGAGTTACACTACAACTTGGTAAATGTACCTTAAAAATAAGGTACTGCCTGAGCTTTTCATTTCATGTGTAATTATTATGCTCCTGTCTAGTTCTTTATTTGCATGTGTCACCCCACTCGGGCACCTTGCTCAAATTGTCTTTCTAATGTGTGTTCCAGAATTTCACAATTGAGACATTGGTGGATAATGATATATTTCAGAGATGGCTGATTATTTTAGCACACATTCATGACATGAGTTGTTGAGGCAGGTCCCACAGTAGTTGAACAACACAAACACTGATCCATCTGGATTACTGTCACTCAGACATAAACAGTGCAGTTAGCAGGCCTTCTCAATCCATCTATCATTTGCAAGCCTCCAGCCACAGCAGCTTTGAACATTATTTTGCTGCATTGCTGAGAGAACAAAAATGAGAAAAAAATATTTGGAAGTCACTGTGGTTCAAAGAATATAGACAAAACCATGGAAGAGAAACAACAATATTTTAAAAAGCATGAATACGTAATCACTCCACTGATATCATGATGAGATGCAGACAGGCTTCTCATTAGTGTAGCTTTCAGGTCAAAGAGTCGCAGAAGCTTAGGGTGACCAGATTTTCCACATGGAAACACTGGACATTTGCGAAAATTTGGTATAAAAAAAAAAAAAAAAAAAAATAAAAAAATAAAAAAAAATAAAAAAAAAAACAGGACAAAATAGGACTCTAAACAAAAATAAGAAATTGTTCACTTATAACTGGATCACTTCACTAAATAAATAAAAACTAAAGTTTATACTCATAAAAAGGCATATATTTTAGCAAAACACTTCAAAACATGCTTGTAATGGCACTGCATAATGTGATAATTGTTTTTCCAGGAACTGATTATAATTCAGAATATCGAGTAACTGATAGAAAGATTTATATGTACAAAATAGATGAAGTCCACTTGCGTATGTGTAAATGTGTGTGTGTGTGTGTGTGTATTTGTTCACCTTCCTTTTCTTGCCCCAAGGTAAGTCTTTCCTCTCCCGGGATTGGAATGGCTCCTTACCCCCTCCTTTAAAACCCTCATAATTTCCTTTTCCCTCTTTTTCCCTTCTGCCTGAAGAAGCAACTGGGTTGCGAAAGCTTGCGTTTGTGTGTGTGTGTGTGTGTGTGTGTGTGTGTGTGTGTGTGTGTGTTTTATTTGTTACTATCACTACCTGTGCTCCTTCACCTGGTAAGCAGACTTCATCTATTTTTTTACATATATTTTTCCTGTTAGGAATTTTTCCTCTATAATATTCGTATCATAAATTTGATAGAAAGATTTCTAACAAATGAACACTAATCTGTAGACTGTTGAGCTCCTGTATCATGAACACTACTACTGGCACTAAGTTTGTACTTATCAGAAGACCTAATATCTTTCAAAAGCTTTGACTTGGTTAATAGCAAGTTGTAGAACTCCTTGTAGGTAAGGTCTTTGTAATGAGTCTTAACTATTACAATTGCTTCAATGGTTTCAGTGGTAAAACGGTTTTTCTCATCAGTCGAAAGAGAATTTACAATGGAAAATAACCTTTCCACAACAGCATTTGTGCCTGGCACAGCAAGTGTGTCTATATTTTTACATGAAGTATCTGTACTTTTAAGTGTATAGAATATACATCACACCTTCTCTTATCAGTTTCCAAATTAGCTTGTTCCCATTCTTCATGTTTCTTGCATACAATGTTGTTCTCAAATCCTATCTCATCAAACAATACATCTTCAGCCACCTGAAATGTTGCACCTGAATCTACTGTTTCAACAATTTTCAGACAATTTTAAACCTCAGTTCAACAAATAGGATCTTTCAGTGATATCCAATGAAATGATTTCAGATGTTGAAATGGAGAAGTCTACTTTTCTAAATAAGTCAAAAAAGTGTCATAAAATAAATTGGTAATTGTCTCGTATTTTGGCTGAGTGAAAATACCTTCCTTTTCCAAGTTAATTAAAATTGAAGAAATAACTGATGTTTGAAATTTACTCAATTTCCTGTTACTGTTTTTTTTTTTTTTTTTTTTTTTTTTTTTTTTTTTTTTTTTTTTTTTTTCTTTAAGCAGCTCCAGCTTCTCAGCTGTTTTTATAGCTGAAATATTGCTTCTTTCTAACTTTTGAAATGAATTGGGGAAAAATTTCAATTAGCTTTGTATGAAATGAGGCCAAAGGAGTGACTGGATTCTCAAAAAACTGTTTCAGCAATGTAGCACACCTATCCTGAAACAGAAAATATGATTTCAGAGGATCATACATATCAATAACTCTTTTAACTCCTGACAACAATGACAACCATCTAGTTTTAATACTACCTAGAACTTGTTTCTACTCAGTATCAACAAAATCACAAAATGATTTCAGTTCCTCTACATGCACAGTGTAAATGTGAAAATACTGAAAAATTTTATTCACTGTCATTTCGATGTCAATGGGAAGAATGTCTGCACTTGTCTGAACTCCAATGTGTACCACATGGGCTGCACAACTGATGCTTTGAATGTTCATCTTGAGAACATTGTTCAGTTTGCAATAAACATTGTTTGTTCCTGCCCTCTTGCACCCACCAAAGTTGGTATTACAGTTATCTGCACAAAATGCAACAATCTTGTCAACTATATTTTGCTTTTTTAAAATACCCAGAATATATCTAGTTAATAATTCTGCCATTTCTCCACCAATGTTCTGAAGAGAGATTACTTTGCACTGAACAACTTTTGTAGGAATGAAATGCCTAGCTAGAATTGGCACTAGCTTTACGCTGTTGTGCTTTGATGCATCAACCATCACAGACAGATACGTAGCATCTTTAAGTTCTGACTGAACTTCATGCATTATATATGGCGATAAAAAATTCACTAAAATTGACTCAAACTTCGTCCTAGAACACGTGAATTTCTTCGAAAATAGGTCTCTGATGAGAAGAGCCGTGCAGTCCATTGAACAAAAAGAATGATTGTGTTTTGCACTATGGAACGCAAACAGCCCTTCTTCTGCTGCAATATGTTTATCTTCTTCTGTTTGTAGTTTATTCTTACTTACACAGGACATTATGCTGCTAGACGTTCTCGCAGAAACTGCCAACAAGTGCTTCTTTTTCTTTATATGCTGCATTATATCGGCACGTCCTCCATGTTCAAAGGAAAAAACTGAATGACACAATGTACATTCTACCTTCGAACTTGTGATTTCTTTCAAGAATGGGAACTCGTCTTTCTTGGTTTTTGAGAAAGAACACTTTCTTTTCCCATTCTAAAGGCATCAGGTTTTGTCACACACAGAAACGACAGACAATGGAGTGCAATAAAGCAAACTGGCCGAACACAGTGTTCAAACAGCTGCCTACTTCTCATTGTTGTCCTTAACAGTCCAAAGACATAATGTCAGTTGGATCTGCAAATTTATGTGATCTAACAGTGGATAGTCATTCATAACTACAAATACAGTGGAGCGTTGATAGCCCTACAAAGTTTTTCAATGAAAACTTGTTAGTTCTGTCTGCAATTACTGCAGTAGTGAATAATCGATATGAATCACATATAATTTACTGGTACAGAGCACGATAATGAAAAATTTGTTCACACATCACCTCATTCCATGACCAAAATAATACTTCTTTATTCTAACTTTGCATGTAAGACAAAGAAAGACACAGAAGAAAGTTAAATTAACCATGTTATGAATCCAAATTGACGTGAGAATAAATAAAAAAAACACACAAAAGATAAGGTTCTGGTGACTGCGAAAAAAACGGGACATTTGTCGTCCTGTTAAATATTTTGCGGGACAACAGGACACAGAACGAAAAAAAAGGGCAGTCCCGTCTGGTCACCCTATAGTAGATGGATATGGTGGATTTGTGTGTGTGTGTGAGAGAGAGAGAGAGAGAGAGAGAGAGAGAGAGAGAGAGAGAGAGAGAGAGAGAGAGAGAGAGAGAGCCAATTATGAAAAATTTATTTATCACCTCCAAAAATAATGTCAGACGGTTAATATTTTGCGTGTTTACAGTGAAAGTCACTTGAAATTCTCAAACCACACTGACTACATGTCTCTATAGGAACCAAATCAAACTGGCACAGCCCATTTCTACAGTTGGAATATTATGGAGTAATTTGTTTCTGCATTTGAAGAGAAAGAACATTGCAACAATGCTTGCTGAGATGGTAGTAGGGTATGTTAACTTCTAAGACAGAAGTGGTTGAAAGAGGTGAGTAATTCCATTGAGGTCAAACAAGTCTCTGTAATAAGGAGTGAAGTTAAAAGACATGTATCTTTGAAGAATCAGGAATTACACGCGAAGTAGATGACCCAGTCTTTGAAGGTTGGTGTATCATAATTGAACCAATGGTGGAAAAATTGAAAAATGAGACATGCACACATTTTGAAAATCTTCTGCAACATTTTGAAAATGACATAAGTTGTCCCTTGGGTACTGCAACTGCTCACAATGATTCAAAAATCCCATCAAATCAAAATTGCAGTATATGCTCCACTTTTGTCAGGCCAACCCACAATTTCTTTAGCCACCTACTCAACATGTACAAATGCTGGCTATATCACTGTGATCTTGAGATTGAATTAACAAAGCAAGCAATGGAAACATGTGGATTGTTGAAGACCAAACCATGATTAGCCAAGATAATGGTATGCATTTCTTTGGTCTATTGTGGTCTGGCGCTGACAGATTATACTTGTAATATGCAAAACATCACATCATGCTACTAAAATCTCTAGGCAATATTACTCTATGACAATGCTATAGTGTATTACACACATGCTACTTCTTTAGCTTAACAAAACTTTGACCCTCCTCACCCTAAGCAACTCTCCTGACATAGTGTCTCATGATTTCCTCCTCTTTCAATAAGTGAAGGAACTAATAAGGAGGGAATTTGGCAAACTTCAAAATATGGACTGCTACACTAAAGGACTAGCTGCAGTGCCATCCATCATTGAAAAAAATCTGTTGCATTGAAAGATTAACAAGTAAAGAAATAATAACGGCATATACAACTTTCAGAGTCACAACTTGTAATTTTGAAGGAAATAATTATTGTCTTACAGCTATCCTTGTAAAGTAAATTACCTGGAAACACTAGAGGATAGATTCAAAAAACTCACAGGTATGCAGCCAGGTATGAAACTCGACATCAGCTGATATTTCAAAAGAGTGTGGTCCTGCCAAAATATCAGCCAAAGTCGACTTTCATACCTGACTACCCATAAGTTTTTTTGATAAGCCATATGCCAGAAAAAATTAAGGAATCACACTTGAAGGTAGATCTTATAATGTAAATAATAGCAAGTGACAGAGATATGGCAACTAATAAAATTATTGGGTGCAAGAGAGCTGTAGAATATTATTTTTTATTGACATCATTATCATGTAGCATCCCTGGAATAAGTACTTTATTGAATCAATTGCTGTAAAATTAAAAAAAAAAAGTAACAGTTTTGGATACTTACTTCCTTTATTTTGAGTCTCTAATGGAGCATGCAAATTAAACAAATGTCATGTATTATTTTCAAATGTAATTACATTAATATTAAAAGTATTTTTAGATTTGAATCATCACTAAATATATATATATACCATGGATTGTAACGAAGTAAGCAATTTCGTCCCTTCCAAATATGTTTTCCACTAAACAAGAGTAATTTCCAGCATCGGTTCTTTCAACGGGACTAATGACAAGCAGCTTTCCTTGGATTATTTGCAGATGACTGTCTTCTTGAATAGCTTTTCCACTGAAAGGAGACAGAGATGGAATTCAAAGAAAATGAAGAGCAAAAGGAAACAAAACTATCATTAACTTGTCATCCACTGAGTTGTTATTATCAGAGTCTTTGTCAAAAAGTAATACAGAGTGTAACTAACCAGTATCAAAATTAACCCTTATCTGTTTCAGCAGAAAGCTCAAGTCAGCCTTCACATTGTAGGTATATATTTTAAGGCATTCAAAAAAAGGCATTTTAATTCTTTTGACTGTGCTTTAAAAGAAATTTCACATAACAGTACAGAATAATAATTTCACTTCATGTATGAACATAGTCATATTGACTCAGAATACTAATTTGTTCACTGCAAAAAAATAAATAAAATAAAATAAAATAAAAAAATCCACCAGCTCATAGAAACACAGAAAAATAAGAAGACTGCAGCACAAACATAAGAGAAGCAAGACCTTTTATGACAGACTGAAAATAAGTTTTCTACTGTTCTTGCACTCAAGTATGAAGTCACAATGTCCAGGGACTATCTGTTACAAATACAGGGGGTGGAGAAAATAATATGAGCACCTTCCATAGACACAATATTTAGTTATTAGTAAAGAATTGACCTGCCCATGGCTATGAAAAGAGTGGCAACTGTCTGAGCAACAAATTTAAGTGTCTTTATAGTTTTCAACAGAACATCATCTGTTTTTGTACCAAAACATTCACAAATGACTTTAGCAATGTTGGAGCTGTAAATATGGTCCACACTTTCTGCTCTTAAATTCCCCCTAATGGTTCAATTATGATAAGACTTGACAATTTTGTTGCCTGAGGGAGATGATTGATAATTTTCTGATTCTCGGCAAAGCATGTCTGAACCGTTTTGCAGTGTTTGTGGGTGCATTATAATTTTAAAATATGGCAGTGTTTGTCAGTAATATTTTAGTCATAGAAATCAGTTGGTTGTTTAGTAAGGTGAGAGATTTAATCACAGGTCTCCAACAAGTGATTGCAGTGATAGAAAGATTTGAATACCATGTTATAGATGCCCAAATCATGACAGGGCCACACCATGCTTGACTGTATGAAGCAGACATGCTGTGTTATGAGCTGCTTTTGGGGTTTTCCATATGTGAACCCGATTGTTAGTAGGAAGATATGTAAACAACAATACCAAATATTTCCAATCATCAAGTGTCCAGACTTTATTATTGTGGGAGCACTTCCTTTGCAGCTTTGCACTGGCTCTATTATCAAGAGTTTAAAAACTGCAGCCCTTTCAAGAATGTTAAGCAAAAGCCAAAGTGTTTTTATCCCTTTGACTGCCGTGGATGTCTATAGATGCGGCTCCACGCCCTTCCCCTGATGCTGTGGACATCCCCAGGTGCATGGCTGGGACTTTCCATCTGTGATGTTGATGCATTAAGATGCGGCGAGTCCCTGCTTCCTGTGTGCTGTGGATGTATCCAGACGCAGAGCTGTATTGCTGCACCGTTTCACCAGCTGTTCAGAGTTTCAGCCGCATATTTCAAACATGTGTCTGTGCTTACTGCTGTGGTCCTTTGTTGTTGATTTCTGTTTCACCTTTTGTATTTTGTATTTTTATGTTACATTTCATTCCTCTACAAGATTTTTTCTGGCGACTTTGCCTAATATTTTCTGGCTGAATATGGTTCACAAAATTATTTTCTTTATCATTCTTAAGAGAATGCATGTAGTTGTAGCAGATGGCCATATTTCATTTTTTTAAACAAAATATTGCCTCAGATATAATAGCTCAAAGTCGCCAGAAATTCACACTCAATCTGCACAACTTTGTGCCTTAAGTCAAACCAGTGTTTATATCTAATGAAGTATTAATTAGATGATTGCCAAACTTCACCAACGTTCATAGATGACCATCCGTGAAGATCGAGCAGGAAAATGTTCCAAAAATAGTGACTGTGAAATGGTTTGGAAATGAGCACGCTTTAGTGAGACATTTTATTGGAAAGATATCAATTTCTGTCATCAAACCATGACTTTGATGACTTGAGTGCAGGACACAAATGTCTAGATGTTTGTCAAACTTGTGGCCCATCGGATGTTGTTGTTGAGGTCTTCAGTCCGGAGACTGGTTTGATGCAGCTCTCCACAATACCCTATCCTGAGCAAGCCTCTTCATCTCCACATAAGAACGGCAACCTACATCTGTCTGAATCTGCTTACTGTATCCATCTCTTGGTCTTCCTCTGCAATTTTTACCCCACACACTTCCCTCCAACGCTAAATTCTCAATCCCTTGATGTCTAAGAATGTGCCCTACCAATCTATCCCTTCTTTTAGTCAAGGTATGCCAGAAATTTCTTTTCTCCCCAATTCTGTTCAGTACCTCTTCATTAGATACGCGATCCACCCACCTAATCTTCAGCATTCTTCTGTAGCACCATATTTCAAAAGCCTCAATCCTCTTCCTGTCTGCGCTGTTTATCGTCCATGTCTCACTCCCATATAAGGCAACACTCCATACAAATGCCTTCAGAAAGGACTTCCTTTGGCTTAAATCAATATTCGATGTTAACAAATTTCTCTTTTTCAAGAACACTTTTCTACCCATTGCCATTCTGCATTTTATATCCTCTGTACTGCGACCATCATTTGTTATTTTACTGCCCAAGTAACAAAACTCATCTACCTCCTTTATTGCTTCATTTCCTAATCTAATTCCTTCAGCATCACCTGATTTTCTTACACTGCACTCCATTACCCTAGTTTTGCTCTTGTTAATGTTCATCTTTTATGCACCTTTCAGCACATTGTCCATACCGTTCAATTGCTCTTCCAGGTCCTTTGCTGTATCTGAGATAATTACTATGTCGTCGGCAAAACACAATGTTTTTAATTCTTCACCCTGAACTTTAATTCCTTCTCCAAATTTCTCCTTGCTTTCCTTTATAGCTTGCTCAATGTACAAACTGAATAACAATGGAAGAAAGACTACAACCATGTCTTACTCCCTTTCCAAACACTGCATCCCTTTCATGCCCTTCAACTCTGACAACTGCTGTCTGGTTTTTGTACAAGTTGTAAATAACCTTACACTCCCTATATTTTACTCCTGCTTGCTTCAAAACTTGAAAGAGTTTATTCCAATCAACATTGTCAAAAGCCTTTTCCAAATCAACAAAAGCTAGAAATGTAGGTTTGCCTTTTCTTAATCTATCTTCTAGGATAAGCCGTAAAGTGAGTATTGCCTCCCAAGTTCCTACATTTCTCCTGAACCCAAACTGATCTTCCCCGAGGTCGGCTTCTACCAGTTTTTCCATCCTTCTGTATTTAATTCGTGTTAATATTTTGCAACCATGACTTATTAAACTGATGGTTCTGTAGTTTTCACACCTGTCTGCACCTGCTTTCTTTGGAATGGGGATTATAACATTTTTCCTACAGTCTGAGGGTACTTCACCTGTCTCATACATCTTACACACCAGGTGAAACGGGTTTGTCATGGCTGGTTCTCCCAGAGACTTTAGTAGCTCTGAGGGAATATCATCTACTCCAGGGGCCTTGTTTCGACTTAGGTCTTTCAGGGCTCTGTCAAATTCTTCACTCAGTACAGTATCTCCTATTTCATCTTCATCTACACCCTCTTCCCTTCCTACAATATTGTCCCGAAGTTCATTTCCTTTGTAGAGCCCCTCTATATACTCTTTCCACCTTTCAGCTTTCCCTCCTTTGCTGAGAACTGGTTTTCCATCAGTGTGCTTGATATTCATACAGCTGTTTTTCTTATCTCCAAATGTTTCTTTTATTTTCCTGTAGGCTGTATCTATTTTTCCCCTAGTTATACATTCTTCTACATCCTTCCATTTGCCTTCTAGCCACTCCTGCTTAGCCATTTTGCACTTCCTGTCAATCTCATTTCTTAGTCGTCTGTACTCCATTTTGCCTGTTTCATTTACTGCATTTTTATATTTTCTCCTTTCATCGATTAAATTTAGTATCTCCTGTGATATCCGAGGATTTTTTGTAGTTCTTGCCTTTCTACCTATTTTGTCCTCTGCTACCTTCACTATTTCATCTCTCAATTTTACCCATTCCTCCTCTACTGTTTTATTTTCCCCTGTTTCTGTCAATTGTTGCCTAAAGCTCCCTCTGAAATTCTTAAGCACCTCAGGTCCCTTCAATTTACCCAGGTCCCATCTCCTTATTTTCCTACCTTTTTGTAGTTTTTTCAGTTTCAGCCTACAGTTCATAGCCAACAAGTTATGGTCAGAGTCTATATATGCCCCTGGGTATGTTTTACACTGTAAAACCTGGTTCCGAAATCTATGTCTTACCATTATAAAATCTATCTGGTATCTCCAGGTGTCTCCCGGTCTCTTCCACGTATACAACCTTCTTTTGTGATTCTTGAACCAGGTGTTTGTTATAACTAAATTATGTTCCATGCAAAATTCTACCAGGCGGCTTCCTCTTTCATTCCTTTTGCCCAGACCATATTCACTTACTATCTTCCCTTCCCTTCCTTGTCCTCCTACCAAATTCCAGTCTCCCATAACAATTAAGTTTTCCTCCCCTTAATTGTCTGAATAATTTCCTTTAGCTCCTCATACATTTCTTCGATTTCCTCATCATCGGCAGAGCTAGTTGGCATATAAACCTGTACTACTGTTGTCGGTGTTGGCTTCGTATCTACCTTGACAATGATAATGCGATCACTGTGCTGGTTATAGTAGTTTACCCGCATTCCTATTTTCTTATTCATTATCAATCCTACTCCTGTGATACCCCCAATTGATTTTGTATTTATAATCCTGTACTCACCTGACCAGAAATCCTGTTCATCCTCCTTTGTCGAATTTGTTTACATTTTATTGATTGAGTGGGGTTTTCCTCCTGTAACAGTTTTCACTCTGGGCGACCTTTTCTGTGTTTCCACACTTATCTTGCTCTTTGATGGAATGGGGGACTGATGACCTCTGCAGTTTTGTCCCCCCTAAAACATCAAACCAACCAACCAACCATCCTGCCACCAAACTTCACTAATCCCTACTATATCTAACTTCAACCTATCCATTTCCCTTTTTAAATTTTCTAATCTTCCTACTCTATTAAGGGATCTAACATTCCACGCTCCGACCAGTAGAATGCCAGTATTGTCTTTCCTGATGATCACATCCTCCTGAGTAGTCCCCGCCCGGGGATCCGAATGGGAGACTATTTTACCCGAGAAGATGCCATCATCATATGTTCATACAGTAGAGCTGCATGTCTTTGGGAAAGGTAACGGCTGTAGTTTCCCCTTGCTTTCAGCCGTTCGCAGTAGCTATGTGGCAAAGCCACATTAGCTGATGTTACAAGGCCAGCCCAGTCAATCATCCAGACTGTTGCCCCTGTAACTACTGAAAAGGCTGCTGCCCCTCTTCAGGAACCAAACATTTGTCAGGCCTCTCCACAGATACCCCTCCACTGTGGTGGAACCTATGGTACGGCTATCTGTATCGTTGAGGCACGCAAGCCACCCCACCTCGGCAATGTCTGTGGTTCATGGGAGTGGGTCCATCGGATATAAGATGCCAAACTTACGAGATTTTGTTGGGCACCGATTTTTTCTGACAACTTTGCCTAACATTTTATGGCTGAATATGGCTCACAAAATTATTTTGTTTATTATTATTAGGAGAACGTGTGTAGTTGTAGAAGATGGCCAAATTTCATTTATTTTAACAAAATATTTCCTGGTATAGAATATGTCAAAGTCACCAGAAATTCATGCTCACTCGCCGCAGCTTTGTGCATGAAGTCAAACAAGTGACTATATCTGATCAAGTATTAGTTTGACGATTGCCAAACTTTACTAATATTAGAGGACATGTATAAATGTTCAAAATTCTTCGAAATTCGTGATGATCCAGCGGTAAATGTTTCGAAATCAGGGCATCTGATGTGGAATGGCCAATAAGCAGTGTCATTGTCTTTGTAGTAATACATCTGCAGATTTAAAGCCAATCGGCTGACTCAGCCACCTGCAGCAGGCCGTGGGGACACCCATTATTGTAGGGAGTAGTATTAGGCGGCTTAATGCTTGGTAGTCACTGCCAATTAACTTCATGTTTTGGCCATTATTCTGCTTTGCCAATGATGTTACTATCATTAACGAGGATACTGTTGCTAGTGAAACATTAAACAGTGCAGCCATTTTTATAGCAGATGCTTCTGCACAGATCACTCTGCACCACTGAGTGGACTTCTTGGAAGTTTGATAAGTAATGCATATGACTAATCATTTGAGTTCACTGCTGCAGAAAAAACATATAATATACTGCAAGATAACATCCAAGGCTTTCTATATTGATTGTGCACTGTGATCACATCTCAGTGTTAAGGCAAACACAGTGTTGCCAACTTGCACAGTCTATTGTTGTTCATATTACTTTGTCCACCCTTGAATGTCTGCCAGAAATGAAATGGCTGGGAAGAAAATGAACTAGTTTTACCAGACAAGAGGGTGTGCATCTCTTTATATGAGAAGTTAAGTCTTTTCTTGCCAGGTGGAACTTATCATCAAATCAAGTACACCTTTAAAGGAAACCACAAGAAAACTTGGTACACCTAACAAAAACTTTCACAACATATGATATGATTAGTGGTAAAAGTGCTACAAATGAGACTGATAAGCCTTTTCAAATGGTTGAAAAACATACATGAATAATCACTATACTGAAACTTAGTAATGAAATGAATATAACAATATTGATTCTATCCCAACATGTACACCTAAAATTTTAAAAGAAGAAAAGGTAAAGGATGGATACAAAGCAACAGATCACTGTATAATACAATCAATTAATTAAGAATGGAAACAAAAGAAAAATTACTGTTAATTACATAATTGAAAGATAAATTTTAAACAAATTTACTTTAAAAGGCTTCTACTTAGTTAAGGGTGGAAACACGGGTACATGGGAAGAAAAAAAAAGTAGCAAGAACAAAGCAATAATCAAACATTTTTATAACAAGTTCTTTATCTTTGAGAAGCTTAATATCAATCTGTGGGTCAGAAAGTACATCTATTACCTTTTCTAATAGGATAGGTTACTATGCTAACAGATATATTATGTAGTAAGTGAATATCTTGGTTAGGTTTTTCTTTTTATTATTATTATTATTTTATTTTTATTTTTGGTGTGGGATATGACTACATGAGAATGATATTTGCAGTACAAGTAGATTAAGGATAAATAAAAATAATGTAAGCTGATTAGATGTCAGAATATGGCTTTGAGGAAGGGTAAGATTAATATGGGGCATAAATATGGTTGTGCCAAAACTAAATTAAATCACACTGATAGTTGTGTTTAAGTTTTATTGTTATCTGCCAAACTATAGCTGGTGTCATGAAAAAGGCACTTCCATACTTAGAGGCGGAGCGATAGGGGAAGCGAGGAGGGAAGGAGTTATGGCTGAGCACCAACAGGCTGTGGGAGAAGTATTGCATAATTTGTGACTCGCCATGCGCCTACAGAATGAACATTATTGGCTGTCATTATAGTAATGGAGGGGGATGTGCTGAATGTCTGAAAACTGGGCCACCATCATACATGACACTGACTATAGCTGAGTAAATATTGTTTTATGATCTATGTGTCATTGTCGAAAGTACACCCATATCTGTATGGGCTAATATGGCTATATATAATCTTAACCCACTAACCACCTCTGTGATTTTAGCATTCAATTATTTAACTGAATCTCAACATTATATTTTGCTTCATTATACTTAATTCTGTAACACAGTAACATGCAACAGCATGAAAATTCCTTACTTCTTCTTCCAGTAGTATTGTGGAGCAGGCTGACCAACAGCCAGACATGACAGTTTTAAATCTTCATGTAGAACCCCGACAACATGTCGACTAAATGGAGCAATCTGTGCTGGAGCATGCTCAGTTGTAGCTTGTGCCACATGCCTCGATTCTGCTCCTTCTCCAACTGCTGTGAAGGCTGTTACCCAGAACTCATATCGGTTGTGTGTCTCCAAGTATGAAATAGTATAATAGTTCTGCTCACTGGGAATATCAAATTGATCTGTGTCCTGGAGGAATCAGAATTGATTATTATTACAACAAAAGAAAACATGTTACTATCGAATTTATCCACCTGAAATTACTACAATAAAAAATGTTTTAAGAGTCAGTAGGGTATTTCTATCATTTCAGCAGTAAATACAACTTTCCACTGGAGCCTCTCAATCTTCCTTTTTTTTGTATAAAGCATAAATAAAAGCTAATTTCATTGATTGAATGTTCTGTAGGTGCTTGGTAGAATATTTGATACTTGATCACAAAAAAAAAAAAAAAAAAAAAAAAAAAAAAAAAAAAAAAAAAAAAAAATTCACACAACTTAAATTTTTGGCCATAGCCTTCACTGGAAAAAGAAACACATACATTCACGCAATGACTCAGACAACTATACACACACAACCACCATGTCTGGCCACTCCAGTACCACAAGCATCTAGACTGTGAGTGAAGTGGAGAGTGGACGGGAAAGGATGCTGGGTAAAGGTGGGGATGGAAAGTTCCGCGTTGCATGATGGATTGTAAAGGCTCTGATAGGCAGGAATTTGAATTGTGCCAATGAATAAAGTGAAGGGAAGGGGGCAGCAAAGGGTAAAGGTGAGGTATAGAGGAATGTGGGGAGAGAGTGGGGGTATTTGAAATGATAATCATAGTAAGGAAAAACTAAAAATAGCAAAATTAGGGGAAAAATAGGAAAATTAGGGAAAAAATTAAAAAACAAATAAAAAGAAAAAGTAATGAATTAAAGGGATATTTTAAGTGATGACACAAAGTTGAAAGGAAGTCATGAGATACAGAATGAGTGGGGAAGGAAGAGGGGGAGGGAAGTTGTTAGGCATAGGGTTGGCCAGTTATCTTAGGTTGGGGCCTGGATGGTTGTGGGACTGTAGAATGTGTGGAAGAGACAACTCCCATCTGCTTAGTTCAGAAGAGCTGGTTGTGGAAGGGAGGATCCAGATGGCTCGGGTAGTGAAGCAGTCATTGAAATCCAGAGTGCTGTGTTCAGCTGCATTCTGTGGCATAGGGTGTCACAGAAGCCCATGGTTGCTCTTTGCCACAGTTTGGTGGTGGCCATTAATCCTGACAGACAGCTGGTTTGTTGTCATACCAATAAAAATGCTGTGCAATGATTGCAGCAGAGTTGGTACATCATATGCCTGTTTTCACAGGTGGCCCAACTTCTGACAGGAATAGTAAGTGCTGGCTAGGTGGATTTTGCAGGTTTTGTATCAGGGTCTTCCACAGGAATATGATCCCTGTGGTAAGCGGTTGGGGTTGGGAGTGGCATAGGGATGGACTAGGATGTTGTGGAGTTTGGGAGGGCCATGGGAATACTTTAGAAGGGGTCAGAAAGATCTCGGGTAGGATGTCTCTTATTTCAGGGCACAATGATAAATAATCAAAGTCATGACAAAGGATGTGATTTAGTTATACCAGTCCAGGGTGGTATTATGTGACAAGAAGGAAACTCCTTTGCGACTGGTTACTGGGTTGGAAGAAGGCTTGGTGGTGTATGGGGATATGGCACGGGAAATCTATTTGTGGACTAGGTCAGGAGGATAATATCTGTCTATAAAGGCCCTTATGAGGACTTCATCATAATGGATAAGGGACTTCTCATTACTGCAAATTCACCGTCCATGGGTGGCAAAGCTGTATGCAAGCAGATACTGTAGGTAATTAGTAGGTTTAATGTGGACAGAGATGTGGATGGAGCTGTCAGTGAAGTGGAGGTTAACATCCAGGAAGGTGACTTGCTGGGTTGGGAAGGATCAAGTGAAACTCTGAAGGGGGAAAAGGAGTTCAGATTGTGAAGGAACAAGGATAGGGCATCCTGGCCCTGAGTCCAAATCATGAAAATATCATCAACGAACCTGAACCACAACAGGAGTTTGGGGCTTTGGAAGGCTAGAAAGGTTTCCTATAGACAACCCATAATAGATTGGCACACATGGGTACCATAAGGGAGCCCATGGGTGTGCCGCAGATCAGATTGTATACTTTTCTTCAAAGGAAAAGTAATTGTTTGTTAGGATGTAATTGGTAAGGGTTATAAGGAATGAGGTATTGAGCTTGGAGTCTGAAGGACATTGAGAAAGGTAGTGTTCAAGAGCAGCAAGACCATTGGCATGTGGGATACTGTTGTACAGCAAAGTGGCATCAACAGTGACAAGTGAGGATCCAGGAGGTAAAGGGATGGGGATGGTGGAGAGTCTATGAAGGATGTGGTTTGTTACCTTGGATGTGCGATGCTAGGTTTCAAAGCCCAGAAGTAAAATTGCTATGTACACAGACAACAGAAGAAGAGATCTACTCAACATGAATGTGAGTTTTTAAAACAGATAGACAGTATTACAGCCAATAAAGAGACAAAACCTTATGTAGGTCATCTTTCTATTTCCACAGGTTCATTGTCACGAACAGCAAGATTTTGTCAATGTATATCTGTAGTAATAGAATTTGTATACCAAAAGCCTGATGATGATGCACAGCATTGATACAGGTTGCTAATAAATATTTTTAACACCTAAATCATATTTGTGACTGGTAGCAAAAATTTCAAGCAACATTTTAACTATTCAGATACAGTCACAGTTGACACAAAATCAGCATGGTTTTAAATTGGTATAATCTTCAGGGATGATCGTTTGGATTTAGGAGAAATGTAGGAACACATGAAGCAATACTCCTGACTTAGCTTGGAAGACAGATTAAGGAAAGACAAACCTATTTTTATAGTATTTGTAGATTCATAGAAAGCTTTTGACAGTGTTGAGCCAAATGCACACTTTAAAATTCTGAAGGCAGCAGGGTAAAATAAGTTATATATAACTTATTCAAGAACCAAGCAGTGTTATAAGAGTTGAGATGCATGAAAGTGACATATTGGTTGGGAAGGAAGTAATACAGGATTGTAGCCTTTCTCCAATGAACTTCAATCTGTACATTCGGCAAGTTTTGAAGGAAAGCAAAGAAAAATTTGGAAACAGAACTAAACTTCAGGGAGAAAAATAAAAACTTCGGGGTTTGATAGTGACACTGTAGTACTATTGGAGTCAGCAAAGGACTTTGAAGAGCAACTGAATGGAATAGACAGTGCCTTGAAAGCACGGTATAAGATGAAGATCAGCAAAAGCAAAACAAGGGTAATTAAATAAGGAAATGCAGAGAGAATTAGGTTAGAAAAGAATCAATAACAGTAAAAGATAACCTTTTTTATTTGTGGAGTAAAATAACTTCTGATGTGTGGAGAAGTGAAAATTTAAAATGCATAATGGCAATAGGAAGAAAATTGTTTCTAAAGAAGAGAAGTAAATAACTTTGAATATTAATTTAAGTGCAAAGAAGCCTTTTCTATATGCCTTTGTCTGGTGTGTAGACTTATAAGGGAATGTTACATGAGCAATAAACAGTTTGGGCAAGAAGAGTATGGATACATTTGAAATTTGATGGCCCAGAAGTGTGCTGAAGTTTACATGGATAGATGATTTATTGAATCTGAACACAGATCAAAGTTGTTACCACAGCTGAGGATAATACATAAGTGACACCCAATTAAAAAAAAATCCTAGTACAGTTTCATAACATGGTTACAAACTCACAGCCAATTGCATAATATAATATATTCAATAGTTCAATCAGTTACTTAAAATACTATATAATAACAGCTGTTTAAATCTGTTTAATCTCACTCTCATATGTTCCAAATATTTGAGGTGCTGAAAGTACAATAACTTATACATTAACTTTCTGGAAGCAGATTAACAAAGTTTATTACTTCAGTTTATTTTGTACTTAGGGCCAGTGTTGTAATCTATATCAACATATAAAAGGCTTGTGTGTGTATGTGCTGACAGACTTTTCTCCATGACCACATACTGCCACCCACTCATGTTTGTGGTGGCAGATAGCCCCTGGTCTAATGATGTTAGTAAGGGAGTTTCGTCACGGTGCGTGGCAGTGGGTGAATGTGACGAGCAAAAATTCGCAAAATATGCAATAAATACTCTTTGGAAAAGCTATATACTTTGTGACTTACAAACTTTACGGTACGAGTCAAAATCTGTTTATTCTTTCAATTGTCAGACAATGCGGTCCTTTCAGACTTTAATAACGACAAGGAATATCAAATACGCAATTTTTTAAATAGATCACATGTTTCCGTCAACCACACATTACTGACTATGAACAGAGACACAAAACAAAGGTAAAAATCCAGATAGACTCAAAGATAAAAATACTCATGGAACATTGATCACTGTCGTGGAAGTGTGGTGGAAAAAGACATACATTAATGAATGTCTCTTAGGCCATAGATATTGATATGCCTGTGCCAGTAAGCTCACTGGTCTGTGCTAATCAGTGATCTCTGATACATATAGCCACGACACTCTGCTGTGAAAGGTGTTCGTTTGACAGCTGGGTCAAGAAAAACTATGCGACGTAGTCCTACTCATATCCCGGTGGCCTCCTGTGATAATGTTGGCAACAGATGTTGAATAACGAGAATCATGTGACAGTCATAAGCCAAACGCGTGACACAAATATTTTGTCATGAAATCAAGCATACAGCAGGAACAGCATTATTTATCTACACTTTGTGGTTCGGTCATCTTTGCAACGATTTTATATCGTGTTATTGATGTTGCCAACATAAAAACACGAGACCGCCAGGATAGAAAGTAAAATTTTACCGAATCAGATACATCCGTTGTTGTCTCATCTAATTATGACCAGCACTTTCACGCTAAACTCTACACAAAAGAGTCTCATGATTCACACAGTCTTACAATTCATTCAAAATCCCTATTCAAGAAGATATTTGTGAAAACTGTTACAAATCAATATTCACACTTATCCAATATCGTTTTCAGAAATGTAATTTGCCAGCCGCTTTCGGCGCTGCTTTTGCAATGTGTAACAAAATTGAGACTAACAACACATAATATCAAATATATAAGTTTTTAACTTCTCGGCGCATTTTCCTCAATCACACTTTACCGACGATCAACAGAGACAAAGATGAAAATCCAGATAAGCTAACAAATGAATAATAGACCGCTACACTACAGTCATACTTCTATTAGTTGGTGTGGGTGATTTAATATTGCTCATAATTATTATTTTCTGTGATATTTCTACTTCATTAACGAAATGCTTATTACTTATTATATTTCAGCTTTCCATGCCTCAGACCATTGTTCAGAGATATGAATGATCATGAAATAAATGTTTTAAATGGCAAATATAACTGATGTATGATGTAAGAAATATCATATTCATGAAGATATGCCTATTTCTAACATGTTACGCAAACATATTTAAAAAAGGTGGTTTTCACAGGAAATTTGAGCTACAATTGGGGCAACATAGAGACATGATTTCATCAAAATCAGATCACAGGAAAAAAGATACATCACAATCTTAAGTGTTTCAGTAGGTGTCTGTTCATCTATTAGAAATACCTAATCTCCTAAAATACTTCACGAATTTGTTTTACATGGTTATGCTTGAAGTATCGATTGAAAACATGTGATAGAGGCATTGTAGTGCACCAAAGAACTAACAAACACCGCTGTTGCATACTAAGTATGGGGTAGTACATCAAAGAAGCGAATGTCTGTGACAGAATTAAGCAATCTTATGTCTACGAATACCAACAAACAATGAACATTAGTGTTACTGATTTCTCTTTGTGTATTAAATACTTAGCGACATTTCTTTGCTTATTTTGGCACGTTTCATTTTGTGTATCAAAAACTTTATGAAGATACATCGTTTCGGATAAAGACTTTCACTTACATTTGACATCTTAGCTAGGACAACTGAGTTTATTGACAGAGCGATCCAACAAGGATTCTGTTTTTACTGACTGATCCGGAACCCTAAAAAACAATGATACACACAGGCTCTCAAACAACCATTGCAAAGCACGGGCATATAAGCTAGTTTATCATATACAATGTGCCACCAATTTTATCTATGTTCAGTAATTTCTTGCAACGATTTTAATGGAATAATTCTTCCTCTGTTTAGTTCTAAACCTATTACAGTTTTCATCTTTGTAAATGAAATGAGATATCCCGTACGCATCAGTTTAAAATCTTTGAACCTCAAACTTTCACAGCCACAAGTTTATAAGGTACTGTGGTCATTTATACCTGATCATGTTGTAAATGAAAAAACTAATAAAACGAATAATGAACATTGCACAATATTTCACAATTTTCATGTTTTTGTCCAAAATTTAACCCAGATAGAGGCTGACATCCTTCCATAAGGACGAGAATGGTGGCTTTGCTGCAAATGTTGGCTTAGCTGCAAATTCATGCATAGTCTCATATTTCATTTCTTTGACTAGTCTACTTCCACTGCATGTCAATTTCAGCTTGTATTGTTGATTGCAATGTGGTTGGATACATCTGTGAATTTGAGGTTTGTACGAAAGATTTTGAAGTCTTCCTCATAGTTGCAGTGGTATTTCTTGAACGTTGTTTAATTTTTGCAACATTTATATGAATATATTTTATCTTAAGTGTTGTTTTAATAATGATGATTCATCAGATTAAAACTCTAAAACATTCATTTTGATGCCCTTCAAGAAACATGGGCAGTATTGTGAAATAATGATGTGATTGTGAAACAAATCACTTAGGCCTATAACATTTTTGTGCAGTGATATGAAGTAACATATACCGGTACCATTTAAAAAACCATTAAAACCAAAAATAATTCTGCAATATCTGGGTTAAAAAACCGCAAATTTAGGATGATATAAGCAATTAAGTACCCCAAAACTAGAAGTAGAAATAAATTTCATATTGATTATATCCCCAGGATTGAAAGAGGACTTCTGTGTTCTGGTGCAACAATACATAACAGATACCAGTGGACATAAAACAGGAAACTGAACAATCCCAAATATTTAAAAATACCTCTCTAGCAAAACTTGTACAACCCAGAAGAACACCTGGCTCAAAACTGTATGTTTCATGTAGTTACCTTTTTCTGGATGTAAACAGCTAATAGTATACTGGTTAAAGCTAAATAAACAAACTCTTTAAAAAATTAGGTCATAACAGCAACTGGTTAGTTTGGGAGGAGGATCAGTGGCTTCTTTCAAAGTAACTACTTTTCTGCTAATAACTATTACAATATTGTACATCAGAGTAAAAAGACCACTTTCTGAAAAGCAGAGGGGCTGAGTTGTCAATAGGTGCAGATAAGACAGAATGGTATCATTTTAAAGCTTTTGTAATACTATCTTTTAACACACACACACACACACACACACACACACACACACACACACACACACACAAACAAACAAACAAATGGATACAAATGTCTACATAGTGCCATTTGGCAATCCCGGGTGACACTGCTGTTCAACATGTGTTTGAAGTGGTGTGGGATGGGTGTAGGGGAGGCAGAAATAGAGGTCAAGTGTGGGTGACTAGCAGCTCAGGGAGAGGGGTCAGTAAAGTAGGTAGCTGGATAGGGAAGCACGAGGGAGGGGCTGTGCAGTGTGAGCTAGGCATGTGCAGCACAGATGTTTTTGTGATAATGCCAAGCAGCATGCAGTGAGGATGGCATGCAACTATGAAGTATGGGGTTGGTGCAGAGGAAGGCAAAACTGTTTGATGGAGGATGAGGGAAGGGAAGTTAATGGAGGTCGAGGCCAGGTCTGTTTCAGGAGTGCAGGATGAGTTATAACTATAGTTCCCATCTGCATATTTGAGAAGGATTTGTTGAGGGGGAAAGGATCCGGATTCCTGGCTGATGACCAGCCATTGAAGTCTCGTGTGTTACTCTCTGCTACATATTGTGCCACAATATAGTCCACCTTACCTTTGACTAGTTTGGTGACAGCCATTCAGTCTGATGGAAAACTGATTGGTAGTCGTACCAATATAGATAACTTGGTGCAGCTGACCTAGTATATGAAATGGCTGCTTTTATGGGTACTCCAGTCAAGATAGACTTGAAACAGAACTGAAGAAGGAAGTTCTGGATTGGTAACCTCTTGCGCATGGGTCTTTAACATAGATATTATCACTGTGGTAGAGGTTGGGAGTGGGAAGGAGGAGGGGACATAGAGATGAATTAGGATGTTGTGGAGTTTGGGTTGGCAGTGGAACACGTCTTGGAGAGGAGTTGTAAAGAATGTGGTTGAATTGTTCCAGTCAGGAATGTTACTTGATGAGTAGGGGGACACTCCTATGTGATTGGTTTTTTGGTGTGTTCGGAGGATTGGTGGTGTGTGAGAATATGGCGTGGGAGATCTGTTTGTGGACTGGGTTTTGTTTCGAGAAGGGGAGGGGCTGGGGGTCTCCCGTGAAAGCCTTGGCATCACCATCTATATATTGGGCCAGGCATTATTTGTCACTACAGATACATTGCCAATGGTGGCCAGACTCTGTATGGGAGTGAATTTTCATGTGGAAAGGATGTTAGCTGTTGAAGTGCAGGTATTGTTTTGGCTGGTGGTCAGTGCCTAGGAAGTAGCAGGTTACATTGAGGAGGGCCATGTGAAATGGATGGGGGAGTTGTTGAGATTGTGTACAAACATGAAGATATCACCAATAAATTGGAACCAGACCAGTTGTTTGGTGCTTTGGAAGTGATAAATGTTTTCTCTAGTCTTCTCGTGATGAAATTGAGATTGCCATGCTTGTTGGAGGTGTTGATCGCCAAGGACCAAAATGCTTTTATAAGGGCACAATAAACAGCCACAATGATATATCCAGGACTGTTGGGTTTGTGGATTCGGGGGAGCACAAAGAAGGTAGGTGTGCTGGGTATTTTTGGGGTAAGGAGACCTACGGACTCAGAAGAATGGTTCTCAGAATTGCAGAAGTGCTTCAGTAGGGGCTGGAGGTCATAGACATTCGAGATGGAGTTAATCTGGCAGAGCGTTTAGATGAATGGGTCATAAAATTGGCAGAGGCTTTCTGGCAGGTAGTCATTGTGATTCATTATAACAAAGGTAGAATCCTTGCCATCAATGACTATGATTACATTTAAATCTGAATTCAGATAGTGCAAGGCTCTCCTTTCTAGTAATTACAGGTTGGTGTTCTTATGGAGAGACTAGGTAAGGAATAGGAAGGTCAGGTTGGAGGTAACGAATTGTCGAAAGCTATCAGGGGTTGTGGCAGGATGGTGGGTGGGTCAAGGTTGCAAGGTGGGATAAATTGTGTGATACAGGATAAAATGTTGCAACTCAATAGACTTTCGTTGAAGGGTTTGTAGCATAGTAGTGTTTCCAATATAAGGATCGCAAGAAGGAGAGTAGACCTTTGACATATTGTGTGTGGTGCTGGATTCTGCTGAATGTGAGGCCTTTGGATAGAACTGAATCTTCTGTGGGATTGATGGATATGGTAGAGAGATTGACACAGTGTTTTGGTTTTGTTTGTATTTTGTGGAGTGTCTGGATGAAGTTCTGAAGGTTATTGTAGATTGAAAAGGTCTGAATGTTATAAGGGGTTGATGGGGAGGAGCACTATGGGTAGAATGAGGGTTGCATAGTGGTGCTCCCAGGTTGGAATGTCAGTATGTTAGACAGTTTATGGAGATAGTGCCTGGATTGTTCTTTCAGATATTGGAGAACCAGGGTGTTAATTTTGGGGATTTAATATATCTTATTAGGCTTACATCTTGGAGAAGTTAGCCTGTGCCACAGATGTGTGTTTATGGAGTATCAGGTTTATTGAGGAAAGGGACTGGTAGAATCTTAAAATACAGAGGTACAGATTATCCGAACGTTGGTCAACCAAACGACCGCTTAACTGAACTGTGTACTTGCTCGCACCTGTTACTCTCCCACTCTACTGTCCATCATCCCCCTCACTCCCAAACCAAGTTTCCCACAGTAGTCGCCGCACTGGGCCACCGCTGGCGGAACATTGCTTCAGGGCTTTCACAAGGCACTGCTGACTGGCAAAGCTGCCAGTTGCTATGTTTCAACAATCAGCACACATCTGTTGGCTTGGCACTGGCAGTAGAAGTAGCAGTAGTATCAAAGCTGTTCACAGCAACAGCTGCGCCATTTTAGAGTTGAGGCATGCTACTCTGCGCAGTTTGAAGGCAACAAGAGTTTCTTACGGTGCAAACAGTCACCTTCTCTTTTCTGTTACAACCACTTGTATGCTGCTGTGTGAAGAAGTGAACTTAAAGATACAAAATGCTTAAACGTAAACATGTTGTCCTTTCTATGAGGGACAAGTACAATATTATGAAAAGGTTAGAAGAAGGTGAATCTGCAACCCTTTATCCAATGAGTACCAGGTGGGGAAGTTGACAATTACGGATAAAAAAAAAAGACAATCATAGCAAATTTTATATCTATGCTTGATTCTACTGATGGATCAACAAGCCGTAAAAATATGAAGCTCACCACTAACACAGAACTAGATGAAGCTGTTTACAAGTGGTTTACACAAATGAGATCACAAGGAGAACCTATCTCAGGTCCCATTCTGTGTGAGAAGGCAATGCAGTTTAACGAAAACTTGGAGGGCCTTCAGACTTTAAAACGAGCACGGGCTGGTTAAAATGCTGCAAAACAATACACGGCATTCATAAGTTTACAATACAGGGTGAAAAACTGTCGGTTGATTCTTCAGCAGTTGATTCTTTCAAAGTCAAACTAAGGGACGTATTGAGAGAAGAAGATTATGCTCTCAAAAACGTTTACAATGCTGATGAAACTGGTCTTAACTGGAAAGCTTTACCGAGAAAAACTCTTGTTTCACATCATGAATTAGCAGCACCTGGTCCTAAAATAAGCAAGAACTGTATTACAGCTTTGGCTTGTGCTAATGCTACTGGAAGTCACTGACTGCCTATGTTTGTCATTGGTAAAAGTAAAAGCCGTGTTGTTTCAAGCACGTAAATATGTCAGCCATGCCTGTTGTGTACACCTCACAAAAGAGCACCTGGATGGATAGTACGATTTTTATGAAGTGGTTTATGGACATTTTCATACCCTCTGTAAAAGCTCATCAGCTAAAGAATGGGAAGAGGGAGAAAACACAAGTTCATAAAGGTAATATTTCTTCCACCTAACATAAACCCCTTATTACAGCCCATGGATCAAAGCGTTATTGAGACTTTCAAACAATATTAGAGGAAATAATTGTTGCGTAAGTTATTGTTAGAAAGAGAAGAGGATGGAGAAGAAAGCCTCTTAAGAAATCATAAAAATATTGACTTGAAAGATGCGACCTACATGGTCAGCGCAGCATGGAATTGTGTAAAGGAAGAGAATTTGAAAAAGCCTGGAATAAAATTTTGGAATGTTCAAATGTTTGTATAGTCTATGGGACTTAACTACGGGGTCATCAGTCCCTAAACTTACAAACTACTTACGACCTAGGACGGCACAAATATCCATGCCTGAGGGGGGATTCGAACCCCCGACCGTAGTGGCCGTGCAGACCGTGACTGGAGCGCCTCAGTCTCCTCGGCCACCGCAGCCGGCTAAAATTTTGGACATAGAAGAAAATTCACAAAGTATGATTTAAAATGACATGTCCGAAATTCTCAGTATTCTAAAAGAAATAGATTGCCACAAATGTGATAGAAGACGTTCCTGAATGGATGAATATCGATGATGCAGATCCAGGACACCAAATCATGCAGGACAGCAAGATTGTAAACGTCATCACTGATAAATATGACGCTGCCAGCATCTCATCAATCAGTGCTCCAGAAAGTGAAGATGAAAGTATACCAACAGCTTCTGAGGTGTTCACTTGTTTAGATACTGCCTTGCGATGGTTTGAAGCCCAAGATGAAAGTGACCAGTACAGATATCTGTAATGAATGTACATGACGTAGCTGCTCGTAAGCTTAGCTTAGACAGACCAAAATAAAATATTTTTTTAAACGTTAATTTTGTATACTGTGTGTATTGTTCATGCAAAATGCATATTTAATATGTATATATTTTTGTTTAATTAACTGTACCACATACTACATATTCCTACTGAAGTTGCCTTTGTACGTTACTTTGTAATACTAAAAGAGATGCCTATTTTTATGAATAAATTTACAGTACAGTACTTCTTTTTCACAAATAAACATGTACAGTTCGATTATCCGAACAAACCAGTTTTCCGAACACACATGTTCCTCAATTACTTCGGATAATGAACGTTCTACTGTAATTGTAAAAGGAGGTATAGCCACCTGAGAAGGTAATTTTCAAGTCTCTGTACATCCATCTCAGGTTAGGTCACTGAGTGGGATTCCATTTAAGGAACAAAATGTGGGACTGAGTTTTGAGGGAAAATATAGCTCCAATTTTATGTTACTGGATTTGTGTTTTCCTTCCATTTACACAATTTTATGTCAGTCCTGTCATATTTCCTATGTTCACAATGTTAATCCATCCTCATTTTTGTGTTAACATATTGACTTTTTCCCCGCATTGTACACCTTATGAAACCATATTCACGGAGAAAAAAATAATGATGTAATTGACTTAAATTGTCATGGCTTTTGCCTTCTAAGTACAGTGCTTATAAATGTTACACAGTCAAGTTTCCAGAAACTGTGTTTATTCAAATGTATATTTCATGTTTAGTTGCTTGCAGTACATGCCAAGTTGACACACAATGCAGGACCTGATGGGGACATCCCATCAGTCACCACACCAAATGTTAGTTTACGCAACTGGTGGTTTTCCATGGTTTACATGGCACGTTTCGAGAATTTACTCTTATTGTGAAGTGCAAATGATTATGCAAGTATTTTTGTGACTGTTATAAATAATAAATAATAAGGCGATGGGACCTAGATAAATTGAAGGAACCTGAAGTTCTTAAGAATTTCAGAGGGAGCTTCAGGCAACAATTGACAGAAACAGGGGAAAATAAAACAGTTGAGGAGGAATGGGTAAAATTGAGAGATGAAATAGTGAAGGCAGCAGAGGACAAAATAGGTAGGAAGGCAAGACCTACAAAGAATCCTTGGATATCACAGGAGATACTAAATTTAATCGATGAAAGGAGAAAGTATAAAAATGCAGTAAATGAAACAGGCAAAATGGAGTACAGACGACTAAGAAATGAGATTGACAGGAAGTGCAAAATGGCTAAGCAGGAATGGCTAGAAGGCAAATGCAAGGATGTAGAAGAATGTATAAATAGGGGAAAAATAGATACAGCCTACAGAAAAATAAAAGAAACATTTGGAGATAAGAAAAACAGCTCTATGAATATCAAGGACACTGATGGAAAACCAGTTCTCAGCAAAGAAGGGAAAGCTGAAAGGTGGAAAGAGTATATAGAGGGACTCTACAAAGGAAATGAACTGCGAGACAATATTGTAGGAAGGGAAGAGGATGTAGATGAAGATGAAATAGGAGATACTGTACTGAGAGAAGAATTTGACAGAGCACTGAAAGACCTAAGTCGAAACAAGGCCCCTGGGGTAGATGATATCCCGTCAGAGCTACTGAAGTCTCTGGGAGAACCAGCCATGACAAAATTGTTTCACATTGTGTGTAAGATGTATGAGACAGGTGAAGTACCCTCAGACTTTAAAAAAATGTTATAATCCCCATTCCAAAGAAAGCGGGTGCAGACAGGTGTGAAAACTACAGAACCATCAGTTTGATAAGTCATGGTTGCAAAATATTAACACGAATTATATACAGAAGGATGGAAAAGCTGGTAGAAGCCAACCTCGGGGAAGATCAGTTTGGGTTCAGGAGAAATGTAGGAACACGGGAGGCAATACTCACTTTACGGCTTATCCTAGAAGATAGATTAAGAAAAGGCAAACCTACATTTCTAGCTTTTGTAGATTTGGAGAAGGCTTTTGACAATGTTGATTGGAATAAACTCTTTCAAGTTCTGAAGCAAGCAGGAGTAAAATATAGGGAGCGTAAGGTTATTTACAACTTGTACAAAAACCAGACAGCGGTTGTCAGAGTTGAAGGACATGAAAGGGATGCAGTGGTTGGAAAGGGAGTAAGACAGGGTTGTAGCCTTTCCCCAATGTTGTTCAATTTGTACATTGAGCAAGCTATAAAGGAAAGCAAGGAGAAATTTGGAGAAGGAATTAAAGTTCAGGGTGAAGAATTAAAAATATTGCGTTTTGCCGACGACATAGTGATTCTGTCAGATACAGCAAAGGACCTGGAAGAGCAATTGAACGGAATGGACAGTGTGCTGAAAGGTGCATATAAGATGAACATTAACAAGAGTAAAACTAGGGTAATGGAGTGCAGTGTAAGAAAATCAGGTGATGCTGAAGGAATTAGATTAGGTAACGAAACAATAAAGGAGGTAGATGACTTTTGTTACTTGGGCAGTAAAATAACAAATGATGGTCGCAGTACAGATGATATAAAATGCAGAATGGCAATGGGTAGAAAGGCGTTTTTGAAAAAGAGAAATTTGTTAACATCGAATATTGATTTAAGCCTAAGGAAGTCCTTTCTGAAGGCATTTGTATGGAGTGTTGCCTTGTATGGGAGTGAAATATGGACGATAAGCAGTGTGGACAGAAAGAGGATAGAGGCTTTTGAAATATGGTGCTACAGAAGAATGCTGAAGATTAGGTGGGTGGATCGCGTAACTAATGAGGTGGTACTGAACCGAATTGGGGAAAAAAGAAATTTCTGGCATACCTTGACTAAAAGAAGGGATAGATTGGTAGGACACATTCTTAGACATCAAGGAATTGTGAATTTAGCGTTGGAGGGAAGTGTGTGGGGTAAAAATCGCAGAGGGAGACCAAGAGACGCGTATAGTAAGCAGATTCAAGTGGATGTGGGTTGTCGTTCTTATGAGGAGATGAAAAGGCTTGCTCAGGATAGAGTAGGGTGGAGAGCTGCATCAAACCAGTCTCCGGACTGAAGACCATAACAACATATAATATAAATGGTGAGAATGGTGGTTTCCTTGTGTATGATTTTCTGCACATTATTGGGAGCACAGTATGTTATAACCTCCAAAAGACTATTACAAACAATGGGAATTCCAGAATGGATTCAACAATATTTCTGAGAAGGATAGGTTGCTTACTCACCACAAAGATGTCCAATGAGCCTCAGAACAGTGCAAATAATAGAGTACAACACTACAGCTTTCGGCTGTTAAGGCCTTTGTCTGTTAGAAAAACACAAACACAACCGCCATCTCCAGACACTGTGGTGTCTGCAGTACGCAGCACAGCTGAAGTGAGAGGAACTAGTGGTGAGGGTAAGTAAGTGGCAAGGAGAAGGAAGCAGAAGGAAAGGCGGGTTGCCCAGCATGGGTGGGGGAATATGCCAGTGCTGTTTGACGGACAGTGCAGAAGGAACGGAAGGGACTGAAATGTGTGGTAGATGGAGATGAATGTAAGGATATGGTGTGGGCAGGAAAGGGGAGGGAAGGATGGTGGAGGTAGGAACTAGTGAAGGTTTAGGCCTCCTACGCTTCCACAATCCCCCAGTCCTCTCCATAAATAAAACTACAGTTTCTCGTTCTCTTTTTTGTACATACATAAACTGAAGGACTCTGGTACTCTCAGATACAAAACTACATACAATCTAAAGGAAGTTCTTAACTTACCAGGGTCATTCCATCTAATGATCTCATATATATTCTGTACTGTTTGATTTTCCCATTTGGATACAGCGGTGGAAGCCATGAGACAAGCATTGTTCTTGAATCTGCCACCAATACCTTTATATTTTCTGGTTCACCTGGCACTGTAAAGTACATTATTTCTTAGACCATCCATAATCAGAGTGGAAAACTAACAAATTACAAAACAAATAATTCTTAAACACTTATAAAATTATTGATGATGTAATAATATGCTGTTATGGTAAAATAATAAAATTAGTCATAAACAGATCGTAAATGACAGTTAGAACCATTTATGAGGTAGTTCAAACTGTCAATATAGAAATTATTTTTTCAAAGAATAATTTTCAGATAAGAATTTGAATGTTTCTATCTTTATACATATTAAGTCATACTTTTAATCGTGTGCTGAACTACAATCTGAAATCCATTTTTGAGCCTAAGACGTGTATCAAAATGTGGAAAAAATTAATATCCTAACTGTTCTGATGAAAGTACTCAACCACTGAAATATTAGAGATATCTAATATTTCACTGTACTTCAAAAGTTTAGAAAACTTTTATTTTTGTTATACACTGTGCTGCAAAAACCAAAACTCAATTCTGCAGTAGAGAAATTGAGTGGTGAAGAGGCACAAAATAAGAAAAGATATATAGGATTTCAGATTACTAAATTGTATACCTCTTCAAAGAATATGGTCCAACTCCATTATGAGGTGCATATATTGTAGGGCTTCATCTACAAAAGTCAGGAGACTTCATCTTACCAATGTTTTGTTTTCATTCATGTCCAACTTCAGTAATTGAACAACATTATCTTTAGAAGTGCTATAATAGTCACTGATAAAGGCTGTGTTCTTGTTTCACATGTACACAGGCTGTAGGGATAATTATAATTGAACTGTATGGTTTTATAAGGCTGCTACTGCTACCCAGGCCAATATATTCCAGAATGGTCTAAAAGCCACAGAAAACCAAGTTAGATGTCCTTTCAAAATCTCCATATTGGATATGAAATGCAGTTGTAGCATAAATCGGTGATTTATTTTCGTTAAAAGAAATGCAACCAGCTGCTCTTATGGATGTTTTTTATTCCATAAATAGTTTTCAAGCCACTGCAGGCTCATCTTCAGTGGATACATTACAGGAACATTTATTATTTTACATTGTCATGGTGGTTTGTGTTTTTATTATAGGTATAAGCGTTAACCATGTTGTGCATTGGTCACTGATGTTTTTCAAATGTTCAAATGTTTGTAAATCTATCGGACCAAACTGCGCGGTCATCAGTTTGTAGCTTACAAGCTAATTAAACTAACCTAAAGGACAACACGCACACACACCCATGCCCGAGGGAGGACTCGAACCTCTGACAGAGAGCAACCGCGTGCTCCGCAACGAAGCGCTTTAGACTGCTCAGCTACTCCACTGCGATACTGATATTTTTCACACATGACAGCACTTTTGCTACACTTAGCATAACAAATTCACAAAATATTCAAAATATTCACAATGACCCGTATTTATATAGCTTTGGAACATTATACCAAGATAATTAATTGGTACAGCTTTACCAATCAAAACACACTGGCACTGCACTGGAACATTGCAGAATTCTCTCTCCTAGACACATGCATTACCTTACATTGTTGTGGATATACAATAAGCTGCCATTTACCAAACCAAATAGAGTTTATGTCTTTGTCAACTTCAATTGTCCTACAGTTACTCAACTACAACACCTTCCTGTACACCATACAGATTTCTGCTCACCTTATCTGTAAAAGCATTGATGTGCACAGGGAACACTCTTCTGTGCTCCATTTCTGATGATACTACACTGGAACTTCGATTTTATGTTTCCCAATTTTATACGAAAAATTCATAGCCCTGTGAAACACCCTTAAGATCAATGTTAAAAATTCCCTGACTTTTCATTCCATTCCATGATGGTGGTGGTGGCGGCTGCTGCAGCAACAGTGTTGAATAATTAAATAATTCTCAGTCTCTGTTGCAATATTTTTATTCTGAAATTATGCGTTTCACGCTGTTAGCGCATTGTCAGACTGGAAAAAGACAAATGTTCTGTTACAGTCCATGTACCTGGTGAGCAGCGAATCTAATGAGGCTAATCAGATTCACTGCCCACCAGGTACACGGACTGTAACAAAACATTTGTCTTTTTCCAGTCTGACGATGCGCTAACAGCATGAAACGCGTAATTGGAGAATAAAAATATTGCAACAGAGACTGAGAATTATTTAATTCCCTGACTTTATTTCTGCCTATTAAGGTTTATATCAAATCTACATTCTTACTCAATGTCTTGCTTTATTTGATGTGAATGAAAGATTTATAAGTGACATTAAAGACAGATGCTTTGCAGTGCCTTTTGTAACGGAGTTTAGGGGTACCTACATGAAGATCCATCACCAACTATTCATGTAGCATATCTGCCATCTAGCAGTAGAACAGGATGATGGCATTTGCTGTTCTCAACTCATGTTTCAGTGCATGTGTACTACACAGGGATAACTTACGCATGCGCACAGGAGGGTACAGCAGTAAGTTTTCTAAACATGCCATTTGATTTCATTGCACCATTTGCTTTATTACAGTACACTAGCAAGGAGAAAATGGCAATAATTAGTTGGTGAGAAAGTCTTATCACAAAATGATACAATTACAAATTATGAATTTAATTACTGGGTATGAGGTCCACCTGATATGCAAAACACTGTGCCATCATCAGTGGGCTTTCAATTTATTTCATGCTGTGAAAACAAATAACATTTATTTAACTATTGTGCTAGTTGTACATTTAGGCCTAAAAAGTCGTCAGTCTTATTTTGGTTTTTACCTTATTTTACATTTTGTGGTCATGTGGGATCCTTTTTACATACTTATTAAGTGGTAGTGTTGTCATCTGCAACCAAAATTATCTCTGTTAACAATTTGTGAGGTTTTTAAACCACTACTTTGGTATGTGGGGATATTTCTATCGTCTGTTTACTATCTATTACTTACGGTTTCTTTTGGCATACACTTCTTCTTCCACACCGTTTTACATAGCACACATGTACTACACATATTTTGCGGACTTTTTTTTTTATCACAACCACTTTCCACTTCAAAAATTCGTCTGTGTTTACTTTGTTAAACTGCACATGTGTCAGTTGACTTTCAGCTGTTCTCCAGTGGAATGGCAGTAGATTTGAATAATGTTTGTTCTCTCTCTCTCTCTCTCTCTCTCTCTCTCTCTCTCTCTCTCTCTCTCTCTCTCTCTCTCTGTGTGTGTGTGTGTGTGTGTTTTAGCTGCCTGTGTCATCCTTTCTGTACAATTCATTTAATGGGTAAAATAATGTATTTTTGCATAGAGTTGTGAATTTATTCATGATTTTTTTTTCCTTCTGCTATTGCTTTTTGTATGTGGTAATTTTCTTCTATTGTGAGTTTGTGGTATAGGTTGTGGCTTGATTTTAATATCTTTATGTCTATTTCTATTTTGGTTGGGTAATGGTTGTGAGCTATTAGGTGGTCTGCAAATGTGCTGTGGGAACTGTGACTTTTTAGTGCTCTGAGATGTTCTGAATATCTGGAACTTCAAAACCATATCTGTGTTCAGATGTCAGGATGATCCGGCTAGAAACCCATGAAGAATTTGGTCAATTAATACGCAGGGGACATAAATACTTGCAATAATGCATTGTGTTTCTGGCACATCTGATTTGTTCAGATTATGGTGTAGTAGGTGTTTTCTATTAAAGATGGAGTTACACAATGTTGATGAACCTCTGATACAGTAGTAGAATGCTCTTGTATTTGCATTTTCCTTGTTTGCTGCATAAAACTATAATGTGTGCTACTTCTATTCATTTTTTCTCAGTAATTTTTTAAAATGCCAAAACTTTAAAAATCTATTCTGACCCAAACAATCTACAGATAGTGAAGAGCAGAATACAGATTATTGAAAGTTCATTGTAGAAATTATAGTTATTATGTGCATTTGTGAGTTACCCAAGTGAAAAATCTTGTTTCAGAGACAAACAATAATTTAAACAAAAATGACAAGCATTTTTTCTAGAAGCAAATATACACATAGCCTACTAAAACAAGTTTATGCTAATTCAGGGACTGGCTAATACAGGGACAGTTAACAGCATCTCTTGGAATTCCAGTAACACCTTTAAATATAATTGTGAAAAAATGTGAAAATATCGAGAACTAATTATACCATTTGCAAATCTTCTTTTAAGAAGAGTAAGTTGATGAAGACGTCACCAGCTTAATCATTTCTCGTGAATTGGTTCAAGCAAGACCTCACAACAAATAAATGGCACTATCTTGATAGAAATGGCCCTACATATTGATGCCCAGCTGGGAGCTGATAATTTATGAGCATCTAATGGATGGAAAGATCTCTCAAAAATGTAAGTCAGAAAATAGCTCAGTTACCGTGCACCTGAGATACCAATTTTAATTTTTGACATGTTTTTACTTGCTGTGACATATCTGTGACGCTTAAGAATGGATGATAAGTTAATTACCACAAATTATTGTATAAATATTGTAATGTACACTAAAGTCTTCCACGGAAAGTGGCAGCATTTTCCTGTCACTTGTAGGTTGGCAACGCATAACACTATACGCAGCCAATGGTAGGTAATATCCATATATATCCATATAACCAATGATAGGCAATGAATGATGGAATGAATTCATAGTGGCAAAACTAGAATGATTGTCTAGTTTGGTGTGTTTAGAAGTGCATATTTGTGTTTTTGTATTGTAGTTTTGTGAACTTATTGCAGGCCATTCCTTTAAATTGATTCAATTAAGCGAACTGTTGTTACTTTTTACAATATAAACTGATCCTCCACATACATTCAAGCATCCACCTACCTAGTGATATGATTTAATTATTTGTAACTCTGATCAGTTGACATGGAGATTCCTTTCATTGTGCACAGTCAAAATATCATATTTCATTGCACGTTTCTTCATACCGCGTAATCTCCTGTTGTCTCATACTCTACTAATGGCAAGTATTGACAACATTCCTGTGCCACCCAAATAGGAACACCACTCCCTCTATTTTAGACTTAACTATTATTCATTTAATTTTATTCACTTACACAGATAATATATAAGTAGGCCTATTGGAGAAGATTACAAATTCTAATCATGTATATATGCTCATTACACTTGATTTTGTTCATATTTTAGGGTTTTAACATTTTTCCTCAATTCTGCTTTTTCCTCAATTTTACATTTTTAAGGAATGGACCACACAAAAACGGAGATAGGGGTTTCACTTCATTGTCACAGGACAAACTATTCAGTTCTATTACTTTATAAGTCTTTGAGACAGTCACATATTTGGGAAACTACTCTGTATACTGTGACCACCATTAACAGTTTGCAGTAGGCAATTGTGACCAACACTTTGCAAAAATGTAGGAATAGAATCTTCCAGCCGCAATCCTGTGAGATATCCCATAGTCCTTTGCAGTGTGACTTTTATGGCCAATTATCTCTTCAAACCCCTTAAAATTAACCTACGATAAGCATGTAAATAGTAACTGACTGGTATTCTCTGAAGAAGAATGCAAGTTCACAGGTAAAACTACTGTATTAGAGATTTTTTTTCTTATGTGCCTGCTCATCACTCAATGTTATCACTACCTTCCCTCAACCTAGTGTTTAAATTCAGTCAAAGGTTTTCTGATGTTCGATAAGCTTTCTAGTAACTTATTTTTTGAAAGTGATATTTCTATTTGATGCATTATGGTTTTTTTTTAAATTATGGCAGCAAATTAAGGCAGACAGGAGATAATGCCATAAAATGGTCCCAAGTAGTTCCATATCACGATAATAGATTAAGTAATTAATTGGATGAAACTAACATGTGTCATACCATCCTCTTGTGTTGCACAGATGATAGGTTGACTGCTGACACCATCACCCTTGCTTGTGAAGGCTCGAACTTCTACACTGTAGTTGCAGAAATGTTCAAGTTTACTCAGTTCCACTTTTAGATCTCTTGTGATATGCTCTGAGGGTGTAAATGTGTCTGGAAAAGGAAGTTGTAGAAATAACAAATTATCATGACAGATTAGAAAAATTACAATTGTAGTGATATCCATTGAATTAATTTCCAGAAATGTGTGCAGGATGGGAAAATTACTGGAGAAAATAAAGATGAATGTAAGGAATTGGTACCAGGAAACCAGAACTGATTTGCCATAACATCTCAGGAATGTTTTATTCCCTAAAAGTGCCAACAGAATACTGAAGTTGGCAGTGTACACACTCTAGAATGTATTTACAATTTAATTAAGTAAACAAATAAGGACCAGACTTGTAAATTGATTGAGTGATCTTTCTCTTGTACTGTAGAATGTCACAATTGATTACATTTTATAATAATGTACACTTGTAATGTAGGACAAGTCATGTAAACGTAGGCTTCCGTGGCTGTTGTCACTGTCAATAAAATTCTTCGAAGTTTTTGGCCATGCTGTCCATCTATAAAATCCGACATTTCAGCCACTGTTGCAAGTGGACTTTGTCAAGGTGTTTGGCTGATAGGACACGTCATGTCTTAAAATATTTATCCTATACATTACATTTTAACACAGCAAATTTACAAATATATTAATAAGTTTTCATACATTTTAACTGATGACTACATATAAAATAATTTATATACTAAGTTGGAATGTTCATAATAGAGGATAGATAAAAACTCAATGTAAAGAGGAACACTGTGCTGGAGAGAGGTACATAAAATAGACAAGCACTGTCACACAATTTAAATTTTTGCTACGGCCTTCATCAGCAAAAGAAACCTGCACATTCACACAATCACTCAGACATAACTCAGTACACATGACCACCAACTCAGCCTACTCCATTACAACAAACATCTTGACAGTGAGTGAGGAGGGAGTGGAGGGTGAAGGATACCGGGAAAGAGGTGATGGGACATTCCACGGTGCATGATGGATTGTAAAGGTTCTGATAGGTTATGTATATGTGGTGTATGTTCTTTTGGACAAAGAATTTATGACATTAACTGTGAGTAGGTATTGATATAATTCAATGGAGAATACCAGTGGGGGCACAAATTTTCTACTTTCTTCATTTAATTATTTCAGTGCCCACTCGTAGTTAATGTCATAAATTCTTTGTCCAAAAGAATAGATATCCTTCGGTTCTGATATGTGGAAATGTGAGATACAGTTTGGAATGTAGTAAAGACAAGAGGTGAGAGAGTGAAATAGGGGAGATATGTAAGGGGATGAGGGAATGTAAAATAATAAAAATAATAAATATATATAAGAATAAAATTATAATAACAATTCAGTAAACAAAATAAAAAATAAAATAGAAAAATAAATAAGGGGTGACACACAGTTGGAAAAAAGACATAAAATGGAAGAGGTTACAGGACACTGAATGAGGATGGGGGGCTGTTAGGCATATCATATAGGGATGACAAGTTATCTCAACATTGCCGAGGTGGGGTGGCTTGCGTGCCTCAACAATACAGATAGCCGTACCATAGGTGCAACCACAGTGGAGGGGTATCTGTGGAGAGGCCAGACGAATGTGTGGTTCCTGAAGAGGGGGAGTAGCCTTTTCAGTAGCTACAGGGGCAACAGTCTGGATGATTGACTGAGCTGGCCTTGTAACATCAGCTAATGTGGCTTTGCTACACAGTTACTGCAAACGGCTGAAAGCAAGGGGAAACTACAGCCATTATTTTTCCCGAGGACATGCAGCTCTACTGTATGAACATATGATGATGACATTCTCTCGGGTAAAATATTCCGGAGGTAAAATAGTCCCCCATTTGGATCTCCGGGCGGGGACTACTCAGGAGGATGTGATCATCAGGAAAGACAATACTGGCATTCTATGAGTCGGAGCATGGAATGTTAGATACCTTAATCGAGTAGGAAAATTAGAAAATTTAAAAAGGGAAATGGATAGGTTGAAGTTAGATATAGTAGGGATTAGTGAAGTTTGGTGGCAGGATGAACAGGATCTCTGGTCAGGCGAGTACAGGATTATAAGTACAAAATCAATTGGGGATATCAGAGGAGTAGGATTGTTAATGAATAAGAAAATAGGAATGCGGGTAAAGTACTATAACCAGCACAGTGATCGCATTATCATTGTCAAGGTAGATATGAAGCCAACACCGACAACAGTAGTACAGGTTTATATGCCAACTAGCTCTGCCAATGATGAGGAAATCGAAGAAATGTATGAGGAGCTAAAGGAAATCATTCAGACAATTAAGGGAGAGGAAAACTTAATTGTTATGGGAGACTGAAATTCGGTAGTAGGACAAGGAAGGGAGGGGAAGATAGTAGGTGAATATGGCCTGGTCAAAAGGAATGAAAGAGGAAGCCGCCTGGTAGAGTTTTGCACAGAACATAATTTAGTTACAACAAACACCTGGTTCAAGAATCACAAAAGAAGGTTGTATACGTGGAAGAGACCAGGAGACACCGGGAGATACCAGATAGATTTCGGAACCAGGTTTTACAGTGTAAGACATACCCAGGGGCAGATATTTTGCACCCATGACTGATTAAACTGATAGTTCTGTAATTTTCACACTTGTCTGAACTTGCTTTCTTTGGAATTGGAATTATAATATTCTTCTTGAAGTCGGAGGGAAATTCCCCTGTCTCATACATCTTGCATACCAGGTGATACAAATTTTTCATGAATGGCTCTCCTAATGACATCAGCAGTTCAGACAGAATAACATCTACTCCAGGGGCCTTGTTTCGACTCCAGCCCTTCAACGCCCTGTCAAATTCTTCTTGCAGTATCATATTTCCTATCTCATCTTCCTCCACTTTGTCTTCCATTTCTAGAATACTGCCTTCAAGATTATTTCCTTTGTATAGGCCCTCTATATATTCCTTCCACAGTTCAGCCTTCCCCTCTTTTCTTAATACTGGTTTTCCGTCTGATTTCTTGATATTCATACAACTGCTTTTCTTGTCTGCAAATATCTCTCTTATTTTCCTGTAGACGGTATCTATCTTTCCCCTAGTTACTGTATTTGCACGAATATAGGCTGCACTTAAACTTTTGACATGGCATTATAGAAAAAAAAAACTCGAGTATAGGCTGCAGGTATTTTAATTTTTATAAATTTTTTTGTATAAATGAACTTTTTCATAATCAGAAACACAATGTTAACAAAATAATGTTCTCTTTTCAATAAACTCAAAACAAACATGCAAAACTTCAAAACAACGAATAAGAAAGCTAGGCAACACGCCGATCCAGGCGCCCCAAGTGAGGGGACGCCGAACCAAGGTGTGTTACCAGGTGTTTCAAGTGTTGTATAGCGTAGGCATGTGCTGCGAAAATATATTTTCTTCGGTGTGTGTGTGTGTGTGAGAGAGAGAGAGAGAGAGAGAGAGAGACGATGTTTTGGTTTCTAAGTTTGTAGCGGGAAATGAATGTAGGAGTTACACCGCCGAATGTAAGCTTCAGGTTGCCTAGTCAACAGTAACGGATATGGAAAATGGAAAGTTTGCTGTAAATCTGATGCTGATGAAAAAAAGTTTGACGCTAGTGTGTAAGTAAGGACAAACTATTAAAATGTTCGATGAGTCATTATGCATTTCTAGGGTAAAATGTAAATATCCCCATGTTTGCTTGACTTCATAATTCGAAACAGGAACTGTGATTTTGCATGTACAGAAATGATTCAATTGCAAGGCTGCAAAATAGCTCCGAGTTCCATGGACATCATTTCATGGAAATAACCCCCAACGAATGTGAAACCAGTGCATCTGGTCGTAGTAAAATAGAGTAATTTAAAATGTAGCATTGGAACTCAACCTCAGAATTATCTACACAAATCAGTTGTTCCGCTATCTTAACTTTCCATTACCGCTCATGGTTGGTGTTACCATACCAACGTAAATGTCACGGTAAAATCTCTCATGACACACACTAAACTTTTAATGTGATGACTAGCTTCATTGACTACATCAAATTAAAATTATTTGTGTGCTTAGGAAGTGTGTGTTACGTACTATTTTTGTTTTAGGCCTTGCAGACATGTTAAAAACAGTCATCAGCGTTTGTATGCTGTGGTACAGAATGACACCATTCAATTTATATTGAAATATCGACTTCCACGAATTCCCGCGCTGTTTCTGTAAACATGTACAAAAATGTAAAATAAAAGTGACAGTGTAATTTTTGAAACTAATGATTTTGAGAAAAGGAGCGGTTGTGGCGGGGGGAGGGGGGGAGGAGGATTGAATCATGATTATATGCCACACCACAATTTCTTACGCCAAAATTTGGGGAAAAATGTGTGGCGTACATTCGATCAAATATGGTATGCATTCTTCTACGGTTCGGCATTTGTCCTCTAGCCATTCCTGCTTACCCAGTCTGCACTTCCTTTCAATCTCATTTTTCAGATGTTTGTACTTCCTTTTGCCTGCTTAGATTGATGATTTTTTGTATTTTCTCCTCTCATCAATCAAGTTCAGTATATCTTGTGTTATCCAGGAATTTCTATTAGTCCTTGTCCTTCTGCCTATATGGTCCTCTGCAGCCTTCACTACCCTATATCTCGGAGCTACCCATTCTTCTTCTACTGTATCACTTTCCCCCGTTTCAGACAATCCTTGCCTAATGGTCCCTCTGAAACTCTCAACCACCCCTGGATCCTTCAATTTGTCCAGGTTCCATTTCCTAACTTTCCTACCTTTCTGCAGTCTCTTAAGCTTTAATCTGCAGTTCATAACCTGTAAGTTATGGTGAGAGTCTATATCTGCCCCTGCATATGTCTTGCAGTTTAGAGCATGGTTTCTAAATCTATTCCTTACCATTATAAAGTCAATCTGGTACCTTCCAGAGTCTCCTGGTCTCTTCCATGTATACAGCCTTCTTTCATGATGATTAAACCAAGTGTTGGTGATCATTAAATTGTGCTCTGCGCAAAATTCTACCATGCAATCTCCTCTTTCATTCCTTTTCCCAGTCCATATTCACCTACTACATTTCCTTCTCTTCCCTTTCCTACTACCAAGTTCCAGTCCCCCATCAAAATCAAGTTTTCATCTCCCTTAACTTTCTGAATGATTTCTTTTATCTCCGCATACATTTTTTCAATATCCTCATCATCGGCCGTGCTAGTTGGCATATAAACTTGCACTACTGTGGTCAGTGTTGGCTTCGTGTCTATCTTTACTACGATAATGTGTTCACTATGTTGTCCATAGTAACTTACCTGCATTCCTATTTTCTTATTTATTATCAGGCCTCCTCCTGCATTACCACCAACTGATTTTGTATCAGTAACCCTGTCCTCACCTGACCAGAAATTCTGTTCATCCTGCCACCAAACTTCACTAATACCTATCATATCTAACTTTAACCTATCCATTTCTCTTTTCAAATTTTCTAGCTTACCTATGGGATTAAGGGTTTGAACATTCCACGCTCCAACCCTTAGAATGCCTGTTTTGTTTTTCTTGATGATGACATCCTCCCGAGTAGTCCCCACCCGGGGATCCGAATGGGGGATTATTTTACCTCCGGAATATTTTACCCAAGAAGACGCCATCATCTTATAGTCATACAGTAGAGCTGCATGTCCTCGGGAGAAGTAAAGACTGTAGTTTCCCCTTGCTTTCAGCCGTTCGCAGTAACTGCACGGCAAAGCCATGTTAGCTGATGTTACAAGGCCAGCTCAGTCAATCATCCAGACTGTTGCCCCTGTAACTACTGAAAAGGCTGCTGCCCCTCTTCAGGAACCAAACATTTGTCAGGCCTCTCCACAGATACCCCTCCACTGTGGTGGAACCTATGGTACAGCTATCTGCATCTTTGGAGGCACGCAAGCCATCCCACCTCGGCAATGTCTGTGGTTCACAGGGGTGGGGTTTTGCCATACTGTTCTTGAATTTGCTCCAAACCTGACTCTAATTAATACCAATGTTTTTAAAACAAGATGTCCAGCGTCCTGTAAAACCGGAAAATCTTAGTGAATTTTTTTGTTCTGGAAATCTCAGGGAAGTTTTTTATTTTTTGCAAATACCCTGGAAAAGTCGCAGTACTCTATATGCTTTTCGGAAGAAACATTTATTTGCCTACCGCTTGGCTCGATGCATTGCCTCAAAAATAGGTTAGTTTGAGTTGTAAGAAATTTATGTCAGCAGTTTCGTACTTCCTTTCACACGTTGGTTGCCACGATGACGTCAGAAGCGCGCCATGTAATGGGATCTAATATCACGTATTCGTAGAAAATGGCAAAGTACTTTTCACAAACTACAATGTAGATGTCTATTCTGACAGACAAAAGCACTATATTTTTCTTTTCTTTTTACGAATATATAAAGGATGTGTTTAGGCAGGAACCTAAGAGGACATCTTAAATTATTGCAAGTGAACAAGCAACGATGACATCTACAGTCTAGCTTGTCACAAGTACTTTGCCCTTCTCTACAAATATCTGATATTAGGCCTTGTTATATGATACACGGCGAGATCTGCGGTACCAGTCAAAAATGGTTCTACGAATACAGGAACGTAAGGTTTATGACATCAATAATGGAACATTGCAACAATACTTAGCACTGTGCCTTTTGAGATTGTACTGGATCATAAAGTAAAATTACTAATGTGACGTTCACATAAGTGGCATTCTGTGTATTTTGATCCATGCTGTGTCATATTTTAGAGGTGAACCACAGAACCACAGACATTGCCGAGGTGGGGTTGCTTGCGTGCCTCAACGATGCAGATAGCCGTACCGTAGGTGCAACCACAGCGGAGGGGTATCTGAGGAGAGGCCAGACAAACGTGTGGTTCCTGAAGAGGGGCAGCAGCCTTTTCAGTAGTTACAGGGGCAACAGTCTGGATGATTGACTGAGCTGGCCTTGTAACATCAGCTAATGTGGCTTTGCCACACAGCTACTGCAAACGGCTGAAAGCAAGGGGAAACTACAGCCGTTACCCTTCCCGAGGACATGCAGCTCTACTCTATGGACATATGATGATGGCATCCTCCCGGGTAAAATATTCCGGAGGTAAAATAGTCCCCCATTCGGATCTCCAGGCGGGGACTACTCAGGAGGATGTGATCATCAGGAAAGACAACACTGGCATTCTACGGATCGGAGCGTGGAATGTTAGATCCCTTAATCGGGTAGGAAAATTAGAAAATTTAAAACGGGAAATGGATAGGTTGAAGTTAGATATAGTAGGGATTAGTGAAGTTCGGTGGCAGGATGAACAGGATTTCTGGTCAGGTGAGTACAGGATTATAAATACAAAATCAGTTGGGGGTATCACAGGAGTAGGACTGATAATGAATAAGAAAATAGGAATGCGGGTAAACTATTATGAGCAGCACAGTGATCGCATTATCATTGTCAAGATAGATATGAAGCCAACACCGACAACAGTAGTACAGGTTTATATGCCAACTAGCTCTGCCGATGATGAGGAGATCGAAGAAATATGTGAGGAGCTAAAGGAAATTATTCAGACAGTTAAGGGAGAGGAAAACTTAATTGTGATGGGAGACTGGAATTTGGTAGTAGGAAAAGGAAGAGAAGGAAAAATAATATGTGAATATGGACTGGGCAGGAGGAATGAAAGAGGAAGTCGCCTGGTAGAATTTTGCACGGAACATGATTTAATCGTAACCAACACGTGGTTTAAGAATCACAAAAGAAGGTTGTATACGTGGAAGAGACCAGGAGACACCGGAAGGTATCAGATAGATTTTATAATGGTAAGACATAGGTACCGGAACCAGGTTATAAACTGCAGGACATACCCAGGGGCAGATATAGACTCTGACCATAACTTGTTAGTCATGAACTGTAGGCTGAAGCTGAAAAAACTGCAGAAAGGTAGGAAAATAAGGAGATGGGACTTAGATAAATTGAAGGAAAGTGAAGTTATGGAGAATTTCAGAGGGAGATTTAGGCAACAATTGATAGAAACAGGGGGAAATAAAACAGTAGAAGAGGAATTGGTAGCATTGAGAGATGAAATACTGAAGGCAGCAGAGGACAAAATAGGTAGAAAGGCAAGACCTACAAAAAATCCTTGGATATCACAGGAAATACTAAATTTAATTGATGAAAGGAGAAAATATAAAAATGCAGTAAATGAAACAGGCAAAATGGAGTACAGACAACTAAAAAATGAGATTGACAGGAAGTGCAAAATGGCTAAGCAGGAGTGGCTAGAAGCCAAATGCAAATCTGTAGAAGAATGTATAAGAAGGGGAAAAGTAGATACCGCCTACAGGAAAATAAAAGAGACATTTGGGGACAAGAAAAGCAATTCTACGAATATCAAGAACTCAGATGGGAAACCAGTTCTCAGCAAAGAAGGGAAAGCTGAAAGGTGGAAAGAGTACATAGAGCAGCTCTACAAAGGAAATGAACTTAGAGACGATGTTGTAGGAAGGGAAGAGGAAGTAGATCAAGATGAAATAGGAGATACTATACTGAGAGATGAATTTGAAAGAGCCTTGAAAGACCTAGGTCGGAACAAGGCCCCAGGAGTAGATGACATACCCTCAGAGCTACTAAAGTCTCTGGGAGAGCCAGCCATGACAAGACTATTTGAACTGGTGAGTAGGATGTATGAGACAGGCGAAATGCCCTCAGACTTTAAGAAAAATATAATAATCCCCATTCCAAAGAAATCAGGTGTAGACAGGTGTGAAAATTATAGAACCATCAGTTTGATAAGTCATGGTTGCAAAATTTTAACACGAATTATGCACAGGAGAATGGAAAAGCTGGTAGAAGCTGACCTCGGGGAATATCAGTTTGGATTCAGGAGGAACATAGGAACCCGGGAGGCAATACTCACTTTACGTCTTATCTTAGAAGATAGATTAAGGAAAGGCAAACCTACATTTTTAGCTTTTGTAGATTTGGAGAAAGCGTTTGACAATGTTGACTGGAATACACTATTTCAAAATCTGAAGTCGGCAGGGGTAAAATACAGGGAAAGGAGAGTTATTTACAACTTGTACAAAAGCCAGACCGCAGTTATTAGACTTGAAGGGCATGAAAGGGAAGCATCAGTTGGGAAGGAAGTAAGACAAGGCTGTAGCCTTTCTCCGATGCTATTCAATTTGTACATAGAGCAGGCTGTGAAGGAAAGCAAGGAAAAATTTGGAATAGGGATTAAAGTCCAGGGGGAAGAAATAAAAATTGTGTTTTGCTGATGACATTTTAATTCTGTCAGATACAGCAAAGGACCTGGAAGAGCAGTTGAATGGAATGGACATCGTGTTGAAGAGAGCGTATAAAATGAACATTAACAAGAGCAAAACAAAAATAATGAAATGCGGTCTTAGAAAGTCAGGCGATGCTGAAGGAATTAGATTAGGTAACGAAACAATGAAGGTGGTAGATGAGTTTTGTTACTTGGTTAGTAAAATAACATGCAATGGTCGCAGTACAGAGGATATAAAATGCAGAATGGCAATGGGAAGAAAAGCATTTTTGAAAAAGAGAAATTTGCTAACATCGAATATTAATTTAAGGGTAAGGAAGTCTTTTCTGAAGGCATTTGTGTGGAGTGTTGCCTTGTACGAGAGTGAAACATGGACGATATGCAATGCGGACAGGAAAAGAATAGAGGCTTTTGAAATGTGGTGCTACAGAAGAATGCTGAAGATTAGGTGGATAGATCGCATAACTAATGAAGAGGTACTGAACAGAATTGGTGAGAAAAGGAATTTTTGGCATACCCTGACTAAAAGAAGGGATCGCTTGGTAGGACACATTCTTAGACATCGGAGAATCGTAAATTTAGCATTGGAGGGAAGTGTGTGGGGTAAAAATCGCAGGGGGAGACCAAGAGACGCGTATAGTAAGCAGATTCAAGTGGATGTGGGTTGCCGTTCTTATGAGGAGATGAAAAGGCTTGCTCAGGATAGGGGAGGGTGGAGAGCTGCATCAAACCAGTCTCCGGACTGAAGACCATAACAACAACAAGGTACAGAACCACTGAAACTTCCATATGGAAAATAGTGGTGGTGGTGGTGGTGTGTGTGTGTGTGTGTGTGTGTGTTTGTTTGTTTAATGGAACATGCCGTACTTTACAATCTTAAGGATTATAGTGTGAGAGAGGCAATTAAATCCTAGAAATAGACTACATTATGTGCATTAAATGTTTGATCTTCATCTTGAAAAGTTCTCAATATGTTTTCATGTAAAGCATAACATGCGCAACTCCTTCAGTGTTTCATTAATCAAGTAATAGCTATATAAAAACATAATTGCATTTAATGAAATTATGTCAAATTGTTAAACAAAGCTCTTAATAATTAAATCCAGACACTAGTTTCCCCATGATTATCCTGTTTTACTTTACAGTGTTTGATTAAAGGAATGGGACAAATTTAATTAAATTATGGCATTTATTTAGTCAGAAATTTCGCCGTTGATTGGTACTAATTGTATGGTATTTATTGTCAATGTTAATAAAATAAAATATTGTTTTTGCCCAAACGTAACCAATGCTGTAAATTGTCTCTTTCCAAGAAATATTAAGAATTATAACTCATTTAGTTTCTAGGATGAGGCTGCAAGGTGTCCAGTGTGCAAACGTACGGTTTGTTCTAGAGATATTAGGTATATTGATGAAGTTGTTCACACGCTAGGGGCTTTCAGTATGAAAGCTATTTGTATTTAAAAATTAACAGTGGTCAGTACCATACCTCAGAATGCTTTTCAGAGGTACGTTATTGCTTTCAAAATGTGGTCTTCACACATGGCAAGCCTTTTACAGGTCAGTCAGTAGTACTGCAATTTGGAGCAAAACATTTAGCACTTCTGTTCCTTCGCAAGTAGGCATTAAAAGAATACAGGTACGTATTTTTGCACACCAAGACTTCACTGCAATAGCGGTTGTGAATCTGTATCCATGTTAATTTCGTCGATTTAAATATAGTACATGCAGTTTGCTAAATATACCAACTTCCCTCTAAAATAGGGGATGTTATGTGCACACTTCACTTATAGGGACGAGTGTAGCATGTAACCCACAGTTGTTGGATTTTATGATCCGATCCCTGTAAACTACAGATATCTGCAGAAAATCCAGTCACAAACAATTGCAACTCATTCCGCACCGCTACTGGAATGACTTGCTGGCATTAAAATGTTCACTGCGGCTGACGCTTATAAGCGTTTCCGTGATGTACACTCCAGAGCCATTGACACTTATAAGCATTTCCACGATCAACACGCCAGAGCTGCCAATGCTTATAAGCGGTGCGCTAGCTGAGTACTCAGTTAAGTTAGTTTGGCTGTGCACTCATGTTAGTACAGGTTACCAAACATCATCACGTAACATTTTCCTGTCTGCAGTTGTGTGTTTTAGTTTTTAGTGGTTTGCTAAAAAAACATCGCCTATACACCTTGCAAATTTGTTATATGGGATTAGGTTTCCATTAATACCACATTGCAGATGAGACGTGTTTCTTCTTCTCCGTTTGATAAACCTTTTGGGTTTTTTAGTATATTTATTTCTCAATGAAGCGGATTTTCACTATGTTTGAATTTAATTTTCTTCCCAGTTTGCAATACAATCACTAAATCAGAGGCGTTGTTAGAATTGTTTGCAATAAATGCATATGACATAAGTCAGAATGATTGTAGCATTTTTTTACTTGTGTCTGTGTGAATGTGTGGGTGTGTGTGCATTTGTTTACCCTCCTTTTTTCCCCCCAAGGTAAGCCTTCCCTGTCCCAGGATTGGAATGACTCCTTACCCACTTCCTTAAAACCCTCATCATTTCATTTTCCCTCTCCTTCCCTTCTGCCTGATAAGCAGCTAGGCTGCGAAAGCTGGCATTTGTATGTGTGTGTGTGTGTGTGTGTGTGTGTGTGTGTGTGTGTGTTTATTTGTTACTATCACTGCCTGTGCTACTTCGCCTGGTAAGTAGACTTCATAATACGAATATTAAGACGAAAAAGTCCTAGCAGGAAAAATTATATATATAAAAAATAGACGAAGATTAGTCACCAGGCGAAGGAACACAGGTGTGACGGCATCACAAATAAATAAATAAATAAATACACACAGACACACAAATGCAAGCTTTCGCAACCCAGTTGCTTCTTCAGGCAGAAGGGAAGGAGAGGGAAAAGGAAATGATGAGGGTTTTAAGGAAGGGGGTAAGGAGCCATTCCAATCCCGGAAAAGGAAAGACTTACCTTGAGAGAAGAAAAGGAAGGTGAACAAATACACACACACCCATACATTCACACAGACGCAAACAAAACAAAACAAAGGAGGAGAAAGGAGAGGATATGGGTTTTAAGGAAGTGGAAAAGGAGTCATTCCAATCCCAGGAGTGGAAGGACTTACCTTAGAAGGTAAACAAATATATACACACTCACACATATCCAAACGCAAACACACCTAGAGAGACATTTGTAAAAAGCAAAGAAGTTGGATTGAGGAAGAGGCTCTGTCCGCAGAACCGAGGCAAAGATGCTGAAGGTGGTGGGCGGGGTTTGAATTTACTAGAGATTGAGACCAGGTGGGCAACGGGAGGAGAGAATAAGCTAAAGGGCAAGTTCCCATCTCCGGAGTTCTGAAAGGTTGGTGTCATTGGGAAGTATCCAGATAACCCGGACGGTGTAATACTGCGCCAAGGTGTGCTGGTCGTGCACCAAGGCATGTTTAGCCACAGGGTGATCTTCATTACCAACAAACACTGTCTTCCTGTGACTGTTCATGCGAATGGACATTCCCACATAGAAAGTTTCATAGTGCAGGCATGTCATCTGGTAAATCACGTAGGTACTATCGCAAGTGGCTCTGCCCTTGATTGTGTACACCCTCCGGGTTACGGGACTGGAGTAAGTGGTGGTGGAAGGGTGCATAGGGCAGATTTTACAACCGGGGCGGTTGCATGGGTAGGAGCCAGAGGGTAGGGAAGGTGGTTTGGGGATTTGATAGGGATGGACTAGGAGGTTACGAAGTCCATCCCTATTAAATCCCCAAACCACCTTCCCTACCCTCTGGCTCCTACCCATGCAACCGCCCCCGTTGTAAAACCTGCCCTATGCACCCTTCCAACACCACTTACTTCAGTCCAGTAACCCAGAAGGTGTACACAATCAAGGGCAGAGCCACTTGCGATAGCACCCACGTGATTTACCAACTGATATCCGTGCACTGTGAAGCGTTCTATGTGGGAATGACCAGCAACAAACTCTCCATTCGCATGAATGGTCACAGGCAGACAGTGTTTGGTGGTAATAAGGATCACCCTGTGGCTAAAAATGCCTTGGGGCATGGCCAACACATCTTGGGGCAGTGTTACACCATCCGGGTTATCTGGATACTTCCCACTGACACCACCCTTTCTCAACTCCGGAGATGGGAACTTGCCCTGCAGCTTATTCTCTCCTCCCATTGCCCACCTGGTCTCAACCTCCGCTAAATTCAAATTCCCACCCACCATCTTTAGCATCTTTGGTTCTGTGGACAGAGCCTCTGCCTCAAGTGGCATCTCTGTCCAACTTCTTTGCTTTTAACAATGTCTGTCTAGGTGGTTTTTGTGTTTGGATATGTGTGAGTGTGTGTGTATTTGTCTATCTTCATTTTTGTCGCCTAAGGTAAGTCCTTCCACTCCTGGGATTGGAATGACTCCTTTTCTACTTCCTAGATATATATATATATATATAAAACGATTATTAAGACGAAAAATTCCTAGCAGGAAAAATAAAATATAAAAAATAGACGAAGATTACTCACCAGGCGAAGGAGCACAGGTGTGACAGCATCACAAATAAATAAATGAATACACACACACACACAATCGCAAGCTTTCGCAACCCAGTTGCGTCTTCAGGCAGTAGGGAAGGAGAGGGAAAAGGAAATGATGAGGGTTTTAAGGAAGGGGGTAAGGAGCCATTCCAATCCCGGGAGAGGAAAGACTTACCTTGGGGGAAAAAATGGAGGGTAAACAAATGCACACATGCCCACACATTCACACAGACACAAGTACACCTAAGCAGACATACTGTAGAAAGCCAGTATGTCTGCTTAGGTGTACTTGTGTCTGTGTGAATGTGTGGGCATGTGTGCATTTGTTTACCCTCCATTTTTCCCCCCAAGGTAAGTCTTTCCTCTCCCGGGATTGGAATGGCTCCTTACCCCCTTCCTTAAAACCCTCATCATTTCCTTTTCCCTCTCCTTCCCTACTGCCTGAAGACGCAACTGGGTTGCGAAAGCTTGCGATTGTGTGTGTGTGTGTATTCATTTATTTATTTGTGATGCTGTCACATATATATATATATATATATATATATATATATATATATATATATATGAACGAGTTTTTCCAGGTGGGAAAATAGGTATAAAATATAGATTTTTGACTTACCTAAAGTACAGGCTCGTCGACAGAAACACCAAACACACACAAAAACACACAAACATTCGAGCTTTCGCCACCAGTGGTGGCTTCTTCGGGAAAAAGAGGAAGGAAGGAGAGGAGAAAGGGAAGGATACGGGTTTTAAGGTAATGGAAAAGGAGCCATTCCAATCCCAGGAGTGGAAGGACTTACCTTTGCGGACAAAAAGGAAGGTCAACAAATACACACACACTCACACATATCCACATCCAAACACACCTAGGCAGACATTTGTAGGTACAAATGTCGGCCTAGGTGTGTTTGGATGTGGATATGTGTGAGTGTGTGTGTATTTGTTGACCTTCCGTTTTGTTAGACGAAGATTACTCACCAGGCGAAGGAGCACAGGTGTAACAGCATCACAAATAAATAAATAAATACACAGACACACACACACACAAATGCAAGTTTTTGCAACCCAGTTGCTTCTTCAGGCCGAAGGGAAGGAGAGGGAAAAGGAAATGATGAGGGTTTTAAGGAAGGGGGTAAGGAGCCATTCCAATCCCGGGAGAGGAAAGACTTACCTTGGGGGAAAAAATGGAGGGAAAAACAAATGCACACACACCCACACATTCACACAGACACAAGTACACCTAGGCAGACATACTGTAGAAAGCAAAGAAATTAAGAAGTTAGACAGAGATACCACTTGAGGCAGAGGCTCTGTCCAGAGAACCGATGCAAAGATGTTAAGATGGTGGGTGGGAATTCGAATTTAGCGGAGGTTGAGACCAGGTGGTCAACGGGAAGAGAGAATATGCTGAAGGGCTAGTTCCCATCTCTGGAGTTCTGAACGATTGGTGTCGGTGGGAAGTATCCAGATAACCCGGACAGTGTAACACTGCGCCAAGAAATGCTGGTTGTGCCGGAGGCGTGTTTAGCCACATGGTGATCCTTATTACCAACAAACACTGTCTGCCTGTGACCATTCAGGCAAATGGACAGTTTGTTGCTGGTCATTCCCACATAAAACGCTTCACAGTGCAGGCATGTCAGTTGGTAAATCACGTGGGTGCTGTCGCAAGTGGCTCTGCCTTTGATTGTGTACACCCTCCGGGTTACGGGGCTGAAGTAAGTGGTGGTGTAAGGGTGCATAGGGCAGGTTTTACAACGGGGGCGGTTACAAGGGTAGGAGCCAGAAGGTAGGGAAGGTGGTTTGGGGATTTCATAGGGATGGACTAGGAGGTTATGGAGGTTAGGTGGGTGACGGAGAGACACTCTCGGAGGAGTGGGGAGGATGTCATGAAGGATGGACCTCATTTCGGGGCAGGATTTAAGGAAGTCGTATCCTGCTGGAGAGCCACATTCAGAGTCCGCTCCAGTCCCGGAAAGTATCCTGTGACAAGAGTGGCACTTCTGGGGTTCTTCTGTTGAAGGTTCTGAATTTGGGAGGATGAGGAAGTGGCTCTGGCAATTTGTTTCTCTGCCAGATTAGGAGGATAGCTGCGGGATGTGAAAGCTGTTATTAGGTTATTAGTGTACTGGTTCAGAGCTTCAGGACTGGAGCAGACCCGTTTGCCACGAAGACCTAAGCTGTAAGGAAGGGAACATTTGATATGGAATGGATGGCAGCTGTCATAATGGAGGTACTGTTTTTGATTGGTAGGTTTGATTTGGACGGATGTGTGGAGTTGGCCGTTGGACAGATGGAGGTCGACATCGAGGAATGTGGCATGGGATTTGGAATAGGACCAGGTGAATTTGATGGGACCAAAGGAGTTGAGGTTGAAGAGGAAATTCTGTAGTTCTTCTTCACTGTGAGTCCAGATCATGAAGATGTCATCAATGAATCTATACCAAACTATGGGTTGACAGGCTTGGGTATCCAGGAAGGCTTCCTCTAAGCGTCCCATAAATAAGTTTGCGTACGAGGGGGCCATCCTGGTTCCCATGGCTGTTCCCTTTAGTTGTTGGTATGTTTGGCCCTCAAAAGTGAAGAAGTTGTGGGTTAGGATGAAGCTGGTTAGGGTATTAAGGAAAGAGGTTTTAGGTAGGGAAGTGGGTGGTTGGCGTGAAAGGAGATACTCCATCGCAGCAAGGCCCTGGGTATGTGGGATATTTGTGTATAAGGAAGTGGCATCAATGGTTACAAGGATGGTTTCAGGAGGTAACAGGCTGGGTAAGGATTTCAGGAGATTGAGGAAGTGGTTGGTGTCTTTGATGAAGGATGGGAGACTGCACATGATGGGTTGAAGGTGTTGGTCTATGTAGGCAGAGATTCGTTCTGTAGGGGCTTGGTAACCGGCCACAATGGGGCGGCCAGGATGATTGGGTTTGTGAACCTTGGAAGTAAGTAGAAGGTGGGGGTGCGGGGTGTCGGCCGGGTCATGAGGTTAATGGAGTAAGGTGAAAGGTTTTGTAGGGGGCCTAAGGTTTTGAGGATTCCTTGAAGCTCTGCCTAGACATCAGGGATGGGATTGCCATGAAAGACTTTATATGTGGTACTGTCTGAAAGCTGACACAGTCCCTCAGCTACATACTCCCGCCGATCAAGTACCACGGTCGTGGATCCCTTGTCGGCTGGGAGAATGATGATGGAATGGTCAGCCTTCAGATCACGGATAGCTCGGGATTCAGCTGCGGTAATGTTGGGAGTAGGATTAAGGTTTCTCAGGAATGACTGGGAGGCAAGGTGGGAAGTAAGGAATTCCTGGAAGGTTTGAAGAGGGTGGTTTTGAGGAAGAGCAGGTGGGTCTCGCTGTGATGGAGGACGGAACTGTTCTAGGCTGGGTTCAATAGGAATGATGTCTTGGGGAGTTAGGTCATTGGGAGTAGGATTATTTTTCTTCGTGGCAAAGTGGTATCTCCAGCAAAGACTACGAGTATAGGAAAGTAGATCTTTGACAAGAGCTGTGTGGTTGAATTTGGGAGTAGGACTAAGAGTGAGGCCTTTGGATAGGACAGAGGTTTCAGATTGGGAGAGAGGTTTGGAGGAGAGGTTGACTACTGAATTAGTATGTTGTGGTTCCGGATTGTGTGGATTGGAGTTTTGAGGTTTAGGGGGGAGAGGAGTTGGGAGTGGGAGATTGAGTAGATGGGAGAGACTGGGTTTGTGTGCAATAAGAGGAGGTTGAGGTTTATTGGAGAGGTTGTTGAGGGAGAGAGTATTGCCTTTCCAGAGGTGGGTGACCAGAGGTTTGGATAGTTTTTTGAGGTGGTGGGTGGCATGTTGTTCTAATCTGCGGTTGGCCTGAAGGAGGATGTTCTGAACAGCAGGTGTGGATGTGGGAGAGGAAAGGTTGAGGATTTTGATTAGTGATAGGAGTTGACAGGTGTGTTCATTAGCGGAGTTGATGTGTAGGTTAAGGATTAGGCGGGTGAGGGCTATGGATTGTTCAGTTTGGAATTGGTATAGGGCGGGATGAAAGGATGGGTTACAGCCAGACTGACACCAATCCTTCAGAACTCCGGAGATGGGAACTAGCCCTTCAGCATATTCTCTCTTCCCGTTGCCCACCTGGTCTCAACCTCCGCTTAATTCGAATTCCCACCCCCCATCTTAACATCTTTGCATCGGTTCTCTGGACAGAGCCTCTGCCTCAAGTGGTATCTCTGTCTAACCTCTTAACTTCTTTGCTTTCTACAGTATGTCTGTCTAGTGTTACTTGTGTCTGTGTGAATGTGTGGGTGTGTGTGCATTTGTTTACCCTCCATTTTTCCCCCAAGGTAAGTCTTTCCTCTCCCGGGATTGGAATAGCTCCTTACCCCCTTCCTTAAAACCCTCATTATTTCCTTTTCCCTCTCCTTCCCTTCTGCCTGATGAAGCAGCTAGGCTGAGAAAGCTAGCATTTTTGAGTGTGTGTGTGTCTGTGTGTTTATTTGTTGCTATTACTGCCTGTGCCCCTTCGCCTGGTAAGTGTTCTTCATCTATTTTTTACGTATATTTTTTTCCTGTTAGGAATTTTTCCTCTATAATATATATATATATATATATATATATATATATATATATATATATATATATATATGTGTGTGTGTGTGTGTGTGTGTGTGTGTGTGTGTGTGTGTGTGTGTGTGTAAATGTGTGGGTGTGTTAGTATTTGTTTACCCTCCTTTTTTTCCCCCAAGGTAAGTATTTCCTGTCCCGGGATTGGAACGACTCCTTACCCACTCCCTTAAAACCCTCATCATTTCCTTTTCCCTCTCCTTCCCTTCTGCCTGACGAAGCAGCTAGGCTGTGAAAGCTAGCGTTTGTGTGTGTGTGTCTGTGTGTTTATTTGTTGCTATCACTAAGAGGAAGATTACTCTCCAGGCGAAGGAGCACAGGTGTGACAGCATCACAAATAAATAAATGAATACACATACACACACACAAACGCAAGCTTTCGCAACCCAGTTGCTTCTTCAGGCAGAAGGGAAGGAGAAGGAAAAGGAAATGATGAGGGCTATGGAATGTTCAGTTTGGAATTGGTATAGGGCGGGATGAAAGGATGGGTTACAGCCAGACTGACACCAATTATTCAGAACTCCGGAGATGGGAACTAGCCCTTCAGCATATTCTCTCTTCCCGTTGCCCACCTGGTCTCAACCTCTGCTAAATTCAAATTCCCACCCACCATCTTAACATCTTTGCATTGGTTCTCTGGACAGAGCCTCTGCCTCAAGTGGTATCTCTGTTTAACTTCTTAACTTCTTTGCTTTCTACAGTATGTCTGCCTAGGTGTACTTGTGTCTGTGTGAATGTGTGGGTGTGTGTGCATTTGTTTACCCTCCATTTTTCCCCCAAGGTAAGTCTTTCCTCTCCCGGGATTGGAATAGCTCCTTACCCCCTTCCTTAAAACCCTCATCATTTCCTTTTCCCTCTCCTTCCCTTCTGTCTGAAGAAACAACGGGGTTGCGAAAGCTTGCGTTTCTGTGTGTGTGTGTGTGTGTGTGTATTCATTTGTTTATTTGTGATGCTGTTACACCTGTGCCCCTTCGCCTGGTGAGTAATCTTCGTCTATTTTTTATATTTAATGTTTCCTGCTAGGAATTTTTCGTAAAATCGGATGACTAACCAAAAGGACCGGCTCATCAATAGGCACAAATAATCACTCACATACAAGCTTTCGCCACCACTGGCAGCTTCTTCAGGACAAAGAGGAAAAAAGGGGAGGAGAAAGGGAAGGATATGGGTTTTAAAGGAGTGGAAAAGGAGTCATTCCAATCCAAGGAATGGAAGGACTTACCTTAGGGGACAAAAAGGAAGGTAAACAAATACACATACACTTACACATATCCACATGCAAACTCATATAGGCAGACATTTGTAGAAGGCAAAGAAGTTCATTATACATGTATTATCCCTCAAAATTCAGAACTTTCCACAGAGTAACCCCAGAAGTGCCCGTCTTGTCACCAGATACTTTCCGGGACTGGAGCGGACTCTGAATGTGGCTCTCCAGCAAGGATACGACTTCCTTAAATCCTGCCCCTAAATGAGATCCATCCTTCATGACATCCTTCCCACTCCACCAAGAGTGTCTTTCCGCTGCCCACATAACCTTCGTAACCTCCTAGTCCATCCCTATGAAATTCCCAAACCACCTTCCCTACCTTCTGGCTCCTACCCTTGTAACCGCCCCCATTGTAAAACCTGCCCTAAGCACCCTTCCACCACCACTTACTCCAGTCCAGTAACCCGGAAGGTGTACACAATAAAGGGCAGAGCCACTTGCGACAGCCCCCACGTGATTTACCAACTGACATGCCTGCACTGCGAAGCGTTCTATGTGGGAATGACCAGCAACAAACTGTCCATTTGCATGAATGGTCACAGGCAGACCGTGTTTGCTGGTAATGAGGATCACCCTTTGGCTAAACATGCCTTGGTGCAAGGCCAGCACATCTTGGCACAGTGTTACAACGTCCGGGTTATCTGGATATATCCCACCAACACCATTCTTTCAGAATTCCAGAGATGGCAACATGCCCTTCAGCATATTCTCTCTTCTAGTTGCCCCCCTGGTCTCAACCTCCGCTAGATTCAAATTGCCGCCCACCATCTCTAACATCTTTGTCTCGGTGCTCTGGACAGAGTCTCTGCCTCTAGTGGTATCTCTGTCCAACTTATTTGCTTTCTACAATCCCAGGATTCCCTACTCTGTCTGAAGAAGCAACTAGGTTGCAAAAGCTTGAATGTTTTTTTTTGTGTGTTTTCATTTGTTGTTTTTTTTTTTTTTTTTTTGTCTATCTGCGAGCCTGCGATTTGAGTAAGTCAAACAATCTTTATTTTTATACATATTTTCCCACCAGGAAAGCCTCCTATATATATATATATATAAAAATAAAAATAGAAAAGAGATGACTTACCAAAAGGACCGGCTCGTCGAGAGAAACAAATAAAAAACAAATAAAATCACACACAAACACACATACAAGCTTTCGCCACCACTGGCAGCTTCTTCAGGAAAAAGAGGGAAAAAGGGGAGGAAAAGGGAAGGATATGGGTTTTAAGGAAGTGGAAAAGGAGTCATTCCAATCCCAGGAGTGGAAGGACTTACCTTAGGGGACAAAGAGGAAGGTAAACAAATACACACACACTCAGACATATCGAAACGCAAACACACCTAGACAGACATTTGTGAAAAGCAAAGAAGTTGGACAGAGATACCAATTGAGGCAGAGGCTCTGTCCACAGAACCAAGGCAAAGATGCTAAAGATAGTGGGCGGGAATTTGAGTTAGCGGAGATTGAGACCAGGTGGGCAACGGGAGGAGAGAATAAGCTGAAGGGCAAGTTCCCATCTCCGGAGTTCTGAAAGGTTGGTGTCGGTGGGAAGTATCCAGATAACCCGGACGGTGTAACACTGCGCCAAGATGTGCTGGCCGTGCACCAAGGCATGTTTAGCCACAGGGTGATCCTCATTACCAACAAACACTGTCTGCCTGTGACCGTTCATGCGAATGGACAGTTTGTTGCTGGTCATTCCCACATAGAACGCTTCACAGTGCAGGCATGTTAGTTGGTAAATCACGTGGGTGCTATCGCAAGTGGCTCTGCCCTTGATCGTGTACACCTTCCGGGTTACTGGACTGGAGTAAGTGGTGGTGGAAGGGTGCATAGGGCAGGTTTTACAACGGTGGCGGTTGCATGGGTAGGAGCCAGAGGGTAGGGAAGGTGGTTTGGGGGTTTCATAGGGATGGACTAGGAGGTTACGAAGGTTAGGTGGGCGGCGGAAAGACACTCTCGGAGGAGTGGGGAGGATGTCATTAAGGATGGATCTCATTTCGGGGCAGGATTTAAGGAAGTCGTATCCCTGCTGGAGAGCCACATTCAGAGTCCGCTCCAGTCCCGGAAAGTATCCGGTGACAAAAGGGGCGCTTCTGGGATTCTTCGCTGGAAGGTTCTGGATTTGGAGGAATGAGGAGGCGGCTCTGGTAATTTGCCAGATCAGGAGGATAGCTATATATATATATATATATATATATATATATATATATATATATATATATATATATATTATAGAAGGAGACCTTCCAGGTGGGAAAATGGTATAAAATAAAGATTTTTGACTTACCTAAAGTACAGGCTCGTCGATAGGAACACATTCCTACCGACGAGCCTGTACTTTAGGTAAGTCAAAAATCTTTATTTTATACTATATATATATATATATATATATATATATATATATATATATATATATACATACGTAAAAAATAGATGAAGAACACTTACCAGGCGAAGGGGCACAGGCAGTAATAGTAACAAATAAACACACAGACACACACACACTCAAAAATGCTAGCTTTCACAGCCTAGCTGCTTCATCAGGCAGAAGGGAAGGAGAGGGAAAAGGAAATGATAAGGGATTTAAGGAAGGGGGTAAGGAGCCATTCCAATCCCGGGACAGGAAAGACTTACCTTGGGGGAAAAAATGGAAGGTAAATAAATGCACATACACCCACACATTTACACAGACACAAGTACACTTAGGCAGACAGTTCTACAGTATGTCTGCCTAAGTGTACTTGTGTCTGTGTAAATGTGTGGGTGTATGTGCATTTATTTACCTTCCATTTTTTCCCCCAAGGTAAGTCTTTCCTGTCCCGGGATTGGAATGGCTCCTTACCCCCTTCCTTAAATCCCTTATCATTTCCTTTTCCCTCTCCTTCCCTTCTGCCTGATGAAGCAGCTAGGCTGTGAAAGCTAGCATTTTTGAGTGTGTGTGTGTCTGTGTGTTTATTTGTTACTATTACTGCCTGTGCCCCTTCGCCTGGTAAGTGTTCTTCATCTATTTTTTACGTATATTTTTTTCCTGTTAGGAATTTTTCCTCTATAATATTCGTATATATATATATATATATATATATATATATATATATATATATATATATATATAGAAAAGAGATGACTTACCAAAAGGACTGGCTCGTCGATAGAAACAAATAAATAAATAAAATCACACACAATCACACATACAAGCTTTCGCCACCACTGGCAGCTTCTTCAGGAAAAAGAGGAAAAAAGGGGAGGAAAAAGGAAAGGATATGGGTTTTAAGGAAGTGGAAAAGGAGTCATTCCAATCCCAGGAGTGTAAGGACTTACCCTAGGGGAGAAAAAGGAAGGTAAACAAATACATACACACTCAGACATATCGAAACGCAAACACACCTGATATTATTTTTGTTTATCACACGGGGAAAGTTTCCCTCTATAATTTTCATTATATATATATATGAGGGAAACTTTCCCAGTGGGATAAACAAAAATAAAAATAGAAAAGAGATGACTTACCAAACGGACCGGCTCGTCGAGAGAAACAAATAAAATCACACACAAACACACATACTAGCTTTTGCCACCACTGGCAGCTTCTTCAGGAAAAAGAGGATAAAAGGGGAGGAAAAGGGAAGGATATGGGTTTTAAGGAAGTGGAAAAGGAGTCATTCCAATCCCAGGAGTGGAGATGAAGTACACTTACCAGGCGAAAGGGCACAGGCAGTAATAGCAACAAATAAACACACATACACACACACACACAAAAATGCTAGCTTTCGCAGCCTAGCTGCTTCATCAGGCAGAAGGGAAGGAGAGGGAAAAGGAAATGATGAGGGTTTTAAGGAAGGGGGTAAGGAGCCATTCCAATCCCGGGACAGGAAAGACTTACCTTGGGGGAAAAAATGGAAGGTAAATAAATGCACATACACCCACACATTTACACAGACACAAGTACACTTAGGCAGACATACTGTAGAACTGTAGAAAGCAAAGAAGTTAGAAGCCAGACAGAGATGCCACTTGAGGCAGAGGCTATGTCCAGAGAACCAAGGCAAAGATGTTAAGATGGTGGGTGGGAATTCGAATTTAGCGGAGGTTAAGACCAGGTGGGCAACGGGAAGAGAGAATATGCTGAAGGGCTAGTTCCCATCTCCGGAGTTCTGAAGGATTGGTGTCAGTGGGAAGTATCCAGATAACCCGGACGGTGTAGCACTGTGCCAAGATGTGCTGGCCATGCACCAAGGCATGTTTAGCCACAGGGTGATCCTCGTTACCAACAAACACTGTCTGCCTGTGTCCATTCATGCGAATGGACAGTTTGGTGCTGGTCATTCCCACATAGAACGCTTCACAGTGCAGGCATGTCAGTTGGTAGATCACGTGGGTACTATCGCAAGTGGCTCTGCCTTTGATCGTGTACACCTTCCGGGTTACGGGACTAGAGGGAAACTTTCCCGGTGGGATAAACAAAAATAAAAATAGAAAAGAGATGACTTACCAAAAGGACCGGCTCGTCGAGAGAAACAAATAAAATCACACACAAACACACATACAAGCTTTCGCCACCACTGGCAGCTTCTTCAGGAAAAAGAGGAAAAAAGGGGAGGAAAAGGGAAGGATATGGGTTTTAAGGAAGTGGAAAAGGAGTCATTTCAATCCCAGGAGCGGAAGGACTTACCTTAGGGGAAAAAAAGGAAGGTAAACTAATACACACACACTCAGACATATCGAAACACAAACACACCTAGACAGACATTTGTGAAAATTCCTGGAATTCCTTACCCCCTTCCCTTCCTCAGTCCAATGCTATGGGCAGACTGCTGGGATTTCCCTAAGATTACTTGTTATTTGTAACAAAAAAGAGAATACAAACTTACAGCTATATGCTATAACGGTTCTCCAATGAGACTAACAATTTGAAATCATTTGTCGAATTACAGCACTTATCTGTCAATAAATACATCAGTTTATTTTGTGAGGTATTTAAAGTAGTTATATTGAAATTAAATGGTGGTCTGTTCACCTTAGTTACCCCTCTTATGGCTTTTTATTGTGTAAATGGTCTGTATAGACTGCTGGTGTTCCAACCCACTCTCAATACTATACCATACCGAATATGCTGAAGTATCAATGTGAAATATAATTACTTTAAGGTTTTTTAGTCTGAGGAGATTGAGACATGTTTAACTAAATACACGTTTATGCTGAATTTCTTACATATATGTTCCACACATGCTTTCCATAATAGGTGTTCACTCACAATAATACAGTACCCAAAAATTTGTGTTTGCTTATCTAAGGGTCAGTGGAGATGTAAATGGAGTAACATTTATATGTAGATTCCAGCTAAGCAGGAAGTGCATTGCCACTGCCTTGTTTTTATTTACAAGCTGATTATTTGCAGCAAATAACTTGACAGAATATTGTAATTGATTTCACTACTGTTGGCAGCCGTTACAAGAATTAGAAGAAGAAGATTAGAAGTAAAGGTTCTAAATATGTTATTTTATTGTTTGACAATAATAATAATAATTTAGTTCGGCTCATTGGCCTGATGCAAGTCTTTCAATTGGATGCCACTTTGGCGACTTGCGTGTCCATAGCCTACCCCAGTTATCCAACCGGTTAAAGGGGACCTACAGCTTAACGTGGAACCCAAACCACATATCGTTTCTGGTGACTCCTGACATCGTTGAGAGGTGAAGGATGCGTTAAAACGCAGACTTAAAAAATTCGAGGTCCGACCGGGTATCGAACCTGCAACCCTTCGGTTTCCAGTCGAGCACTTTACCCCAAGATCACTGGGCGCGACGTTTGACAATTATTTTACATTATTGAAAATATTTTTAACTAACTCGCCGTTGAGTTCTTTTTATCCTTCTAAATTATGGTAACTTCTGCCGCCATACATAGAGGGCGCCTATGATACACCTAAGTTGCTCAATAGTATACTTTCCATTCAGTGGTATTTGCATGTGATCCATCGAGCTAGCAACTTATGTTACAAGTACAGCTGATGTTGACCGTTAATATATTATGAGTTTTTACATGCATCTTTTTCCGTTCTCCATTCAGGAGAGATGTGTACCTTATAATTGTAAATGCCAGAGATTGGTTTAAATAAATGTTTTTTTTTTAACTACTTTTACCTATATATACTGTATCCTGTACTTTGTCACCAGGGACTCCAATGATGGGCTGGGTCTGAAACTTGTCAGCATAATGAGAAAAATAAAGGATTTTATAACATCTAAAACTCCTTCATTTCTGCAGCAAATCAGATTTATAAGAATCCTTTGTATTTTCATATTAATAATGGCTGACTACCTCTACCAGGACTTTAAGTCTGATTTGAAATATACAGTGCCATGTTGTGTAAATAAAGAGGCAACAGACTGCTTCTGTGCAAAAAGATCATCATCATCATCATCATCATTAGAGATTGATTATGCCTTTCAGTGTTCAGTCTGTAGCATAGTACCTCCAATAAAATTCGACCATGATCCTCTATTCAATGCTAACATTGATGCCTTGTCTGATGTTATGCCTTTCACTTCAAAATCATTCTGCACCGAATCTAAGTACTTTCATCTTGGTCTACCTCGACTCCTCTTACCCTCCGCTGCCGAGCTCAGGAGTCTCTTGGGTAACCTTGCTTTTGCCATGCGTGTAACATGACCCCACCATCTCAGTCTGTTCGCTCTAACTGCTACATCTATGGTGTTCATTCCAAGTTTTTCTTTGATTTCTTCATTATGGACACCCCCTGCCATTTTTCCCATCTATTAGTACCAACAATCATTCTTGCTACTTTCATATATGTAACCTCTACCTTATGAATAAGCTAACCTGTATCCACTCAACTTTCACTCCCACACAACAAAGTTGGTCAACAGATAGAGCGGTGCACTGCTAACTTAGTCTTGGTACTGACTTCCTTCTTGCAGAAGAGTGTAGATCTTAGCTGAGCAGTCACTGCATTAGCTTTGCTTCACCTCGATTCCAGTTCTTTCACTATGTTGCCTTCCTGTGAGAAAATACATCCCAGGTACTTGAAACTGTCTACCTATTCTAACTTTGTTCCTCCTATTTGGCACTCAATCTGTTTAAATCTCTATCCCACAGACATTACATACATTTTAGAGATGCTGATATTCATATTATAATCCTTGCACCTCTGATCGAGCTCTGAAATATTAGTTTGCAACCTTTCAATTGAATCGGCCATTACAACTATATCATCCGCATATGCGAGACTGCTTATTTTGTTTTTACCTATTTTAATCCCACCCTGCCAGTCTACTGTTTTCAACATATGATCCATGAATAGTATGAACAACAGTGGTGACAGGTTACAGCCTTGTCTTACCCCTGAATCTACCCTGAACCATGAGCTTAATTTGCCATCTACTCTAACTGCTGCCTGACAGTCTACGTAAAGCCCTTTAATTGCCTGCAAAAGTTTGCCTCCTATACCATTATCTTGTAGAACTGACAGTAGCTTCCTCCTAGGAACACGGTCATAAGCCTTTTCTACATCTATGAAACATAGATACAATTCCCTGTTCCACTCATAGCACTTTTCCATTACCTTCCGTAAACTGAATTGTCCTGACAGCCTCTAAGAAGCCTAAACCCACACTGATTTTCATCAAACTTGTCCTCAATTAATACTCACACTCTCCTTTCAACAATACCTGAGAATATTTTGCCTACAACACTAAGTAAAGAGATATCTCGATAGTTGTTACAATCTTTTCTGTTTCCATGTTGGAAAATTGGTGTGATTACCGCTTTCATCCAGTCAGACGGAACCTGTCCCGATTCCCACGCCTTCTCAATTATCCTGTGTAACCATTTGAGACCTGATATTCCACTGTATTTGACGAATTCTGACTTAATTTCATCGACCCCAGCCGCTTTATTGCACTGTAATCTACTGACCATTTTTTCCACTTCCTCAAATGAGATCCGATTTCCATCGTCATTCCTATCCATTTCTACCTGGAAATCTGACACATTATTGAACGTTTCGCCTACATTGAGCAATTATTCAAAATATTCCCTCCATCTGCTCAAGGCATCCACAGGATTGACTAACAGCTTTCCTGACTTGTCCAAAACACTTGTTAATTCCTTCTTCCCTCCCTTTCGAAGATTTCTGATTATACTCCAAAATGGTTTTCCCGCGGCTTGACCCAGAGTTTCTAGCTTATTTCCAAAGTCTTCCCATGATTTCTGTTTGGAGTCTGCAATTATCCATTTGGCTTTGTTTCTTTCTTCAACATAACGTTCTCTGTCTGCCTGATTTCTAGTATGGAGACATTTTTGATATGCCTTCTTTTTCTTTTTGCAGGCTGCCTTGACTGTGTCATTCCACCAAGCTGTCTGCTTCTTCCTGCCTTTACACTCTACAGTTCCAAGACATTCTCTAGCTGCTTCCAGTAATGTGTCCCTGTACCTTGACCATTTATCTTCCAGTGACTGTGAATCATTACATTCAATTAACTGGTACCTTTCCGAGATCATTGTTATGTATTTGTGCCTAATTTTCTTGTCTTGAAGCTTCTCCACTCTTATCCTTCTACACATGGACCTCACTTTCTGCTCTTTTGGCCTCACAAAACCAATTTCACTGCAGATTAAATAATAATCAGTATCATCAAAGAACCCCCTGAAAACGTGTGTTCTTGACAGTCTTCTTCAATTCCTGGTCTATTATTATATAGTCAATGACAGATTTGGTTCCCCTTCCTTCCCAAGTGTAGTGGTGCATGTCCTTAGGCTTAAAGAAGGAGATTGTGATAACTAAGCTCATACTGGAACAGAAGTCCAAGAGCTGTTTTCCATTCCTGTTGGCCTCCATTTCCTCTCCAAAATTATCCATAACCTTTTCATAACCTTCTGTTCAATTTCCTATCCTGGCGTTGAAATCGCCCATGAGTAGAACACTATCCTTATTTTTCACTCTAACAACTACATCACTAAGTGCGTTGTAAAATCTGTCCATCTCATCTTGATCTGTCCCTTCATAGGGTGAATACACTGCTACAATCCTTATTTTCTTGCTGTAGATGGCCAAATCTATCCACATCAGTCATTCATTTACATACCTTATTGCAGTTATGCTGTGTTTGATTGCTTTCCTGATGTAAAATGCTACACCACACTGTGCTCTTCCAACTTTGACTCCTGACAGGTAGACCTTGTATTCTCTGACTTTGTCCTCTTTCTCTCCCCTTACTCTAACATCACTAACAGCTAAAACATCTAACCCCATCTTACTTGAAGCCTCCGCCAGCTCTACCTTCTTCCCAGTGTAATCCCCATTGAGATTAATAGCTACCCATCTCATTCCAGATCGTTTGCCAAGTCATATCGGAGGAGTCCCTGGTCTGTCAATTAGAGGTGGGACTCAATCACCTCCAAAGGTCTGAGGCATTTTTCTCTGATTGTTGCCAGCATGATATTGAAGTACCTGGGTAGCCTTACTTGCCCAGGACCCCATTGGGTTTTACCCCTAACGGTTGAGGGACTAACCGGTGGATTTGGTAGTCTTTGCCATCTGAGCACGAAAAGATCTATCATGCCAAATCAAATGAAGATTCTGTGAGACTTTAACTTTTCCCAGCGTAATGAGTGTTCAAACAACTTACGGGTATGCTGCCGGGTGACTTCGTCGACAACCGCTGATATTTCGGCAGGAGAACACCGTGCCATTCTCAAGGCACAACTGCACTTAAGGAAGCAATGTGCAAGCGTATTTAATACCTCGGTTTGCAAAGTATAAACACAGAAGATAACACACACAGTACAAGTCACAGCAGAGTCAACACAACCAAAGGTGACAAAACAACAAAAATATCGACAGTGACTTAATCAACAGGTGAGGCAGCATTAATTTTATCCCTCTGTTTTTTGACGAGAGACAGTGCCGGATTCCAAGCAGAATTTAAACAAAAACCACCATCTCTGTTTATAAGGTCGCTTGCTAGTTTAATTTCAACAGCTTCCTTAATAACACTATCCCAATAGGTGGAGGTGCATGCCAGGATCTCCGTGTTGTTGTATTCCATAGGATGACCGGTGTCAAGACAGTGTTCTGCAACAGCGGATTTGTTGGGCTGTTGTAAGCGCGTGTAACGTTTATGTTCAATACACCGGTCTTCCACAGTCCTGATTGTCTGACCAATATATGACATACCACAACTGCAAGGAATACGATATACACCTGCCTTACGCAAACCAAGATCATCCTTTACGGACCCCAACAGGGCCTTTATCTTAGAAGGTGGTCGAAAAACACATTTCACATCATATTTCCGTAAAATACAACCAATCTTGTTGGAAATACTTCCGGCGTAAGGCAAAAAGGCCATAGATTTAGGTGCCACTTCATTACTATCGTCACTCACCTGTTGCACAGAAGGCTGATAGCGCAATGCACGTTTTATCTGTCTCTCACTATAACCATTCTGACGAAAGGTCACCTCGAGATGGGACAACTCAGCTGACAAACTTTCAGGGTCTGAAATGACATGTGCCCTGTGAACCAAAGTACGAAGTACTCCTTCATGCTGAGCTGGATGGTGACAACTATCAGCTCGCAGATACAAATCTGTGTGAGTAGGCTTCCTATAAACAGAATGTCCCAATGTACCGTCAACCTTCCTTCTGACCAACACATCAAGGAAAGGAAGGCAGCCATTCTATTCCACCTCCATTGTGAACTGAATATTCGGGTGGATTAGCGTCAGCGACTCTGAAACCTGCGTGTTTTTTCAGATATGTAGATGACACTTTTGTTGTTTGGCCTCATGGTAGTGAGAATTTAAATGGTTTTTTGGAACACCTAAATTCAATCCACCCGAATATTCAGTTCACAATGGAGGTGGAACAGAATGGCTGCCTTTCTTTCCTTGATGTGTTGGTCAGAAGGAAGGTTGATGGTACATTGGGACATTCTGTTTATAGGAAGCCTACTCACACAGATTTGTATCTGTGAGCTGATAGTTGTCACCATCCAGCTCAGCATGAAGGAGTATTTCGTACTTTGGTTCACAGGGCACATGTCATTTCAGACCCTGAAAGTTTGTCAGCTGAGTTGTCCCATCTCGAGGTGACCTTTCGTCAGAATGGTTATAGTGAGAGACAGATAAAACGTGCATTGCGCTATCAGCCTTCTGTGCAACAGGTGAGTGACGATAGTAATGAAGTGGCACCTAAATCTATGGCCTTTTTGCCTTACGCCGGAAGTATTTCCAACAAGATTGGTTGTATTTTACGGAAATATGATGTGAAATGTGTTTTTCGACCACCTTCTAAGATAAAGGCCCTGTTGGGGTCCGTAAAGGATGATCCTGGTTTGCGTAAGGCAGGTGTATATCGTATTCCTTGCAGTTGTGGCATGTCACATATCGGTCAGACAATCAGGACTGTGGAAGACCGGTGTATTGAACATAAACGTTACACGCGCTTACAACAGCCCAACAAATCCGCTGTTGCAGAACACTGTCTTGACACCGGTCATCCTATGGAATACAACAACACGGAGATCCTGGCATGCACCTCCACCTATTGGGATAGTGTTATTGAGGAAGCTGTTTAAATTAAACTAGCATGCGACCTTATAAACAGAGATGGTGGTTTTTGTTTAAATTCTGCTTGGAATCCGGCACTGTCTCTCGTCAAAAAACAGAGGGATAAAATTAATGCTGCCTCACCTGTTGATTAAGTCACTATCGATATTTTTGTTGTTTGGTCACCTTTGGTTGTGTTGACTCTGCTGTGACTTGTACTGTGTGTGTTATCTTCCGTGTTTACACTTTGCAAACCGAGGTATTAAATACGCTTGCACATTGTTTCCTTAAGTGCAGTTGTGCCTTGAGAATGGCAGGGTGCTCTCCTACCGAAACATTGGCGGTTGTCGACGACGTCACCCAGCAGCATACCCGTAAGTTGTTTGAACAAATGAAGATTCTGTTCAACAAAACGTTTGTGGAGAACAAAGTTACACCTGCATATGCCAGCGGATACAGTGTGGTTCTTTTAATGCTCTTCGGATTAAATCTAAATGTGAAGTGGCTTTAGTGAAAAGTGAAATCAGAATGGCATACCGTATAAAAGATTTTAGCATCTACGTATGCAAATTGTTTATACGATCGTCTTCATCATTCTCTGTGTTCTAAACAGTTTCAAAGATTGATAAATACGTTTCATAGTTATATAAGTTGACAACGTGGCGGCATAGGCGGAAACTGCCAAGGTTGCTACCCAATGTTGCTGACCGGCGTACGTCCTGTACAGACCAAGCAAGTAAACATGTTTTCACACCAAGAGTTGTAAGCCTCACTGGTATCACCTTTTCTAGTGAGGAATTAAAATTATTAAATAAGGGGCTGAATTTCAATGTTCCTCCAAAACTTGACTGTAAAACCTTCAAAGACACAATAGCTGAAGTAAAAAGTGGATGCGAGGTTTTAAAACTATCAAAACCTGATCAACTTAAAATCGCAGTGAAAACTTCTAATGCAATTAAGCATGCTGGCAAGAAGGGCCAACCTTTTCAATGTCTACCACGCCAAGTAAAAAACCTGAATAAAAAATTATCCGACAATGATATTTTGGTTTCAAATGCTGATAAGAGTTCCTCTTTAGTGCTGATTTAAAAAAAAAAAAAAAAAAAAAAAAAAAAAAAAAAAAAAAAAAAAAGAGAGAGAGAGAGAGAGAGAGAGAAAAGAAAGAAAAAAAATCCACACAGAAGATATTTTCATTGAGAAGATAAGAACCCTCTGATGAAATTCGCAAAAGAATAAGGTATGTTATTAACGATTCCGTTGTTGTTTTGGATTCCAAATGGAAGAAAAATAGGTTAATAATGGTGAATCCTAAAATGCCTATTTTTTGTGCCCAAGTAAAGTTACATTAAAAAAATTTTAAAAAAATAGAAGTGTATGTTCTAAATATGTTATTTTTATTGTTTGAAAACTATTATCCATTAACGAAAATATTTTTAATTAACTTGCCATTGAGATCTTTTTATCCTTGTAAATTATGGTAACTTCTGCAGCCATACATAGAGGGCACATATGCTATGCCTAAGTTGCTCAATAGTATACTTTCCATACAGTCGTATTTGCATATGATCTATCGAGATAGCAACTTATGTTACAAGTACAGCTGATGTTGACCGTTAATGTATTATGAGTTTTTATATGCATCTTTTTCCATTCTCCATTCAGGAGAGGTATGTACTTTATAATTGTAAATGCCAGAGATGGGTTTAAAAAAATGGTGTTTATAACTATTTTTACCTATATATACTGTATCCTGTACTTTGTCAAAAGGCACTCCGATGATGGGCTAGGCCCGAAATGCATCAGTGTAAAGAGAAAAATAAAAGATTTTACAACATCTACAACTCTCTCATTACTGCATCCAATCACTTTTGTTTAGAATTCTTTGTGTAGTCAAACTAGACTTGACATCATCTGGTCAATTTGTCCAACAGCACCTCCCGTGCCCTCATCGATACAAACCTCATCTCAGACCAAAAAAACTATCAGCACTGATGTGTACTTGGTCTCTGTGCAGAATTGTTGCAGTTGTTCTAAGTCTGTACAATTTGCATACTCTGGACACACACAATAGTGCAGTGGAGTACTCTGTAACCAGGTCAAAAAAACTTTTGCAACAAATTATATAATCTAACGAAACAACCACAGGAGCTTTTTCTTTTAGTTCCTCACCACAGTATTTAGCTCTGGGCATCTGTGGGCGCTCAATGAATTATGAGATTTGTTACAACATGATACTGTTATAGCCTTTGACCGAGCTTCTGGTTTCTGGTAAGGACTTACAGGCCAGTCGTCGTAGACAAAAAAATGGCCTTAGGTCCAAAAAAATTGCAGGAAGCTGAATTTTTGGTATGTTGTTAGGACATATTAGAGTAGTATTACACCACGTTTGCAGCTTCGAAACTTTTAAGAGCCAAAAAACCTCAAAATTTTCGGACATTTTTCTGTTTTTGGCTTATAACTCATGAAGAGTGGTTTTTTGAGAAAAAGTCACTCACACTTCTATTAATGTAGACACAATATTCTACAATTTAAGCCCAACCACAGCTCTGTAAGTCCAATAGTTTCCAAGATACTGAATTTCAAACATTGACTTATTTCTCTAAAAAGTTCGATTTTAGTCATCTTTTGGCTAGAATATTGGCTGTAATGGTCATCCCACGGGGAAAGTCATACTAAAGAAAGTTATAGAACAGTTATTTAGCTTTAATCTGAGTACAGAACGATGTCCATAGTCCCAATAAATTTCTAGTTATCGTTAAAATACGAAAGGCCGAAAAATCGGAGTATTCAATAAACTGGCCCAGACGAACTGCAGTCCTCTTATTCTATATAAGTTAAAGAAAAAGGCGGAATTACTCATTGACGATGATTATTAACGCACTGTATATAAATTGTAATTTATGTGTTGGTGCATACAAATATATTTGTGAAAGTATGTATTGCTGTAAAAACGATTAAAGCCTCTCTGGTTTGTGGGTATTGGTCAGCCATTAAGGGATTGGGACTTTCGTTAGTAGTGAGGCCTTCTGTTGTGTGAAGGCGCCCCCCCCCCCCCCTCACTCTGAGTGGTGACCCAGCGGATGTTCTGTCCTCCCTCCCATACTTCTTGTCTCCAAAATCTTCCTCACTACACCCACGGCCGTATTCGGATCTGTGAAGAACGTTTCAAACAAAAATCATCTAAATCTCGATCATGGTCGTGTTTTAAGTACTTCCTTTTTACAATATGTCGGAGCTACCCCCATCGGATGTTTGTTTCATGTGTCGAGAAGTGCTTGGAACAGTGACAGTGAAAAAACGCGGGATCTCCAGCAGTGTCCTTGTGCGCCAGACTGGTGGCGCAGTGTATATGCTGAATATCTGTGAGGGCTTGGAGTAATTCTGGGATGTCTCCTACATCAGCACTGAGCAACATGTTGACGTGAGATTCTCTTGTATCGACCGAAATACTACTTCAACAAATTAAAATCGTGGTTTGAATCCCAATACACCATTTCCTTGGAATGAGAAACTGCTGTCCATCAGGCAATGTTGTTTCAAAAGGAATGACAAGGTACGAACATTGGCTACAGCTACAGTTAAAGTATGGAACAAGGTGGCCGCTATCCTCTAACACTCTTCCAAATGCTGTGCATTACGAAAAAGTCAGATCAAGACTTAAGAGAGCACTTTGCCATGGCACTATTTTCAGAGGAGGGTGTGCGGAAGGGCACAAAATCCAACTTTTTCGGTGCTTTCACTCCTATCACTGAAAAAACAGTACTTTTCTTGTTGTTGATGGAGGGCATCTGCTACAGACAGTTATTTGGCAAAGTAACAACAGCATCCGCGAAATTGTAACAGCCTAAATTTCCTGCACTGTCCATCGCTATGGGAGGAATGTGGCTGTGGTGTTCGATGCCTACTCAGAGAAGGGGGGCTGGCAGTAGCACAAAAGCAGCTGAGAATCTACGTCGTTATGTAGTACCTGCATGCAGCAAAATTATATTCCAAGATTGTACTCTGATCAAAGTGGCTCAGAGAAAATTTCTTTCCAATGGAAAGAACAAGCAGCGCTTGATCAACATTATTCGCACTGGAATGGAGAGCAAAGGGCTAGAGACCAAGCAAACTACCGACGACGCTGACTACCGTATCATCAGGACAGCGCTGGAGAAGATCCGACAACAGGAACACGTCCTAATAGCTGGAGGGGATGTCGATTTGTTAGTCCTCCTCAGGGTTTGGCTCCAATACAAGGAACTTTGTCCTCCAAAAAGGTGGAAGGGATAGAGATAGTTGTGAACACTTCTCGTCAGCATACTTCAATCAAGGACAAATGTCGCTCCCTCTTGGATTAGAGCTGTTTCTCCACGCGTTCACTGGTTGCGAAGCAGTATCTGCTATTTTCGGGCAAGGAAAAACAAAAATGATAGGCATAATTGATAAGAATCCCCAGCTGATTGGCGTGGCTGCCACATTTCTTAAGCAATGTGCCACTATAGAAGAGAGAGCCTCTGCATGCTGGAAGTGCTTGATGGAGAGAACGACAACCTTCAAACTATCCGCTATAAACTTTTCCTCAGATCTGCTGCGAGTGCAAAAGTCCAGCTTGCTCGTCTACCTCCAACCCAAGAAGCAAGGCCCAGCACTCCTACAGAACATACCACCAGATTCAGATTTGGTTGGGTATCGAGAAATAGCCTTCTGACTGGGGTTGAACAACAAACCAGCAAGGGCTAATTCCTATCACAACAATCCAAGACCCAGCGCCCTCAGCACTACTGAAGATGATGCCGTGCAAATGTAGGAAAGGGTGTGGTGACGGGACCTGCTCATGCCAAAGAGCAGTGCTCAAGTGCTCTGTTCTTTGGCGAATGAGCCAGGGCAAGACATGCCGCAGCACCCGAACGTCTCGGCAGATTCGGAAGAGGAAGACAAAGACATGGACGAACCAACTTCGGTTACAGAGCTCCATCAGACAGAAGAAACAACGGAGCCCGATCCAGCAAGGAATAAATCATGGCATTAAAACGAATGGTAAGAGACTTTTTAGTATGTACAGCATTATATTTTAGTTTGTTGCAGCTTCAAAACTGAGAAGTAGCGCATTACATTACTACAAATTTATGTTGTCGTGTAAATCTGTTGCAGGAGTCATAAGGCGTTTCCTTCGACGATACACCCCCCCCCCCTCCTCAACCACCCCAACTCTCAGCTCGACGTACCACTTAAGTTTTTTTACATGTACATTGTGTTATAAGTAGTACTACCTGTAAATAAAAATTTGTTTCCTTAAAAATTAATCATCTGGACCAATTTATTGAACTATGCGATTTTCCCATATTTTAGTTTTTTAATGATAACTTGAAACTTATAAGGCCTACGGACTTCCTTCTGTACTTAGATTAAAGCTAAATAACTGCTTTATAACTTTTTATGTGTGACTTTCCCCATGGTGTGATCATTACAGCCAATATTCTAGCCGAAAGATGACTAAAATCGAAAATTTGAACTTTTTGGAAAAATAAATCAATTTTTGAAGTCCAGTATCTCGTGAACTATTGGACTTACAGAGCTGCAGTTGCACTTAAATTGTAGAATATTTTATCTACATTAATAGCGGTGTGAGTGACGTTTCTTAAAAAACACACCCTTCACGAGTTACAAGCCAAAATAAAAAAAAAGTCCGAAAATTTCGAGGTTTTTTGGCTCTTAAAAGTTAAGCTAAAGGATTTCGAAGCTACAAACTTGGTTTAATACTACTCTAATATGTTCTAACAACATACCAAAAATTCAGCTTCCTGCAATTTTTTTGGACCTAAACATACCTGACGACTGGCCTATTATGAGTTGTGTGGTCTGCCACACTATCATGTGACTCTAGAACTGCCTGTGGCATGTATATGCAGGAACTTTGATTTAAATTTCTGTGCAGCCTTGCAGAAATTAATCAAATTCATTATCTTCTGATGCTGTGCTGATATCATCAATTTGCTTCAGTGTGCAGAATGGTGTTTAAAGAGTCATTTATCCCATGGTCTGTGAACGTGTGAAATACTTTGCTACACACTGCATAGCCTCATAGTTATGTAATCATGTAGTAAATAATAAATTCGTATTGCCCGCTACAACAATTGGCGCTGTCGGAAATCAGGTGATCTCGCCAGCGCCACCTGCCGTGGTGCTGTCGCAGTGTGCTGCAGCACGGTTGGTTGGTTGGTTGGTTGGTTTGATGTTTTAGGGGGACAAAACTGCGGAGGTCATCAGTCCCCCATTCCATCAAAGAGCTAGAGAAGTGTGGAAACACTGAAAAGTTCGCCCAGAGTTAAAATTGCTACGGGAGGAGAACCCCACTCAATCAATAAAATGTACACAAATTCGACAAAGAACAACAAGTCAGGAGACAACACGAAAGGACACAATCACAAGGAAACAGCAAACAAGTGTGGAAATAAAATGACAAAGACAAAGTTCGTGGTTGACCGACCATGAAAATAAAATAGGAAGGGCCAGCCACGGGGCAACACAAGCTTCATATAGAGTTGTAAAAACCGCTGTCATGAATAAAACCTAAAACAGAATCAGCCATATTGGCATCGTTACGTAAAACTTCAGATAAAATTACAGGAAAATTAAAATCCCGCTGCAGAGCGGCTAAAAGATGGCAGTCCATCAAAATGTGGGCCACCGTCAAGGGACAGCCACAACGGCAACGAGGCGGGTCCTCACCGCGGAGGAGATGGCCATGGGTCAGCCAAGTGTGGCCGATGCAGAGCCGGCACAGAACTACCGAGTCCCGGCGAGAGGCCCGCATGGACGAGTGCCACACAGCCGTGGTCTCCTTTATTGCCCTGAGTTTGTTGGGGTGGCTCAGGCTACGCCACTCTGCGGCCCAAAGCTCACGTACTCTATGGCCAACACAGACTGGTAATCTGAGGCCGGGAGGCCAATGTCTAACACGGACGCATGGACAGCCTGTTTGGCTAGCTCATCGGCTCGTTCGTTGTTCGGGATGCCGATGTGACCAGGAGACCAAATGAAGACTACAGAGCGTCCTGACTGGTCGAGAGCAAAAAGCGTCTCATGTATAGCCAGCACCAAGGAGGAACGTGAATAACATTGATCGAGTGCGCGAAGACTGCTCAGGGAGTCACTGCAAAGCAGAAAAGACCCACCTGAGCAGGAGCGCATATGTTCAAGAGCACGGAGAATGGCCACCAACTCGGCAGTGTACACACTGCAGCCATCCGGCAGAGACCGCTGCTCGGCGTGATCACCATGAACATAGGCAAAGCCAACACGGCCATGAACCAACGAACCGTCCGTATAGACGAAGTCGTGTCCAGTGTACTCTGCAACAACAGCAAAGAACTGACGGCGGAGTGCCTCGGGAGGAACAGAGTCTTTAGGTCTATCGGCCAAGTCCAGCCTAGAGCATGGCCTCGGTACACGCCATGGGGGCGTACGCGTACGGGCCCGATGCGGAGATGGGACAGGGAAAGACTCTAGTTCCAACAGAAGGGACTGGACACGGAAGGCGATCGTGTGACCGGAACGGGGTCGCCGTTGTTGAGGACGGACGACCGTGCGGGAGAAAAGCAAACGTTGGTTCGGGTGGCCTGGCGTGCTATGAACATGAGCAGCATAGGCCGCGAGCAGTTGCTGGCGGCGGATTCGCAGAGGTGGGACCCCGGCCTCTGCAAGTAAACTGTCCACGGGACTGGTGCGGAAAGCACCCGTCGCGATGCAAACCCCACAGTGGTGGATGGGGTCCAGCAAGCGCAATGCCGAGGGGGATGCGGAGCCATAGGCAAGGCATCCAAAGTCCAGACGGGACTGCACCAAAGTGTGGTATATCCGCAACAGTGTGGACCGATCGGCACCCCAGTTGGTATGGCCCAGATGGCGGAGAACATTTAGCTGGCGCCAGCACTTCTGTTTCAGCTGTCGAATGTGAGGGAGCCATGTCAGCCGAGAATCAAATACGAGCCCTAAAAACCTGTGAGTTTCAGCAACCTCTAAGAGGTGGTTGTCAAGATAAAGTTCGGGCTGTGGATGAACCGTCCGACGCAGACAGAAGTGCATAACTCTGGTCTTTGCAGGAGAGAACTGGAAGCCATGGGCCACAGCCCAGGACTGTGCCATCTGAATGGCAACTTGGGTGCTGGAAGAGCTAAAAGAAATGCAGAAGTCGTCAGCATAGAGAGAGGGGGATACTGACGACCCAACTGCTGTCGCTAAGCCGTTTATGGCTACTAAAAGTGAGGGGACACTCAAAACAGAGCCCTGAGGAACCCCATTTTCCTGCACATGAGAGGTACTACGCGACGCACCTACTTGAACACAAAAAGTACGGACAGCTAAAAAGTTTTTAATAAAAATTGGGAGTGAGCCCCGAAGACCCCAACCATGTAACGTGCGAACTATGTGGTGTCGCCAGGTCGTATCATACACTTTTTGCATATCAAAAAAGACGGCTATCAGGTGTTGGTGCCTGGCAAAGGCTGTGCGGATTGCGGACTCGAGGTACACCAAGTTGTCGGTGGTGGAGCGACCCTGGCGGAACCCGCCCTGGCATGGAGCCAGTAAGCCCCGAGTCTCGAGGATCCAGCACAACCGCCTACTGACCATGCGCTCCAACAGCTTACACAGGACATTGGTCAGCATAATGGGCCGATAGCTATCCAAATGAGCAGGGTTTTTGCCTGGTTTCATCACCAGTATGATGATACCCTCCCGCCACTGCGAAGGGAATACCCCGTCGCACCAGATGTGGTTGAAGAGCGCAAGGAGATTACGCTGACTCTCCCCTGAAAGATGTTTCAACATCTGGCTGTGGATGCTATCGGGTCCTGGAGCCTTGTCCGGACACTTTTTAAGAGCGCTTAGGAATTCCCACTCTGTGAACGGCATGTTATATGCTGCTCCTTTAATGTACGGAAAGCTGGGAGGTAATTCTGAGAGGAGAAGGCATGAGCATAATGCCCGGCAAACAGCTCTGCAAGCGTGGCCGGGTCCGTGCATACTATGCCATTCACAGAGATCCCAGGGATTCCTGCTGCTGTTGGGTGTCCCCTTAAACGCCTTATCTTGTTCCAGACCTGGGTGGTGGAGGTACCCGCACCAATAGTGGAGACGTACCTCTCCCAACACTCTTGCTTTCGTCTCTTAATGAGATAACGTGCACGTGCACGGAGCCGCTTGAAAGCTACGAGGTGCTCCAGAGACGGGTGCCGCTTGTACCGTTGTAAGGCCTGTCGGCGATCTCCGATAGCCGTTGCGACCTCTGGCGACCACCATGGTACCGTCTTACGCTGTGGGGACCCCGACGAACGGGGAACGGTAGCTTCTGCAGCTGAAACAATGGTACGCGTGGCGCCCTCGACCGCGACATCGACGTCGTCGAGTGGGGGAGGACCAACAGTGGCAGCAGAGGTAAAGTCGTCCCAGTTAACCTGGTGTAGGGCCCACCTGGGCAGGCGCCCTGGGGACTGACGTTGTGGGATTGACAGGAAAATGGTCACTGCCGCACAAGTCATTGTGGGCTCCCCAGTGGACAGATGGTGAAAGGCTATGGCTGCAAATAGACAGATCAATGGCTGAGAACGTGCCATGCGCCACACTGAAATGTGTGGGGGCACCCGTGTTCAAGAGGCAGAGGTCAAGACGAGATAGTAAGTCCTCGACTACTCTGCCCCGGCCAGAAATCGTGGAACCACCCCACAAGGTGTTATGGGCATTGAAGTCGCCCATTAGTAAGAAAGGTGGGGGGAGTTGAGAAAGTAGTGCAGCCAAAACAGTCTGAGAGACATCACCATCAGGAGGGAGGTAAAGACTGCAAACGGTGAACTCTTGTGTTGTCCTTACCCTAACAGCCACCGCTTCCAAAGGCGTCTGAAGGGGCACAGACTCGCTATATACAGAGGTAAGGACACACACACACACACACACCACCTGATACCCTGTTATACTGGCTGCGATTACAATAATATCCCCTGTAGCCCCGGAGGGCAGGGGTCCGCATTGCCAGAAACCATGTTTCCTGGAGGGCAATGCAGAAAGCAGGTGTTATGCTCAAAAGGTGTCGCAGTTCAGCCAGGCGGGTGAAAAAACCGCCGCAGTTCCACTGGAGAATAACGCTTTCCATTAACTGGGAAGATATGAGGTAATATGGAATAGTAGTCAAACCTCATGCTCACTTGCTGACACTGCTCGCGAAGCTGTGGAATCCACGTCCATTGTTTCTGGTGGACCTTCAAGTGCTAGGTCCTCAGGGGAAGCTAGTATCTTCACTTCATCCTCGTCCTCAGAGGAAGAGGGCGGGGGCGGAAGTGGGGGAACCACTAGGGTTCCTTTGGTCTTCTCTTGTTTGTCCTTCTTTTTCGAAGCCTCTCGCTGGTCTTTTGGCTTCTCACGTCTGGAGGGCGTCGGGGACTCAGTCTCTGAGACTGAGGAAGACCTTGCGGCCCGACGACCAGCCTTCTTTGGCACTGTTTGCCACTGGCCGGTAGCTGTCGTACCAGAAGAAGAAGCCGGGGAGGGTTGGGACTCAACCGAACCCTTCCTCGCGAGAGGAGCCAGAGAAGGCTGTTGCTTCTCTGGCTCGGGGGTGGGGACCAGTGTCCCCATTGGTTGGGGTGGTATTGCTCCCGAGGTAGATGGTTTGGGAGCAATACAGGAAGATCCGCCCCCCGCTGCCGAGGGAGGGGGATTGGATGGTTGGGCCTGTGGCCCCACTGAGAGTATCGGAGCAGATGGTATCAGAGTTGGAAGCGTTTGAACAGCTGTTGCAAAACTTTTGCCCATGGTCACGGGGTGCAGCTTTGTGTATTTGCGCCGTGCCTCTGAATAGGTCAGTCTGTCCAGGGTTTTATACTCCATGATTTTCCGCTCTTTATGGAGCACTGAGCAATCTGGTGAGCAAGGCGAATGATGTTGACCACAGTTAACACAGACTGGAGGAGGGACACAAGGGACGTCTGGATGAGATGGACGTCCACACTCCCGACATGTGGGGTTGGTCTCACAGCGGGAGGACATGTGCCCGAACCTCCAGCACTTAAAGCAGCGCATAGGGGGAGGGACGTAGGGCTTTACGTCACACCGGTACACCATCACCTTGACTTTTTCAGGCAAGGTGTCGCCCTCAAAAGCCAAGATGAAAGCACCGGTTGCGACCCTGTTGTCCTTAGGACCCCTATAGATGCGCCGGATAAAATGGACACCGCGCCGCTCTAGGTTCGACCGTAGCTCATCATCAGACTGTAATGGAAGATCTCGATGGTAGATGATACCCTGGACCATATTAAGGCTCTTGTGAGGTGTTATTGTAACGGGAACATCACCCAGCTTCTCACAGGCGAGCAAAGCCCGCGACTGTGCTGGGGATGACGTCGTTATCAAGACTGACCCACATCGCATCTTGGACATACCCTCCACCTCTCCGTACTTGTCCTCCAGATGCTCGACAAAAAACAGTGGCTTTGTTGACGCAAAGGATTCCCCATCAGTACGTGTGCACACCAAGTATAGAGGGGCATAAGACTCTCCTTGACTTCTGGCCCGGCGTTCCTCCCATGGCGTAACCTGGGAAGGGAACGAACGGGGGTTGAATACTGCAGAATTGGAATCTCCTCTACCACGCTTAGAGACGCAGTTTTCGCGACCGGCCACGCTTTTATTTGCTCGTTTCATGCTGGTCCCACGAGCAGCTAGGGAACTAAAGGTCCACCCAGGCAGAGCCCTGCTTGCCTGGGTAAGCCTCATACAACTGAGGTGCGGCAGGTTCCTCAGAGGTTGCTCGCTAGCGGCTGTTCAACCTCAACAGCCATGCATCTCCTCGGCACGTAGCACACCTTGAGATTGAGGTTTTTTTTATAGAGGTTTGTACCGTCCTCGCGACCCGGGCGATTAAGCCAAGATCCCCGGGCTCTGAAACGTACAACGTTCCACCGTCGCGCCGAACGATGGTCGTTGAGGCACGCACAGAGCTTACGGTGTAGCGGACTGTTGGCGCGACACAGCCCACGGCTCAGGACCCCGGGTTCGCCAAGCCCGTACTCAGCAAATTAATGCTGAGCCCCTGAGGGGGCTGCAGCACGCCGGCAGCCCTGAGTTTGTTTGTTTTTTGTAAGGTGCACCTCGGCGCTTCAATTGCATTATACTGACGGTGTCTTTTGTTACCGGTGACTTATATCATGTGTGTGTACCATACTGTGTAAATGTTCATTTATGACATACAAGATTATTTAAGCATATTCTACGAGTGTTCACAAAATTGGCGACAAGAAGGGGATGTATCAAAACAACGTGTTCAATCATGCCTGCCACCGTCAAAGAACTTCTACAAGCATTTCTGCAACAGCAAAATGTACTCATCGATCATGTCCTACAACTTCCAGAGCTCTTTGCAAACACCATCAAGGTGATCTTCAATGCACCACAGTTCGATAGGAGGCAACAGCTTTTAACTCTGAGTTTACAGCCATATGATGATGCCGCAGAAGACTGGGCTGACTACGAGAAACGACTATGCCAACACTTCTCAGCATTCGGCGTTGTTGACACCAACCTCTGTAAGTCTCTTTTTCTCTCTTGGTTTTCGCCCCATCTTTATTAGTTGCTTTCACAACTGGCCCCACTTCAGGAACCGGCATTGTTGTCATTCGACAAAATGTGTACACTTCTAAATTCCTTTTATAAGAAACAAACGCATGTTGTTGCCTCTAGGGTAGCCTTCTGCCAGTGCAAAAAAATTTTAAATCAGTCATACTGAGCTTGGGCCACACAGCTGCAAGGGCTCAGCAGAGAGAGTAATTTTGTGACGGAAGTCCATGAGGAATCGTACGCCGATCAAATGGTACGTGACGCTATTCTCCGCTTGGCCCCTGACAAAGACGTTCGACAAAAAGCACTTCAATTAAATGACCCTTCCCTGGCAGAGGTGTTGTAAACCACAGAATCATTTGAAATTACTCGCACCGCGGACGCTCAGCTGGATTTGTGAGGTGACGTAGGAGAGGTTGCGTTAGATAGAGGTTGCTGCCGCCGCTCACAGTGAAGCAAGTGACGACGTTGCTGCTGTATAACGCCCCTCTCAGCAGAAACAAAACAAAAGCAAGATGGTTTTTCAGAGAAAACCGTCACCAAATGCTCTGCCCTCTTGTCCGAAATGTTTCATGCAGCACTCGCATGACGACTGCCTTCAAAGATGGGCACAATGCCACAAGTGCAAAAAAAGTGGTCACATCTCATCTGTATGTCGTTCAAAACAAATTCAAGCAATCAATGATATGGAATCTGACACTAGTTCAGTCATGTTTGTCAACTCCACTTATTCCTAAAACAATAAACTTTTTTGTCTCTGTTACTGTCCTTTGAAAGGATATTCAAATGCAAGTTGACACCGGCTCTGCCGTGACTTCTCACACTTAAATTAAGCTAGGGGCGCCCCCCTTATCACCTGTGTTACGCAACTTGCGCACTTATACCCATCAACAACTGGCTCTCAAAGGCCAATTTGAAGTACTGGTCACATATAAAAATGTGACATGCACACTCACTCTTTTCGTTGTAGACAAAGCAGCTATGACAGACTTGTTTGGCTACGACGCATTTTGCGCTTTTGGATTTTCTGTAGATGACACTATAAATATGGTCTTGGACATTGTTCCATTTGACAGAATAGAAGCTTTATCTGCCGAATTCTCTGATCTTTTCTCCATAGGCTTAGGACGAGCTGTTGCTTCACAGCCCGCATATCGCTTAAAGATGGTTCTTGTCCACGATGTTTTCACGCGCGCCCTCATCCAGTTGCATTTCGCGATTCTGTTAAACAAGAACTCGATCGCCTTACAACTGCAGGTGTTCTTCTTTCTACCAATTCGAGTGAATGGGCTTCTCTCTTGGTAGTGGTTCTTAAGCCTAACGGATCCCTTCGCATTTGCGACGACTTTAAAAATGCCGGAAATTCACAAAGTATCGTTGACACGTGTCCCACGCCACAACCGGAGGAACTCTTTGCCAAATTAGCAGGCGGACAATATTTTTCAAAAATTGATTTGTCTGAAGCATACCATCAATTGCCTCTTGATGACCAATCACATCAATTTCTTCTACTCAACACGCCCTTTGGTCTTTATCTATACCAAAGGTTTCCGTTTGGCATTTCCAGCACGCCAGCTATTTTTCAAAGATTTTTGGAACAACTTCTTGTGCCGGTACCGGGATGCATTAACTATCAGAATGATATTGTGGTCACAGGGGCATCCACAGATGAACATCTCAGGCACCTTCGACAAGTGTTTACTGTTTTGAAACAAGCGGGGTTAAAATGTAACTTTCACAAGTCCAAATTTTTTCGACCCTCCAATTCATACTTGGGGTTTTGTCTCTCACGTGAGGGTATCAGTCCTTTAAAAGATCACATTGCTGCAATTGAGGCTCTTCCTCGACCTACGGCCGTGGAAGACTTACAAGCCTTCCTGTGTAAAATAGCCTATTATCACAAGTTCATTCCATCTATAGCGGAATTATCACATCCTTTAAATTGTCTTTTGAAGAAGAATGTGCCTTTTGTTTGGTCTGAAGCATGCGAAAAAGCTTTTCAAACACTGATTTGCAAAAATTACCTTGCTTAGCAACGTTCAGTCCAGGGCTGCCTTTAATACTTGCGGCCGATGTGTCACAACATGGCATTGGGGCTGTACTCTCTCATAAATTTCCGGACAGTACAGAGCGACCAATTGCTTATGTATCCAAGATTCTCAATGCTTCACAAGCAAAGTACTCCCACATTGAAAAGGAAGCTTCATCCATCGTTTATGCTTTAAAAAAAGTTTAGTGTCTTTCTATATGGCACTAGGTTCCACCTTATCACAGACCACAAGCCATTGGTCTCACCTTTTCATCCATTGGTATCTCTTCCTGACAATCAGCACATAGATTGCAACATTGGGCTTTATTTCTGTCTAGATTCAATTACGTGATTCTTTTTCAGCCCATGACACATCATGCGAATGTGGGTGCTCTCTCCCGTCTTCCCATGGGTCCTGATCCCGTTTTGATGCTGATGAATTGCTCTGTTTCCACGCAGATGAAACTGCTCAGGCGGCGGTGGACGGATTTCGCTGCAGCACACCGGCTGCCCAGAGTTTGTTTTTAATAACGTGCGCCTCGGCGCTTCAATTGCATTATACTGACGGTGTCTTTTGTTACTGGTGACTTATGTCGTGTGTGTACCGTACTGTGTAAATGTTCATTTATGAAATACAAGATTCTTTAAGCATATTCTATGAGTGTTCATAAAACATCTTTAAGCAAAATGTACCCCATATGGTATATACAGTGAAAGATGCAAACATCAAAAATTTATCATTGTATTCAGCAAAGGTTCTTTGTTGTTATTTAGCATTTTACTTGCGCCATTAACACATTCTGTACCAGAAAGAGAGAGAGAGAGGAGAGAGAGAGAGAGAGAGAGAGAGAGAGAGAGAGAGAGAGAGAGAGAGAGAGAGATGGACATACAGAAAAAGCAGCAATTTATGGATCACAGATCATGTACAACTATTTTAACTTTTCTGTGTGACATACACAGTGTCAAATTACCATGTACAGTTAACAGGCCAATCTGTACATATATTATAACATATTTCTTTCTTTTTTATTCTTCAATCATTTCTACATTTATGATTTAATAATGTGAACACAAATTCATTCAAAAAGGATTTTCTTCCCGACTACAGTATTTCAATTTGGCATGGTAAATAAACCAGAGACTTTTAATTCACAGTTAACCAGAACTTTTATTCTATAAATAAAACAATTAATTGCGGTACTGACATACATATGTGTGTATTACCTTTTATATCACTGAGAGCTCTGTATATTACTTTGTACCCCAGTAGTATTCCATTGATCTGTGCTTGTGGTGGTGGTGTCCACACGACTAGAATGCTTTGTGATGAAACAGAACTGCACTGTACGTCTGCAGGTGCTGCATCTGGAACTGAGGTACATGTACAATATTAAAAATGCTCCCTACTATTGTTTTTTAATAATATACCACAATGTTAGCTCTACCAGAAAGGTTCATGAGTAAAGCTTAATCAACTTAAGTGGTGACTCCTATGAATTTGAAGGAGATATCTGAATTTTATTTTATAACATACAGGGGGTAGGCAAAATAATATGAACACTATGTGGTATACTATATCTAACAGCAATTAGGCGCCACTGCATATGTGTTAACGCTGAGATGCAACAACAGTGCACAACCGACAAACAAATTCTTGGATATTACCTCTCAATATATAAAAATTTTGTTCTGTGACAGTCAACATGTGTCTTTGTTTTGTGTTCATGTTTCCTCCCGCCTGTAAATCACAGAAATACAATATACAGTAAAATTAGCAACGAATCACAACAATGGTAATTTTGAAGTTACCATGGTTTACAATTAACATATAGCCTAAAACCTACTTTTTATATACTGTGGAAATAATTTTGAGGAATCTTGATTTTAGACATTATTATGTTTCTAAAGAAATGAAACGTAATTTGCTTCTTTCCATTTCAACCAATAAGGTACTAAATTATTCTTTATTTATTTAATATGTGCTAACAAAAGTTACATTGTCACTTAAATGTATATTTAACTTCAGTACTAAAAATTGTTGTTATACTTTGTTTATCTTAGGGTGAACAGATGAAGGGCACAGTGGCAGACACAAGGGGTGAGAGGGATAAGGGGGATATATCTCCCTCCCTCCTTTTTTTAAAAAGATAATTACAGTACATGAACTTTTATGAATTTTTTAAAAAAAAAGAACATATTGCCTTTTTTTACACACTGTCACACTTTGCTGATTCTCTTCCTTCCTCTGTATTTTTTCACCTACTACATAAGGGGTAAGATCTATGGTGTCATGGTTGTGTGTTCATGGAGTGGGACTGTGGAGTGGACATGGGAGGCCCTTTCCGTTTCTCACTCTACTATTATTATTTTCTTGTTTCTCACAAAAATGTGCACTATATGTCAGTTAATGATGCTCCTGCTCTCTTTTGGTATCCTTGGCAATTATCATACTATACTTTAGTTACAGAATGTGAGTCAAGTAGTAAGAATGCACTACCATTACAAGTAACTTTGATGGCTAGTGAGTGCAGGCGAGATGCAGCACAGACCTCTTATAGAAATGAAATTATCATTGTGCACTGTAGTCAACTGACATCTGTTGCATATTTGTTTCATTCTTTTTCGATGTTTGTTTAGGAGCAGCATCCCTATACAGGGTGACCACCAAATCTTCATTTTCAAATTAAAGTTTTTTTCCAGATTTTCTAGGTTAAAAATAATTATTTTCCAGGTTTTCACGAAACTTTTTTTTTATGTTTGTTAAGTTTATGGGACTTAACGAAACTTACAAACTACTTATGAGCTACTTACGAACTAGGACGGCACAAATATCCATGCCCAAGGGGGGATTCGAAGCCCCAACCGTAGTGGTCGTGCAGACCGTGACTGGATCGACTCAGTCCCCTCGGCCACCGCGGCCGGCTCACGAAACTTAATTGAGTAGCTTGTTATCAAAGGTGGACATCTGTCATTTGCAAATAACTGAGATAAACGCCATTTTTATTATGAAACATGGAGTTAATACGTATGCATGCTAGTTTTGTCATCATTTAGTTGCAAATGATCAAACTACCATGCATACCATGTTTCGTAATAAAAATGGCGTTTATCTCAGTTATTTGCAAACGACAGATGTCCACCTTTGAAAGCAAGCTACTTAATTTTGCTCAAAGGGCTTGGGAAACAAATATACCATAAACAAACTAGTTACCTATTTTTAAAACACATGTCATCCAAGTTTAATCATGCCACGTTGTAATATACATCAAGCAGTGGCGAATCCAGGATTTATGTTGAGGAGGGGGGGGAGGGGGTAGAGCTCATAAAAATTGTGGCATTGTACCTGAAACTGATCTAAAAAGAACCAGCTCATATTATGAGGTTTTCCTCATGGTTTTGGGGGATCTGCAGCCCCATAGACCCCCCCCCCCCCAATCCCCCAAATTCAACACTGACACAATGTACAGTACATGCTGTACGTTTTAAGTTGACAAACCAGAATAATGGTTTTCACCGTTATGAACGGATGGCAAAGGCTTAGGAAATGATACTAAACTTGAACTGTCTCCACCGTTTGGGAATAGTGTGGGTGGCTAGTGTAAAATTTTAAATGGAAACCCATTTTTATTGCAGATTCAGATTGTACAGACTAAATCATGTATAGTTTGGTTGAATTTTTTTCTTTCAATTGACAATGGTAAGAATTATTTGCCATACTGCTGAAGAAATGTACCACGTAGGACAGAAAATGAAGGTTAATCATATTGAAGATGCCTCAGAACCCAACCAAATGATACCAGATGTACACTCTTTGACAAAAAACCTGACCGCCGGCCAGCCGCTGCTGAGCCTAAGTCCGATCCGATCGCGACATGGGACAATAAAAGTGGCCGCGCTGATTCGCTCTAAGTCCAGCTATCTGCACAATCTGGCAACACTGCAGACTGCGGGAGTTCATACAGCTCTTGTTATGTGCAGTTAGAACACAACTAGGTCAGCTACCTCCTTGGTCTTGTGGTAAAGTGTGCGACTTACATATTCAGTATTAGCGATCGAAACCGACTGTTGACAAAAATTTTTAATTCATGTCACTTGTTCATGCTCATGCCCCATGTGTAAGGGAAGCATATGTGTAACGTATTTCATTTTTTGGTACACTGGTAATAACATTTCGGTCCAATAACATCGCCGCCTCTGGCTGCAGCACTTGGCAGAGCTCTCCGCGGCCCACTCGCCGGCAGCAGCGGTGGCGGCGCTACACAGCGCTGCCTCGCCCTCTGCCCACAGCGCCTGCCGCTGCTCATCGCCCTGGATACGTAAAATGCTGTAGTGTTGCTAAGTGGTGACCCACAAAAAAGGTTGCGATTCGTATTTCACACAGGATATAACGAAGCAGACCACCTATTTTGAATGATGAGCATATAATACATTAGAGAGGCAAAACATTGTCATTGTCCAATCTAATGGCACTCTACGATGGTTAACACTTATTTGTGGTTTAAATCTCGATCCTTTTCCTTTCAGAAAAGCCTTTCATGTAATTTGTTATTTTCATCTGTTGATATGTTTTCATCAAGACACAATATGTAACTCACTAAAATGTTTTAGTGTCGTCGTTTCACTCCGTCCGGTAAATGTATGAGCTAAATTATGTGAATGCGTTTCAGTGCACGTTCTAAAGCAACACAGACACACTGCAAGGTTCGTGTCTTCATGTCTCATTTCTACAGTAGATATTTCACATCAATGCAGGTGAATTCGAATTTCTTCGAAGGCGTTTGTACGGTGAAGCAAAGAAGACATCTATTACCATTTCCATAATTTGAAGTCGACCTTTCTGAAAGACTTATTGTATAAAGTTTTTTTTATGATTCCGTTATAGAGTTTCTTCTTCCAATCTGCAGCGTATAAAGTAAAATAAAACAGAATAAAATGAAATCCCCAAACTCACTTTCTCCGACCAGGATTAGAACTGCCGACTCACACGAGGCTTGCAGCACAAGACACAAGCAGAACCACACAGCCAACCACACGCTGTGGCATTGTGCCCTCAGTCTATCACATATTCAATGCTTAGCCTCTAACGCATCCCGAAAGAACCTGAAAGTCACCTATACAAATAACTACATTCCTTGAGTGCAAAAGTTAAATTTCTGTCTCTCATTTCACGTGGACATTGCAATTAATGAGTCATGAAAGTAGAAAAGGAATGTCAAGTGAACTTAGTGAGACAATTCAGTACCACTTGAGGAAGTAACTGCACTGTCACAGTGTTGCCAAATATCAGCAACGATGTAGCCAGTTCTTAGCTGTACTTGGAAGATCTGTGTAGTGATAAGCGACGTGAAATCGCGCTAGTCTCATGCGCACGTCTAGAGGGGAGTCGTGCATTTCGGTTAATATGCGCTAACTCCTGATAGATTCCGTCATCACATTTACGATGCAGATATTAAATTCGTCCAATGAGGCCGAAACAAGCGTTTAAATTTTTTGAAGCTTTACAGCATTGATATTTTAGCAAATGACTAGAGAAGTTAAAAATACTGATATTGTGATTGCAACATACGGCAGGTCAAAGTCTGAGATATATAAACTTCCATCGCGATTTCAGTTTCAACTCCTCCCCCTCCCCCCCCCAAAAAAAAGACTAAAACAATTACTTTGTTAGATATCTACAAAAGCAATTTTTTATGAGTTACTGGATATGAACATTGCATCATCCGTCACTAAACAGTAAGGTATCAAACACTTCGCATCTTGAATATTCTCACAATATTCTCAATCCTACTAGCATCTGGCCTCAACTGGCTTTTAGCCATGCATTGAGAAGAAATGATGATGAATTGATAACTTACCCTCATCAACTTTCAGCGAGAGCTTTTTGTAACAAAATGAAAAAGTGATGTGAACCATCATTTTCTCCAATGATACTAGGCACTGTTGTCCGAAGATGGACTGTATCTACGTTGAGTCTTGTCAAACGCGTTTTACATTCAAGGAATATTACCTAAATGAATTTAGTCCTCATGAAGCTGTAACAAAACAGAGAATCTGGGTGGTGCGCATATTCGTAAGGGGTTTGTTTTTTTTTTTTTTTTTTTTTTTTTTTTTTTTTTTTTTTTTTTTTTTTTACCTTGCTGTAATACTTGATGCAAAGATGGGAAAAATACAAATCCATCATCTATCGGTTTTTTCGATTCTATGGGCAGTTTTCTTTGGTTGGTACTCCTTCACTTCGTCGGCAATCTACTGGTTTCATTGAAAATACAGTAATCAAAATTACGCGACTATTTGTCCCACATTTTAATGTCCGTGGTTTTTATTCTGAATTACAGTGATGATTTCTGTTGGACTGGTTCCATATACCTGAGCCTAATTAATGAAATTTTTTTCCGATGACAGATGAAAGCAATTAGAACTTGTGTCTCTATAATTAATTTTCATATGAAAAAAATTAACACCTGAAGATGGGTCTTTAAGAACGTGAAAACGGTCTTGGACCTATAAAGCAACGTTCTTAATATATATATATATATAAACAGTTGACACGGCTTCAGAATTTTATTATTTACTTTATGGATCGACTACATTTGAAGTGATTTCCAAGTAAGTTTTTCTATCTATATTTAAAATTTTACCATCATTTTAGAACAATTGATGAATTCATTTAAGGAAATGTTCTTTCGTTTTGTTTGTGATGTCACGTGATATTCTTGAAGTAGGTGGCTACAGCATCTGCTATGAGGTTTACAGGAGACAGTTGGCACGGATGATTTTGTTTGATAGTAAGCGGATAAATTAAAAATGTAACGCGACGAAATGATGAGATCCAGCTTTTGCAACAAAACAGCCCCGATTTCTAAATTGGCTAGGTTTTCATAAAGTGACTATTATACAGGTAGACATTACTGCTATAAACCCTACCTCATTTATTTACTCAAGCTGAGGCAGACTGCTCGCAGCATGAAAGAGAGTAGGAGTAGTTAATGTATGAAACGACCTTCTTGAACACAAATTCAGTTAACTACTACAACGAGCATATTATGATGTTAATTTTTCTAAATATTTAATGTAGGTCACAATAAAAAGTCAACTGACTGCAGAATTACATATCAGACTCACATCTACATGATGCCGAAGTTGCGAAACAATAGGCCCTACTACGACGGTGGAAAATCTTGATTACATTGGTGGCCTGATGAACGAGTTTTTGTAGCTGGCGTCCTGCATGTTAGGATCCGGATCCGTATTTCCACTCAGGCTCGAATACTGTGCTCTCCAAATTGCACATATGTCACGTGGCCAGCTATTAAAAAAAAATCAATGAATATCTCATTGAGCGTATTACCAGTTTTGTTCCTCAGTTTATGGTTGATTCATATGCAGGACTTATCGTTATGTTTACTGTACTCCATTAACTAACAATAAGACTCACAATTTGTCGCAGTAAAGTCTTCCTAAATACTCAAATTTTGTCCAGTTTCCTTCGAGTTTGCTTCCTGATAAAATAAAATGTCCACAGGTCAATATGGAAATTACAAGCGATCTGTTATTGACAGAACATCTTGCTACGATAAATAGCGTTCCATTTGAATTTTTTGAGCACGTTCCTTGATGAGGTGCTCAATGGATTCCGGACCTGTCTTTGTTGTCTACCTCGTTGATTTCATAAAATGTTACGTAGTCTCATGGCCGGATGCGATGCAGACATAGATTTAATTGCAATGTGTTCATTACAGCGCGGTTATAGGTTTCAAATTACAAACTTAATGGCGACTTTTAAGTGCCAGGTATCTCACGTCGATAGATTATCATTCGATCGGTATCGTCGCAGATAACGGACTACATTAATTTACTAACCATTGCAATGTTCAATGCAATTCGTGAATTTCATTTATTTCTTATGTTAAAGTCAAAACGCGTAAGTTCCAAGAGGTCTACCGAACATCTGTTAGGCTCCTTTTCATGGCTTCCTCTGTTCAGAAAGAAAACTATCCCTTCAGCAGGCGCGCTCCGCCTTCTCCGTTTCCCGACGCGCGCGCCTTCGCTCGCTCGTTGTGCCGCATTTACCAAAACGACCGTGGCTGTCCCCACCGCGTCATACCTCTTATCGACTTCAGACCGTTAATGAAATAAATTACGCTTCACGTTGGTGGCCACTAAACGCTACTGTTAGCATTACTCATGATGCAAGAACACTTTATGTTCCAGTGTTACTATGATGTCTGACATAGCTATTAAAAATTCGAAAATTTATTGGAACTATCCTTAACGCGGTAGCAATTATCGAGTGGACTAAAGTTACTTTATATGTCTTAGTCTATTTTAAAACCACGTTTCTATGCATTTTCCATCTGAATGATTATTTTACACTTTTCGAATTTTGTATGTGTGAAATTTTTCATTCAATTTCAAACGTTTTTATGAGACTACAACAGAGACATTCGATACATTTGTTTTATTTCTTTTTCACCTACCCCTCTTATGTATTAGTCACGGAAAGATCGCGAAGGTAAAAGATAGGGCGATATGAACTCACACTAAGTCTTACCAGAAATAGTTTTAACGGCGAACCATTCACGACTGGAAGAGAAACAGGCGGAAACAGCAGTCGAATAAAAATTGCCCTCCACCACACACCAATTATGAAATGGCGTTAATGAAGCAGTTTCATCCAGTTCTAAGTTAAAATTTCAAGGTCTCTTGTTCAGAGGGAAGTTGGTTTGAAATGAACTGCAAAATTTGTACCAACACACGGAAACATGAACAAAGTAAGCTCTATTGCACACGAGACACGAAAGAAAGAAAGAAGGAAGGTTACGATTTAACGTCCCCTCGACAAGGGGGTCATTAACGCGAAGCAGAAGTTCGGATTGTCACGATAAGGATGTGGAAGGAAATCGGCCGTGCCCTGCCGCATGAACCATTCCAGGATTTGCCTAGACTGATTTAGGAAAATCATTGAAAACTCAAACCCAAATGGCCGAAGGCCAGTTCGATGCGCCGTGTACAGAATACGAGCCCCGTGTGTTACCACTAAACCAACTCGCTCCGTAGCAAAAACGAATGCGAGGAATGCGAATGTAAATATTGCATTATCACGCGGTTCTGAGTTACGTTAATTAAGTTTCTGGCCTATCGTTAGTATAAAGTCAATTGTAAAATTTGTAACAAAAACACAATAGACAATAAAGCAACCTAATAATCACGTGTTACAACGATTAAAATCGATCGATGAACTGTACCATGGTTTAGAACAGTATTAGGGAAAGCAATTGCACTGTTTCTTGTTAAAAGATAATAAATAAAAGTATTGACGTATCTCTTATTCATTGATTTTGAACAGATGCCCTACGTTGCGCAAGGCTGTAATTTTACCGCTATCATAAAAATTAAATGGACTGAGTACAAAATTTGTAAATAAATTTGATCCAAATTATCATTATGAATGAAGTTAATAAATGAGCAATCCTTGAATGTCCTCTGCCTACGTATGGTTTTCAAATTAAGGGTGTTAAAAGAAGTGTTCCAGATTTTCAGAGGAACTTTTACGGATGAAACAAGACTAAAATGAACGTTATACATTAGTTCTAAGTCGCTTATATTAATGGATATGAGAACTTGTTGATCTTCAATATTGTGAAACATATTGAACAAACAAATATAACGGTAATACAAAATACAAATTCAGAGATCAACTTGAAATAAAAACTAATGGTACTAACAATAATAAAGCACAGCAGTTCAACAACTTCACGAGGAGAATTATAGGGAAAATATGTGTTTAACAAAATTAAGGAGATGAACACCAAGAGCAAACTGTTTACGGTTACGAACAATATTCGTACAAGTAAACATACCAACGGTGGAAATACGACCGCCTACTGCGAAATGAATTATGTGGAGCACATGTTTTCTTTCGACGTGAAATCTGGGAGCGGCAGAGACAAAGTATTATCCATCTAGAGACAACGGAAAATGTAATGCGGTCGAAAACGACCAAAGGTAGCTACTAGCAGAGAAAAATATATCTCATTATTTTGTGAGAAGTAAAGGCGAATATAAACTGAAAGAATGTAAATACACGAGAAAAATAAAATTAATATGCAAGTTTCTTAGATACGACTTCTTTCTTCAACATATAATTCCATCTCTTCTGCACAGAGGACTGGCAACGCGAGCCTAACTGTACTATGATAGAGAACCGTCCGCTTCTCTGCCTTTCGTGGAGATATTTCAGATGAAAGTGTTCTGCCCATGGACGAATGACCTAAAATAACCAAACGGTTTATTTTATAGGACAATTTCACTGTTGGCGGTTGCAATTACTTTACAAATAATAGATCGAATTAATGGAGTAATTTGAAGGGAAACTAATTATTACAATTACTTTGAATCGCCTGCAAATATAAAAATATTTAAGACAAAAAGTACTTCTGAAGCAACATTAAACACTAACATTATAATTCACCTAAACAGGGGCATCACTATACGAAGAAAACAGTTTCTTATTGGGAAAGGTTATGCGGATGTAATAGAAGTCACTATATTCTGCAGCAAAAGCCGTCTTGTCAATTTTATGATTATCGGTAAAAACTTGCGTAATAGCTGCTCTAGGACGGAACCCGCCAGATGCTCATTTTGGTGATATTCCTGGAATGTGAGCCGCATATGACAAGATTGAACGTATATACGTCCAATTTGGGACAAAAGTCCGTAGGAACTTTGGAGAAAGTAGTCATTTCACACTTTCTCCGCTTCGTTGAAAGAAACTTTCACCGGAAGTTGATGAAGGTAAGTCATCTATTCATCAGCATTTTCAAAGATGTTGTCTGCTTTCGGACTGAAGCCTTGCTTAGAATGGGCGTTGGCAGCGCAGCATGGATAAAAGCCAGTTGAAGAAGGCTGTTTGTAGGAATGAGGATATTGTGGGACGGCCAAGAAATTCTTCCTATAACTTAGCAGTATTGCTTACTATGCTAGGAAACTCTGATCGTTCCCTTAGTTCCAGAATTCGAGGTATTTTCCAATATTCATGAGGATATGAGATTAGCCATTGCATTTAAATGGCTCTGTTATCCTGAATTAAATTTTCGACCGCAGAAAGGTCTACCCCTCCTTAAATTGCAAACAATTTTGTGTTTTATGTCGGGACTGTCTGTATTAACTGCCAAAAAATGTCAGATAACTGAACGAGTAATTTCATTTTAGCTCGGTGGCGCCGTTCTGGTTTTCTCACCTACAGCAAGCATAGTTGATTAGTGAGGTATCGTTGTACTACTGATGTGTGTGGCTTCAGGTCTATTTTTCTCCTCTGAAAAATATCCTAAATGGCATTCAGCAACCAAACACCAAAACTCAATGCAGTGTGTCAACCAAGAGATCGTCATTTTCTATTGTTATTGTAATCTTTATCATTCTGCTGTACTGCCGTAAACATCATTCATTACTATCATTATTACCATCATTATTATCATTCAGTTGCAAAAGCGTTCTTTCCCATGTGGCCAAGAGACCAGAAAGAATGTGTGGTTTGACGAAAAATAGGACAATAGGAGAAACTAGGTAAAATGTTTGTAACAATTTCTGTTGATTAAACATCGTGACGACAGATACTAAGCAACAACACACGCAAGTCATAGGATGCAACGTTCGAAAAATCCATCAAACACATGGCTTTGGATTCTCATCATCATTTGTTGGCCCATCAAGGCTGTAACACTACGAAATCAATAAGCTGCTTAGTAGTCTATAGATTATATGCATATGGTTGCAGAGGAAAAACCTCAGAATTGCACGTTTCCCACATATACAGTTTAGTTTCTGTGTTCATGGCCGTAATTTTAAATATCCAGTCTTCTGAATACTTAAGTGAAATAATTACTGTTGCACAAATAATCAGTTAACTATGTTTCTTCTGGCTTTCAAGTAAACAAACATGTAGAAGACATGAAATATTACTTGTACAGTCGTAAGGCTGCATTTTGAAACGCAGTCGCTTTCAAGTTGCGAAGTTTTTCGATACGAATGGGGCATCATTGTTTTCCAGTAACTTTTCATCAAAAAAATTACCTTTGGTGAAATGTATCAAAGCAATTGTTTTAGTATTTTTTTAGGGGGGGGATGAAACTGTAATCGTGATGCATGTGTACGTATCTCAGTCTTTGATCTGCCGTATGTTGGAATCACAATAACAGTATTTTTAACTTCTCTAGTCATTTGCTGAAATATCAATGCTGTAAAGCTTCAAAAAATTTAAACGCTTGTTTCGGCCTCATTGGACGAATTTAATATCTGCATCGTAAATGTTATGACGGAATCTATCAGGAGTTAGCGCATATTAACCGAAATGCGCGACTCCCCTCTAGACGCGCGCATGAGACTAGCGCGATTTCGCGTCGCTTATCGCTACACAGGTCTTCCAAGTACAGCTAAGAACTGGCAACATCGTTGCTGATATTTGGCAACACTGTGACAGTGCAGTTACTTCCTCAAGTGGTACTGAATTGTCTCACTAAGTTCACTTGACATTCCTTTCCTACTTTCATGACTCGTGATTTATAATGCCCAGAGACAGAAATTTAACTTTTGCACTGAAGGAATGTATTTATTTGTATAGGTGACTTTCAGGTTCTTTCGGGATGCGCTAGAGGCTAAGCATTGAATATGTGAGAGACTGAGGGCATAATGCCACAGCGTGTGGTTGGCTGTGTGGTTCTGCTTGTGTCTTGTGCTGCAAGCCTCGTGTGAGGCGGCAGTTCTAATCCTGGTCGGAGAAAGTGAGTTTGGGGATTTCATTTTATTCTGTTTTATTTTACTTTATACGCTGCAGATTGCAAGAAGAAACTCTATAACGGAATCATAAAAAAAACTTTATACAATAAGTCTTTCAGAAAGGTCGACTTCAAATTATGGAAATGGTAATAGATGTCTTCTTTGCTTCACCGTACAAACGCCTTCGAAGAAATTCGAATTCACCTGCATTGATGTGAAATATCTCCTGTAGAAATGAGACATGAAGACACGAACCTTGCAGTGTGTCTGTGTTGCTTTAGAACGTGCACTGAAACGTATTCACATAATTTAGCTCATACATTTACCGGACGGAGTGAAACGACGACACTAAAACATTTTAGTGAGTTACATATTGTGTCTTGATGAAAACATATCAACAGATGAAAATAACAAATTACATGAAAGGCTTTTCTGAAAGGAAAAGGATCGAGATTTAAACCACAAACAAGTGTTAACCATCGTAGAGTGCCATTAGATTGGACAATGACAATGTTTTGCCTCTCTAATGTAGTATATGCTCATCATTCAAAATAGGTGGTCTGCTTCGTTATATCCTGTGTGAAATACGAATCACAACCTTTTTTGTGGATCACCACTTAGCAACACTACAGCATTTTACGTATCCAGGGCGATGAGCGGCGGCAGGCGCTGTGGGCAGAGGGCGAGGCAGCGCTGTGTAGCGCCGCCACCGCTGCTGCCGGCGAGTGGGCCGCGGAGAGCTCCGCCAAGTGCTGCAGCCAGAGGCGGCGATGTTATTGGACCGAAATGTTATTACCAGTGTACCAAAAAATGAAATACGTTACACATATGCTTCCCTTACACATGGGGCGTGAGCATGAACGAGTGACGTGAATTAAAAATTTTTGTCAACAGTCGGTTTCGATCACTAATACTGAATATGCAAGTAGCGCACTTTACCACAAGACCAAGGAGGTAGCTGACCTACTTGTGTTCTAACTGTACATAAGAAGTGCTGTATGAACTCCCGCAGTCTGCAGTGTTGCCAGATTGTGCAGATAGCTGGACTTAGAGCGAATCAGCGCGGCCACTTTTATTGTCCCATGTCGCGATCGGATCGGACTTAGGCTCAGCAGCGGCCGGCCGGCGGCCAGGTTTTTTGTCAAAGAGTGTACATTTCATACCGGCTAGTTCAATTAAGTGTTTTTTTGGCAATTCAAAACTGGTATTCAGACAAGGGCAATCTGGACTAAGGTATCACTTTGGAAGACTGCCCTGTCCACTGCGAGGAGAGAGAGGGATCACTTTGGGGTTCATTTGGTAGCGTTCTGAAGCATCATGAATATGGTTTTCATTTATTTTATTTCCTGTTCAGTACATTTCTTCACCAGTATGGCAAGTATTTCTTACTATTACTGTGTCATCTGTCATAAAAAAAGAAAAACTATCAACCAGACCATACGTGATGTGGGCCTTAGAATCTCCCCCCCCCCCCCCCAAAACACACACACACACACCACACAAACACAAATGGTGGAAACGGTTCCGGTTGAGTATTATTTCCTAAGCCTCTGCCATCCGAACATGCTGGTGAAATAATCTTTTAATATCTACTGTTTTTCTGAGTTATTCCGGTTTGTCAACTGAAAATTTACACCCTGTATAATGCACTAAGTTGAGTTCAATTAGTTGGAGGATACTGTACATTTCAATGTGGATTGCATTCGTTTCTGCAACATAACCCATACATTTATACTAGACTTTCTAATACATTAAAATACAGTCACATCTGTTGTAACTGTATAATTTATTGTACACCTGGGACGGTACAATATATACAATAATGACAGTACTGAGTGGGCAAGTAACAGACACAGCTAAGGTTTTCATGTGAAGCCGGCGAGAGCTACAACTAGACTGAGGCACGCCTCGCACACCGCGTGCTCGACCGGTCGTGGCAGGTCCTCAAGAGGCGGCGCCATCGTGCGGCGGACTCGGCCGTGGCGCGGCTTTTAGATGCCGTGGACGGATGGTACGCGGCTTGCCGTGGCGCGCTCCAACATCCCTCCCCTCTTCCGGGAAGCCGACATCGCAGGTGGAGGCGGAAGATGACTGGATCGTGGCGACCACAGGAGTCGCCCCCGTGCCCCTGCGGCGGGGGCGACCGCGACGGGGCGGGAGCCGGCCGGAGACGGCGAGCGCCTCCATCACCTCATCTGCGTCCGAGGGGATGTCATCAGCAAGTCGCAGCACGGCCAACCAGTCCGGGGGCACGTACGGTCGGAAGTGCCCACGCCGGCGGCGACCAGGTCGTGGCAGGGGCCCCGCTAGCACAGGTGACAGTGGCGGAGGCCGGTCGCATCTCGACGTCGCCACTGAAGGCAGACACACCTGCTGGAGCTCCCCCCACCGCCGGTTCGGGAAACGACACGGCCGCGTCCGGAGCAGGACCCGAGTAGGCAGGAGGCGAGCGCGACGGAGAAGCACCGGCCGGAGCGTTCACCCGCGGGGAGAGAAGGGCATCTCGACGTCATCAACAGAGGCCGGCTGTCGGCGTTGTGGATGCCCATCCGTAGCGCCATTTCCCCGAGCCACATCAAGTGTCGGCTCTGACGGTAAGGCATTGTCGTGGGGGTGGGAAGGGGGCGAGAACGCAGCAGAGGCTGCCGTGCGACAGCTGTTGGCGGGAGGAAGCCGGTGCCACCGTGATGTCGGATGGAGTCCTCTCTCGACCTCCGAATCTACGGAGGGGTATCCGAAGGCACAGTCGTGGGATCTGAAGGCGGTGGGGTGAGGCCCTACTGAGGATGTAGTTGGTTGAGATGGCGGGAGATCGTCCCTCCGTCTGCATCGACCACGCGAACGCCGTACTACCCCTGGCGTTCACCCTTGGCGGCGGCCAAAGGTGCGCACCCAGACAGGGGTGCCTGGTGCGTAACGCCGAGTGCATGTGGGCACCTCAGGTCGTTGGTCCGGGCACAGTAGGTGCAACAGCGTCCGGTGCTGGCGGCCGTGGAGGACCTCCGCCGGGCTCCGACCATTTATCGGTGTTGTCCGATAAGTACTAAGAAATAAGGGGAGCGCCGCCTCGGCGGATGACTTTTCCAGGCACTTACGAAGTTGTGATTTAAAAGTTCGCACCATACGCTCTGCCTCCCCATTGGATTGGGGGTGGAAAGGGGCCGACGTGAGGTGGGAAATACCATTATTAGTGCAGAATTGTTGAAAATAAGACGACGTGAATTGTGGGCCATTATCAGAGACGAGCGTCCGAGGAAGGCCTTCAATCGCAAAGATCTGTACCAGGGCTCTGACCACATCTTCTGTCGTAGTGGAGCGCATACACACGACGTACGGATAATTAGACAGTGCATCTACCACCACGAACCACATTGACTGACAGAAAGGGCCGGCCAAGTCCACATGAATGCGGTCCCAGGGGTGCTCCGGAGTAGGCCACGGGGAAAAAGTACGCCGGGGGGACGCTTGCTGGGTAGCACACTGAGTGCACGTACGAACCAACTGCTCGATGGCGGCATCGATTCCTGGCCAATAGACAAAACGGCGGGCAAGTACCTTCATGTGTGTAATACCCCAGTGACCCCGATGTAACAGAGTTAACAAACGAGCCCGTAAGTCAGACGGATTGACGACACGAGGCTCGTCGGAATCGGTACTGAGGAGGAGGACACCGTCGATAACTGACAGCCGGTGTCAAAGCTGGAAATAGGTGCGCAGAGTGCCAGCCTCTTTGGCGGACAATCGCTCAGGCCACCCGGCAGTGACATGCTTAAGCACCTCCTGGAGCACAGGGTCCCAACGGGTGGATTGCGCGACTCTATTGGCTGTAATCGGAAGTCGCTCAACTGCGTCATGCAAACGTTCATCAATCTGAAAAATTGCCACCTCGTCTGTGTCGAAGGAAGGGTCGGGGCCCATGGGTAGACGGGACAAGGCGTCGGCCAGGTTTCTTTCTGCTTTGATGAAAATGCAGGCGGGAAAGCACCACGTGCGTTTGCTGCCGATAATAAGAACTAAGCAATTCCGACATACGGGAAAAAGACAACTCGGAGGCTCTGACAGCGGAGCTAGCTTTCGTAGTAAACGAAAAGTATCGGGCTCGATCCACGACAAGAAGAAAGACTTTTGTAAGTCACGATCCGTTACCTTAAAAGCCGCAAAATGCTGCTGTGGATGCCGCACGTAGGAGTCCCAGTCTTCCTTAGACTCTTGGAAAGCCGGCAAAGCCGGAGGAGCGGGGGGGGGGGGGGGGGTAGGCATGGGGCGGCGGCAAAGGGATTATACTGTCGTAACAGTATAATTTATTGTACACCTGGGACGGTACAATATATACAATAATGACAGTACTGAGTGGGCAAGTAACAGACACAGCTAAGGTTTTCATGTGAAGCCGGCGAGAGCTACACATGAATTGAGGCACGCCTCGCACACCACGTGCTCGCCCGGTCGTGGCGGCGCTGCAGGCCCTCAGAGGCGGCGCCATCGTGCGGCGGACTCGGCCGTGGCGCGGCTTTCAGATGCCGCGGACGGATGGTATGGGGCTTGCGGTGGCGCACTCCAACAACATCTCATGAACTAGTGATCGAGAACTCAATACATATATTACGATTTACTTTACCTTCAGGATATGAACAACCTTTTCATCTCTGTCAAGTTTTCATTTAGATTGTTCCCAATGATGGTCTTTAATTTCCAGAGCCCATACAGTCAAATAAGTTTTGCCCTGGAAAACTGTAGCTAAAAGATCAATGAATGTTAATGACCCAGCGTGCGTAATAATGCACAATGTTGTGGGTGAGTTCTTGAACTTCGGGGAGATGAAATGGGGAATGCAAAAATGTATCTGGAGCAACAGCTGTGTGGTATTTGCTTTCAAGTGTCATGTGGTAAAATGACACTCAACAGCAGATTTTAATGAAAACATTATTTTGTTCTAATGAATTTGTTTCATTTTTAAAATTCTTGCAGTACTAAACAGACAGTGAAATATATATTGTGGAAAGCAACAGACTTCCGTTTGCTTATGGAAAGGGTTAAAATGCAGTTTATGCAGCACCGGCTAGCTGTCGTGCTCGCTAGGTTATGAACAGTAGAGCAGCCAATCAGAAGTCGAGTTATGCTGGCCAATAAGTTTGCGTGTTTCATAACCAGTAAATTTGGCATCAATTTCGAAGTTTATTCGAGGATTTCGATGCGGCGTTTTTGTGATTGCAATAGATTTTCCATTTATAAGAGATTTTTAGATAATTGTCGTGTTACGGTCATAAGTAACACACCACAGAAGTCAATCACACTGCAGGTATAGGATGTTTTACTTATTTTGCGAACTGTATGAAACAGTGATCATCTTAAGTGAACGTTAAAGTAGGTGTAGGTTAAACAAGAAGTCTTTTTAGTATGTGTGGTTGTATGACGCCTGAGTCTCCAGTTCAGAAACAATCGATTTACAGTTAGCTGTAGGCTCAATACAGGTAAAAGTGCAGTTTATGCGGCAGCGGCTTGCCGTCGCGCTCGCTAGGTTAGGAACAGCAGAGCAGCCAATCAGGAGTCACAATGCCGCAGCCAATAAGAAAGAGGGTTACATTTGTACTACGTAAACAATTCGAAGCGGTGTATGCAAAAGTTTTTGACGATCAACAAGTTATAGTAGCTATCAATATGGATGTACTTGATCAATGTTTCGAACATATCATAAAATAAATAAAAACATGCTATACCTGCTCTATGGTTGACAGGTTCTTGTATGTACCCTTGTCTGGTCAGTAAAAGTAATTGCGGTAATTTCAAAGAATGCTTGCAATCGAGGAAGCTCGGACTGAAATGATATACATATATATATATATCAAGCGTACAACTGTAAATCGATTGAGTGTTTCTGAACCGGAGATTCAGGCGCTATGCGCCCTCACATACTAAAAAAAAAAAAAAAAAAAAAAAACTTCTCGTTTAACCTATACTTAACTTTCACTTAGATCATAAAATAAATAAAACATGCTATACCTGATCTATTGTTGACTGCTGTGGTGTATTAATAATAGGTCACTTATGACCATAATACGACAATTATCTAAAAATGTCTTATAAATGGAAAATCAATCACACAAACGTCACACCAAAATCCTCGAATAAACTTCAAAATTGACGCCAAATTTACTCGTCATGAAACACGCAATCTTATTGGCCGGCATAGCTGATTGGCTGCTCTGCCATTCCTGACATGACGGACAAACACTTCACTCTAAAACACATTGAATTACTTCATCTGTGCGGGCACAGGTCGATTCACTCTATTGTTCTCTGCAATGATTGTTTCACTCTGTTCCATCTCAGAAAGATGTAGATGGTGTTAGTCTCGAAATATATTTAACGATATTTTGAATGTATTGTTATAAGGCAGCTGTTAAAGCTATAAATTACAACTGAAAGAAATTGCCTTTTCCCAAAGTCACGTACCGTATTACAGAGTTATACTTACATCTTTTTGGAGGACAATTAGCATGTAAAAAGTCGCAATCAACAATGTTAGAACTGTATTTCATACGGGCACGGCTAGCACTCACTAGGTAGCATTACGTGTACGTATGCATTTTGAAAACCCATTAACATATAACGAGGGGAATAATCTTTTGTGTTGACCATAAAATAAATAATTAATGCTGTTCCTGCTCTATGGTTGACAGGTTCTCGATGTACCCTTGTCTGCTAAGTAAATTAATTATCCTCTTACTTGTTACTGCAGCTCCACATTGGTGCTAGTGTACAGGATGACCAGCCAGTCTAAAATAGTTTAGGAAATAATTCAAAAATTTTATTTCAAAACTTCGCTAAGTTTTATCAGGGGTTCTTCCGCCGCGACATGCGCCATGACAACGTGACCAAGGCTGTCCACCTTGCAGGACAGAGCCGGCCAGAACCAGTATTGAATGCTGATTCTAAAATCACGCCACCCTTCTGGCGTCCGTGCTGAAACTACTGACGTTTCCATGCTACCGTGGAGCCAATAGCAGACACCCACGTTTGATCACGTGTGCTACTGCTGCAGGACGCAGAGGTGCGAGAATCAGTTCCTTCGCTCTTTTTCAGTTTGAGTTCTCGTACAGAACAGACGCACTCCAGAGGCCCAGCGTCTGTGCGGGGCGAACGGCTGCATGCCGTCCGCTCCCGCCTAGCGGCTGTTCGGTATCAGCCACCAACTATGTGAACCGTAACCATTACCTTTTCCGTTTTCTAATCCGTTTAGACTGGCATTCATTCATTGCATCCGACCCCGAGGCGAGTCCCGCCATCTATCCCGTATTTCAGAATATACCAAATATTAACTTGCATCCTATCTTTTATTTGCCAATCAGCCAACCTTTCCTAGGGCGCCCACAAGCCTTCACCGCTCCGCCTTCCATCCTGACAACGCTTCCAACCCATTTTATTTATGCAGCGCTGGAATGGGTTGTATAATTTTCCTATCATCCGTAGGATAAAGATCAAGTCCTGTACAATTTGGCGTCCGAAGTGCGATCGATAACCCACCTTTCGGCCCTTAGGGTGGCCGCAAAATTTTGGTTCACATTATGTTGTGTGGCTGGTCGACAGCCGCTATCCCGCCGAGCTACGGCACAGTCGCCGTGACATCCTAGCCGCCGCTGCATCTGCACATTCCGTGCCGAGTGCGAAGTCCAACGCCGCGCGCCTGCTTGCCGCTGCGCACGTGTGCGCCATGTGCGTGACGCGCGACCTGCCGCAGTTGACCGCCGACTTCGCCGTGCGCTACTCCACGTACGCAGTTCACCTGCGCGCACGAGGCGTAAAAAGTTACGCGCCCCGTTCGTGCTACTGTTTCGGCCCACCGAAGGCATGTAAAGTGCCATACTCCGGTTGGCGCGGCCCACCTGCCGCTGCCGCCGCCCACATACGTCGCCTACCTGCGCCGTCCGTCCGTAAGTTCTGTGAGGATGAGACGCCGCCCCATGTATCCTGCCGGTCCTGCCAAGCAGACGAAGATGGCTCCATAACGGGTCCAAACCACCGCAACCCGTAACAGTGAGGCCCACTTGCTGCCGCTCACGCCGCCCACGTCGAAGCCACGCGCGCGTCGTGCGCGTGCGACCGAACATCGCCAGCCGCCCAGCTGCTGGCTGGTTGGTAACACTGCGCCCGCGCGAACGTTTCGAGTATTTGCTCCAGTAAATAATTACAAAAATCGTTGTTTTTAAGCTATATTTAATCGTTTGCAGTTGTTATAAATATAAGTGTTGTTACATTAGTGGAAGTGTTAGTGTAGTGTTAAATAAGGAAAAACGGTGTAAAAAGTTTATTTTACCTATCGCGCCTATAGCACGTAGTTGTAGACCTAATTTAACTCGCGCGAATCATTGTAAACAGTGACTAAAACTTATTTCTAATTACCGATTGTTCTATTTTTCACTCGCGGCGTACAGTATTTAGGATTTATAAAGTCTGTCAGACGTAAATTTCGTGATTTATCAAAAGTGAATATACTAATCCGTGTTTATAGGCCTAAATTTTGTTTTCGTGAGCGTGTTTCTTTTGGCCTAATTTTTGTTTTCGTGACCGAGTTTCTTTATATCCAGTGCCCTTTCAGTTAATTATATTTGCGTGAACAGATTTTAATCTCTCTTGGTGTAACTTTTACGTTTTAGTCAGTACTTAATCAAGTTTTTTACGATTTCTATTTTTACCATGGGTGAGAAGTGCGTGACATGCCGTAGGATCGTTAGTTCCGGGGTGTGGTGTGATGGTTGTAGTGGTTTTTTTCATTGGGGCGAATGTAGTGGCGTGGGAAATGGGGATGTAAATGAGGCTCACCAGTGGTTTTGTAGGATCTGCAATAGAGATAGGAAAATAATGGAACAGGAGGGGAAAATTGCAGCTCTTCAAGCTGAATTAGATAAGGCAAGGGAGACTCTGAGCAGGTTAAGGAGGGAGAAGGGTGAACAGCGGTGGGAAGTGGCAACAGGTAACAGGGGGAACAGACTTAGGACAGTTTCAGACAGCTTTGTCCTTAATGTGAAAAATAGATTTGACCTGTTGCCTCAGTCAGGATCGGATGAGCCTCATGTAGCTGTAACTGTAGAAAGGACACAACAGACTTTCAAAAAGGACTTGGAAAAGGTAGGGAAAACTGAGAAAAGAAAGAAAGTCTTGTTGTTAGGTAGTTCACATGGTAGAGGTGTTGGCCAACTACTGCAGGAAGAGCTAGGACCAGGGTACCAGGTCACAAACGTTTTCAAACCAAATGCGGGCCTGGGTCAGGTAACAGAGGATATAGGTTCTTTATGTAAGGATTTCACAATGGAGGATACCGTGGTTATAGTGGGTGGTCCGGGAAACAGCATTGACAGAAACTGTGAATATTCTATAGAGTGTGACCTGGTGAAGATATCATCGGCAACGAAGCATACTAGTGTGGGATTTGTGTCTGTCTTGAGTCGCCATGATCGGCCTCATTTGAACTCTTCTGTCAGGAGAGTAAACTTGGAGTTGGAACGGCTACTCATGTCAGATATGGGGTCCCATATTGGTTTGATTCCTGTGGATGATATCTGTAGGTGGGACTATACTAGGCATGGCCTTCACCTCAACAGGAAAGGGAAGGGAAAATTGTCTGGGTTGATTGCAAGTAACTTACGGGGGGGGGGGGGGGGCACTGTCACAAATGGTAAAATACCAGTGGTTACAGGTGTCAGAGGGATGCCTTTTTAGGATAGGGAGGGGGGGAAGAAAACCAGTTTTGAGAGAGCTTGTAAGACACCCTCAGTTTGGAAAAGCAGATAAACAGGAGATAGATTTTAGCAAACAATGTTTAACAGAAAGTAGTCAGAAACTTCCAGTAAATCTTACTCAAGCCATTAGTATGCAATATCAGTTATCTTTATTACATCAAAATATTCCAGGACTCAGAAATAAACTTGATGAACTACTCATTTGTATTGATGAAATAGATTCCTCTAGCCCAATTGACATAATTTGCCTCTCTGAACATCATGTGGCCACTGGTATAGATATTTAGCTTCACACTTCTGTAGAGTAGATATGGAGGGAGGAGGAGTTGCCACATTCATTAAAAACTGCTATAAATTCAAGAATATTGATATAAATAAATTCTGTCTAGAGCAGCATTTAGAAGCTTGTGCAACAGAAGTAGAATTCCATAACAGATGCTATATAATAGTAACTATTTACCGAGCACCTGCAGGAAATTATAATCTATTCCTAAATCATCTAGAAGCTCTATTGGGATATTTAACAGGAAGAAATAAAGAAATCCTGGTTGCTGGTGACTTTAATACAGATTTTCTTATGCAGTCCTCCAGTAAAAATTTATTGCAGTCAGTAACTTTGTCTTTCAATCTAACACACACCGTAAACTTTCCAACTAGGGTAACTAAAACCTCTAGGACAGCAATTGATAATATTTTATAGACAAATCAAAGGAACAAAATCATATCATAAAACCAATAATAAATGGCCTGTCAGATCATGATATGCAGCTCCTTGTTTTAGGTATAGATTCTAAACAGATTATGAAGACTGCAAAATGTACATACAGGAGAGTAGTCAACCCACCAAAAATTGAAAATTTTAGAAAACTCCTCAAAGACATGAACTGGAAAGATGTATATAGTGCTAATGGCATGAATGAAAAATATAATGTATTCATTAATAATATTAGTATCATGTTTGAAAACTGTTTTCCTCTAAAAGTAACGCGAATTAAACAGAAGTCTATAATAAAACCTTGGATTACACAAGGAATAAAGATTTCATGTAAGACAAAAAGGAGTATGTATCTATCAGCCAAGAGTAGTTGCAATGATTATGATTTAACTAAATATAAGGAATACTGTAAAATATTAAAAAAAAAGTTATTCAGGTATCTAAACAAATGCACTATGAAAAGAAGATAGCAACATCAGGAAACCAAATAAATACAATATGGGATATAGTGAAAGAAGAGACTGGTAGAACCAGAAAGGAACAAGAGCAGGTACGGTTAAGAGTAGCTGAGACATTAGTAACTGATGGGCATAGTGTGGCAAATCTATTTAACAAGTACTTTATATCCGTTACTGATAGTATGGGATTGTCTGGGTCAGTAAATAATGTGCTTGAATATTTGAAACTAGCATTTACAAATAACTTCACACACATGAATATGTCAGTCACTTCACCACAAGAAATATCTTCCATAATAAAATCTTTAAAAACAAAGAATTCCAGTGGATATGATGAAATATCAACAAAGTTAATTAAAGCGTGTTCTTGTGAACTTAGCACAATCTTAAGTTATTTGTGTGACCAGTCTGTTAAAACGGGAACATTTCCTGATTGGCTAAAATATGCAGATATTAAACCTCTCTTCAAGAAGGGGGATAAAGAGATACCATCAAACTACAGACCCATTTCACTTTTGCCAGCATTCTCAAAAATCATAGAAAAGGTAATGTACAAGCAGCTTCTCAACCACTTAACTACAAATGGCATATTGTCTAGAACACAGTTTGGATTTCTGAAAGGTTCCAATATCGAGAAGGCTATTTACACTTTCAGTGAGAATGTACTTAATTCATTAGATAATAAATTGCAAGCAGCAGGTATTTTCTGTGATTTGTCAAAGGCATTTGATTGTGTGAACCATAACATCCTTTTAAGTAAATTAGAATTATATGGGATCACGGGAAATGCTGCAAAATGGTTCAAGTCGTACCTCACTAACAGGAAACAAAGGGTGTCAGTGCAAGTGACTAGTGAATTAGGCCAACAGTCATCATCGGGTTGGGAAGAAATTTCATGTGGTGTCCCACAAGGATCCATCTTAGGGCCATTGCTTTTTCTTGTGTACATTAATGATCTCTCATCAGTTACACTACCAGAAGCAGAGTTCGTTTTGTTTGCAGATGATACAAGTATTGCAATAAAGAGTAAATCAAGTATATTGATAGAAAAGTCTGCTAATGATATTTTCATGAACATTAATAAATGGTTTAAAGCCAACTCATTGTCATTAAACTTTGAAAAGACGCACTACATGCAGTTCAGAACATGTAAGAGATTTCCTGACAGCATATGCATTAAATATGAAGAAGAGCAGATAGAAGAGGTTGACAGAATTAAATTCCTGGGATTACAGCTTGATAATAAACTTAGTTGGGAGGAACACACCACAGAACTGCAGAAACGACTCAACAAATCTGTATTTTCAATACGAGTGTTATCAGACATAGGAGACATAAAAATAACAAAGCTTGCATACTTTGCTTACTTTCATTCCTTAATGTCATATGGTATAATATTTTGGGGTAACTCTTCAAGTCAGTCAAAAGTCTTCAGAGTCCAAAAACGTGTAATACGTATTATTTGTGGAGTAAATTCACGGACGTCTTGTAGAAGCCTCTTCAAAGAACTGGGTATATTAACTACTGCCTCTCAGTATATTTATTCCTTAATGAAATTTGTCATAAATAATATATCCCTTTTCCCAACAAACAGCTCAGTTCATACATACAATACTAGAAATAAAAATGATCTACACAAGGATTTAAAAGCACTTACTTTAGTTCAAAAAGGGGTCCACTACTCAGGAAAACACATTTTCAATAATTTACCATCAAGTATAAAAAATTTAGCTACAAATAAAGATCAGTTTAAGAGGAACCTAAAAGACTTTCTAGTGGCCAACTCCTTCTACTCCATTAGTGAATTTCTAAATTGTACCAAATGATGCATGCACTCATACTATATTAGTATTATTATATTAACAGCAAAAAAAAAAAAAAAAAAAAAAAAAAAAAAAAAAAAAAAAAAAAAAAAAAAAAAAAAAAACCTTAAAAAATTATGTATCTGTATTTCTATTATAAGTGTATGTATTTATATTATTAGTATTATTTGTTATTCAACTTGTAAATTTTGTTTCTTGACATGTTCCACATCCACGAGGATCCCCTCAATATGGATCTACGGAACAAATAAATAATCTAAATCTAAAATCTGCCGCCCCCGCCTGCTGTGCACCGTCGTACTGCACCGTGCCACACCACGTCCCGACTGATAAGTACAGACTGAGAACATGATTTGTTATTTCCTGCTGTTCCGAGTTATCTCGAAGTAATAGAATAATTTGAATATTAACTTTCCCTAGGCTAACTAAATCATATTGTTTCTTTCTCCGAGTGACTGGACTAGCTAATGTTGCAGTATAGTAGAGAATAACACTCTTGTCCTTGTATTATTTGTGCATTGCCGGAAGTATGGAAGTTTCAATTTTTACTTAATTTGTAGCATGTGTAGTCACACAGTTTTATGTTTTTTGGCAAAGTTTTTCATTAACGCTAGTAAGATGTAGCCTGGCGTTCACAGTGACAGAATTGTGATATTTCTTCCATTTAGTTTCAGTGTCACGATCTCTCTTTCCTTGATCTTTCCTATCAATATTTTCCGTGCCGTAAATGAAAGTAAATTTCCGCCTTCCACAGACGTGATGGGTTAAAGCAAGGCATTCCCCTTCCAAGACGCGTCTGGCAGAAATTGAAAAATCATTGGTACAAGGGAGAAGTGTGAAATTCTCCTTCTTGAAGGATGCGTGCTTTTGTTTTAAGATCAAACACCGACGCAATACCAGCGTTGAGGTCTTACAAGAAAAACCACAAACAAAAAGTTTTCAATCGTGGTTGATTCTACCAGATTTTCTGACGAGTTTAGACTGAAGTCCACGGCCGCACAAACAGTCGTACACACGACTAGCGTCTGCAACTGTCTGAACCGTTAGAACACTGTGTCGATAAACTACATTGTAAACCCAAGAATTAAACTTTCGCCCCTCCCTCATCTACTATCTGTATGTTTCTCTTTATCCTCCTGCGTATTTCTTTAAGTATGAGCTTTTTCTTCCGTAAAAGTGGTATTTTCGTAACCTGGTTGCCAAAGCATGTGGCGACAGTGTGCTTCAGGGCACGAAATGTGAATCTTGTTGATTCGAAAATGTATTACCAGAGAGAAGCCTGGTTGAGATGTGATAAGATAGCCTTTGAGAGATACCCGATTCCCTACTGCACCCTAAGTGACGTGCAAGAGAAATACCCTTCAAGCTGTTACCCTCCAGAGGGCAGCTGAAGTTGAGTAATGTTTTAGCCGATGTAAAGGAGCCTATATGTAGTTGCCAATGGCGAGTCAAGAGTACCGCCTGTGAGCGTAATATCCGTAAGAGAAGTTTAAAGAAGAAAACTGTTGCACATAGCGAGAAGACCAAGAAAAAACATTTTTTCCTTATTTCTATTATTGCCATTCTGCTTCTATATATCTCCTGATTTACCTCATACACGCCTTTTCTTTGTCAGATTCCGAAACTTCCGTAACAGGGTCCATTATGTTTTCTGTGTCAGTACCTAGGCAATAAATGCACGTAAAACGCAACGCACATCTAGAATTCTGAGAAGTTATTTCCGGTTGTAACGGCCAGAGACAGCCTAAGTTGATATGTAAACAATTTGTATTCAGTACTCCAAGAGAGATACTTACAATGTGCTATGATGTGTTAATAGTAATGATATGTTGTTCTTATTCCGTATAGCGAGATCGAGTGCTATTTTGCAATGAGTAACCCAGACGTTAGTAAATCCTGTTCTCTTTTAAAGCACCACATTATTAAGCATGAAGTATCAAAATGTGCTCCAGTCACTCATAAGATAGATTTTCGTAAGATGTATTAGTGTGTAAGGTTTTCCAGAATGTCTGTCTAGTTCAAACTTAAATTTTTAGAGTATCTTAAGTATCCTTGACAATTTTGCGTATACTGTCATTAAGTGAGGAAGAGTTAACGTTTGCTACCATTAACTATTTATCCCTTCTTATTCGCCATTGTGAAGTATCACGTTTTGTTACCAAATCCATAGTATGCATACTTCTGTATGGAGTTTATGCTCTTTGTTCCATTGTCAACGAACCATTGTTTACGATTTACATTTCCAATTGTTACAATGATTCGGTTGTTAGTGCCTTTCTTTTGCTACACTCATTTCTTTGAGACCTTGTAGAGCCTGTCAATTCAAATTTGAAATTAGTGATTATAAGGATTAAAAATTAATTGCGCGCTTTTTAATTCTTAAATTCAACCGACCCGACTTGTTCCCTCCAGTCTTTCTTCATAAAATTGTAAGCCACATCCTGTTTTCTGGTTTTAACTAGTGTCAATTCAACCGAAACTTAGACTGTATCGACAATTTCGTCATTCTAGAGCTATGTTACGATATTTATGCAGATGACAGATTCTCAAAAAGAATGGCCAACGTTTTGGAACCTTGTGCCTGCTAAAATTCAACACATAGAAGCCTCGAGACGTAATGAAATTTTAAAATGTGTACTGTTAATTGCCTGATATTTGACCATTACGTGTCAAAGCGAAGTTAACCTCCTTTCCATTCAACTGAATGAAATCCATTTCCAAATCTCTGATACGAGATTTATTTTATCCGCTGTTTGTAGCCGATGTTATTGTGCTGCCGTTTTATTTTAAGTGCACCTGTGCGAATTGCCGCCAGAATTCTATTTCCTTGCATTGTTAAGGCGCGTGCTAATATGCCGTCACCTGACGTTAGACCACCTGCCTCCTTCAAGGCTGTTGCAGTCAGCTGCTACCCCTCCCACTCCCCTCCTCACGTCACCAGCCTATCACGTGTCCTACGCGTCTTTCCCCTCCCGCCCTGCGTGTAGCCACAGACAAATATGTTACTCTGTGGTGTAGCTCAGACTTGCCTCCCCTGACCCCTCTCACACCCGCCCACCAGAGGCAGCCATTATACTTTTCTGATTATCATCTCCCCTACTGCCCTACGCACCACGTGCGCGTCTGACAGTTGTATTTGTTTACAAACAGTTCCCGTGCCGCGTAAGCTGCATTTACGCGCGAAGCATCTCAACAATGGTGATTCAAGAGATAATACCAATTGAGGCGCAAAAGTGATACGCCTTATTAAATTCTATAAGAATTCGTTTATTTTGTGATAAGCACTATTAACTCTTCTTCTGCCTAATGATTGTAGACGTTCATTAAAAGCAGCTATGTTGGAGAAAAAACCTTAATTTTCATCCAAGACTTTAAACTTGCTGTTTTTAAGAATATCCTTTTTCCTGCACTTATCAGAGTATCAAGTAATTTAGTTCTTGTTGTGTTTTATATATCATTGAGACACCCATATTTAATTTGGTGGTAGCATCATTTGAGGTCGATTGTGTAATAATCACTTTCGTTGAGGCTACAGTGAGGCCACAATACGACTTTGCTATAGTGTTAATGTTATTGTGTAGTTTTCCTACATGACCTATATGGAAGGATTGTTCGCTTTTTAAGTAACTTGCAATATTTCAAAGTGAGTAATTATTAGTTACCAATTTATATTTTTAGACCTTGTGTATTATGCTGAGAACTAAGGTAGATAAAACCTCTGTTTTATTTGCATATTTTACTTCCTTACTTGATATAAGTTCTATCCGTTTCTTGAAAATACTTTTAATCCCACACATTTCAGTTGCATAGTGTATTTTGTCACTTTCAAATATTTTAAGTAATGAGTTATGTTACCGGTTTTAGAAAAGGTTGTTACTTAAATGTAGTTGATCAGTTAATTAAGTTGAAGCCCGTGTTACCTCTTTTTATGATTTTACAATAGATTGTAGTTCTTTTCTGCAATTACAATCCATTTTATATTTATTTTTATTTATTTATTTTTATATTTATTTATTTATTTATATTTATTTTTATATATTTTTTATATTTATTTTTATTTATATTTTTATATTTTATATTTATACTGAAGTCCATGTTAATCTATGGGAAGCATAGCCTCTGTGAGAGTATAAGCATTTTAAAATGGTGTGTATTTGTCAGGTTCCAATGAATTGATTCAATTGAGTCTCTTATTTTACTATATTGTACACCGTGATTCAGTGAAGGAAAACTTATTTCAATTTTGTGCAGTAATGTGATCCAATATGGTTGTTACCCAGATGCATTAATCCTCTTATAATTATATAATTCCTTGTGTGATTATTTTACATTTGTTACACTGTGTAGTAACGAGATTAATATTTGCCAAACAACACAAACATCTACACATTTCTAGGAGCAACTGTAACCATTGCAAGACCCGTGCTGATTAAGTTCGGCCAGTGTCAACACTTTGATTTCACCGATTCTAGCAATGACACGTAACATGTGAAACAAGCTTTAATTTGAAATGTAACACTACATTCAACTGTTAAATGGTTTGAATTTGTACGTTATTCAATTCATGGTTCAACATCTTTTTGAAGAGTTATAAAATTTCCTAATTTTGTTGTTTACCCGAAAACCAAATGTGACTACATGTAAGTCCCCTCACATTCACACTAAATGAGTTCAAATTATAACATATTCCTCCCTTAGTTACTAGGTCCCCTTTCGGGCAACCCGTTCTTCCCAGAAGTGTCTGGCGTCCATGTAAACTTCGTGAGTCACCACTTCTAGGGAAGGGGGAGGGAATGTACAGGATGACCAGCCAGTCTAAAATAGTTTAGGAAATAATTCAAAAATTTTATTTCAAAACTTCGCTAAGTTTTATCAGGGGTTCTTCCGCCGCGACATGCGCCTTGACAACGTGACCAAGGCTGTCCACCTTGCAGGACAGAGCCGGCCAGAACCAGTATTGAATGCTGATTCTAAAATCACGCCACCCTTCTGGCGTCCGTGCTGAAACTACTGACGTTTCCATGCTACCGTGGAGCCAATAGCAGACACCCACGTTTGATCACGTGTGCTACTGCTGCAGGCCGCAGAGGTGCGAGAATCAGTTCCTTCGCTCTTTTTCAGTTTGAGTTCTCGTACAGAACAGACGCACTCCAGAGGCCCAGCGTCTGTGCGGGGCGAACGGCTGCATGCCGTCCACTCCCGCCTAGCGGCTGTTCGGTATCAGCCACCAACTATGTGAACCGTAACCATTACCTTTTCCGTTTTCTAATCCGTCTAGACTGGCATTCATTCATTGCATCCGACCCCAGGGCGAGTCCCGCCATGTATCCCGTATTTCAGAATATACCAAATATTAACTTGCATCCTATCTTTTATTTGCCAATCAGCCAACCTTTCCTAGGGCGCCCACCAGCCTTCACCGCTCCGCCTTCCATCCTGACAACGCTTCCAACCCATTTTATTTATGCAGCGCTGGAATGGGTTGTATAATTTTCCTATCATCCGTAGGATAAAGATTAAGTCCTGTACACTAGCCGCGTCCGCATAAAACACAGTTCAGCCATCAACAATATGTACATCATAACTGTGTTTACTATTTACATATTTCCAATGTTAGGCCAGTCACAAGAATTGTCTATAATTATTACTAACAAACATAGGCGCCGAGTTTTGAAAATCCTAATCTTGGGGTATGATCAGTGGTGTACCCAGGTATTTCTAAAGAAAAATAAATAAATACAAAGCAAAGCCAAAAACTTAAAGAAAACATACACGCTATCGATTCCATATCACCGTCACCATCACGATTGTAAGTCGAAGTCCTTTTGTATTTCACTATATACTTATCCATTTTAAGGATTTTTCACCCTAAATTTTGTTGATTTATGAACAAAGACCAAGCGAGGTGGCACAGTGGAAACACACTGGACTCACAATCGGGAGGATGGTGGTTCAAATCCACCTCCGGCCATCCTGATTTAGGTTTTCCGTGATTTCCCTAAATCACTCCTGGCAAATGCCGGGAAGGCTCCTTTCTAAAGGGCACAGCTGATTTCCTTCCCCATCCTTAACCAAAAGTCTGAGCATTTGCTCCGTCCCTAATGACCAAGCTGTCGACGGGACGTTAAACCCTAAGCTTGCTTCCTCCTCCTTCCTTATGGAATTTTTTTTTATATATATATCTATAAATAGTGATTTGATTAATGTATATTTCACAGAATATTTGATTATTTTTAGTTTTTGCAAGGAAATTTGGGATGACTACAGATGACATCAGTGTGCAGAATATGTTTCTTTTATTGTAACTAATAACATTTTCAAACTGTTGACTACTAATTTAGACATTGGACAATTATTTACAATAAAATTTTTAAATTATTTTGTTTCCTTTACCTTGATACAATAATTTAAAAGTATTGTTGCATTTACTCCAACTTGGTGACAATCTAGTCACAATGAAATATTGGAAGCCCTGCAATGTTATTTACAATCTCTGAACAAATGGTTGTGTCTAAATGGACAGATAAAGATGAGGGGAGGGAAAGGGTTAAGGCGTAACTCCATGCACAGGTGACACAGGTCAAAAAGAGCAGAAACTAAGGTCTGACTACTATGTTCAATTGTTGACAAATTGTTGAAGCCTGAAAATTCAAATTCAGAAAAAAATCTATCACTAGCTGTTGCATTTCGAGAATTTTGTAAAGCTGCCAATTAAAACACAAAGATCTTCGCAAGTTGTCTGTTTACAGAATGTTTTAGCCAGAAGGGATAGGGCAGTCTTCGCAGCAAGTATGTCAGCTCACTGGTAACGTATGTGGTTGTCAAAAGGTTATCTCAAAAGATACCGGGAATTAAATTCGTAGTGTTAACATTTTCAATGTATCGTACCAAACCCACTTCATTTCTAGTTATTTAATATAATTAAAGGTTACCGCCTTCAGTTTACAATATTGACTTAACAAGCGGAATTCCATTAACATTCAGACAATTTCACTCACATGTGAACGTGGATTTTAATGCCTACAAATTCAATTACCTGTTTAAAATAATCTTTTTAGAGTGGTGTCTTACAAAAGTCAGCTGGCCATCAATGTGATGAGACAGTCGATTTTAATTACAGTCAAGAAATATAACGTAAAGAAAAAATGATACCAAAATGTTCAGTGGGGTACGCATAGCATATCCACTCACATTTTGGGGTATGCTTGAGCGACAGAGCATACCCGAAGTCAGTGCCTATGCTAACGAAGCATCACAATACCATCTTTTACGTGATGAGTATCACTGAATTTTTGAAAATTGTTAAAATTTAGCACAAATAAATATTGCCTTTCATTCTAGCTGCAATTCGACCTACATCGCCAGGAATTGAGTCGCGGGGTTGAACAACACTTCGAGATAAATACAGAAATAGATAACGGAATACGTAACCTATAATTATAAGACTTTTTAAACTGCCCAGAAATATATTTGAAAATGTTTTTGTAGACAAAAATGAAGCGATGGATATTATTTAACCCGCGGGCGATCTGAGCATGTTGCTCATCTTAATTTTAAAACAACTGGCATTTTGTTACTTTTAAATATTAAACTTTGAGGTATTTTTCTTACTAAAACTACAGGGATTACTTATTTACCCTTATTAAGTACATTTCTAACTGGTTGTGTAATTTGAGGAATAGGCTATATAGGCAAACAATTGTTTAACTCTTAAAGCCGCGAGATCTCATGGGTTAAAAATCCCGGTTTCTGGTTGAAATTCAAGGTTTTTCTTTTTTTCCCCCCAAATTGAAGGCTTTTTCCTGGTTTTCCCGGTTTCAAGGTTTGGTGGCCACCCTGCCATACTGCAGCACTATTATCTCGCATTGGACCTGCTGCTTCCAGTGTGGTCTGCACCTGAACCACTAGCAGGTTTGGTTAGGAATATTTTGTGCTTTTTCACTAGTACTTGACATTGGAAGCCTGTGATTACAAGGTGATGAGCCTCCATAGGTATGTACATCTGATTTGTTCTACATATATGGTTATATACCACATGTTATGCATAACTCTTTTGTTCAATTTCGGAGAATCTGACTCTTGAATATCTTTAGTTGTAATGTAGTCCACATATGTTTATTTGTTGTCTTCATTTCTGAAAGAGGACTATACCAAACCTCATCTCCAGTCACTATTCATCACAATTACCTGTGATGGTAATACTTGGGTTGGAACTTAAGTAGTGGAAACTATTTATGCTTAACCAATACAAAAGCGTACACATTTGCACCTGTTACTGTCCTTCAAAGTAGTCACCAGCATTCTGTAGAACCCATTGACAGTGATGTGTAAGGCATAGTATACTATTAGAAGAGCCTGTTCTGTTGATGGTGTGAATGGAGCAGTTTACTGCCTATCAAATTTCTGGAACAGTTCTGAACCAAATGCCATAAAGTTGTTACTTCATCTTCGGAATCAAATCAAAGTCACAATGACTAAAGTCCAGGGAGTATGGTGAATTGTAGAGTACTTCCCAGACCCATTGACCAAACAGAGCAGCCACAGCTTGCACTGTATGCGCTAATCCGGTTTCGTGGGCAAGCTCATGAATTATCTGGCATTGATCACTGTCCACTAATGCGGCAACAGTAATCACTTCTTCAGATATGCTATGACGACTGGCCCAATGCATGTCTGCCACAGTTTGGTGACCTTCTTTGAAGGCTTTTACCCAATGTGCCACTGTTTTGTATGGAAATGCTGAATCCCCAAACACCTCTTGAAGACCTTGATGACACTGTCATGCTGTACAACCTATGGGACATTCAATCTTGATTCACTCCATTATTCCTGTTTCAAAAGTATAGTGAAACCATTATGTTGGACCTCTCGCTCACAAGTGACTGTGTTTCCTTCAATTGTAAGCTTGCTGGTGATGTGGGACGGGCGAGTCCATTTGCTCAGAGGGAGAGTAGGTATGTCAACAATGAGTGCTGTCAGTGATAATAATGGATTCCTTTGCTTAGTCTCTCCACAGCAGTGTTGCCACTATTTAAGTTCCAAGCCTTGTATATTCTTACAGCATTACTCACTAATATACAGTATAAGAATTCTCAAAGCTACAAAAAGAGAACAGCCATCTATGACTGGTCAGGCAGTTCATAATTTGGTGAAAAATAAAAATATAGATTGTGAGGGAGATTTAAACATGGACCTCATGCTCTGTAGTTCATCTGGGACTAGATTAGATTAGAGTAATACTTCTTCCACCGATCATGAATACAACACTTTGTAATGATGTGGAACGTGTCAGGTTAAAGAAGGGTGCCTGTACAAAACGTTACATTACACAAAATATTACATGACACAATATTTTTATTAAAAAAAAAATAGATTTAATAATTTATATATAAAAACTCATCTAATCAGTAGAAGGAGTTGTCATTCAGAAATGCTAGTTGGCTATCCGTCAGGCTTCTGATGCTGCTTGGTAGGTGACCAAAGACTTTTGTGGCAGCATAATTTACCCCTTTCTGTGCCAAACTCAGATTTAGTCCTACATAGTGAAGATCATCCTTTCTCCTTGTGTTACAGCTGTGCACACTGCTATTATATTGTCACGTTGCAATGGACCTAGGCTTGACTTCGAAGGCAACTAAACACAGCACTTATACTGAAAGCACATTTATTACGAACTCAACATACACGCAGCACTGACTGCCTCTCAGGCAGAGTGCTCTGCTATTTATACACAGACAGAATTTACCACAAATTAGAAGAACAGTTAACATAAGAAACAAGTAGAATTTACAAGGGAACATAAGAAAGATGTAAAACCTTCTGGAATTGTAAATTACAAAGAAATAAATTTTTGCCGGTGGGCGGGATTGAACCGGCGACCTTGTGCTCCGCAGTCCGTGACGCTATCCCCTGCGCCACGCCGGCAGTCGGTGTTCGTGGTGTCTCGCGGCATTGCTCCCTCTCCTGGAGAAACAGAGACCTGCTGTTATGATCCCTGTGGAGCCAGCTGCAATGTCCTGGATCTTGACCATGTCATGGGTCCTCTGTATGACTGTTTCAGAGAGTCCTTCCCTTCTCCGCGATTATCGACGACAGACGTTCCTGTTGTGGCTTCATCGGGAACATTACCGTCCTTAAAGTCCTTGAACAAGAAGCCATTGTCGTCTACGTGCTCTTCAGGATCGTAGTAAGGCTTCATGCGCAGGACGTGAACAATGTCTCTTCGTTTTTGACGTTTTGACGACGGCTCATAATCCTCAACTTCGTATGTGACCTCTGACAGGTGGCGTATAACCTGATACGGACCAAAGTATCGCTTCAATAACTTTTCTGACAGGCCAACCTTTTGTACAGGGGTAAAAATCCATACCAGATCTCCTGGGCTGTACACAACAGGTCGGTGCCTTTCGTTATACCGCTGACGGTCCTTCTCCTGGGCGTCCAGTGTCCGTATTCGAGCCAGCTGTCTTGCTTCTTCGACCCTGGTGATGAGCTGTTTAACATAGTCATCCTGAGTGTCGTCCGGTTGGAACGGGAACAGTGTATCCATTGTCATCTCAGCTTCACGGCCATGGAGCAGGAAAAACAGCATGAAGCCTGTGGTGTCTTGTCTTGCGGTATTGTAAGCAAAAGTCACGACTGGCAGAATTGTATCCCAATCCTGCTCAACATCGACGTACATCAACAGCATGTTGTTAAAACGTTCCGTAAGACCATTTGTCTGGGGATGGTATGCAGTTGTCATTCTGTGGACAATGTTGCAACGTGACATTACCTCTGATACTAGTTTTGACTGGAATACTTTTCCACAATCAGATATCATGACACGTGGTGCTCCATGCTTCAAAATAATATCTTCTACAAGGAATTTTGCGATCTCTGGAGCTTCTGCAGTCGGCACAGGTTTGGTGACAGCGTAGCGTGTGAGGTAGTCAGTGCAGACTGGCTGGAGATGAGCTGAAATGGCCAGTAGCCACTTAGGGGCCCAGTGGATCGTAGTTGCTCTTGTACAATGTTCCGTTTATAAGTTGTAACTCTCCATTGGTCTGTTCTCCTTTCTCCAAGGCCTCTATCATTTTTAATAGTGTTGGATCTTCCCTCTGTTCAGCTGTAACGTCATCTAATTCAGTGAGAGCTGAAATTTCATTACTGCTGTTGTGTTCTACTAATGGATTCCTCGAAAGGCAGTCGGCATCCTTGTGTTTGCGCCCGTTCTTGAATACCACTGTGACATCGTACTCTTGGAGTCTTAGTGCCCATCTTGCTAGTCGACCTGATGGATCCTTCAAGCTAGTCAGCCAACACAAAGAATGGTGGTCTGTCACGACGGTGAATGGTTTGCCGAATAAATACGGCCGGAACTTGTTGATAGCCCAGATGACCGCGAGACATTCTTTTTCAGTTGTAGAGTAGTTTATCTCGGACTTTGAGAGTACTCTTGACGCATAGGCTATTACTTTTTTGGCAACTTCCTGAACTTGTACAAGCACTGCACCAATCTCATAGCCACATGGCGTCTGTGTGAAGTTCCGTTTCTGCATTCTCGTCGTACAAGGCTAGCACTGGTGCGGAAGTTAGAGCCTCCTTCAGTGCTCGGAAAGCTCTTTCTTTTGTCTCATCCCAGTAAAATTTGGCGTTTCCCTGCAGAAGTTCTTGTAATGGACGTGCCTTGTTACAAAATCCTTTTATGAAACGTCGGTAGTATGAGCACAGCCCGAGAAAACTTCTCGCATCACGAATGTGCTGAGGAGTTGGAAATTCTGCAACTGCCCTTACTTTATCTGGATCAGGACGAACACCATCTCCGTTGACTAGGTGCCCAGGATTTTTCTCTCTTTGGCGACAAAGAGGCACTTCTTTGGATTGAGGCAGAGACCTGCAGCCTGAACACACTTCAACACAGTTGACAGGCGACTCAGATGTTCTTCAAATGTTTTCGAGAAAACGACAATGTCATCTAAATAGCAGAGACACGTCGTCCACTTAAGGTGTCGAAGCAAGTTGTCCATCATGTGTTTGAATGTGGCTGGAGCATTACATAATCCAAATGGCATGACTTTAAATTCATAGAGACCGACAGGTGTAATAAAAGCCGTCTTCTCCCTGTCAGCTTCGTCAACCTTGATTTGCCAGTAACCTGTCTGCATGTCCATAGTTGAGAAGTATATAGCTCCTTTCAAGCAGTCTAAGGTGTCATCAATACGCGGCAATGGGTAGACATCTTTCTTCGTGATACTGTTCAGCCGCCGATAGTCGACACAAAATCGCCACGTGCCATCGTTCTTCTTTACGAGGACCACCGGAGACGACCAAGGACTCTCCGAAGGTTGAATAATGTCATCTTGCAACATCTTCTCCACTTCCTTCCGAATTATCTGTCTTTCAGCTGACGACACTCTATACGAACACTGGCTAATTGGCGGATGGTCCCCAGTATTGATACGGTGCCTTATCGTGGGCCTTTTCGTCTGACTTTTCCCCGGCTGAGGTGTGAATGCACCCGAAAATTGGCATAGTATACCTAACACCCGCTGGCATTGTTCCTTGGTCAGTCCAGGCCCTATTGGCAGTTCCACGTTTGTTTCCTCCAGCGTGTTGTCTGTAATAACAGCAGGACATGGGTCTTCATTGATGACGTTGAGCTCACCGTCCTGGATTGGTTCAGCTGTCCCGATACACATTCCCTTGGGGATAAGTTGTGACTGCTCGTGACAATTTGTTATCCAAATCTCTCCTTGACCACCGGTAATGTGTATGATAGCCGCTGGTATGTAAATTTCTTTTGTGAGCCTGATAAACTTTTTACTATCAACAAGAACTTCACAGTTTAACCAGTCATCCGTGTTTGTGACTGCAACTCTTCTCATTGTCAACGGCGGTATTGTCACATTGTCAACGACGAGTAACTTCCTAGAAAATACTGGATTACGTGTATCTGGCGGAACAACTTCTTCAATTTGCAGCTCAGATCTTCCACAGTCAATGATAGCTTGGGATGCCTGAAGGAAGTCCCATCCGAGGATGACATTGTGACTACATTCTGTTAACACGACAAATTCAAATGGCTGCGTCCTGTTGTTGATGGTTATTCTTGCGACACAAGTTCCTGCTGGATGGATGTACTTTCCATTCGCGACCTTCAGCACAGTTGCTCCCGTATCACAGAACATGGTCTTCTTTAGTGTGCGGCGGTAATTATCCGATAATACAGAAAAAGAGGCTCCTGAATCAACAAGTGCCCGGACAGGGTGGCCGTCGATTATGACGTCGATGAGATTTCCCGACATCTTGGCGACTGTCGTCCATGGAGGATTTTCATCTGCGGCGGCCCCACCTCCGTAGATGGTCGCCTCGCTTAGTTTTCCTGGGTGCGGCGGCTAGGGGAGCGGCTGGTACCTCTGTACGGCTACGGTGATCGGCTGCAGCGCGTCGGGGAGCGAGCTCATCTAGGGTATGGCGATGGGCTTCTTCCCATAGGTCGACTGAACTCGTCAGCAGGTGACTGCCTTGGATAGAACTGCTCCGACGGCTGACGCCTTGCGGCAAAATAATCGTCGAATACTCGCCTTCTCTCTCGGCAGTAGCGTACGACATGTCCAGGGCGTCCACAGTGGAAACACAGTGGTGTGCTGTCCTCTGTCCTCCAGACGTCTGTTCTTCTGCGGGGCATCATAGTTACCGGGGGAGTTGGCTGTGGTCGCGTCGGTCGGTTCATGGGCTGCCATTTGGCAGCTGCGGCGTAAGTCATAGTAGGGTGACGCCATTCTTCACGTTGGGTGCCATTGACGGGGCAGACAGGAGCTAATGTTTGAAATACCTCGTCCTCAGCGGTGTTGGCTACCTCGTGACTTACAGGGCTCACATCCATGGCCATAATCTGATGCTCGCTCGGTCTAATAGTCCCAGCTGCCATGCACTGTTGTAATTCTTCTCTCATGGTTTGTCGTATGAGAGAAGCCAAGTCCTGCTGGTCTTCCACAACGGCCATAGGGACTACATTTGGGAGTCTGTCATACTTCTTGCGTCCAACCCTCCTTTGTTGCATCTCTTCAATACGCTGGCACCACTTGATGAACTCTTCTGTCGTAGAGACGTCTTTTATCAGAAGAGCTTGGTACATATCTTCTGCAATTCCCTTCATGAGGTGCGTGATTTTGTCCGCTTCCGTCATGTTCGGATTGACTACGTTACACAGAGCCAAAACACTCTGTATGTATGATTGTGTCGGCTCACCATGTCATTGGGCCCGGTTCTTCAGTTGTTCTTCCGCCGAGCGGATTTGTTGCTGGCGGTCTCCAAACGTCTTCTTAAGTTCCTCCTGGAACGTCTCCCAGTCATTCAACTTGTCTTCGTTGTTTTCGAACCATTTCTGGGCTGTTCCATCCAGGTAGAAATAAACGTTGGCCAAGCACATCGTATGATCCCATCTGTTGTACTTGGCAACTCGGTCGAACCCTTTTAGCCATTTGTTGGGGTCCTGTCCAGCATCTCCAGAGAACACCGACGGGTGTCTGATGTGCAGCTGGCTTATTGCTGGTTTCGTCTCCATCGTTCTTCTCATAATACGGACCTTTGGAAGGATGTACTCGGTGTATCCCTTGTATTCCGGTTCCAGTCCGTGTAAGCAACGGCTTTTACGTTGCCTAATCGGAGCCACGGTGATGCAGCTGTTGCACAGTGAACCCGGCACCTCCACCAAACAATGTCACGTTGCAATGGACCTAGGCTTGACTTCGAAGGCAACTAAACACAGCACTTATACTGAAAGCACATTTATTACGAACTCAACATACACGCAGCACTGACTGCCTCTCAGGCAGAGTGCTCTGCTATTTATACACAGACAGAATTTACCACAAATTAGAAGAACAGTTAACATAAGAAACAAGTAGAATTTACAAGGGAACATAAGAAAGATGTAGAACCTTCTGGAATTGTAAATTACAAAGAAGACCTTGTGCTCCGCAGTCCGTAACGCTATCCCCTGCGCCACGCCGGCAGTCGGTGTTTGTGGTCTCTCGCGGCAATATTTCAACTGGGTTGGATTATTTACAACAACTTTCATAAATGAATATATATAATGTGAGGAGCTAAATCCTTAGACATTTGCAGGATGATCGTGGGTGTGCTCCAGCAATTATTCTGATTACACACTTTTGAGCAATGAATACTTTTTCACTCAATGATGAATTACCCCAGGATATAATGCCATACGAAAGCAATGAATAAAAATAGGCATGGTAAGCAATGATGAATTACCCCAGAATATGATGCCATACGAAATAAATGAATGAAAATAGGTGTAAGTAAGCTCATTTATTGAGATTCTTATCACCAAAATTTGCAATAACCCTAACAGCATTCGTAGCTGAACTCAAATGTTTCAGTAGACTGTCTATGTGTTGCTTCCAGTTTAATCTCTCATCTATAAGCACCATACCATGCCTCTTACAAATCACTCTATGTTGCATATCTTGAGCTTGGACTGTTCACTGATTTTAGGTTGCTTCTTTTTACACAGATCTGCACACCTTCTTCTTGTTTTCATAGTTAATCTTTGTTCAATAATTTAAAGGCTACCCACTGTTCTATCTTACCACCAAATCTGAGGGGTGCTGGAGTTTTCCTTATAAGGTAATGCATTCCACACTTTTATGACTTTTAAAACACCTGGGGATGAAAGGCTCTGAAGTGTTAAATACCCTCACAAAAATTATTTATATTAGTTGAAAAGTACTGTAACACAGCTTACCAGAATTTGATGTCATTAGACATAGTTCATTGATTGACAAACACAGGTCTAAACTCAACAAAGATTCATAAAGCACTTAGATCACACATAAAAGATCACAGAGCTGATTGAAACCAGTCAGATGATTATATAGTTTACTAGCTTATATGCCTGTTCTTTGCAATGGTTGTTAGAGAAGGGCCTGTGTGTATCATGGCTTTTTAGGGTTCTGGACCTCAGTCAGTAAAAATAGAATTCTTGTTGGATTGCTCTGTCAATAAACTCAGTTGTTCTAGCCAAGATGTCAAATGTAAGTAAAAGTCACTGTCCAAAACAATGTATCTTCATAAAGTTTTTGATACAAAAAGTGAAACATGCTAAAATAAGCAAAGACATGTCAAAGCAAAATCAGTAACACTATGTTCAATGTTTGTTGGTATTCATAGACATAAGATTGCTTAAATCTGTCACAGACATTTGCTTCCTTGTTGTACTACCCTATACTTATTATAGAGCAGCAGTGTTTATTAGTTCTTTGGTGCACTACAGCGCCTCTATCGCTTGTTTGCTGCACTACGCAATCCATACTTCAAGCGAAACCTACATCTAAAACAATTTCCCTATTTTTCTTTTATGGAACAAAGTTGCTCCATGCAAATCTGTGAAGTAATTCAGGAGATTACGTATTTCTAGTAGATGAACCGACAGTTACTTTTTTCTGTGATCTGATTTTGATGAAATCATGTCTATGTGTTGCCCCAATCTTAGCTCAAATCAGGTCAGTGTCAGTAGATTTTTTTAATATGTTTGCAATACGTGTTAGAAATAGACATATCTTCATGAATATGATCAGTTATGAAACTTCCTGGCAGATTAAAATTGGTTGCCGGAACCAGGACTTGAACCTGGGCAAGCCTTTCATGGGCAAGCGCTCTACCACTGAGCTCCCCAACATGACTCATGATGCCGCCAGGAAATTTCATATCAGCGTACACTCCGCTGCAGAGAGAAAGTTTCATTCTGGAAACATCCCTTAGGTTGTGGCTAAGCCATGTCTCCACCATATCCTTTCTTCCGGGAGTGCTAGTCTTGCAAGTTATGCAGGACAACTTCTGTGAAGTTTGGTAAGTGGGAGGCAAGGTACTGGCGGAAGTAGAGTTGTGGGGCGGCATCATGAGTCGTGTCGAGGTAGCTCAGTGGTAGAGTGCTTGCACATGAAAGGCAAAGGTCCCAGGTTCGAATCCGGGTCCGGCACACAATTTTAATCTGCCAGGAAGTTTCATATCAGTGCACACTCCACTGCAGAGTGAAAGTTTCATTATGAGTGAAAGTTTCATTATGATCAGTTATATTCGCATTTAAAACATTTCATGATCATTCATATCTCTGAACAATGGGCTGAGGCATGGAAAGCTGAAATATAATAAGTATTTCCTTAATGAAGTAGAAATATTACTGAAAACAATTATTATTCTTACGGTTGGCTCTCTTTCCGTTAGATGCACTATTGTCACTACAAGCGTGAGACTTAAACTTCCATAGCAGTTGTACATGTACGTTACACTGTGATATCAGTATGTAAATATTTGTATTAAACACGGCGAGGATTGTATCAGTTTTCTATTCATGGCGTTGAATCATATTTCATAAACATAGCAACCAAGAAAACGATTTTCAGAAATACGGTAAACTTGAAAAGTCAAAGAGTAATTAGTTTTTTCAAAGGGTAATAATCCACCGATCACTGCCCCGAACTTCACATAAATACCAGCAGCGCTATCTATTAGGTCTTTGCTGCATTACACTGTTCTTTCCAAGCATAAAATACAGCTAAAGCTTCAAATTATTATATCTTTTACTTTCCTGATCTGATTTTGATGATATCTTACTTTTTCTGATCCAATTTTGTGAAATGAAGCATTTCTGTAACCACAAGATACCCTCACATTTCCTGTGAAAAAACTCTGAAAATTTGTCTATTAGTTTTGGAGATGAAAGAGAAAGATAGACATGATGGTTGTCGATGAAAAACGTTAAATTGTGATGTTGTTCTTTCCGTGATCTGATTCTTATGAAACTAAGTTGTCTCAAGGTACGCTGAAGTTACCTGTGAAAACCCCATGTGAATTCGTGAAGTTTGGAGAAGTGTATTCTAATAGATCAACAGACAGACACGATGGTCTATGAAAACACTTCATAATTCTATTTTGATGAAATCATGCCCAGATCCTGAAACAATCTTCGCTCATGTTACCTGTGAAAACCGCATGAAAATTCGTCCAGTAGTTTTGAATATTGAAGCAAACAGTGACAGGCCTACATTTACATATGTATTATCAGTATAGATATGTTGTACAATTGTAAAATTTCGCAGGAATACATTGATTTGTTTAAGTGCTGTATGTCGGTAAAATCTGTTGCGAAGTAGTAAAGAAGTAATAGATTAAAATGTGAAGCTTGATGGGGCAGTCTTCCATGAACGTTACTCTTTACATCCTCATATCTCACAAAATATGTGTTGTACTGTGATACAATTTCTTACATACATTCAGCTTTAAGAGTGCATTTTGTCTGCAAAATTTCCTGTGAGTACAATTGGTAGTGTAGAAAATATAAATTGTAACATTATACTGAATGCCATAGTTTTGCTCCATGACCAGCAGAAAAGTAGTAAGCGAGAAACCTTTTCCTTTCACTATTTTGATGTGGTTGTCAGTGAGAAAAAGTTTAATAAAGGGTTGAATTTATGTTTAAAGTTTGTTGCAAGTCACCAAGTACTGTCATTCTCATATAGTGTATTTATAAAGTCTCATCACATTATGTAGCAGGTTTTTTGTGATTCCTATTGTTCATAGCATTATATCTCCTGAACCATGTGTCATATGTGGTTCATACTCCTACAGCAATTGTTATCTTACCTAAGGAATATGTGTGCCAAATCTGGTTGAAATCGATCCAGTAGTTTAGGAGAAGATATGTGGAACACACATACATACACACATACAGCCTATTTTATAAGATGTAAGATATATAAAAATAGAATGTCTAGAAAATTGAGACATTAATATTTAGAGACATGAAGCTGTGGAACTTATGACTCTTTGCATGGGAGTTCTGTTACTCTACCCTATACCTCTCCCATGCTGTGTGTGTGTGTGTGTGTGTGTGTGTGTGAGAGAGAGAGAGAGAGAGAGAGAGAGAGAGAGAGAGAGAGAGAGCACAAGTGTGCATGTTTGTTTTGTAGTGTTTTGTTTTTCTTTGCTTCCCTCTGCCACATCTCCACTCCATTCCTAAGAATCATCTTGTACCACCCATGTAATACTACATGCTCCGTAAGGCAATGCTGTGTCCATCCTCACCACCATGACACAACTTTCCTGTCACATCCGCTCCTGTTCCCTCTCCTATTCCCTCACTGCAGAGCGGGATTCGGTTTAAGGGCCAGGAGATAATGGTTGTATGACTGTGCAGTGTGCCTTTGTGAATGCACTTTATTCTATAGCTTAAGTGTTGGATGAGTGTGTCTTTTTTATGTGCCTGTCACAGCTCGTTGTTACATGTTTGCAGTGAGTTGCAAACTGTCCTCCTTATTACAATATGAACTAAAAGACTTGCAGGCTTCTTTATATACTTTTTTCGCATTATCTTATAATAATATTGACCATAAAGAAAACCCAGAATGCCATAACAGTTGTCAACCATCAGACTTTGTTTATAACCAACAGTAACAGGGATAAATCTGGAAATAAAGGGAGAAGTAATTTACTACCCACCACTCTGCCTTGTGTGGCACATAAAGTAGTAAGATATTCAGCCATAACAACCTTTGTCAATAATGTAAAGACTTAAAAGGATAGTAGCCTACTGCAGCAAGAGGTCACAATTATGAACCACAGAACATTCAACTTACGTGATGTAACAACCGGGTAATTCCATAATTCTTGTAATTAACTGGCTCTTTTCCAAGTTTCTCAATTAGATAGAAAACTTACCATCTTCATCTGTTGTTGCTGTAACCTCTTGGCTTCTGGGGCCAGCACCAACTCTATTGTATGCTTGAACAAGAACACTGTACTCTGTATGTTTCTTAAGCTTTGTCAGTGCATGTTGCAGTGGCATTCCAGGAAGCATTTCATGAGTTTCATAGTGAAAGGTATCCGTTGAATTTGCAATTCTGTACCCAATGTAATAACCTATTATATCGCCATGCTGGAGGTAAGGTTCTGGAGGCTGTAACAAAGAAATATGGTCTTAGATTTTATTTTATAGATGGTCTTACAGTTTAACTATGAGGTATTTGATTTTTGTTCTGATTATTCTTGACAACTCTAGAAATTTCGATTTTTCTTGTGATAATTATGTAAAACCCACAAATTTCCAAGATCACATTGTCAATAACAGTATAACAAGTTGGTTGCTGTGTCAAAAGATGCCAGCCAGAGTGAAACCACATACAGTATCACGCAAAAAAATTGTCATACTGCAGTAGAAAAAAGGGGATGTGTACAATGTGTAAAGATCAAATTGCAAAGCTGAAAGAACATAGTTTGTGCTTACATGTACTTACCTGTGACTTAAAAACAACTAACTCTAAACTTCAGAAAGAAAAATGTGACATGATGTCGAAGCAAATTAGGTAAATCTCCCACAAATTAATTTGAACAACTGAACACTGACATATAAAAACAGCAGACATAAAGTGAAAACTGCTGAAAACTGCGTTGTTGTTATGGTCTTCAGTCCAGAGACTGGTTTGATGCAGCTCTCCACCCTACTCTATCCTGAGCAGGCCTTTCTATCTCCTCATAACAACGGCAACCCACATCCATTTGAATCTGCTTAATATATGCATCTCTTGGTCTCCCTTTGCGATTTTCACCCCACACACTTCCCTCCAATGCTAAATTTACGATTCCTCAATGTCTAAGAATGTGTCCTACCAAGTGATCCCTTCCTTTAGTCAGGGTATGCCAAAAATTCCTTTTCTCACCGATTCTGTTCAGTACCTCATCATTAGTTATACGATCTACCCATCTAATCTTCAGCATTCTTCTGTAGCACCACATTTCAAAAGCCTCTATCCTCTTCCTGTCCGCACTGCTTATCGTCCATGTTTCACCCCCGTACAAGGCAACACTCCACACAAATGCCTTCAGGAAAGACTTCTTTACACTTAAATTAATATTCAATGTTAGCAAATATCTCATTTTCAAAAATTATTTTCTTCCCATTGCCATTCTGCATTTTATATCCTTGTTGTGTGACTATCATATGTTATTTTACTACCCAAGTAACAAAACTCATCTACCACCTTTATTGTTTCGTTACCTAGACTGCATCCCATTATTTTTGTTTTGCTCTTGTTAACCCTTTGAGTGCTGCAGACGTGATACGCTGTGGCACTCCACCTTGCCGTGGGGCCTGCGGACGTCGTTTGCCGCAGCAGTTATATTTCCCGGAGGCCCTGCAGACAGCATTTCCCGCGCAGCCTGGCCGGTACCTGAGCCCCAAAGACGGCATATGCCGCAGTCGGTTCCACTGACTTTGTGCTGCAGACATTAATAGCTGCTCAGGGCTGCTGCTTACACGGTGAGAGCCACAGTGTTCCGAGCGCATAGAATATTTAGCAACTGATTCTGAGGAAACTATTAAATGAAAACTTTTCTTTTTTTTCCCCCATCTTATATAGGGCCTATATTTGCTCGATAATGATCTCACTCTCTATTCATTATTCCTTACAGTTACTGTGCTGCATCAAATTAAGTTAACTACTGCACAAAATTTTGAAGAGTTCACAGACGAAAAATCGCATTGCTTAGACTTTGCGTATAGTTGATGTTTGCACATACAAAGCTGCAGATGAAACGTAAGCTAGATATCTAAATGTTATTTAAGATTGAGAGCAGAACTCATTTAATTCTTGAGATATAGGGTGTTATGTCCGACGGACAGACATGGAAAGTGTGTGACTCTACAATATACTCGTCATCTGATTATAAGAAAACAGGTTTGTTTGTAGCTTCTGCCAATTATTGTTCAAAGCTCGCTGATCTTTTAAACAGTTCATTCCTTCAAAATGAAGTGAATTTGGAATCAAGACAACCGTGTTGTGCGACTGTAAATCTGGATACATCTTGGATTTCATTGTAGACACGGGCAAAAGAACAGAAATTGAGATCCATAGCCGGCCGCAGTTGCCAAGCGGTCTGTGGCGTGCCAACCATGGTCTTCACGGCCGCTGCGGTCAGGGGTTCGGATCCCCCCTCAGTCATGGATGTTTATGCCGTCTTTAGTATTAGCTAGTTCATAAGTAGTTTCAAAGTTTAGGGACTGATGACCCCGCAGTTAAGTCCCATGAGCTCTGCAAATATTTTAAATCCATAATTTACTTAGTTGTAAAAGGTGTCAAATATAGCCTATATTATTTTCACCTTGTCACAAAAATTTCCATGTTTACAACAATTTTTTAGACCATTGGAAAGAAATCAGTAGGTGGCTGAATTTTTTTCTTCCACATCCTTCTGTTGCCAACCTATGAAGTATTAAGTTTTATGTTCAGTATGCATTTCCATTAGGAGATATAAGAATCAAAAGTTTACACTTTTTGTGGTGTAATTTACACAGTCAACTTTGATTCAAATTGATTATTTAGCATTGTCAGCCTGTATTGGATGACCGAATACATCTTTTTGCAATTAAAAATAATGGTCTTTCTAATAAGCCTGGTTTGGAAAGTTTTACAGAACACAGGTTTTTGCAAAATAAGTTTGACATACCACATTTTTATCCTTTTCTAAAATCTTTAAGTGTCCACTTAATTTATTCAGTACTAGCTTATATGCCTGTGCTTCGCAACGGTTGTTAAATAGGGACCTGTGTATATCATGGTTTTTTAGGGTTTCGGACCTTGGTCAGGAAAAACATCATCCTTGTTGGATCTCTATGTCAATAAACTCAGTTCTCCCAGCCAAGATGTCAAATTTAAGTAGAAGTCATTTTCAAAAATGATGAATTTTCATAAAGTTTTTCATACAAAAAGTGAAATTAATTGAAGTCTGTACTATGGAATGATGTAAATTCATTGTTAGTTTGTGTTCATAAAGTTAAGACTGGAGTGTGTAATTGTCTGTCTTGGATAAACTTCTGAGATCACTTCTGTCATTGACATGAGAAATAGTAATAATAATAACAGCAACATGTATTGGTTCTATGGCTTAGTACTGAACTGTCGTACTGGGGACAATGTAGTTATTCTGTATGCATTGCTCCATATTATCGAAAAGTCGACATATAGTGAAAGTCTGGTAATTCAATCAACAGAGCAGTTCATGTCTGTTTAAATAAGACGTAATGGTGATGTCAATGTGCGATAAACTAAGTCTGGGTAATCGTTGAAGGAATGCCATCAGCTGATCGTCTGTATAGAACTTTCCCTTAAATATAGTAGTATTTCCAATGAACTCTCTTGACTGTGTTGGCAGCATCGGCCAGTCTTTCAGCTAATACATGTCCTCACGTCCTGCAGTGATTACTTCGTAAAGCACGAATTTGACATTGATCTTGTGTAATAGAAATACATAATCAGAAGTCGGATTATAACTCTAATTTTCTCTGCAAAAGAAGACGTCTTTCTCTATCTTAATGTTGTCTGCACCAAAAGTAATTACAAATTTTAATCACAATATTGTACCGAACAATTCTGAAATCAGGGAGTTTTCTGATGAGTTTGTCACTCGCGTGTGTATATTATATCTAGTGGCAGGCACAGAGCAGAAATATCTCTGGAGTGAGCATTCAGGTGCGCAGAACAGATTTTCTGTCCTCAAAATTAAGGTGGAAATATCACCTGATATTGGGAAAATCTACTAATCGATGACTTCATCTTGGTCCTTTTTTGTTCAGTTAAGATGGATGACTGTGTAAATGGCCCTTTGAACGATGCTTTCTCAACTTTCTTGTTGCTTCTGTGTCACATTTATTTAGATATTATTTCATATTATGTGGTTGTTCTGCGAAAAGGAGGTGGGGCTTCTTTTCAGCCAATGCGGTACAAACAAAACCTAAGAGCAAATAAAGGTGTAGAAAGAGTGGATATCTTTCAATATCACTTGGTAATTCCAGCTTAATGTTGAGAAGATGCACAGCAGCCAATGCTCACTCCATAGATATTTCTATTCTGTGTATAATTTAGTGGTTATATCCATCGAAAGATGTACTTCTTTTCTTTCTATGACATTGCGAAGCATATGGGATACAGCTAGGAGGAAAAAAAAAAAAAACATTTTTTTTGTCCTACCAGGGCTAAACTTTACTTGCAGTGGCAGTGGATAAGTTTGCTATCATTGGAAATGAACTATTCGCTTTAAGAGGATGATTAATTTACTGGCCAGAACAGCATAAATTATTTATTTCATTGTGAAAGTAAAGAATTATTCCCCTTATTCTACGTGACTGATTTTTGAAAAAAGCATTCAATGGCCTTTGCCAAGATCAGCACACAACGCCACCGCCGTAAGTAAAATTGTACGTCTTCTTGTAGTGTATTACACCATAGTTATGAGAATGAAAAAAATGCAGCAACACCATAATTAGTAATGTCTAATTAACATCGCCTCACTTTGTCCTTTCCTGTACTAAAGCGTTTCCGAGGCATTCCTAAACAGAACGCACTCAAAATGTAATGAGGGTACATCAAAATCAGGAAGGGACTACATAAATTCCATTTCCTTGCCATTTTCCATGGCATGGCAAGACATGTGGAATACAGCTAGTAATATATTTTTTTTTCCTTTTTTTTTTTTTTTTTTTTTTTTTTTTGGGCGGGGGGGGGGGGTTATATTTTACTTGCAGGCAGCAGTTTAGTATGTTAACCTGGGCAACGAAATATTCGCTTTAGGGGGTTCATTAATTTACTTATCAGAAAAACATTAATTATTTATTTCATTATCAACACTAAGAATTATTCTCCCCATTGTACGTGACTGATTTTTAAAAAAAGGATTCAACAGCTGTTACCAACATCAATACTCTTACACCGTTGCCATAAGGAAAATAGTAGCCCTTGTTTCAGTGTATTACATTGTATTTATGAGAATAAACAATGCAACGTCGCCATCTATTCGTTATTTGGTATAGCGCCTCTACCAGATCTTTGCTATACTATGCTGCAATTCAAGCATAGCGTACACCAGAAACTACAAGTTATGATATCTTTTCTTTGCCTCAACCGATTTTGATGGAATGAAGCTTATATGTTGCGCCAAGGTACTCTCAGTTGACCAACGAAACCCCATGAAAGTTCATGTAGTACTTTTGGAGATTATCCTCAACAAATAGACATACTCGATGGGTTTTATGCAAATGTTTAAATTATGATATCTTTATTTTCTGAGATCCCATTTTAATTATTGAATTCTTTATGTAACTGCACAATGTTCTAAAGATATGTGTGAAAACCATATGAAAATCTATCAAGTAGTTTAGGAGATATATGTGTTCAAAGAGACAGGCAGACATGACGGTCTTAGAGGTAAAAATTCAAAATACGATATTCTTTTTTTTCTATGATCCCACTTTTATGAAAAGAAGTCCATATGTTGTTCAGAGTTACGCTCAAATTATCTGTGAAAACCCCAGTAGTAGTTTTGAAGATAAGAGGATTTTAATAAATGGAAACACAGACACGACGGTTACTGAAAACACTTAAAATTATGATATCTATGTTTTCTGTGATCCTATTTTGATAAAATTATGCATATATGTTGACCCAAACTTTTCACATGTCTCCTGTGAAAAACATATGAAGATTCGTCCAGTAGTTTTGAAGATTTAAGGGAACAGCAACAGGCCTACATTCACAGATTTATTATTAGTATAGATTACAAAGCAGTACAAAAACGAAACTTCATGTTTGAGAACCTTGTATTGTTTTGTTATCACATGCCAAGTTTCACGTTCCTCATAGCTGTAGTTCCTGAGATATAACACGCCAAACATCGAAGTTTTTTTGGGGCGCCGATTTTTTTTTAGCATCTTTGCTTGAACTTATCTGGCTAAATATAGCACATAATTACTTTTCAGTATTGTTGCTATGAGAATGCATACAGTTGTAAACAATAGCGAAATTTCATATTTTTCAACGAAATATGGCCCAAGTTATAACGACTCAAAGGTGTTAGGAATTCATGTTCGCGCATGGCGAAGTCACGCATGGTGTCAATCAAATGACTATATCTCGGCCAATATTGCTTCCACGAATCTTAAAGTTTACCAATGTTCATTGGGGATATATTCGAATGTTTGCATAGAATCGTGCACGATGGTCAAGCTGGAAAATGTACAAAATTAGGCGATTTGACATGGAATGACTCAGAAGTTACATGTTAGCAGCGTAAGCAGCTTTAGTATATATTATGTCTGTCGAGCAATCATTTCCAGATTCAAAGCCATGGAATAAGTATCCAGATATACTGTGCTTATTTGTATCTTCAGAAAGCACACTGACTGTGAGGCTGCCGCCTCCGCCCTGATTTCAGAAATTCTCAGGCTAGGGCGAGGACAGCCAAGCAAAGTGCTCAGACACACACAATACAAAGCGGAGGTGGCTGCCAGCACAGGCACATGGATTAGGCGGCCGCAGCGGCAGGCCCGACTCGACCAGCTGGACACGCAGGTGCAGCACTCAAAGGGTTAATGTTCATTATATACACTCTCTTCAACACACTGTCCATTCCATTCAACTGTTCTTTCAGGTCCTTTGCTGTCTCTGACAGAATTATAATGTCATCAGCAAAACGTAATGTTCTTATTTCTTCACCCTGGACTTTAATCCCTATTCCAAATTTTTCCTTGCTTTCCTTCACCTCCTGCTCGATGGAAAAATTGAATAACACTGGAGAAAGGCTACAACCCTGTGTTACTTCCTTCCCAACTAATGCTTCCCTTTCATGCACTTCGAGTCTAATAACTGTGGTCTGTCTTTTGTACAAGTTGTAAATAACTCTCCTTTCCCTGTATTTGAACCCTGCTGACTACAGAATTTGAAACAGTGTATTCCAATGAACATTGTCAAAAGCTTTCTCCAAATCTACAAAAGCTAAAAAATGTAAGTTTGCCTTTTGTCTCTAAGTTCATTTCCTTTGTAGAGCTCCTTTATGTACTCTCCACCTTTCAGCTTTCCCTTCTTTGCTGAGATCTGGTTTTCCATCTGAGTTCTTGATATTCATAGAGCTGTTTTTACTATCCCAAAATGACTCTTATTTTCCTGTAGACAGTATCTACTTTTCCTCTTGTTATACATTCTTCTACGGATTTGCATTGGCTTCTAGCCACTCGTAGCCATTTTTCACTTCCTGTCAATCTCATTTCTTAGTCGCTTTTGCTCCATTTTACCTGTTTCAATTACTGCATTTTTATAGTTTCTCCTTTCATCGATTAAATTTAGTATTTCCTGTGATATTCAAGAATTTTTTGTAGGTCTTCCGTGTCGACCTATTTTGTCCTCTGCTGCCTTCACTATTTCATGTCTCAATGCTACCCATTCCTCTTCTACTGTTTTATTTCCCCCTGTTATGTGAATTGTTGCCTAAAGCTCCCTCTGAAATTCTTAACAATTTCAGGTACCCTCAATTTATCCAAGTCCCTTCTCCTTATTTTCCTATCTTTCTGCAGTTTTTGCAGTTTCAGCCTTCAGTTCATGACCAATAAGTTATGGTCAGAGTCTATATCGGCCCCTGGGTATGTCTTACAGGTTAAAACCTGGTTCCGGTTTCTATGTTTTACCATTATAAAATCTATCTGATACCTTCCGGTGTCTCCTGGTCTCTTCCACGTATACAACCTTTTGTGATTCTTAAACCAGGTGTTTGTTATGATCAAATCATGTTCCATGCAAAATTCTACCAGGCAACTTACTCTTTCATTCCTTCTGCCCAGCCCATATTCAACTACTATTTTTCCTACTATTGAATTCCAGTCTCCCATCACAATTAAGTTTTCCTCTCCCTTAATTATAATTTCCTTTAACTCCTCAGACATATCTTCAATCTCCTCATCATCGGAAGAGCTAGTTGGCATATAAACCTGTACTACTGTTGTTGGTGTTGGCTTCATGTCTGTCTTGACAATGATAATGCGAGTACTGTGCTGCTGATAGTAGTTTACCCACATTCATATTTTCTGATTCATTACCAGTTCTACTCCTGTAATACCCCCAACTGATTTTTTTAATTATAATCCTGTACTTGCCTGACCAGAAATAATGTTCCTCTTTCCACTGAACTTCACTAATCCCCACTATATCTAACTTCAACCAATCCATTTCCCTTTTTAAATTTTCTAATTTTCCTATCTGATTAAGATATCTTACATTCCACACAACGATTCGCAGAATGCCAGTGTTGTCTTTCCTGATGACAACTTTCTCCTGAGTAGTCCCCACCTAGAGATCTGAATGGGGGACTATTTTACCTCCAGAATATTTTAACCGAGAGGATGCCATCATCATATTTTCATACAGTAGAGCTGCATGTCATTGGGAAAAGTAACAGCTGTAGTTTCCCCTTGCTTTCAGTCGTTCGCAGTAACTGTATGGCAAAGCCACATTAGCTGATGTTACAAGGCCAGCTCAGTCAATCATCCAGACTGTTGACCATGTAACTACTGAAAAGGCTGCTGCCCCTCTTTAGGAACCACACATTCGTCTGGCCTCTCCACAGATACCCCTCCACTGTGGTTGCACCTATGGTACGGCTATCTGTATCGTTGAGGCACGCAAACCATACCCGGCAATGTCTGTGAGTCATTAGGGTGGGAAGATTGCGTATCAAATGAAAATTTAGTGAATGATAATTGTTTTCAAATAATTTCAAATATGAAACAGTACTAGCACACAGACTAGTAGAAAACTGGTTAAGGTAGACCTAACATAACACCTCATTGACATAAAGAACAGGTAGGCTAACATGTAATGGCTATGAACAAACAACAGTGATCTTCCTTTAAGAAAACCTTACGAAATTGACATCTTCACTGATATCAATGAACAAGGAATAGCCTCTGAATTGTGAAGTTTATGTACTCTATTACTTGTGGAAATTCTTCACATAGATGATAAATTATTTTTCAAAAGGGATAGATTGGCTGGCCAGTACTTACCTTTGTACTGTACCGCTGATAGTCACACAAATAAAGAAAAAAATGTCATGAATTACGTTCCCCTTCCATTCCCATACCTTTTTTCTTCCCTTCTCTCCTACTTGAAGAAGAAACTCTGTTCCGAAAGCTTGTTCCTTTTCGTCCTTTTCTTTATTTGTGTGACTATCAGCAGTACAGCAAAAAACGTTTATGTACTGATAGATATGAGATCAAGAGCATTGTTAAACTAGGTGCAAATTTCAAAGCAGCAATTCAGTCAGTTCTAAAACAATTTCAGGGCTGAACAATAATGATTTTTCAGTCTTTCTTGTGGGGACAAATCACAGCGAAAAATAATGATGCAAAAGATTTTGAGATATCCCATAAATGGAGGTTGCATGCATTCAGAAATAGAAATGTGATAGTTTTTTTCTGTATCCCATAGTCATGAGCTAAGTAATTGGTCTTGTGTGAATGAGGAAGTGCAGAAAACGAATAAACATGTGTAAAACACCTGCAGAGAATTTTAAAATTTATTTTATGTTAATATCAGCACACTAGGGAAATGATTACATACTATTTGGCCACAATAACTTGACGATTCGCGCGATGGCTGCTGGGAGCTTGTCTTGCACGAACGGAAGGCAGCATCGGCTGCTTGCTGCAGTGCTGGAACCGTTACCCTAACAATGTGTACATTAATTCTTCGCGTAAATGACCATTGTAAGGTTGGCAGCGCATGTAAATAAAAGAATAACTCTCAACTGGTGTCAATTTTCTCCGCTTGTGGCAGCACCAACAAAATCGTCAAGTTATCGTGGCCAAATAGTACAGCATTCGGTTTGTGTATTAACAGACTAGGAAAAACATTTATTAGTCACAAAATGATATTGTACTTATGAAATCTAACATGCAGCAATATTATTACCCAAGTTATACCTTTGAAAACAAAAGTGTTGTGTCTTCAGTAGTTATTTCTACCAAGAGTGATGAAAAAGGTGTTTATTTGGCAAAAGGTACACATTCCAGCAGTTCCAACTTTGACAACTATTTTAGCTTATTTTAGACTGAAAGCCTTTGTAGATGTATGGAACTGTCATGATCAAAATTTATTTAAATTATTCTAAAATTGCTTATAGGTTGCTTGAATAATCACTTACTAGATTATTTATTGTAAAAACACAACAGTTTCGGACTTAGCCCATCATCTCATGACCGATGTAACATATATTGAACATTGATGGTTTTAAATAAGTCATTTAAAAATACTGTTATTATGTATTGCCAAATAAGAATAAATGTATTCTTAGAAATGTTTGAATTATTTGTTAAGAAACTTTTAAAGCAGAAGTGGGCACAAATCGGCTCAATGAGCAGCGCTCCGCCTCAGGCCGGATGAAGAGCAGCGTTCGCGCTGGTAGTTATCCTAGTTGCCGCTAGAGGTCTGCGTGCTTGCTGGCACACATAGTTCGCTCTTATCTTTATAAGATATTTGCTGGCTCAACTGCACGTGCTGGACATCATTTTAGACAACAGTTTCCAGTATTATGTTTATAAGTTACTTACTTATAAACATAATAGCATTTTTCAGGAGATGCCCCTAGCAGTGGAATCTGTTCATTCACGTTGGATACTAAAGAGTTTGCACTATTATCTTTATAAGTTATTTTATAACGCACTCAGCCAGGTGCATTTCTTCAGCTACGTTAGTGCGTTGGCTGCGCATAACGCCATCTAGTCTTTTCAGCAGGAACTACGTGACGGGTGCCAGCTGCTCGTGGCTCTGCTCCCGCTCAGGCAGGTGGCTCCGAGAGCGAGGCTCGCTCATTGCCCACCTCTGTTTTAAAAGCTTAGAACAAAGATAATTGTTTGTGGGGATTTTAATATTGAAATGAGAGATTCAGATCAACAAGAGCCCAGAACATTCTTTATTGTTTTAAGACAGTTAAACCTGCATTCCGCAAATAAATGCCCTATTCATAATGAGACACGCATAGACAATATTATTGTTAGTTTAAATAGAGAAGAATATGTGATTAGCCTGACCAATGCAGTTTTTGCAGATCACTATACACTACTTCTAACACTTTACCATAAGCAATCAAATCACTCCAGTAAATCTAGTGTGACATGGGTAAGATGGAAGAGAGAGGATTACATTTTACTATTTAATGAAAAGTTAAAGGGTAGAAATTGGAACTCTGTATATTAGTGTCAATCTGAAAAAATCTGAAATTGACAATGGTTTTGAAAATAATAATAACAATAATTTTAAAAAAATGAAATAACTTTTTTAATTACAAAAACAATTAAGTGGTATACTGAAGAGTTGGCAGAAATTAGAAATAACATGCTGATACTGTAACAAAGGTATAAAAATGAGAACATTCAAGGTACTGAACAGAGTAGAAGGGATTACACTGCTTACCTTTGAAGTAAAATGACTTTTAGAACTAAGCTCAGACAAGCAAATAAATAAATAAATGAAATAAAAAATATAATAATGGAAAGTCCAGGTTGGAATAAATAATATAGTGAGGACAGTTTACAACTCACCGCAAAGACGTGGCGACGAGCTGCGACAGGCACATACAAAAGACACACACTTACAACACATTCAGCTATCGGCCATGGCCTTCTTCAGAAAATAGAGCACTCACGCAATCACACAGGCACACAACACAGTCATACAACCATCACCTCCGACTGCCACACTTCGAATCACGCTCTGCAGCGAATCGGGGACGGGAGGGGAGGGGAGGGGATAGAAAGGTTACGTCACGGTGGTGGGGATGGGTTAGATGGGAATAACGAGATGCAGCTTAGGAATGGAGTGGGGAGGCGGGTGAGGGGAGAAAATAATATAAAATATAAAATAAAATTTATATATATATATATATATATATATATATATATATATATATATATATATATATATATATAATAATATTATAGAAGGAGACCTTCCAGGTAGGAAAATGGTATAAAATAAAGATTTTTGACTTACCTAAAGTACAGGCTGGTCGATAGGAACACTAAACACACACAAAAACACACAACCATTCGAGCTTTCGCCACCAGTGGTGGCTTCTTCGGGAAAAAGAGGGAGGAAGGAGAGGAGAAAGGGAAGGATACGGGTTTTAAGGAAGTGGAAAAGGAGCCATTCCAATCCCAGGAGTGGAAGGACTTACCTTAGGGGACAAAAAGGAAGGTAAACAAATACACACACACTCACACATATCCACATCCAAACACACTTAGGCAGGGTTTCTACAAATGTCTGCCTAAGTGTGTTTGGATGTGGATATGTGTGAGTGTGTGTGTATTTGTTTACCTTCCTTTTTGTCCCCTAAGGTAAGTCCTTCCACTCCTGGGATTGGAATGGCTCCTTTTCCACTTCCTTAAAACCCGTATCCTTCCCTTTCTCCTCTCCTTCCTCCCTCTTTTTCCCGAAGAAGCCACCACTGGTGGCGAAAGCTCGAATGGTTGTGTGTTTTTGTGTGTGTTTAGTGTTCCTATCGACCAGCCTGTACTTTAGGTAAGTCAAAAATCTTTATTTTATACTATATATATATATATATATATATATATATATATATATATATATAAAAAAAAGAAAGAAAGTATGTCTGCCTTGGTGTGTTTGCGTCTGTGTAAATGGGTGTGTGTGTGTGCGCATTTCTTCACCTTCCTTTTCTTCCCCCAAGGTAAGTCTTTCCTCTCCTGGGATTGGAATGGCTCCATACCCCCTCCCTTAAAACCCTCATCATTTCCTTTTTCCTCTCCTTCCCTTCTGCCTGAAGAAGCAACTGGGTTGCGAAAGCTTGCTTTTGTGTGTGTTTTAATTATTTATTTATTTGTGCTACTATCACTACCTGTGCTCCTTCGCCTGGTGAGTAATCTTCATCTATTTTTTATATATATTTTCCCTGCTACGAATTTTTTGTCTATAATATTCCAATTAAGCAGTTATTTTGAAAAGAATGTCATCTTATGCAACAATCATTAAGGATTTCAAGCAGGCAAAAACACCATGGCAGCTGTACTGGAAATTTGTGATCATACTTTAAATGTTTTTTTTTTTTTTTTTTTTTTTTTTTTTTTTTTTTTTTTTTTTTTTTTTTTTTTTTTAAATAAGAAGACAGTATCACATGTATTATGTAATCTTAAGTACCGCATTCGACTTACAAAATTGGAGTATTACCTGCATAAGCTGCAATTTCTTCTTACCCACCTAACAGAAGACATTTTGTCTCATATAGAAATAGACATCCCCTTAGTAACAATTGGTACAGGTGTTCCTTGAGGCTGTGTTCTTGGCCTCTTCTTTTTCATTGCGGCTATTAATGACCTACACCACTGTATACCACATTCTGTAATTTTATATACTGATGATACAAATCTACTTACTTCACATCATGATGTCCTAGCTCTCGATAGAATTGCACAAGAAAATCTTCACTGTGAATTAAACTGGAATGCTACCAATAAAGTTTTTCTAATGCAGATAAAACCCAAAGGCTTGAGTAAGGATTGTCTAAAAACAAAAAAAATAAATGTGTCAGTCCCTTTAGGAATACACTTTGATGCTAAAAGTAGTTGGGAAGATCATATTAATCGTGTGTAAGAAGATCTCACGAGTATCCTACCTCATTTGCAAACAGAGATACGGTCAGTAATAACTATATCGGTATGATATACTTCGGCTTCTATCAGTCGCATATTTCATGTGGCTTACTGTTACGTGGTCATTATTCACATGTCGCTAACATTCTAAAACTCTAAAAAAAGAAAATTATCTGCATAATTTTCAACACTGGTCATACAGAGCACTGAACACTCTGTTTACAAAACTTAGGATTCTAACAGTAGTAAATCTGTATATCTATGAATCTGTACACTTAGTCAAGAAGAACAATAAAGAATATGTTGTCATGGAAACCAGACACAAACATAACACTAGAAATAAGGCAAGCATTGACATTCTAAGGCACAGATTAGAATGACAGAAAGCTCCCACTAAGTGAATGCCATCAAAATGTTTAACAAATTGCCTCTCTATGCACAAACCTTGCAATGTAAAAAACTCAAAATTGAATTATTTTATTGTATAAATAATATAATGAGGACAGTTACAACTCACCGCAAAGACGTGGCGACGAGATGCGACAGGCACATACAAAAGACACACACATACAACACATTCAGCTATCGGCCATGGCCTTCTTCAGAAATAGAGCACTCACGCAATCACACAGGCACACAACACAGTCATACAACCATCACCTCCGACTGCCACACTTTGAATCACGCTCTGCAGCGAATCGGGGACGGGAGGGGAGGGGAGGGGGAGGGGATAGAAAGGTTACGTCACGGTGGTGGGGATGGGTTAGATGGGAATAACGAGATGCAGCTTAGGAATGGAGTGGGGAGGCGGGTGAGGGGAGAAAATAAAATAAAATAAAGTAAAATAAAATAAAATAATATAATATATATATACGGGGACGGGAGGGGAGGGGAGGGGGAGGGGATAGAAAGGTTACGTCACGGTGGTGGGGATGGGTTAGATGGGAATAACGAGATGCAGCTTAGGAATGGAGTGGGGAGGCGGGTGAGGGGAGAAAATAAAATAAAATAAAGTAAAATAATATATATATATATATATATATATATATATATATATATATATATATACACACATACATATATGAAAATTCATGCACACTGCAAGTGCACAAGACCACATACACACACATACGCACGCACGCACGCACACGCACACGCACGCACACACACACACACACACACACACACACACACACACACACACACACATACATACATACATATACACACACATGATCACACATTCACACACCACTCAAATCAGGCGAGGTTTGGGATACAGAGGTAGGAACTGTAAGGTATGGAAAAATATATATATAGGGAAATTATCGTAGGTTGAGGCCTGGTTGATTTCGGGATCGGAGAATGTATTGTAGGGATAACTCCCATCTGTGCAGTTCAGAAAAGCTGGTGGTGGATGGGAGGATCCAGATGGCCCGGGTTGTGAAGCAGCCATTGAAATCAAGCATGTGCTCCGCTGCATGCTGTGCCACAGGGTGGTCCACCTTGTTTTTGGCCACAGTTTGGCGGTGGCCATTCATCCTAATGGACAGCTGGTTGGTGGTCATGCCAATATAGAAAGCTGTACAGTGCTTGCAGCACAGTTGGTAAATTACGTGGCTGCTTTCACAAGTGGCCCGGCCTCTGATGGGGTAGGATAAGCCTGTGACAGGACTGGAATAGGAAGTGCTGGGTGGGTGGATTGGACAGGTCTTGCAGCGGGGTCTTCCACAGCAGCCACGTAATTTACCAACTGTGCTGCAAGCACTGTACAGCTTTCTATATTGGCATGACCACCAACCAGCTGTCCATTAGGATGAATGGCCACCGCCAAACTGTGGCCAAAAACAAGGTGGACCACCCTGTGGCACAGCATGCAGCGGAGCACATGCTTGATTTCAATGGCTGCTTCACAACCCGGGCCATCTGGATCCTCCCATCCACCACCAGCTTTTCTGAACTGCACAGATGGGAGTTATCCCTACAATACATTCTCCGATCCCGAAATCAACCAGGCCTCAACCTACGATAATTTCCCTATATATATATTTTTCCATACCTTACAGTTCCTACCTCTGTATCCCAAACCTCGCCTGATTTGAGTGGTGTGTGAATGTGTGATCATGTGTGTGTATATGTATGTATGTATGTGTGTGTGTGTGTGTGTGTGTGTGTGTGTGTGTGTGTGTGTGTGTGTGTGCGTGCGTGTGCGTGTGTATGTGTGTGTATGTGGTCTTGTGCACTTGCAGTGTGCATGAATTTTCATATATATATATATATATATGTATGTATATATATATATATATATATATATATATATATATATTATTTTACTTTATTTTATTTTATTTTCTCCCCTCACCCGCCTCCCCACTCCATTCCTAAGCTGCATCTCGTTATTCCCATCTAACCCATCCCCACCACCGTGACGTAACCTTTCTATCCCCTCCCCCTCCCCTCCCCTCCCGTCCCCGATTCGCTGCAGAGCGTGATTCGAAGTGTGGCAGTCGGAGGTGATGGTTGTATGACTGTGTTGTGTGCCTGTGTGATTGCGTGAGTGCTCTATTTCTGAAGAAGGCCATGGCCGATAGCTGAATGTGTTGTATGTGTGTGTCTTTTGTATGTGCCTGTCGCATCTCGTCGCCACGTCTTTGCGGTGAGTTGTAACTGTCCTCATTATATTATTTATTCCAACCTGGACTTTCCATTATTATATAATTATTTTATTGTCTAACAAATAACCCATTCTACAATATAAAAGAGATCTATGAAGTGGTCAATGTAGGAATGAATTGTTATTTTTTTATTACATTTCTAATAACACACACACACACACACACACACACACACACACACACACACAAAACACCTATAGTCTGATTAAAATTAAAATGAATTGCTAGTTGACAGTTCATGCGATAGTGTTGCTTTCCTCCTAACAGAAAGCTCGACTTCATGCTTGAACTGTTCACTGTTGCCAAACTGCCAACAACAATTAGTCAATACACTTCCATTTCCTTGATTTGTTTTATTCCTGACGCATTGATCTGACCTTTGTATTTCACATTTCATCATGTGATGGTAACCACAAAAAAAGCCACAAGACATTGACAATGATGCTAAAGAAATACATACTCATACACAGCACAAAGCAAATGCTACTTGTTCTTTTCATACAAGCCATAATGTAACATCACATATACAAGTATTATAATAAAGATATTGGCTCACATTAGAAGACTTTTGTATGATTTATGTTGTAACTAGCTGAAAACCCGGCGTTGCCCGTGTATTTAATTATTTATTCCTGCAATTTTTCAAGTATATATTCATTTGTATAAGGGCTGTATCTCTGTGAAATCCATTGGGAATACAATTAGTAGTAAAGAAGTAATAGATTAAAACTTGGTGCGTGATGGGACAGTTTTCCATGAATGTTACTGTTTACGTGCTCATATCTGGTCAACTACGTGTCGGAATGTGATACAATTTAGAAGCTACATTTAATTATATATGTGCATACCGTATGTAAAATTTCCTGTCGCTACAATCTGTAGTGTTCAAATTATAAATTGTAATGTCATACCGAATGATGTAGTTTTACTCCATAAACAACAGAAAAGTAGTAAGCAAGAAACTTTTTTCCTTTCATCATTTTACTATGGTTGCCAGTGAGAAAAAGTTTAATAAACGTTTGAAATTATGTTTAAAGTTTGTTGCAAGTCGCTAAGTACTGTCATTCTCATACAGTGTATTTCGAATGGCATTTTTTTGCGATTTCTATTGGTTATGATGTAATATCTTTTGAGCCATGTGCTGTATGTGATTCTTAACCATGTAGCAATTGTTACCTCATGGTAAGGAATGTGTGTACCAAATTTGGTTGAAATTGGTCCAATGGTTTAGGAGAAAATGAGCAGCATTGTCACAAAATTCAGCAGATTTCCCCCATCTCATTGTTTATGACGTGATATCTCATGAACTATATATTGTATGTGATTCTTACACCTACGGTGACAGTCCTCATGGATTGAAGCTTACGCGTACCAAATTTCATAAAGATTGGACCAAACTGTAGATTTGTATGCAACACTTACAAATATATTGACACTCTGCTTTATATATTAGATGTTGTGGCATACGATACTCCAAATCATGTGCGGCGCGACATATGGGTGCACCGCCAGCCGCAAGATGGTGGCACTGGTGGTAGCCAGCACGTCACCTAGTGACCACCAGTGCCAGTATGGACGAGACCACTCCCCACTTGGCCAGTTGCTGTCTATCGCTGTAAGTGAGTCGTTCTCCACATCAATAGAGTTCTGGGCAGTAGTTACTGTTGAGTGACCATTAGTACATTGGTGACGAGGTGCATCATATTTACACGTGTTTCTTGCCAGCTTCGCAGACTACAGTTTCCCGACCATGTCTGCTAATGTGGACTTACAACTCCCTCCCTGTACACAATTTCTGGCTAACTCCCTTCATAACCTGGTCAGAATTACAACACCTCTCACAAAACATTGCTACTCTGCTCCACTGGATTTTAATACTGTCAGCTTCGCCAGTTGGCACGTCGTTGTCGGCTCCTACTCATAATGTTTCTTTTCCACCGCCATTCTCGGCATTTGACGACAGCCTGGAAGATTGGGATTTGTTTGAAAAGTGCTTACGCTAGCATTTCATTGCCTTCGATGTGTTGGATCTGGAATTGTGTAAAGCTTTGTTTCTCTCTTGGATATCACCATGTATCTATCAGCTTTCAAGTCAACTTGTTCCCCTGCAGGAACCTGAGGCATTATCCTTGATGAGAAGTGCCGTTTTGTGCCTTCATACTATCAACCTTGGACAAATGTCATAGCAGCCAGGGTCGAGTTCGACCGGTCAAAAGAAAAAAAAAAAAAAAAAAGACAGAAAAAAAGAAAAAAGAAATACCTGTCTTACATGGTTCAGGCCGCAATTCTGCATCTCGCCCCTGGCAAGGAGGTGTGTAAGTAGGCTCTTGCACATCGGCTTCAGCACTGGGAGCTATTATTGTCTCACTATAATTATGACATTATGACATCACCCAGCATTCCAATTCTGATGAGCTGTCGCGCCTCCCCTGTGGTCCTGACTTGGATTTTGATTGGGAAGAGCTTCTCTGTTTTTATTTGGACAAAGAAGCAAAATGGTCGAGGGGTTCCCTATCACCTCTTCCATATTATTTGTGGCTGTCTCTTCTAATCCAATGCTGCACACAGTCTTGGGATATGTCTGTCGTAGATAGCCAGATCTCTCTCTGCACCAGCTTCTGACCCCTGTGAAATTATTATTCTTTTCGGTGGCACTTATTCGATTGGGGGTTCTCTTGTTGGCTAGTGAGGATCGTCAGCCTTATGTGGTCGTGCCTCCAGCCCTACGCTCATGACTCTTGTTGTTGCTGCATGGGATACACTGGGAGGGAGACCTTTAACACCAAACCTTTGGCTTGACGGCATGTGTTTTGGCTAGGTATGGACAGGGATATCACATGCTCGGTAATGGCTTGTTCGTCTTGCACCTCTCAGAAGGCAGCTGCATGGCCATCCATTTCTAGTTGGCCTCGGCCCAATGCGCCTTGGGAGTGCAACCATGTGGATTATGCTGATCCATTTCTCCACTTTTTCCCCCTTCTTTGATGCATACTTGAACTATTCCTATGTCATGTGCTGCCATACTATGTCTATGGCCATGACCAATCAATCCCTTTCTAAAGTGTTTGCCACTGAGGGCCTTCCACGTATCTTGGTTCCGATAACGGGCCTCAATTTACCTCTACAGCTCGACACAATTTTTGTGCTAAGTTGGAAGTCCGCCATGTCCCAACCCCACCCTTCCACCCCCAGTCCAATGGTGAGGCAGAACAGTTGGTGGGTACATTCAAAGTCCAAATGCACAAGTATGTTGAATCTTCTTCGGTGGCCGAGGCTCTTCTTCGATTTCTCTCTTCATATGGGTTTACTTTGGTGGGTGATCACAGCCCTGCAGAACTTCTTCATGGCCACCAAATGTACATGTTGTTATATCATCTCTTGCTGCAAGCCCAGACATCCTCTTCACAGCCGCTGAACTAATACTCTCTGGACTCAGCCATCGGGCGCGGGGTTACAGCCGGAGCCCACACTGGTTGCCGGGGATCATCACGGCCTGCCAGGGCCAGCACATATGCTCTGTCCACATGCCGGGAGGTTCAGTATGCTGACACTGTGATCAGTTACGCCCCTTGACCTCGACCGAGCCACCTCCACATCTGCGGACTCCACTATCACTACCACCTCTGCTGCCCCCATGCCCTTCAACACTACCATCATTTGTCGTTGTCCATTCTTTGCCATCAACCCCTTTCATGCCACCTCTGGCACTGGGGGATCACTGTCTGTTGCCCTGCATGGGGCCCCTTGCAGTGTCGGACGGGGCAGCGTCGTTCCCCCTGGTGACACCCTCTATACTTCTGGCGATGCCTGCGGGGGCACCTCCACACCCACCGGCTCACTGACAACTCCCATGCAGCTACTACTGAGGAAATATTGATGGACGTCGCCTGGCTACGTTCGGTGCCTACCGACATCTCTCCCTGAGGGGGGAGGAGTGTTGCTATTGTCAAGGCGTATAATACTCCAAATCACAGGCGCTGCAACCTGTGTGTGCATTGTAGACTACGAGGCGGTGGCACTTATGGCAGGTGGCACGCCACATAGTGACAACAGGCACCAGCATGGACACAGCCACTCTCTGCTTGGTCAGTTGCTATCACCACATGTGAACGGTTCTCCACGTCAGTAGAATTCCAGTTTGTAGTTACTGCCAAGTGACCATTAGTACAATTTACATGAATCTGAGCTTTCTGAATGTTATATTTCAGTGTAGTTACTAGATATGTAGCATCACTTACAAGTTTATAAAAAATACAGTTCCCTGGCTTAGGAATAAGGTATTGGCTTCCCATAAGGAAAAATCATAGGTCTGAATCCCATCAGTTATGATTTAGCTACTTCAATTTCAAAAATCGAAAGTACCTTCTGCATTATTTCTATTAAATTATTTTTAGTAACTGAATTTTTAAGTTCTAATACCTTGTTATTTCAATTTTGTAACAGTACTGACTCTTATTTCTCCTTATTTTTCCTCCTTTGATTCTTCTTCTTTATTTTTTTTTCCCCTGATTGGAATCTTCTTGTGTCTCTAAAAATTCTAATTAAGTGCCTAGAGAGCTCATGTAACCATTAGCCAGTGTGAGGACATTTTCAGGTAACCAAGGATAGAAAGAAATTAAAGTTTGCTTTTACCACTGTATCTGAAATTTTTCTCTCCAAGAGGTAAGCTTTGATATCAGTGAACAAAACAATCATGATTTTAGTTCTGCTGAAGATGGATGACTCCTGTTTTAATGGATACATATTACACTCCGGAGTAAGTCAGCCAGAGATGACAGTTGTGTGACTGTGTTGTGTGCCTGTGTGATTGAAGAACACCATGGATGATAGCTGAAGTATTATATGTGTGTGTCTTATCTATGTTTCTGTCACAGCTTGTTGTCACATCTTTGCGGTCAGTTCTAAACTGCCCTTATTAGTATATTGATAAGTTGCTTGTCATGCACATTTGATTACAGTGCCTACATGTCATCAAGAAAAGACTGACTGAAGCATCCCTTAATATATTCGTGAGGTTGATTAATTGTAGGTACAATAATATTTGAAAAAAGTTAACATACTGTAAGCACAGTTAAATTTTCTATACTCTGTTCACCGACTGTAAACATGCTGTAGCGCATGTCCAGAGATGGACAAGACATAGGTGCTCACTCAGTTTCGCCGCAGACCAGTGGCACAGCCACTAGGAGAGGGGCGGGGGGGGGGGGGGGGGGGGGGGGGCGAGGGGTCTAATGGGCTAAAGCCCCCCTCCATACGTTCCAAAGATTTTTTTAACTTTATTATTTTTTATTGTTTTCATTTCTTTACTTTTTTAAACAGCTCAGCACCGGAAATTGTAAACTGTAGACATGTAATAAATCACAGCATAAATATGATTTGCCAAATACAAGTGAAAGTGACAATGTGTCACCAATGTGATGCTGCCACTGAGAATGTGTGCTGTTGTTACTATTAGTGGTTTTAATGCCACCGCAACCAGCTTTGATGCTGCTGCTATTGTTACTGCAATGCTGAAGTTACGAGCCGATTGTTCATATGCAGCAACCCGCCGCTTAGCAGGTCAGCGGTGCCACTAACTGGAATCTTATGAAGGCCACCAAAAACTACGAACAACAACAGTGTTATTTTAGTTCAATTTTTACACATAGTGTCTCATGTTAATTAAACTGTACAGACCTTTCTCTCTGGCTAGTAACATAGAAGCTGCTTTATTATTTTACAAGCTGATTACAAACACTCCATTTCCACCACAATGCTCCTCTTCCACTTACAAATTAATGCGAGCCTATTCATTTTATTTCCCGTGCAATTGTTTTTGTAGTATAGCTGGTTAAATTATAATCAGTGTATTTTAAAAAAAATGAACACCCCCCCCCCCCCCAGAAGCAAATCCTGGCTGTGCCACTGCCCCAGACGTTTGAGTTGTAAGGTCATTGTGTATTTAGTTACATAGCACTCATGTCAGAAGCCGAACATATTTTAAATTCATATCTTTCAATAATTTATAAAATGTAATCTTCTGAAAATTACCCAAGTTAACATCTCCATTAAGAGAGCAAGTACTTGGGTCACTTACTGGCATTTCTTCACGAAAAACAAACATTCATTCACTTTTCTTCATACTGAATTTCAGGCAAAGTGATCAACACTTTCTGAAAGCTACTGTTGTAATTTTCCCAGAGATCAGAGTTTGTGTTTTGTACTGACTCTTTTTGTTACGATATCTGGCTTTGACTGTTCTCAACACAAAAGCTGATAAGAAACACGTGATTCTTGGAAGAATGTCATGAGTAATAAAATAAATAAATATGGTATAAAATAAAGATTTTTGACTTACCTAAAGTACAGGCTGGTCGATAGGAACACTAAACACACACAAAAACACACAACCATTCGAGCTTTCGCCACCAGTGGTGGCTTCTTCGGGAAAAAGAGGGAGGAAGGAGAGGAGAAAGGGAAGGATACGGGTTTTAAGGAAGTGGAAAAGGAGCCATTCCAATCCCAGGAGTGGAAGGACTTACCTTAGGGGACAAAAAGGAAGGTAAACAAATACACACACACTCACACATAAGTGTGTTTGGATGTGGATATGTGTGAGTGTGTGTGTATTTGTTTACCTTCCTTTTTGTCCCCTAAGGTAAGTCCTTCCACTCCTGGGATTGGAATGGCTCCTTTTCCACTTCCTTAAAACCCGTATCCTTCCCTTTCTCCTCTCCTTCCTCCCTCTTTTTCCCGAAGAAGCCACCACTGGTGGCGAAAGCTCGAATGGTTGTGTGTTTTTGTGTGTGTTTAGTGTTCCTATCGACCAGCCTGTACTTTAGGTAAGTCAAAAATCTTTATTTTATACCATTTTCGTACCTGGAAGGTCTCCTTCTAAAATAAATAAATAAACGTTTGTAAACCTATGAGAGCAAATTACTTGTCCCTAGACTTACAAACTACTTAAAACTAACTTTAATCAATCCTAAGGTCAAAACACACACACACACACACACACACACACACACACACACACACTCATGCCAGAGGGAGGAATCGAACATCCGGTGGGAGCCTCCATACAGTCCTAGACGTGGGACCTAGACCACATGGTCATTCCCCCGTGGATGATGATTTCTTCTTTGATCGCTTCTTGGGTAGACGTAAAATGAAGATTGATATAATGAGCTTACCATTCAGCGATACAGAACACTAATATGTATGCTACTATTCAGCAACTGGTCATTTAAGATTTAGTTTACAGTCAGCTTCTAATATCACAGCTATTTAACACACACACATTACAGCTGAAACAGATGCAACGACACTGAGCAAGTGCCCCATTTTGTCAACCCCTGACCACCTACCTTGAAGTGTTTAAGTCAGTCTCTGAATTTAGTGAATGGAGTATAGTTATTTTATATGAAGTTGAATGTGTGTCAAATAAAATAATGCATTTCTTGGTTCTGTTATGTTTTTGTTCTTAATTCCTCCATTCAGATGCCAAATAAAGCTTCTGAAACAACTATTAATAATATTACTGCAAAATATAAATATTTACCTGATTCTTAAAGAAATTACAACCTATGAAATAAAGTGGGGTAATGAATACCCCATGCAACTTTTCACATATTATAGATGAAAAATTTCTAGCAGGAAAAATATATATAAAAAAATAGATGAAGATTACTCACCAGGCGAAGGAGCACAGGTAGTTATAGTAGCACAAATAAATAAAACACACACACACACACACACACACACAAACGCAAGCTTTTGCAACCCAGTTGCTTCTTCAGGCAGAAGGGAAGGAGAGGGAAAAGGAAAGGATGAGGGTTTTACAGGAAGGGGTTAGGAGCAATTCCAATCGCGGGAGAGGAAAGACTTACCTTGGAGGAAGAAAAGGAAGGTAAACAAATACACACACACCCTCACATTTACACAGACGCAAACACACCTACGCAGACATACTGTACAAAGCAAAGAAGTTAAGAAGTTAGACAGAGATATCACTTGAGGTGGAGGCTCCGTCCAGAAAACCGAGGCAAAGATGTTAAGATGTTAAAGATGGTGGGCAGGAATTCAAATTTACTGGAGGTTGAGGAAGAGACAATATATGCTGAAGGGCTAGGTCCCATCTCCGGAGTTCTGAAGGATTGGTGTCGGTGGGAAGTATCCAGATAACCCGGATGGTGTAACACTGTGCCAAGATGTGCTGGCCTTGCACCAAGGCGTGTTTAGCCACAGGGTAATCCTCGTTACCAACAAACACTGTCTGCCTGTGACCGTTCATGCGAATGGACAGTTTGTTGCTTGTCATTCCCACGAAGAACGCTTCACTGTACAGGCATGTCAGTTGGTAAATCACGTGGGTACTATCGCAAGTGGCTCTGCCCTTGATCGTGTACACCTTCCGGGTTACTGGACTGGAGTAAGTGGTGGTGGAAGGGTGCATAGGGCAGGTTTTACAACGGGGGCAGTTACAAGGGTAGGAACCAGAAGGTAGGGAAGATGGTTTGGGAATTTCATAGGGATGGACTAGGAGGTTACGAAGGTTAGGTGGGCGGTGGGAAGACACTCTTGGTGGAGTGGGGAGGATGTCATGAAGGATGGATCTCATTTTGGGGCAGGATTAAAGGAAGTTGTATCCTTGCTGGAGAGCCACATTCGGAGTCCATTCCAGTCCTGGAAAGTATCCGGTGACAAGAGTGGCACTTCTGGGATTCTTCTGTTGAAGGTTCTGAATTTTGGGGGATGAGGAAGTGGCTCTGGCAATTTGTTTCTCTACCAGATTACGAGGATAGCTGCGGGATGTGAAAACTGTTATTAGGTTATTGGTGTACTGGTTCAGACCTTCGGGACTGGAGCAGACTCATTTGCCACGAAGACCTAAGCTGTAGGGAAAGGAACGTTTGATGTGGAATGGACGGCAGCTGTCATAATGCAGGTACTGTTGTTTATTGGTAGGTTTGATGTGGACAGATGTGTGAAGTTGGCTGTTGGACAGATGGAGGTCAACATCGAGGAAAGTGGCATGGGATTTGGAATAGGACCAGGTGAATTTGATGGGACCAAAGGAGTTGAGGTTGAAGAGGAAATTCTGGAGTTGTTCTTCACTGTGAGTCCAGATCATGAAGCTGTCATCAATGAATCTGTACCAAACTTTGGGTTGACAGGCTTGGGTATCCCGGAAGGCTTCCTCTAAGCATCCCACAAATAAGTTTGCATATGAGGGTGCCATCATGGTTCCCATGACTGTTCCCTTTAGTTGTTGGTATGTCTGGCCCTCAAACGTGAAGAAGTTGTGGGTTAGGATGATGCTGGTTAGGTTATTAAGGAAAGAGGATTTAGGTAGGGAAGTGGGTGGTCGGCATGAAAGGAAATACTCCATCGCAGCGAGGACCTGGGCATGTGGGATATTTGTGTATAAGGAAGTGGCATCAATGGTTACAAGGATGGTTTCTGGAGGTAACAGGCTGGGTAAGGATTTCAGGCAAGCGAGGAAGTGGTTGGTGTCTTTGATGAAGGATGGGAGTCTGCAAATGATGGGTTGAAGGTGTTGGTCTATGTAGGCAGAAATTCGTTCTGTAGGGGCTTGATAACCGGCCACAATGGGGCAGCCGGGATGAATGGGCTTGTGAATCTTGGGAAATAGGTAGACGGTGGGGGTGCAGAGTGTCGGTGGGGTCATGAGGTTAATGGAGTTAGGTGAAAGGTTTTGTAGGGGGCCTAAGGTTTTGAGGATTCCTTGAAGCTCTGCCTGGAATCAGGGATGGGAATTCCATGAAAGACTTTATATGTGGTGGTATCTGAAAGCTTACGCAGTTCCTCAGCCACATACTCCAGCCGATCAAGTACCACGGTCGTGGATCCCTTGTCGGCTGGGAGAATGATGATGGAATGGTCAGCCTTCAGATCATGGATAGCTCAGGATTCAGCTGCGGTAATGTTGGGAGTAGGATTAAGGTTTCCCAGGTAAGACTGAGAGGCAAGGTTGGAAGTAAGCAATTCCTGGAAGGTTTGAAGAGGGTGATTTTGAGGAATAGCAGGTGGATCTCGCTGTGAAGGAGGACGGAACTGTTCCAGGCAGGGTTCAATTTGAATGATGTCTTAGTGAGCTGGATCATTAGGAGTAGGATTATTTTTCTTCATGGCAAAGTGGTATCTCCAGTAAAGACTACAAGCATAGGAAAGTAAATCTTTGACAAGAGCTGTTTGGTTGAAATTGGAAGTAGGGCTAAAGGTGAGGCCTTTGGACAGGACAGAGGTTTCAGATTGGGAGAGAGGTTTGGAGGAGAGGTTGACTACTAAATTGGGATGTTGTGTTACCGGATTGTGTGGATTGGAATTTTTGAGGTTTGGGGGGGGGGGGGGGGGAGAGAAGTTGGGAGTGGGAGATTGAGTAGATGGGAGAGAATGGGTTTGTGTGCAATAAGCAACTGATATATGAGGTGCGTCTGTGTAAATTTGTGTGTGTGTGTGTGTGTGTGTGTGTGTGTGTGTGTGTGTGTGTGTTTTATTTCATTGTGCTACAATAACACCTGTGCTCCTTTGCCTTGTGAGTAATCTTCATCTAAGAGAGAGGGGGGAGGGAGGGGTTGCACCCATTCGAAGGATAATGCAGAAACCAATGACTTACGATTGGCAAATCTTTATTTAAGCTGCACTGTTATGTCGTCTAATAGAGAAATGTAAATGTTCCTTCTGAAAAAGTTTTCAGCATCTTCATACCAACAGCTATATAATATTTTATTATTTAGTCTCTACCAATTTCAGCACTGTCTGCCATCGACAGGAGACTCCTAAAGATATTTTACATCTAGACCAAACATATACCAATTCTGTTAACTGTATGTGATCTACGTATCTACATCTACATCTACATAGATACTCTGCAAATCACATTGAAGGGCCTGGCAGAGGGTTCATTAACCACTTTCATAACCTTTCTCTACCGTTCTATTCTCTAATAGTGCGCAGGAAGAAAGAACACCTAAATCGTTCCATTTTTCATCTGATTTGGGGTGGGTGCTAGCAAAATATTTTCACATTCAGAAGTAAAAGTCGGTGATTGGAACTTCGCAAACAGATCACGCCACAATGAATAACGTCTTTCTTTTAATGATTTCCACCCCCATTCAAGCAACATTTCTGTGACGCTTCCCCCCATCCCCCCATAACATGATAAAACAAAACGAACTGCCCTTCTCTGAACCTTCTCAATGTCTTCCGTCAGTCCCACCTGGTGAGGGTCCCACAAGGGGCAACAGTACTCCAGGAGAGGACGCACAAGTGTGATGTAGGCAGTCTCTTTGGTGGAGCTGGTGCATCTTCGAAGCGTTCTGCCGATGAAACGTAACCTTTGGTTCGTCTTCCCCACAATATTTTCTATGTATTCTCTCCAGTCTATGTAGTTTGTAATTGTAACTCCTAGGTATTTAGCAGAATTTACGACCTTAAGGTTTGACTGATTTATCACGTAATTGAAGTTCAGCAGACTTCTTGTAGTGGTCATGTGTATTACTTCACACTTTTCTTTATTTAGTGTCAATTGCCAATTTTTGCACAATGTAGAAATTTTGTCTAAATCACTTTGCAGTTGCTTTTGATCCTCTGTTGACTTCACTAACTGATAAACTACAGCATCATCTGCAAACAGTCTAATTCAGATTGTCTCCTAAATCATTTATAAACACAAGGAAGAGTAGGGGACCTATAACGCTTCCCTGGGGAATGCCAGATATCACTTCTGTTTTACTCAATGACTTATCATCAATTACAATGAACTGTGTCCTTTCTCATAGGAAATCGTGAATCCAATCACACATTTGGGAAGATATTCCATAAGCACGCAATTTCATTAGAAGCCACTTATGGGGTACAGTGTCAAAAGCCTTCCGGAAATCCAGTAATATGGAATCGATTTGAGATCCCTTGTCGATGGCACTTATCACTTCATGTGAATAAAGGGCAAGCTGTGTTCTGTAAGAGCGATACTTTCTGAATCCGTGTTGACTATTGATTAATAGGTCATTCTCTTCGAGGTAGTTCATATGTTCGAACAAAGTATATGTTCCAAAATCCTACCGCAAATCGACGTCAATGAGATTGGCCTGTAATTTTGGGGATCACTCATATTGCCTTTCTTGAATATTGGAGTAACTTGGGCATCTTTCCAGTCTTTGGGTACGGATCTTTCGCTGAGTGATCGGTTGTAAATTATAGCTAAGTACGGAGCTATTGCATCAGCATACTCTGAGAGGAATCTAGTTGGTATACAATCTGTCCCGGAAGATTTGCTTTTGTTTAGTGACTTAAGTTGCTTTACTACTCCAGGAACATCTACTTCTAAGTTTCGCATGCTGGCAGCTGTTCTTGGATTGAATACTGGAGTGTTCACTTCGTCTTCTTTGGTGAACGAATTTCAGAAAGCTGTGTTTAGTAATTCTGCCTTAGCAGTACTGTCATCGGTAGTATTACCATTGCTATCACATAGTGAAGGTATTATTTGTGTTTTGCCGCTAGTGTACTTCACATATGACCAGAATTTCTTTGGATTTTCTGCGAGATTACGAGACAGCATTTTGTTGTGGTAACTACTATAGGCTTCTCGCATTGAAGTGCGCGCTAGGTTGCGAGTTTCAGTAAAAGATTGCCAGCCTTGTGGATTCTGTGTCTTTATAATTTTTGCATGCATTTTTGTTTGCTTCTGCAACAGTGATCTGACCTGTTTAGTGTACCATGGGATGTCAGCCCCCTCTTTTATTAATTTATTTGGTATAAATCTCTTGATTGCTACTGATATTATGTCTTTGAAAGTAAGCCACTTTTAGTTTTGAAAGACTGGAGACTATCACTCAGGAAAGCGTGAAGCGAATTTTTATCTGCTTTATTGAATAGATATATTTTTCGTTTATTTTTGGCGCATTTAGGAATTTTGACAGAATCATGAACAGTAGCATACTTGCTAGTACTTTTCAACATCACATGTATGCTGATGGACTTCAATGACTATTTACAGTTTTAATTTTGAGGTTGTCGTATTTTGGCAGAAATTTATATTTTGTAGTAACTGATGTACAATATTTTACAGAATCTCCAATCAATGGCAAACAGTGTTGAAACCAGTAGACACTAAATAAATATATATTTATTGTACAGCTGTTGACATAAATATGATGCTTACAAGATGTCACACATACATAAAACTAAATAAATAAATACTGAATAGTAGAAAAAATGTGATAAACAGAAAAAACTGTGGGTGCTCGGGTGTATGACTATAGGCACTGATTGAGCATGGCAGTCCAGCCACTTGCTGTGCTTTACTCTGTGTTCCATAGAGAAGCAGTGCTTGGCACAGAACATCAAGCATTGGGGGAAAAGAAAGAAGGGATAAATGTTTTACGACCTGATGTTTGATGTCAGAAGGTGAAAGGTTCAGGTGAGATTTTATTCATTTTTGAGCTTTTTGTCAAGATGTGCCAAATTACAGTTAAATGTTTTATATTATTGGCAGAATACAATTTAAAATTTAAGCTATATCTGTGAGTGTTATTTCAGTGGTTGAAGTTGGAATAGATGACTAGCATTTCTCAGTATCTCCATCGTACTGGAAAAGAAGCATGATCCACAGACACACAATAAGACAAAAGGTGATCGCAATAAAAGAAGAAAAGAAGATTCAGGTAACATGAATTGTACCTGAGTTATGTTGAAAAGTATGTTTGTACTTTACCATGGTGCAGTGTACAGATAATTTAGCAGGCACAAACATAGCATTTGTGGCAAAAGACGCTGAGTAAAAGAAAAAAAATTAATCTGCTTTTAAGATGAATACCACCTAAATTTTTGGAAAGGTTTGCAAGAAAATATGAAGAAAATTTATGGTTGTTATAGGCAATAGAATAGAAAACAACAGAAAGGAACAGCAACACAAAGAAAAACGATATTCTCCATATGATACTGCTATTAGAAAAGTCACAAGATGACAGTGTACTCAAAAGTGGATGCATGGAACAAATAATTTAAGACTAACCCATGTGTAATTTGTATAAACAAATTAAGAGTGGAAAAAAATCATAGTGTGACCTGCAAGACTTCATGTATTTTTCCATACAAACAGTAGAAACGGCACATACACAGTCATCCACACCCTCCCAACACACAGTTTCACAGCCTATAGATGAGAGATTGCCTGCCATCACTCCCCTGTAGCTTCACAGGAGCAGACACTGACACTTGTTGTTCACCGCCGATGTCTCACCATGTCGCCTTGCATCTCGTCCATATTCGTCACAGTGTGGTGACCGAAAAACATAGTTCTTATTCCAATGTGTTTGTAAAAGAGAAATGTTTGTGTTGGTGTATGTAATTAGTATATATGCCTATTAACATGAGTAGCATGGAGGCAAAGAAGTCTCTAATGCTAGAAGAGCTTTTAGCGCAGTTAACCAAACAAAATGAGGATATAAAAAGCCAAATAGACACATTAATCAAATGAATGACAATAAAAGAATGTGATTTATCATCAAAATTAGAAATCTGAGTGACTGAATTATCATCACAATTACACACTCAAGGCAAAACTATTGTAGTGTTTCAAACACTATGTGCTCACCTTGGATGGACAAGATGTCCAAATGAATTATTTTTTATATGTTTTAGGAGGTTTTTTTGTGGACTATTACTGTCCTAAATTATCTTTTACTGGATAATTGTTGAAAATAAACCTCCCCTTTGTCATAAGAGGTTCCAAAGAGACATTTTATTTCTTTAATAAAACTTTGGTGAACCTCAGAATAATTAAAGCATCATAGAATTTTCATTCAGTTGTTATAGTTGTTGATTGGTTCTGATTGAGCTAACACGTTAAAAAAGTTGTAAGACATCTGGATGTACCGTTGTGTAAACCAGATGCTGGACTCAAATATTCTGTAGTTATGGGTCAAATAAAACCCTGATGTGTTTAGAAGAAAATGCACTGTGAAGAGTTCTTATTTCAGTAGTTGCAATTTATCTTTTGGTGTAACTAATTCTCAACATAACTTCATTACTTGTGACAAAGTGTAACGGCCTTGACTACTATTGGAAGAGTGAAAAATAGAGGCACTGGTTAACCAGGACCGCAACTAAAAATTTATCCAGACTAGACAAGAAGAGATGTTGCAAGGTTGAAGAGGGACTACACAGTCCAATAATACAAAAAAAAACAAAAAAACAAATACCAATAATACAAAAAAACCAAGAAACATCCAACTATAAAATCCACTTTGTTGGAGTAAATTAAAAATAAGATTAAATCTCAAACTGACTTGTTAACTGAAACCTTCATTAACACCCAGGAAAAGCTAGATCAACATATTTGTGAGTCTAGGGAGGAAAAATGTTTAATAAACGGTGAGAGAAAGCCCTTAAAAGTTTGGCTACAGGCATAATTAGTGAAGTATAAAAGAAATGCACCCAGTTTTGAGAAGACGTGTGTGGAGACATTAAGGTTATGGAAAGTATCCTAGACAGTAACTGATCAAAATTTTGGCACATGTGTGAGCTCTCTGAAGATCTTAAAAATTTTTCACGTTATACAAACCCTTTGAAAATTCACATAACATGATTCCATACAGAAAAGTAATGAAAAATAATTGTTTTAATACATAGCTGCTTGTGTAATGGTCATCACACATTTAGAAAATATTGTTCTTGTGAAAGATAATTAGCTTTTTACGCACACAAAGAGACAAATGTTATACACATGGGATCTCAAATTATTCGCTATTTCTACACTTCCAGAAGGCTTTCTATACAGCATCTCATAAGCAACTTTTGATCATGTTCTTACTTATGGAATATTGTCTAATATGTGTGAATGGAGATTTCCTGCCAGAGAGGACACAGCTCGTAATAACTGATAGAAAGGCATCAGCTAAAACAGAGTTGATATCTGGCATTTCCCAAGGTAGTGTTATTGGTCATCTACTGTTCCTTATCTATATAAACAATTTGAGAGAAAATCTGAGTAGTCCTCTTAGGTTGCTTGCAGATGATGCTGTTATTTATTGTCTAGTAAACCCACCACAAGTAAACTGACTGCAGAACAATTTATATAAGATATTAATTTGGTGTAAAAATGGGTAATAATTAAAAGCATGAGGTTACCCACTAGAATGAAAGTTGGAAATTCGACATAATACCTAGGAATTACTATTACAAGAAAATTAAATTGGAATGAACACAGTAAATGTTGTGGGAAGGTGAACCCAGGACAATGCTTAATTGGCAGAACACTCGGGAGATATAATGGAATTACTAGACTGCATATACTAAGCTTGTCTGTCCTTGGAGTATTGCTGCACAGTCTGTGTTCTTTATCACATTAGATTCACAGAGAGCATAAACAGAATACAAAGAAGGGAGCTCATTTTATATTATCACAAATACGGTGTACAATGTGGATTCCTGGCATCTCTCATAAGATGTTACAGTAATCAGGTAAAGAAGCAGTGACTAAGTTTAGAGTATCAGTTTATTTTCAGGATCGCCATGGCTCATTACTCAGTAATTCTGAAATGATACTGATACAACAAGCACATTTGCCAATCACAAATCCAGCACCACAATATAAGATTCAACAATCTGTTAGTATTTGTTTAAACAACAGATTTACTCAATATCCATTAGTACTAGTCTGGTATCTGGCACCACAGAGGTAGAATTTCCACCAGAGTCCATGGACCTAGATACACATTGCACCCCTCTGCAGCAGCCAATAGCTCTTCACCCGGTCACTATTTAGGTGAACGAGCAGCACATGGCCAGTCAGTTCTGTGCTTAAACCACAAGCATATCTTCATGTATCACTTTGGCTACACAGTTTCTACATGGCTAGTTTATTTGTCATTCTCTTGGTCATAACTGGGGTTATTTTCTGTTTGCCGTCTGGTGTCATTGTAGTTTCAGAAAACAGGGACCCACACTTGTCTCCATTGTTGTCAGCTCCCTGTGTATTGTTGTGCACATAGTTTATTTGTTCTCTCTGTACGTCTACAAGCAGGGACTATCTTCTGCAGGTGAATCCACCACCTAGCGGATTCTCGCATGCCTATGGTCCACCGGTGCTCTGACAGTGTTGACTGCAGATACAGTACTTGGAAATGGTTTACAGAAAACAAACTCACTGCCCTTATTAAGGTCCTAAAAGGTCTTTATGCTGACTGTTGGGTTATTTACAAAGACCAGATACACTTTCGCACCTTATAATGTAATGAGTGTACAGCTCATTACATTTCCTAAATTCTTCTTGCCAAATGATGTTGCTATTGTCAGAAAGTTTGGGGATTATTTTTAAGTATCATGCAGAGTCTTGAACGCTCATGTCTGTAAGTGCACGCACTGACCAATTGTGACATGTGAGAGCAGAGCACCTACTTGCTGGAGATTGACATTGTACTCCATGCAATGCACCAAGGAAGCACACATCACCAAACAATGTCCAGTGGATGACAAGGTTGTATTTACAGAGAGACAGCTGAAAGTTGTATTTTTAAGTAGTAAAAAGTTATGATAATGCACATGAACATAGCTACAGCAGTGTGCCGAACTGGTACAGCTTTAAGAATTGTATTCCTATAGAGAGAATATAACATGAAATCAAGGAGAAAACATACAAGAAGCAGATGGCATAGTAGTAATTTATTCCAGTGTAGACCAACTAGCTGGAGAAGAAGTCAAGATTGCTTATGGCTTACAACATCGCCTACGGCAAATGTCTGCCACACACACACACACACACACACACACACACACACACAAGGGGAAAAACACTAGATAATAACAATATTTATTGTTCTGAGGCTGTACTGAAGTGAGTTGTGTTTCCACACTCATAGCGGCGGGATCAAAAGCATGACAGACCACTACAACCTTTCAAAGTTATTCTTAATAGCTGTATTTCTGCATACATCCACTAAATTTAAATGTTTATTGAAGTAAACATCAATTATGTGATTAGCATGAAGCCCAATTTTCACAGAGAGAATTGATAAAATTGTAAAGCAAGTGACTCAGTCTTCACAGCATATGTAAATAACTGAACTAAATCTTACAAAATTAATTTTATGCGGACTTATAACACAAGCCTACAGATAAAAAATAAAAAAATTGTGCCCAAGGTTTTTAAGCTGATTAATACTATGTTCGGGGCAATGAATCCAAATATGGAGCCCGTATTTCTCTATCAGCTATACTTTTTTAGATGCGGCATAATTTCCCCATAACATTTTTCTCTTATTTGCATTAAAATAGTACTACCCAAAAATTAATTAATAGCTGGTTCCTCTATAGTTCACATGTCCTCAATGTTACTTTTAAGATAATGAAATACAAATTAAATTAAAATACTTATATTTATATATTTATCATAAATATTTCCATCTTTACAGAGTTTTTATTGTAACAGATGAGGGTGTTGCTTTCAGGTAACTGAAGTTAGTTACAGGAAACTCCACTAGATGGAACTAGCATTTGTCTGTCTGCCAACTGTAGTGACCTTCAACTCTGTTTGAGGTTAGTTGCAGAGTTTTCACTGTGAAGGCTCGATGAATATTTCCCCCGTGTAGTGTTCCTGTGCAGAATCAAGTTTTCATTGCATTTAACTTTATGTTTACAGTAATGTGTGCTTTAGATTGATATATCTGACTGTGTTGTAGAGGTGAAAGATGAGTTCCATTAGAAGAAGTTGTTTAAATCTTTCTTATGTGTTTTGGTACATATGCGGTGAGTATACATTTAAAGAGAACAGGAAAAGTGACACACACTTTATTAAGAGGGCATATCATGGGTACTTTGGTATCAGACTTGGTGACCAGGAAAAATCATGGGCACCTCATATTGTCTGCAAAACGTGTACAGAACATTTACAGCAGTGGACTACAGGAAAAAGGAAACGTCTTAATTTCTGCATACCGGTGGTTTGGAGGGAAACAAGGAATCACATTGATGACTGTTATTTCTGTCTAGTAAATATTACTGGCATCAACAAAAACAACCACAAAATCGTATTATCCTGATTTAGCCTCGGCAAGACGCCCAATCCCCCATTCAGATGAAGTTCCGAACCCAACGTTTCATCAGATACCAGAGCTCTGTGAGGATGAGCGCACCTTGGATCTGCCCTCTGAAACATATGATGGTGAAAGTGATTTTGAGGGAGCGTCATCATTTCCTCAACGTTTCAACAAAGATGAGGTCAGTGACCTTGCCAGAGACCTCAATCTTTCAAAAGAAGCTTCAGGGTTACTTGCCTCAAGACTAAAGGACAAAGACTTACTGGAAGAAGGAACCAAAATTATGTTTTATCATACAAGTGAAAAAGATCTGTTGCCCTTCTTCTCTCAAGAAGACAATTTTGTTTTCTGTCATGATGTTAAAAGCCTCCTGGAACAAATAGGTCTTCCTAAATATTCTCCAGATGATTGGCGCCTATTCATTGACAGTTCTAAGCGGAGTTTGAAGTGTGTCCTTCTACACAATGGCAACAAGTATGGATCAATACCAATTGTTCATTCAATGCAAATGAAAGAACAATATGACATCATAGCTTTGGTCTTGAAAAATATTGAGTACCATGAATATCAATGGGTAATATGTGTGGACTTGAAAATGGTAAATTTTCTCCTAGGTCAACAAAGTGGATACATTAAATATCCTTGCTTCTTTTGTCTCTGAGACAGCAGGGACAAAAAGAACCATTGGGTGAAAAAGGAGTGGCCTAAGAGAAAAAATATGGTTGTTGGGCAAAAGAATGTTCTTAATGAAGCTTTAGTTCAATGAGAGATCATCATCCTCCCTCAACTGCATATTAAGCTAGGCCTAATGAAGCAGTTTGCTAAGGCTCTTGATAAGAATGGATCATGTTTTGCGTGCATAGGAAGAAAGATGCCTCAGTTGAGTACAGAAAAGCTAAAAGCTGGTATTTTTGATGGCCCACAAATAAGATAGCTAATGAAGGATCCTACCTTTGTCAATTCCATGAATGAGTCAGAATGAGAAGCATGGACATCATTTGTTGAGGTCGTAAGAAATTTCCTAGGCAAGCACAAAACTGAAAACTATGTTGATCTAGTAAACAATATGCTCACAAGCTTCAGAAAGCTTGGCTGCAACATGAGCATTAAAGTTCACTACTTACAAAGCTATTTGGATCTTTTCCCTGAAAATTTAGGAGACACCAGCAAAGAACAAGGTGAAAGATACCACCAAGACGTTAAAACTATGGAGGATCACTATCAAGGAAGATGGGATATGCATATGATGGCAGATTACTGCTGGAGTTTGAAAAGAGACTGCTCTAAGAAAGAACATTCTAGACCGTCACGAGAAAGAAGTTTCATAAGTGTTAAGTGACTTTACTTGCAGTGATCATAACTTTTTATTAAGATCAGGTATAACTGAACTACTGTTAGTTAGTTTAGTGTTTCTGCAATGTTTTCTATAGTTTGTGTTTTCCTTTATTGTTCTATAAAATAAAATGTTTTTATAAAAAAATTGTTTTTTATGTATTTCTTTATGATAAATTTAGATTACAAATAATATTGCATATGGGCCCATAAAACATTAAAAATACAAAAATTTAAAAAAATAAAGCTGTTAGAAAAAAACTGATGCCATATTTGAATTCAGCGTATCAAATACATATGAGATCAATTCAAAACATTTCGGCACCAAAACCACTATTGGGCTGTGTAATCATTCTTAAAATATTTCATTCACTCACCTCCCATGTTACAATGAGCATCTCAGAATTTTTCATTGTAACTGTTACACCTCTGGGTGGAGCTTCTGGAACCTCCTCCCGTGTAGTTACAGTTAATACTTGACTTGAGTTTGACATACCAATTGAATTTTCAGCAAACATTCTGATATGGTATACATGAGCGGGCATCAGATCCTTAATGGAAGCATTCAACAAGTCTCCACTGACCACAATCTGAGGTACATCCTTCTGCCAGCTGACTATCAACAAACACATACACTGCTCTAAGAATTATACAGAATATTTCAATGCAATAACAGTTGGTAATTTCATAATCCTGCACAAAAATATGACATACCTGATGAATTTTTGTACTGAATAATGTATGAAATGACTGGACTATTGCCATTGTGTGGTTGCTCCCACGTCAGATTTATTGTACGACTTGAATAGTTGCTGATATGTACATTGACTGGTGCTTCTGGAGGTTCCTGTACAACTAGCCACATCTCAGAATGATCAGTTCCATACTTATTCTTTGCAACACAAACAAATAATGAGGTATCATCTCTGTCAACCTTCTTAAATGTCAGAATTGATGAGGAACCTTTTTCTACATCATCCTCAGATATAGTTATCCTGGATTCAAGTTCTGTGTTAATTTCCTCACCTCCATGATACCATCTGATAGAAACTGGTGTATCTCCTTCAGCTGTACAGTTAATAAGTGCAGAACTTCCTTTTGGAGCTGTGACATTCTGATGTTGTTTAGAAAATCTTGCTGGGACTGGAAGAAAACAGAGATATAGCTTCAAGTCATGTAAATGAAACATCCTCTAATCCCACAGAAAAAAAGAGAGAGAGAGAGTGAGAGAGAGAGAGAGAGAGAGAAAGAAACCATGAAAATGCTCTTTAGCTACAGTAATAAAAGGAAATAAATGTTGGCAGATGCTTTTGAGAACAACTGTCCACACAACAAGCAAGCATATACATTATCTTAAGTTTAATTCAGAATAATTTATGAGTGGCCATATTTCATCATTTTTTGTGTCTGTAATGGAGGTTATATTAATATTTGTTCTGACATTTTTGATGACCTCCTACCATCCACTCTTAATGTGAGTCATTTGCAAGATTTTTAAATCACTTGGCTATACTCTGTGGATTAAACACACAAACATGAGAAATAGCACATTTAGTAACAAGAGTTTCATTCACACATAAAACTTTACACATCATACAAGTAAAACAGCAAGTGCAGAGTCAGCAAATAAAATGTGTTTATGGAGTATGTGGTCAGTTATTATTGACGGGGTATGTGGGAATACCAAGCAGTGAAGACTTAGAACACTATTTCATTCATGTCTGGAAAAGCTTCCATAATTTATCTGGATGGAAACCCTGGACTCAGTTGAGTAAGTTTCCTTCTAATTTTATTTCGACATCTTCCTTCTTGACAATTGAATCCCAGAAGCACTAGATTTGTTCATGCTACAATAACAGAGCATTATTGTAAGAACTCTGATAAATCAGGGGAGAGGCAGAGGAAGGAGAACAGTTTATGTGAAAAGAATGTGGGCAGCTACTGTCAGTCATTAACTTGCTGTTGCAACACCATTCTTATTGCGAATTGCCTGGCATTTACCACCGCAGCAAATAGTGTATCTTGCAAAAAGTGCACAAATAGTGTTCTGACAGCTAGACTCTCCTTTGAGGCAGTGAAAACTATATTTCATTGTCATGTTGCAAACTGCAAGTGGTCCAGAATTCGAAGGCTTGTCATTAATAGAGCACAACACTTTACTCTTAGAACAAGTTGATTGCTAACACAAGCGTACACTCAATACAGACTGCCTCCTGTTTGGAGTGCTCCATTGTTTATACACAGAAAGAATTTTCTGGAACTTACAAGTACGTCAAACATAAGAAATGTGTAGAACATTTTAGAAATAGTAAATGCAAACAAATAAATTTTTTCTGCCCGTGTTGTAATTTGAACCAGGGACGGCAAGCACAGTGATCTGCGATGCTAACAACTGCAGCACATGTTCCGTCAGAAGACTCGCGCATTGTTCCCCTTCCTGAAAGAACAGCGACCCACTGTTAGGTTCCCTTTAGAGCCAGCTGCAGTGCCCTGGATCTTGTCATTGGTCCTCTGTTTGGCAGTTCTGGACAATCCTTCTATTCTGCCTGCATGCTTTTCTTACAGTGATGATAACTGGCACCAGACCTTCATGTCGTGTCTTCATCATTATCACAACAGCCTTCAGAAGTCTTAAACAAGAGACCGTTTTTATCTGTTCTTTGGGATCATGGTAAGGCTTCATATGGAGGATGTGCACAATGTCTCTTCATTTTTATCATTTTGTGGATGGCTCATAATCCTTGACATCGTATGTGACATCTGACAGTCAGTGTATGACACGATATGGACCAAAGTATCGCTTCAGTAACTTTTTCCGATAGCCCAACTTTCCGTACAGGAGTAAATATTCATACCAGATCTCCTGGGCTGTACACAACTAGTCGGTGCTTGTCATTATACCCCTGGCTGTCCTTCTCTTAGGCATCCAGTGTCCGTATGCAAGCCATCTGTCTAGCTTCTTTGACCCTGATGATGAGCTGTTTCACATAGTCATCCTGAGTTTCATCTGGTTCAATCGGGAACAGTGTATTCATTGTCGTCTTAGCTTCATGACCATGGATCAGGAAAATCAGTGTGAAGCCTGTAGTGTCTTGCCTTGCTCCATTATAAGCAAATGTCACAATTGGAAGTATTTTATCCCAATCCTTCAGCTCAACATCAAAGTACATCGACAGCATATCTACTATCATCTTGTTAAAACGTTCTGTAAGATCATTTGTCTGAGGATGGTAGGCAGTTGTGATTCTGTGGACAATATTGCAGTTTGACATTACCTCTTTACTAGTTTCAACATGGATACTTTTCCTTGATCAGATATCATCACAAATGGTGCACCATCCTTCAAGATAATGTCTTCTACTACGAATTTTGCAATCTCTGGGGCTTCTTCAGTTGGCACAAGTTTGGTGATAGCATAGCGGGTGAAGTAGTCAGTGCAGAGTATTATCCATCGGTTAGTGGTTGTCAACTTCGGGAACCTACCTAAAAGGTTGATTTCAGTCCAGTGGAATGAAGCTGCTGCAGGCGGAATTGGTACCAGACGACCTGGATGTAATTGTGGCACATGCTTCCGATGCTATCACTCCTTACAGTGACTCACATAGTGCTTCACAGATCAGTAGAGACCTTGTCAGTAATATCTGTGTCTGATTCTTTCTAGGACCTTCACGAATCCCAGATGACCTGATACTGGGGAATCATAAAAATACTTGAGAACAGCTTGCCGGAGATGAGCTGGAACATACAGTAGCTATTTGGGGCCCAGTGGATCATAGTTGCTCTTATGCAGTGTCCCGTTTACAAGTTGAAACTCTCCTTTGGTCGGTTCTTCTTTCTCCAAGGCCTCTATGATTTGTAATATGCTGGATCTTCCCTCTGCCCAGCTGTAATGTATCAAGGAATCATCCACCAATTAGCCACCGTTCTTACAGAGTGTCGCCAACTGAAAGATGGATAACTCGTGAAGAAGTGGGGAAGATGCACAATGACATTATTCAACCTTCATAGAGCCCATGGTCATCTCCGGTAGTCCTTGTGAAGAAGAAGGATTGTACATGGCATTTCTGTGTTGACTATAGGTGGCTGAACAAATTCACAAAGAAAGATGTCTACCCATTGCCGCACATTTACAACACCTTATACTGCTTAAGAGGAGCTACATACTTCTCAACAATGGATATGCAGACATGTTACTGGTAAATCAAGCTTGATGAAGCTGAGAGAGAGGAGACTGATTTTATTACACCTGACGGCCTCTATGAATACAAAGTCATGCCGTATGTAATTCCCCAGCCATATTCAAACACATGATGGACATGCAGTGAAGGCTTTCACGACCGGCTGAAATAATTGGGGTTGAATCTTCCGGGTTATCTGGTCGTGGTCGAAGAAACATATCTGCTCCTGACGTTTCATCCAGAGCTGCGCTGGACATCCTCAGAGGTGCTACTCGTAGCGGTGAGTCTTGCCGACTGACGAGTCGGGCGTCGGAGTGCAGTATAAATACCGTCCAAAAGGGGGCGAGGTCAAGTGTTCACGTGCGCAGCAGAGATAAGCCTTGTCAAAGATAAAACATAACTTTCGATAGTCAATGGTCAAAGATAAAAGTGTAACTAGCTACTCTGAAGAGCAACAGTCCATATGTCATTAAGTTTCATTGCTTCTTCCTCTCTATTAAAATTATCCCCATGTTTGTATATTTCAATTGCTTCTCTGTACAGTCGTGGATAATAGTTCGTTGTTTTAGATAAAATTTCCATTTTGGAAAACTTCACTTCATGATTTCCTGATTGGAAAACATGTTCTGCTACAGCTGATTTCTCAGTTCTACCTAGTCGGCAAAGACTTTTGTGTTCTTTCAGTCTTGTATTCACACTCCTTTTTGTAGTACCAATATACACTTTTCCGCAAGAACACGGACTTTTGTACACTCCATTGAATGATAGAGGAGGGTGTTTGTTCTTTACAGATCAGAGTGCCTGACTTATCTTTTTAGTTGGATTAAATACCGGTCTGATATCGTGTTTACGTAAAATCGTTCCTATCTGATCAGTAACTGTTTTAATGAAGGGGAGAGAAACGGTGTTCTTCCATCGTTGTGTTTTGTTGCTGTCTTCTTGTTTACCTTTCCTTGGTCGCAGAACCGTATTTACTTCTTTCCGTGTATATCCATTTTTCTCAAAAGCCTGCATCAGATGCTGTAACTCGGCATCTAGGTGTTCTGGCGTACAAATTCGTTTTGCTCTGTCAATAAGACTTTTAATGACCCCTCTCTATCATTGGTTTCGATATGTGGATGACACATTTGTCATCTGGTCACACGGTAAAAAATCATTGGAAGACTTCTTTAATTATCTGAATAGTGTAAATCCAAAGATCCAATTCACTATGGAGATGGAAAATAACAATGAAATATCTTTCTTTGATGTCTCAGTTATGCGACAGACGGATGGAAGTTTGAAGCACAAGGTTTTCCGTAAAGTCACACATACGGACAGATACTTGCACAAGGATTCCAACCATCATCCTCAGCAAAAGAGAGGGGTCATTAAAAGTCTTATTGACAGAGCAAAACGAATTTGTACGCCAGAACACCTAGATGCCGAGTTACAGCATCTGATGCAGGCTTTTGAGAAAAATGGATATACACGGAAAGAAGTAAATAGGGTTCTGCGACCAAGGAAAGGTAAACAAGAAGACAGCAACAAAACACAATGATGGAAGAACACCGTTTCACTCTCCTTCATTAAAACAGTTACTGATCAGATAGGAAAGATTTTACATAAACACGATATCAGACCGGTATTTAAACCAACTAAAAAGATAAGTCAGGCACTCCGATCTGTAAAGGACAAACGCCCTTCTCTATCATCCAGTGGAGTGTACAAAATTCCGTGTTCTTGCGGAAAAGTGTATATTGGTACTACAAAAAGGAGTGTGAATACAAGACTGAAAGAACACAAAAGTCTTTGCCGACTAGGTAGAACTGAGAAATCAGCTGTAGCAGAACATGTTTTCCAATCAGGAAATCATGAAGTGAAGTTTTCCGAAACGGAAATTTTATCTAAAACAATGAACTATTATCCACGACTGTACAGAGAAGCAATTGAAATATACAAACATGGGGATAATTTTAATAGAAAGGAAGAAGCAATGAAACTTAATGACATATGGACTGTGGCTCTTTAGAGTAGGTAGTTACGCTTTTATCTTTGACCATCGACTATCGAAAGTTATGTTTTATCTTTGACAAGGCTTATCTCTGCTGCGCACGTGAACACTTGACCACGCCCCCTTTTGGATGGTATTTATACCGCACTCCGACGCCCGACTCGTCAGTCGGCAAGACTCACCGCTACGAGTAGCACCTCTGAGGATGTCCAGCGCAGCTCTGGACGAAACGTCAGGAGCAGATATGTTTCTTCGACCACGGCCAGATAACCCGGAAGATTCAACACCAATTACATGATGGACAACTTGCTTTGACACCTCAAATGGATGACACGTCTTTGTTATCTAGATGACATTTTTGTTTTCTCAAGGACATTTGCAGGACATCTAAGCCACCTGTCAATGATTTTGAAATGTGTTCAGACAGCAGGACTCCACCTCAACCCAAAGAAGTGCCTCTTTGTCACCAAAGTGATAAAAATCCTGGGACACCTAGTGAACAGATGGTGTCTGTCCTGATCCGGATAAAGTAAGGGCAGTCATAGAATTTCCAACTCCTCAGCACATACATGATGTGAGAAGTTTTCTCAGGCTATGCTCATACTACCAATGTTTCATAAAAGGATTTTGTAACAAGGCACGTCCATTGCAAGAACTTCTGCAGGGAGACGTCAAGTTTAACTGGGATGAGAGAAGAGAAAGCGCTTTCTGGGTACTTAAGGAGGCTCTAACTTCCACACCAATTCTAGCCTTGTACGACAAGAATGTGGAAACGGAACTTCACACAGACACCAGTGGTCATGGGATTGGTACAGTGCTTGTACAAGTTCAGGAAGGTGCTGAAGAGGTGATAGCCTATGCATCAAGAGTACTCTCAAAGTCCAAGGTAAACTACTCTACAATTGAGAAAGAATGTCTTGCAGTTATCTGGGCTATCAACAAGTTCCAGCTGTATTTATTCGGCAAACCATTCACCGTTGTGACAGAACACCATTCTTTGTGTTGGCCGACTAGCTTGAAGAATCCATCAGGTCAACTAGCAAGATGGGCACTAAGATACCAAGAATACAATGTCACACCTGTATACAAGAACAGACGCAAACACAAGGATGCCGACTGCCTTTTGAGGAATCCATTAGTGGAACACAACAGCATGAATGAAATATCAGTCCTCATTGAATTAGGTGACGTTACAGCTGAACAAGTTCCAGCTGTATTTATTCGGCAAACCATTCACCGTTGTGACAGAACACCATTCTTTGTGTTGGCCGACTAGCTTGAAGAATCCATCAGGTCAACTAGCAAGATGGGCACTAAGACACCAAGAATACAATGTCACACTTGTATACAAGAACGGACGCAAACACAAGGATGCCGACTGCCTTTTGAGGAATCCATTAGTGGAACACAACAGCATGAATGAAATATCAGTCCTCATTGAATTAGGTGACGTTACAGCTGAACAGAGGGAAGATCCAGCACTATTAAACACCAAAGAGGCGTTGCAGAAAGAAGAACCTACCAATGGAGAGTTCCAACTAATAAACGGGACATTGTATAAGAGCAACTATGACCCACTGGGCCCCAAATGGCTACTGGTTGTTCCAGCTCATCTCCAGCCAGCTATTCTCAACTATTTCCATGATGCTCTAACATCCGGTCATACGGGATTCGTGAAGACACTAGATAGAATCAGATGCAGGTATTACTGGAAGGGTCTCTTCCGATCTGTCAAGAACTATGTGAGCCACTGTAAAGAGTGCCAGCAATGGAAGCATGTGCCACAATTACCTCCAGGGCATCCCAAACCGATTCCACCTGCAGCAGCTCCATTTCACCGAGTTGGGATCTATCTTTTAGGGAGGTTCTCGAAGTCGAAAACCGGTAACTGATGGATAATAGTCTGCACTGACTACTTCACATGATACACTGTCGCCAAACCTGTGCTGACTGCAGAAGCTCCAGAGATCGCAAATTCCTTGTAGAACACATTATTTTGAAGCATGGAGCACCACATGTGATGACATCTGATCTTGGAAAAGTATTTCACTCAAAACTAGTATCAGAGGTAATGTCACGTTGCAACATTGTCCACAGAATGCCAACTGCATACCATCTTCAGACTAATGGTCATACAGAACATTTTAACAAGACATTAGCAGATATGCTGCCGATGTATGTCGATGTTGAGCAGAAGGCTTGGGATACAATACTGCCAGTTGTGACATTTGTTTATAATACCGCAACACAAGACACCACAGGCTTCATGCTGTTTTTCCTGCTCCATGGTCGTGAAGCTGAGACGACAATGGATATGCTGTTTCTTCTCCAACCGGACGGCACTGAGGATGGCTATGTGAAACAGCTCATCATCAGGGTCGAAGAAGCAAAACAGCTGTCTTGCATACGGACACTGGATGGCCAGGAGAAGGACCGTCATTGGTATAACGACAAGCACCGACCTGTTTTGTACAGCCCAGGAGATCTGGTATGAATTTTTACTCCTGTACTGAAAGTTGGACTATTAGATAAGTCATTGAAGTAATACTTTGGTCCGTACTGTGTCATACGCTGACTGTCAGATGTCACATATGATGTCACATATGATATGGACTATTAGATAAGTCATTGAAGCAATACTTTGGTCCGTACTGTGTCATACGCTGACTGTCAGATGTTACATATGATGTTGAGGTTTATGAGCCATCCACAAAATGATAAAAACGAAGAGACATTGTGCACATCCTCCATATGAAGGACATCACATACAAAGTTGAGGATTATCAGCCGTCACAAAACGACAAAAATGAAGAGTCACTGTTCACGTCCTGCACATGAAGCCTTGCTACGATCCTGAAGAACAGATAGGCAACAATGGCTTCTTGTTCAAGGACTCTAAGAATGGTAATGATACTGACAAAGCCATGACAGGAACGTCTGTCGTCGATAATCGTGGAGAAGGTAAGGATTCTCCAGAACTGCCATACAGAGGACCCACGATAAGGTCAAGATCTAGGACATTGCAGCTGGCTCCAAAGGGAACATAACAGTGGGTCACTGTTTTTCCAGGAGAGGGAGCAATGCTGCGAGACCCATGTAAACCGACTGCTGGCGTGGTGCAGGGGATAGCATCACTGACTGTGGTGCTGAAGGTCACCAGTTCAATCTCGTCCACCAGTAAAAATGTATTTCTTTGTAATTAACAATTCCAGTATGTACTACAAATTTCTTATGTATACTTGTAATTTCTACTTGTTTCTTATGTTAACTATTCTTCTAATTTCTGGTACATTCTGTCTGTGTATAAATAGGACAGCACTCTGCCCAAGAGGCAATCAGTGCTGCATGTATGTTTCAGTTCACTATAAACCTGCTTTCAGTATAAGTGCTGTGTTCAGTCAACAACCCTGCCTTCCAAGTCAAGCCTGCTTCCATTTCAATGCGGCAATATTGTTAATTTCCATCAAAATGTCACATGAGGTTGGAGATTATGCCAAGTGGCATACTGATGATATATGACCTGTTTTTTGACAGTGCCTACACATTGACCAATGGTAGGGGCCATTCACTGTGATCATGATGATTGTAGCAATCTGGGAAAATAAAGAAATGAGCGTTTGTCACATCTCATCAAGTGTGATGCTGAGGAGCATTTTGTGGTGGACTGTAGGGGTGACAGGGCAATGTGAGGGCAACTGCTGCATACCTCCATGTAGTGTCAACAGTGGGAAGAGGGTAGGTGTCTGGTGGCTGCACGGCAGAAACCTCACTCAATGTGTCAAATGTGCAGCCTGCTGCATGGGAAACCTCAAAAGACTGCACTATCTTGAGAATTGCAACAAATTATGTCTTGTAGCAATCAGGGAATGCTTGAGAATGTTGAATCATGACACTGATCGTCACACTGAAGAGTTCAATCCTGGATTTCTTTTTCAGGGGCTAGGCACAGAATCACATCACAAACTAGGTGATCGGCACAGGAATCTTTATGCAAAAATGACTGAACTCTTGCAATTATGCAACCCAAGTGCAGTAGGCCTGATAAGGCTGTCTGTGACAGTGGCAGAACTCCATGTGTAAGACAGTGGTACACTGTCAGTAGTAACTGAAAAGTAGTTGACACAACTGGTCAATAGTGAGCACAGCCGGACCCTGAAATTGTGCAAACTTGCACAGTACCTGATACGACTGCAGTGAACACCATGAGAGAAAGAGCGCATGAGACAACTCTGAATCAGTAACACAAAAGGCCTGAAAATGTCGTTGCAAACCAAGGTTGTAAGTGTCCCATTCTTCGTTTCAGTCATCTTAGGTGACAAATGGAGGAGGGAATGGAATGTGTGACACTGACTGTATGGAATGTCACGTGGGGTGGTAATCAACTTGGTCAGTAGTTCCATCTGTTGCTGGTGTTGTTCCATATGTTGCCAGTATAATTCATGCATTTGTTGATGCTTTTACTGTTGTTGTTAATGCTGTTCCTGAAGAAATTGGAGCAACGCTGGATCCAGAGAAGCCATACAGAAAGAAGAGCCAACACGAACTGTAGGAACACCCAGACGCAAAAAGAGAACTCACATAAGTGAAAATAACGCGTGATGAACAAAGCAAAACAACAGGAACTGGAGAGGTTCAGATTCAGATTCAGATTCTTCATTCACCATTGACAACATGTAGTGGAATGGGCAGTTATTAACTTACAATTACAATTAATGTTGACATTACATTTACAGTTGAATAATTAATATTACAAATTTATATAATTTTAAAACAAGACATTAAAAATCAATTTCAATATTACATACATCAAACAATTCTCTTGTGCTGTAGAATGGGTTCTCAGCTAACCAGTTATAAATCTTATTTTTTTAAATTATTGAGGGATGTGGTAAAAGCAGAATGTGGCAACATATTAAAGAATTTAATACAGTTAATTTTATGGGAGTTTCCTGTTTTTTTTTTTTTTTTTTTTTTTTTTTTTTTTTTTTTTTTTTTCCAGTCTGTGCCTAGGAATATCAATTTTAGTTTTGCTTCTGGTGTCATGTTGGTGTATACAGACTCTAGTATAAAACTCTCTTGTGTTGTTCTTAACATGTATTAGCGAAATATAAATATAAAGATTTATCACTGTCAATATTTTTAATTTTTTGAACAGAGGACGGCAGTGTTCCTTAGGTCCAACCTTACACATTATTTGTACTACTTTTTTTTGTATTATTAATATATCGCTTACATGAGAAGCATGTCCGCATAGCAACAGACCATAAGATATGTGAGACTGGAAAAGACCAAAGTATGCTGTTCTCAAATATTTCTTACTTACTAAATCAGTTAATTTCCATATGAGGAATGTCACTCGAGATAGCTTTTTACAGACATGGTTGATGAGGGGTTCCCAGTTCATTTTTGAGTCAATGTATATGCCTAGCAATTTAACAGTTTTTGTTTCTATTTCTTTATTTAGTCCTAGCTGTAGGTGTTGGGTTTTCTCTGGATTGCATACTAATTTGTTAGATGCAAACCAATTGAGTGCCAGGTCAAGCTTCTCCTGTGAATTCTGGTGTAAGCTTGCCATTTCTAGGTCAGTAGTTATTAACGTTGTGCCATCTGCATAACAAATAACTGACTGAGGCCCAACAAAATGTGGAAGATCATTTATTGTGACAATGAAAAGAAATGGTCCAAGGACTGAGCCCTGAGGCACACCAGATGTGACCCCCTGTAGTGAGGATCGTATGTCTTTAACTGACACAAATTGTCTCCTGTTGTGTAAGTAGGAGCTTATTACTGCTAGTGATGAGCCATTTACTCCATAAAAGTGCAGTTTGGCAAGTAAAATGTCAAATGGTAAGCAGTCAAATGCCTTACTCAAGTCACATAGCACGAGAGATATCATATTCTTGTTTTCATATGCTGTTAATGTCTGGTTTACAAGTTCAAGAACAGCAGATGTAGTATTCTTCCCTTGTCGAAAACCGTGTTGTCTACTACAGAGGAGATCATGTTTTTCACAATGGGTACTAATTTGTGCATACATTAATGCCTCAAATATTTTTGAAAATATTGGGACAACAGAGACTGGTCTGTAGTTCTGGGGGAGATGTTTTTCACCCTTTTTGTATATCGGCACTACTTTTGAAATTTTAAGTTGATCTGGGAAGATTCTGAATTCCAAACCTTTATTAATAATGAAAGCAAATGGTTTGCAAATAACATGTATAGTTCTTTTTATTATGTAGTTCGATAGCCAATAGCAGTCCATACTTCTGGAATTTGAAAATTTTGATACGGTGTCTGCAATGTCCGCCAGTGTAACAATATCCCAATAGAACTCTTGTGTCTTGGGAGTCAGATCAGCAAGTATAACAGTGGCAGATGTGTTTGTGGGAGCGATTTTTGATTTTAATTCATTCACTCAGGTAGTAAAGTAAGTATTTAGTTCCTCTGGTTCCAGCACAATATCTTGTGTTTGGTGACAGTGTGCTCCTGTGTTATAATGTGCCAAGTTGACTTGCATTTATTAGTTGCTCCTTCTATATATTTCTCACAGGCTAATTGTTTGGCAAATCTAAGTTTAGCTTTATAGTGCTTTTTACTTTCAAGGTAAGCTTTATACGAAGCATCAACCTCCTCTGTGCTACATTTATAATTATTTTTATATACTTTATACAGCACCAGCATATTTTGTCTGATGTTGGCAAGTTCATCAGTGTACCATTTAAGCTTTTTAGATTTTGACCTGTTGCTATGTCTTTTTAGAGGTGAGCAAGAGAGCCATAAATCAGTACATGTTTTAAAGAATTTATCAAAAATAGTTCTAACAGTTGTTTCATCTACATCAAACTTGTATACAAAGTCCCAGTTTACATTTCTTAGTCTGTCAGTAAATAGCTGAACATACTCCTCTTTCTGGCCCCTCACCCATGTCGGGCATGGCTTATTGATGTCCGGCAAATTATTGTTACTTGACTGTTTAAAATGGTATTTGAGAAGTATAGAATTATGATCTGCAAAGAGTTCATCTGTAATGCTAACACTATAGAAATCACTTGAAAAATGAACTATAATATTATCTAAACAAGTGTTGCCTCGTGTTGGTTTGTTATTAGTACAGAACAAATTTAAAGACCTGACTACATTGAAAAATACTTTTGAGATGGGTTCATCTGAACATCCCATTTCTATATTACAATCTCCACATATAGCAACATTTGTTTTGAACTTAGAAATTTTTCTCATCAATAGTTTGGTGATCTGTACAAGCTATAATAATATTCTGGTCTAAAAGTCTTACACAGCTAAACTCTCCATTAATTTCAGAGGAGTATGAGCTTACATCTATATCTAAAAATTTTATATTGTGTCTGACAAATATTGCAACCCCACCATTTTCTTTTACCTTTCTACACATGAAATCTGCAAGAATGTAGTCATCAGGAACAAAAAACTCGACTTGATTGTCTCTAAGCCAATGTTCTGACACACATATAACATCACACTCATTCAATTTACAAAAATGTTGTAGTTCTAGTATTTTATTTGTGATAGAGCGAATGTTAACTTGCAAGAGTGTAATTATTTTATCTTGCTCTCTCTTTAAGCCAATAGTCTTCAATGCTTCGTTTGATTCTAAGACTAAAGCCTCAAGACAGTCTCAAAAAAAGGAACTGAATTATCTATGCTGGCCCCAATAATTAGTCCTATTCGGTTACTTATTTCGATTCTTCCCTGAATTATTCTGATGACCTCTAGTCCAACAAAACGTTTCCCCTTATAATTTAAATGCATGCCATGTTTAGTATGCATTTCACGATCAAGTTTGCCAATATCTAAAACGTCACATTTCTCATACATTGCACAGAGTTGCCTGATTCGGATGTTTGTTTTATGGATTTCTTTATTGACAAAAGAATTATAGATTAAATCGTGTCTTTGAGGAATTGTGACAATAATTGAACTCTTCGTTTTGTTATAGTCTAAGAAATTCTTCAAGCCTGTTACACAGGTGTCTGCTTCACCAATGGCAACATCGTTTGAACCAGTTATACACACCACACAATCAGTCTCTTGTAACATTGATTCATGCTGGCTGATGTCTTCTAAAATTCTGTTCGTTCTTGCTCCCGGTTTCACAATTCCAGTCACTTTAATGTTGGAATTAACGTCTTTTATTGCATCTGATAGTTTCCTGCCGTGGCTGTCCCCAAGAAGAAGCACATTACAGTTTTTTATTTGTGATTTTTTACTGTTTTTGTTGCTGTCCTTAGCCGGAAATTTCTTAGTTTTATCGCGGAATTGCTGTTTATACTGTTCGTCATGGTCGGCAGTGGAACATAAGATTGTGTGCAGAGTTCGTTGCTGCTTTCTGCATCTGTACGAAGAACATCAAATTTGTTGTAATTTTCCGGTCTCAACATGTTTACAGCTTTTGCCTCCATTTTTTCGCGCGATACTCTAGTTTTGTTAACAGTCTTCCACGGCGTGTTTCCAGGAGAGTCTTGTACAACTTTGCAAGTGTTTTGTTTTGAATGCCAGAAAGAGCAACGTGGCATATGCCTACCCCATGTGAATCTGATGCTAATCATCACCAATGTGTAGAGTCTTGCTGCACACACAAATATAGTGTTCACACTCTGAGAATTCACAGCAAATAATAGTGGGGTAATTGCTAAGATAGAACTGAGGTGAAGCCAGCCTCTGCTCAACACTATATGCACTTGAGTGTGGTCTAATCGGCACCAGTGGTGCACCAGTCAGCAGCTGCCTGACTCGCGGGTGGTGCCAGTTTCAAAGGCACAACACAAAAATATCATCAGGTCAAATCAAACATTAAAACAAATGCTGATTTGGGCTTTTGGTGCTAAGGGCATAGTTCATTCAGAGTTTGTTCCCCCAGGTCAGACTGTTTTAAGACTGTGCAACAATGTTCATAAAAAATATCTAATTTGTGGCAGATAGGAGATTGGTTTTCCACCAGAACAACACACCTGCACACATAGCCATCACTACATTTATAGGCAATACATCTTCCGGAAGACAAAAATCGAAGTTTGTAAACAATTTTTCGGTGTTGTGTTTGCATGTTAAACGGGGAGTTTGGTGTCTGGAAAACAACATAACCTGTTAATCTTTACTTAAATAGGAAGATTCATAATGAGTATAATATTTATATTTCTTCATGGTAGGAAGTGTCACTCCGTACTTATGAGCCAAAAATTCTTGATAATAAGTCACAAACTGAAAAACAAATAATGTTTAAAAATTGGTTAAATTTACATGGGCACAAAAATCACTTTTGAAACTGGAAAACTGTTTTACAAAAATGGATTACAAGAAACAATTTTGGAGTGTTTACATAACAAGAACAAATGGAATTGGAAAAATTGGTTTATGAACTCCAGTTTTGGAACCCAATTTATCTCCATGCAACTTTTTCTTACTTCTGCACATGAAAACGGGCATGAAAGGACACTGTTTTGACAACATGGAAAAAGTCAAGCAAAAACAAGGGAGGAGCCATCAGTGATTTCTGAAGATGATTACAGAAAATGTTTAAAACTGCACAAGTACTGGTGGGACAGTATTTTGAAGGGAATAAAGTTGTTTTTTAAACAATTAGAAAATATATGGCCTTTTAGTTATTTATTTATGGGTACCCACTTGTCATTTACCCATTTCACTTCCCATCAACATGTTAAAGTTTTCAGCAGAGAATGATTCTCAGTTTAGGAGACAAAAATCTTTCTTCACACAAAAAGGTCATTCTACTCCAACATTCTAGCACATAGGGGTATAATATTTAATAAACAATAATTTAAAACAGATTTTCATCACTTGCAGAAGTAGAAAAAGATTTTATTAGTTAGTTTACTACTTCATCAAAACTCTTCTTTTATGTAAATAACTGATGATATCGGGTGCAAGTGCAGCTCTAAATTTAGAGGTTGGCATGGTAGAGAAATTCATTGCCACCCACAGACTGAAAACTTCCACCTCCAACTCACCCCTTAAAAAATAATGGAAAAGACTCATATTGCACCTTGGCAAATGGTCAACGAAAATATTTTTATACTTATTACATGCAATTTTAACACACATTGGACTATAAACAAAAATTCATAAATTAAGTTAGGAAACCACAAGACTGAAATGATTAAAACAATGGCAGTGTCTGTGTTCATTTATGATAGTAAATCCAGGTTTGAGAGAAATTGGATTTTAACCCTTTTACTGCAGCATCGGGAAAGCATGTGCAACACCCATATGTGGTGCCAGAAATGGAGTTTCTTGGAGTTGAATTCTTTCATTCTTCTTCTTCTTCTTCTTCTTCTCTCTCTCTCTCTCTCTTTTTTTTCCCGACTGCGGCATCGGGAAAGTGGTTTTGATACACAGTCAATTTTTTTTTCTTTTTTTTTTTTTCGTCTTGTCAAAAGAAAGATATTAAACTCATGGGCAGCTAGATATGACAGTAATATTTATTTTTTTACAAAAACATTTGCCATATATTTCCGCAGATAAGACGATACAAAAAAGGACAAAAATCTGTGGTCGTCTTATATGATGATACATAAAAAAATTTGATCAAAATTTAGTCTGAAATGTATATTGTGGAGGAAAGATTTACGAAAACAAAGGTTTGCATAATTTTTTGAAAACATTTGCTTTACAAGCATTATTAATTTACTCAGTGGACAAGGGTACATACAATAACCTATACACCATAGAGCAGGATTAGAATTAATTATTTACAATGCAGCTTAATTTTACAAAGTCACTAGTCAAAAATAATTTCTCAATATGCCCAGAGTTGCATGTGTGTGTTTCATTGTCTGCATATGCTTGCGACACACGATATATCTAGAAAAGTACCCGAGTATGTAACAATTTACGAGGTTGTGGTAAGGTTGGGACCTAATGGCACAGTTTAAATTGCATAATATTATTGGCTGCCACAAATGTTTATTTTCAATATGCTAAGATATCCAAAATCTAGTTTGGACCTACTCACATCATTAAGTGACAAATTTTTTGTCCGTCCTTAGAGAACGCATCACCTGTCTGCTGGCCTCTCATTAGCTGCCAATAAGTGATCAGAGACAACATTGCAGTACAAAATATGAAAGATACCCCACTCAATTTGATCAAAACTTTTATTACATTTGTATAGCAAATTATATTATAAAATTAAACACTCAACAAATATATTTTCACATGAAAATTGTTGGAATGTTTTCACACGACGAACTGTAACAGTAAGGTTGTGCAATTTATCGACCAACTGATGACAGCTTGGACAGCAATGTTATGTGGAAGTAGGTGCTTAGCCGATCAAAAAATTGGTTGATAGAGCAATCTGTAGCAAGACACGAATTATCGGCCGAGTGGAATTGGCCAATCAATAAATTGTTCAAGTGCGCCCAGCCTTAGTCTCACAAGTAGTCATCTTATAGGCCAGATATATGGTTACCCTCTAAAATTTTGATGAAAATTTGTACCTCGCCTTATCTGAAGGTCCTCTTATCTGCGGAAATATATGGTACTTTGAATTTCTACAACCAATGATACTTTTGCAAAGAATTAATAATACACAAACTGACAGTGCACTCTGTACTTTGATATCACATGTCCTTTCTTTTTGAGCCAAGCTAAGTATTAGAACACACAGAGTAATAATTATTTTTACAGTTTTACAAAAACATTTACTTATAACTTCTGCAGCATATGATACTTTTGAAAACAATTAATAATACACAAACAGAAATTGCACTCTGTACACTGATATCTCGAGACCCTTTCTTCCTTTTGGAGCCAGCTAAGTATTAGGACACATGTAACAATATCTTTGAGGGTTTTGTTTTCCTTCAGGTATGAGTGGAACTAACTGTGGAAAGTGACAGGCTGTCAGTCTTGTAAGCAAGTCATCAGAAGAAACCCTAATCAGTGTTCCCCCCTCTTGATTTGTTGCCATGCTTCGTGATGAGCTTCTTATTGGTTCTAATTGACATTTGGCTAATGGTGACTCTGACCCTGTTTTAAATTCATACACAGCACGAGAATTCACCACAGTGGAGTCTATGAGATGGAAAAATACTTTTTTGTACCACTTCATTATTTTGTGTAAACATTCAACTGAACTTAGAAGCATATCGATATTGCCTTTGGTTCCCATATTTTTGTAATATTCTTCAACACATGGAGGTTTCATAACTGGTTCTTCAGGTTTTCTGTTTATTTTAGCAGTTGGTACCATTGTGTCAACATGAATAGGAGTCAACATGTTCACAACTTTTCGGTCAAGCCATTTCACAATCATACATCCATAATTTTTACTTTGTGACTCTCATTTTACTTGTGGTTTCTCAATGGCAGGCATTTCCCCCAATCTCTTCTGATTTCTGAGCAGAAAACCAGCAGGAAGCGGGCTTGTATACCAGTTGTCAGTGTATAGACCATGACCTTTGATAAGGAATGGCTGCACGACAAAAGAGCCAGAAATTCACACTGTTTTATTAAGTACATTCAGCTGTGTTGATCCACCTGTATAAATTATAAAGTCTAAGATATAGTCCATTTTGACCTCTGCTATAAGAAAAAGTTTTACACAAAATCTATGACTTAGTCTTTTTATATACCATTTGAAGAACAAACGACCTTTGAAAAGCACTAAAAACTCATTTATGCAAAGATTTTCACAAGGATAAAAACTTTCGCTATGCACTTTGCTAATGTCATTCAACACTATGTCTCTCTTATGCAGTCTATTGTTTGGTTCTTGTTGCTCATTATCACAGAAATGCAGCAGCCTAAGTAGCAACAAATAGTGTATCACAAAAAATTTGAGATTACAGTAATTTATCAGTAGACCAACAGTCACTCAGGCTCAGCTTTTTATTCCTAGGAATTAGAATCATTACTGCTAAAACAAGTAACTGTCTTTGGAGTTTGTGTCTTTCCATTTATGAAGTCTAGATGACAATGCTGTATCTGTATTAGAATTCAAATACTGAAAATATCTGTTCAGATCAACAGCTATTTTTAATCGTAAGTTCTAGAGCAACAAAACATTTGAAATAATCTAATATTTCAGATGAATTGTTTACACAACAAAATACATCTTTGAAACCAGAAATCATTTCACTAAATTTATGGGCTCTTGAATGAAACTCACTATTCACCCAGTGCTGCTGTACACCATGAATTGGAAATCATTTTATATGAACCTGCCTTGTTGGGCTGCAAGAATGGTGGCATCATCCATGCAGAAGATCAAGCACAAGATTATGAAGGCATCAATGAACATTATTTACAATAAGCATTGTATATCTGATAAATTGATCCCAATTTTACACCCATAAATATCTGAACGTTAAGAAATTTGAGAGTCCCCACATTACGTTATTCAAGTGCGCTAAGACAATCACAACCAGCGAAATTAAACGCTGGTATGAAGAAAAAGACCATTTAAATGCACAAGCTTTCAAGACTTATTTTGACGCTGTCAGGATCCTTGACATTGATATTTTTGATGATCTCATGAGATAATAAATGTGAATATGTGGGAAAGCAGGCAACTGATTAGCAGAACTCACAACAATAAGTTGAACAAATTAAGAGAGATTTATTCTCGTCCTGCCCGAACTGTCAATAACCGTTACGATGGCACATTTGAATTCTCAGATCGTCTGATAAATTTGACGGATATTAGTTTCAATGCTAGGCAAAGTGCTGTACTAGAAAAAGGCATGAAGTACAGTGTACAACTACGTATGCAGGAGAGGTTGATCACTTCGTTAGCTGCAGATTTTAAAATCGCACTAGACAGTTCTAATTGTTCAAAGCAATCAAAACTCAAATTATCGTGTAAGGCTAGTGACATCATCCAGAAGGCGTTAACAAAACGTCCACCGTACTCTGATTCAAACATTTTAAAATCAATTATGAAAAAACTCAGAGACGAAAACGCAATAATCATGCGGGCCGATAAAGGCAACACAGGAGTCGTAATACACAAAGCCGATTATATTAATACGACCTTGGTTTTCTTTGAAGAGAATGGCATAGAAATGATAGATTCTGACCCCACTGCAAACTACTTGAGAGAACTAAAACATTACCTTGAATCATGCCTCTACATCATCCCCCCTGAAGAACTCTTCAAACTAAAAGTTATGAAACCTAGAGCTCCTACAATAAGAGCCCAAATTAAGACCCACAAAATAAACTATTCTATACGACCTGTCATTAATGAAATCCGAAATCCGGGAGAACCTGCCTCTAAATTTCTGTTACGTTTGTTGAAGAAGCTACTACTCCCTGAAGAAAGTTTTACTTTGCGCAATAGAAAATTAGTGGATTTATTGCATAACCAAATGTTTCCGGATGGTTGCTATCTCTTGTCATTGGACATAAAAAATTTATATACCAATGTACATCTTGAACAAACCATCGACATCATCCAGCGAAATCTCTCCATGAAAGAAAACCTTCTTCCAGACGAAATTGCTGAAATTGTGTCACTATTACGACTACTTACCACATACAACTACTTTTCTTTAAACAACTCCTTTTATAAACAAAACTATGGTTTAGCCATGGGTAGTTGTCTGTCAGGTTTCCTTGCCGATATATTTGTAAATCACATTGAATCTCAATACTTCCAACAAAAAACTCCAATAAGCAGAAAAATACTCTTCTACAAGAGATATGTCAATGACATCCTGATTATTTTCAATGGCACCCTAGCTGATGTAACAGTTCTAATTTATGAATTCAACAACTTACACCCGAAACTAACCTTTACACATGAAATAATGAACTCCTCCAGTGTCTTAAATATTTTGGACCTACAGTTACAGTTAGCTGAAAACAAAGTTGTATTCCAAATCTATAGGAAACCTACCACAAGTGACTCAGTCATACATGCATCTTCATGCCATCCATGGCAATACAAAATGAGCTATTTTAGACCAATGATTAACAGAATTTTTGAGATTCCCCTTTCTGAAACTTCCGTCAATAAAGAAATAAATAATCTGGAATACATCGCCAAAATGAATGGTTCCAACCCGTACTTGGTTCGCAAAATGTACAATAAAAAACGTTCTAAAGATGTACCACAGCTTCACTCGGTAACACCTGACGATGAAGTTATACGTATCCCCATGCCTTTCATGGGATATTTTTCTTATGACCTGGCTAAACTCTTTCGTGGCACAAATGTACAAGTCGTATTTAGTAGCCCTTTGAGCATACAGCAAATTCTGCCACACAACGAACACACCAATAAGGACAGATACCTTTCCTCAGGAGTCTACAAACTACAATGTCCCGAATGCCCAGCTGAATATATAGGACAGACAGGCCAGACCTTTAAAGTACGTTTTACTGCGCACCTTATTACAAAAAAAAAAGGCCAACTCAAAAAACATTCCCCTTTTGCGGAACACACTAAAGCATCCGATCATTAACAACCAACCATTGGCAACATGCAAATCTTACATATAGCGCAGAAGGGGCGTAAGCTAAATTTACTGGAAGAGTTTGAGATAGCGAAGCACGCTTACTTTGGACACCCACACCTCCTAAATGATCAGTTGGTGTACAAAGATCAAACATTCCTAGATATTATGATGTCTCTGTTCAAATAAAATTCCTCTCATTTACAAATACCAACATAAATTATAAACTTTGTCCTGCTTAATAACCTCCCTTTTGTTAAATTTGCATTCAGATAGCTAGATTTCACCCATCGCATCTTATACATCGGCTTCCTATGTCACTCCCTACCCACATTCCCTTAGTCTGTACAAGTCGGCGGAGCAGCACACCACGCCCGCTCACCGCCTGTGAGCGCAATCGTAAACATGGGCTTATCTTGTATCACCAGAGACCACCACTTCTATTAAGGTAATCTTAAAAATCGGTTTATGTTTTTCACATCTTTACCGAGTATGTTCCAACTGTAATTCGTTGTTACCCAAACATTTGTAGGGCCACAAGAAAATCCAAAAAACATTCCAGAAAAACAGAAACACCGCAATAACAACTTACGGTGTCACACCACGGAGAGTGCATTGTAAGCTTTGTTTACCATTTATACTGTCTCCTTAACACAAAATAAGCCCATGTACCATTATAACCGTTTGTAATTCCGCCTTATAATTTTGTGTAAATTCTGTCACGCAGATAATCTAAAGATGCCCTGCTAAAGGGCGAAACGCGTCATTAACTAATAAAAAATTTGCAATCAAGACGGTTTGAAGGAATATTTATTCTAACTGATTGCTGCTGTACAACATGGATTGGAAATAATTTTAAATATTTCTTCTGTTTGTTCCGTGGTCAGCGAGGGTGCATGGCCCTGGACGGTATTGACAGCATCTGGATTATCATGTAAACACACATTCTCACAACAACAATGGACTGAAATTTCATCATCACTTATATCACTGTCTATGTAATTGAAACTAGGATCTTCATCAAACTTTCCAAGACATTGAATAACTCGTTTAATGCTGATTTCCTAGTGATTGGAAAAAAGTGCAGGTGACTCCCATTTATACAAAAGGAAAGAGAACTGACCCACATAATTACAGGCCAATATCGTTGACATCTGATTCCTGTAGAGTTTTGGAGCATATTCTCAATTCGAATATAGTAAATTTCCTTGAGATGGAAAAGCTTCTTTCTACAAACCAGCACGGGTTCAGGAAACATCGTTGATGTGAAACTCAGCTTGCCCTTTTCTCACATGACTTCTTGTGAGCTGTGGATGAAGGGCAACAGGCAGATTGTGTTTTTCTCAACTTCAAAAACGCATTAGATGCTGTGCCACAATGCAGACTGCTAACAAAAATACGAGCTTATGGAATAGGTCACAGATTTGTAACTGGCTGGAAGATTTCCTAAGTAACAGAATGCAGTATGTGTTCATCAGAGACGATAGTATTGTCAGGCGTGCCCCAGGGGAGTGTGATAGGACCAGTAATATTTTCTATCTATATAAATGATGTGATTGACAGACTAACTTGTAATTTGTGGCTGTTTGCTGATGATTCTGTGGTGTATAGGAGGGTGTCGTATTCAACTGACTGCAATAGCATACAGGACGACTTAGACAAAATTTCTTGTTGGTGCGAAGTATCGCAGCTTGCTCTCAATGTAGGAAAATGTAAGGTGATGCATATGAGTAGGAAAAACAATCCCATAATATTCGAATACAGCATTAGTAGTGAGCTTATTGATCCAGTCATGTCATTCAAATATCTAGGCGTAACATTGCAGAGTGATATGGAATGGAACAAACATATAAGGACAGTTGTGAGTGAGGTGGACAGCCGACTTCAGTTTATTGGGAGAATTTTGGGAATATGTACTTCGTATGTGAAGTAGAGAGCGTATTAAACTCTTGTACAACCACATCTTGAGTATTGCTCTAGTGTTTGGGAACTGCAGCAGATCAGTTTAAAGGAGGACATAGTAGCAGTTCAGAGGCGAGCAGCTAGGTTTGTTACTGGTAGGTTCGACCAATGTGCAAGTGTCACGGAAATGCCCCGGCAACTCAATTGGGAATCGCTGGTAGAAAGACGATGTTCTTTTCATGAATTTCTGCTGCCACCTACTTACATTTTGCATAGTGATCACAATGACAAGATAAGAGAAATTAGGGCTCATACGGAGGCATATAGGCATTCTATTTTTCCTCGTTCTATTTGGGAATGGAATAGGAAAGGAAATTCCTAAAAGTGGTACAGTGCACCCTTCGCCACGCATCTTACAGTGGAGTGCGGTGTATGTATGTAGATGTAGATGTACTTCTTTTTCATTGAGACCAATGTATGAAGAATATGCCATTCTGTATACTGTAGCAAGTGAACAATGAAGAACAATGCAGTGCAACAACTCCATTGTTAAGATTAGAGTAGTATAACCAATCCTAACAGAAAGCGGTACTTATCCAGGCAAATAAACACAAGAAACAGTTTAAAAATGGGTGCAGCATATGAAAATGGAAGAGTGCGTGTATAAATACAGGTGAAGCACCTGATATGTATTAATTACTACCCGTATATATACGGGCATTGCAATGACAGGGTTAACAACTGTAAAATATTGCTCAAGGAGGGACCACATCTGGGCAGAATTGGAAATTTATAATTTAAATGGAAAGAAGAATGAAGAATTGAAGAATACTGGGAACAACTAAGACAACAACTGCATCACTTAAGCAAAAGCATAAGAAAGACTCTAGAGCTTACAGTGAATCATCAACTAATTTGACTTCTTGGATACACTGAATGGGACATTCAAGGATTGATCCCTGCCCTCTAAACATATTACTATAGCTTCTTTAGACACTATGTTGGTTACCCTCTATCTAGTTATTATGAGCAAGAGAATGTATCCTCAAAACAGCCATGTTAAATAAACTATGTTCACAGCAGCTCACTATGCAGGGTCCCCTTCTATAGTCACTTTACCCTTTTCATTATTCCTCCAGACTAACTGAAGCTTTTCAGCTCATATGATGTTAACAGTTCTGTTGAGTGTGCTGAAAAAAGAGGTTCAAAATTCTCATCATACAAAATATGTGGTTTCACTTCCATCAGTTGTGTGATGTTTCCAGTTCTTTTTATGCATTAGTGAGAGCCGATATTCTGAATTTAAAAAAATTATCAAGTTATCTGCTTACAACTTTCAATGAACATTTGACATAGTCACTTCAACAACAGACATCTCAAAGTAAAGATACAGAATGTGGTGGCTGGAAATGGTTGTTGTTTGTCTGTGAAGTGTGCCTGTGTGTTGTGAGTAATCTCTTCTCTGATGAAAGCTAAAATTATATATGTATGAGTGTTGTACGTCTTTGTGGTTGGTAGTAAACGAGCCTCATTATATGTATACTTAACAGAAAATAATAGGGATGAGGGAATACTCATTTTCAAACATTTCAATGCTAATGGTATTAAAGCACAGAACTTATTTCAGGTATTTATTATTATTATTATTATTTATTTTTTATTTTTATTTATCTGCCTCTTATCTTCTTACTCCTATCATTTGTACCCTTCCTTTCAAGATTGTTTAGTTTGTATGAGGAAACATAATATGCAAACTCACCGTGAACAGTGAGGTAGATCACTTTGCTGAGAGCCACACCAATGCCATTGGATGCTTGGCACATATAATGTCCAGAATCTCCTGGACGAGTGTTATAAATAACAAGGCTTCCATTTTGCATGGTTCTGAAACAAAAAAGCAGTCCCTGAATGTAAAATATTTTACATGTTAAATATTTATGTATATTTGCCATTCAGAATATACAATAATGTATAAATTCTACAAGTGTGCAAGAATAAAACACAAAACCAATCAGATTAGCATCATCTTTATTATTATTATTATTTGTCCTGTAGATCATACTATTATTGTACAAGGAAGAGTCATCATTCAAGCTAACAGATTAGATTACATTAGTTTGATTGATACTTGTTCCATAGATAATAAATACAAGATTTCATAATGATATGTGATGTGTTATTTTAGTAAAAGTTGACACATTATATGAAATTCCGTCACCCCCCCCCCCCCCCATTTCTTATTTGTAAAATTTTTAAATTCTACGTGAAATCAAGTAATGGAAATTCCAGGAAGGACTCAACAATATTTTTGAGAAGGATGGGTTGCTACTCACCATAGACACATCCCGATGAGCTGTAGAAAGGCACACACAACAGATTCAACGTACTACAAATATATCAGCCTTTAATAGACTTCATGAGATGGAGAAACACAAACTCTCTATCATATTCATACAAACACAACTACCATCTCCAGTCATTGTAGCCAGACTATGGGACCCAGGACAGACGAGGTGGAAGCAACCAGTAGTGGGGGAGAGGAGGCAGCATGAACACAAGTAGGAAGGGAGGGGACAGATGGAATACACCAATGCTCTCTGACTGATACGGATGAAGCTAATTGTAAAGACTGGATTGTGTGGCAGGATGGAAGACGTATATGAGACTAGAGCATGAGCAGGGAAGGGGAGGATAGGGTGGTGGAGACAGGAACTAGTGAAGGTTTAGGGCTGGGGGACTGTAGGAGTGGAAGACATATTGTAGTAAGAGTTCTTACCAACACAATTCAGAAAGCTGGTGTTTATGGGGAGGATCCATGTGGCACAGATTGTGTAGCATACATTGAAGTGAGCCACATCATGCAGGGCTGCATGTTTTGGAACAGAACGGTCCAGCTGTCTCCTGGCCAGAGTTTGACAATGACCATTTGTGTGGACAGGCAACCTGTTACTGGTCATTCCCACTTAGAAAGCTGAACAGTGGTTGCAGCTCAGTTTTTAGATTACATGATTGCTTTCACAGGTTTCCCTGCCTTTTATGGTACAGGAAATGCATGTGATGGGACTGGAGTAGGTGGTAGATAGAACAGGTTTTTCCATCTAGCACTATTGAAAGGATATGAGCCACAGGGAATGGATTGGGAGCAGGAATGATGTAGGGATGGACAAGGATATTACATAGATTTGGTGGGCACTGGAATATTCATATAGCAGGTGTGAGGAGGATATTGTGTAGGGTATTTCTCGCTTCAGGGCAGGATGAAAGGTAGTCCTGTTTGTTTGTGTTTGTTTCTCTGTCCGAAGTAAGCCGTAATGGCTAAAAGGTTTTTAGTAAGTTGTATCACTTATGTGTGCCTTTCTGCAGCTCATTAGGATATCTTGGCGGTAACAACCTATCATTCTCAAAAATGTTGTTAACTTCTATGTAAAAATTCATCTACTGAGTAGATGGAGTTGTCATTAAGAAATTCTTTCAATTTGTTTTTAAATTCTGGTTTGCTATTTGTCAGATATTTTAAGATATTTAGTAAGTGGCCAAAGGCTTTAATTCACCCCCTTCTGTGCCAAAGTTAGATTTAATCTTCAATATTGTATATCATACTTTCTCATAGCATTGTAGCTATTCACAATGTTATTACTTTTGAACTGGGTTCGATTATTACCTAATAACAAATTTCGTAATTGAATATATATGTTGTGAAGCTACAATGAAGATCCTCAGATCCTTAAATAACTGTCTGCAGATTGATCTTGGGTGGGCTCTAATTACACACTTTTGTGCAATAAATACATTTTTGATCAATGATGAATTACTCCAAAATATGATGCCATATGAAAACAGTGAATTAAAACACGCATTGTAAGATAATTTACTGAGATATTTGTCACCAAAATTTGTAATAACCATAAAAAGCATTAGTTGCTGAACTCAAACATTTCAATAGATCATCAACATGTTGCTTCCAATTTAATTTATCATCAATGCACACACCTAAAACCTTTGAATAGTCTACCTTAGCAGCAGACTTCTGTTAACATACTAGATTTATTAATGGTTTCCTGCCATTTATCATGTGGAACTGCATACACTGTGTTTAATCAAAATTTAATAACAGTCCATTTGCAGAGAACCACTTACAGTAATAATTTTCTGAAATGCATCATTTACAATTTCATCAGTTAATTTTTGTTTGTCAGGTGTGATTACTATACTCTTATCATCAGTAAAATGACCTAGCTTTGCTTCTTTGTGAATACTGAATGACAAGTTATTAATATATAACAAGAACAGCAAATGACCCAAGACCAAACACTATTACATACTTTTGGAAACATTTTTGTTTCATTTATTGGGCAACAGCACTCTTACTTAAATTTATATATAAAGAACAGTCTAGAGTGCAAAAATTTATTTTTTTCCAACTAGTTTCGGTCTTCTTTTAGATTATCTTCAGCTCTTTAGCTCTGAAATATATCAGTTACATATAGAGGACTTTCAGAAATATACATTAGTGTCAAACTTAAACTAAATTAATAAAGAGAAATAAAACAATGTTATACCCATTGATGTTGTGGAGCTGGCAGGAAACTTGGAGCCTTCAAGTGCATCACTGCTGGCTGGAGCAAGGTTTACTGCTCTTAAATAGCTGAGGCTCCGCCCCTTTGCCAGCTCCACCCATCTTTGATAGTCAATGAAAAAACTACATAGATGAATTCAGCCAAAAAATATAAAATTATAATTAGCCACACATTTCTTTGTCAATTTCTAAAATAAAATAATTATAGTCATCTTTCTGATATTAAAATGAAGATTGAAACATTAAAATACTGACAATAAGTTGTATCGGGTTCTTATTAATATTTTCAAATATATTCTATGAGTGGTACTACAGCACTGTATGTAATTTTACTGGTATTAAAAAATATTTACTATAAAATTTATTTAAGATATATGGATGAACAATTCAGGATATGATACCTTGCAGAAAACCATTTGGTTCATTTATTGTTGTAATCTGTGTAAAGCTATTGTTCTCTTGATGATGTACAAAGAACGGTTGATTTTACTTCTTAAAATGCTATTGTAATAAAGTAAGGCAAAGGGAATGTATTTCATATACATATGAAAAGTCCATGATCAATTGTATAAAGCTTTAGGTTGCCATTAAAATACATATGCTGTGTTGTAACATTGTAAAATATTAACAATGAGATGTCAAAAACAAAACAAGTTACAATTCAAATGGCGTCATGGAATAAACACTCTAGACTGTTCTTTATATACAAACATTATTAGTCCCCATTCTTGATAGTTCCCCAGTTTGAGAGATCAGCTGAGTTTTGCAGTTTACTTTAACCACTTATTTCAACTTTCTGCACTCTTCCAGTTAAGAATGAATTAAACCATTTATGCAGTGCCCCACTAGTATCACTATGCTTCAGCTTATCCAGAAGAATTCCATGATTTACACAATCAAAATCCTCTGAGAGATCACAAAAAATCCCAATGATATGTCCAGTTATTCAAAGCATTTAATAGTCGATCAGTGAAAGCATATATAGCCTTTCCAGATGAAAGCATTGCTGAAAACTAAACACATTTTATTAGTACCTTATTTTTACAAATATAGGAAGCTACTCTGTCATAGCTACTATATATCCATGGCATTATAAATGAAACATTTATTGAGACCTTGTAAAAAATTCCACATTATCTCTGCTGCAAGCAAAAAAATGGCACTTTTTAGGAAACATTAGCATTGACACTTTTTTCCAGGCAACTGACAGTGAGGAGAGAAAACAGCAAACTGGCAGCATTGCCAAGTATTCTCCCTCTCGTCTGTGCAGAATTGTTCACTCAGCTGCCTTCCTACAATCACACAGCTCTACTTGCCACTTTCTGACCTATTCTGGAGATCCTACACATTGAGAAATTTGCACCCAAGACCACTAAAGAAAAAATATAACACTCTTTATTCTTGAACAGAAAATAATAATCATAAAATAAAATAATTTAGTGACAAGAACACTGCTGTACACACTGCTGGAAGTTGTCTGCAACATATGGTAATTTTGTAGCATAGATGTTTTGTCCACCAATGGCTGAGAATTTTCTGTCTTTGCCCTTCTCTGTAAATACTTCCCTCTTGCTCTTACCTGTGTTTCCCACTTCTCTAACCACAAATGGTACCTGGCACCTAATACTAATACATTATGCGGCGGCTGGTGGTGATGGTTGTATGACTGTGATTGCGTGAGTATTCTATTTTCTGAAGAAGGCCATGGCCGATAGCTGAAAGTGTTGTATGTTTGTGGCTTTTGTATGTGCCTGTCACAGCTTGTCACCATGTCTTTGTGGTGAGTTGTAAGCTGTTCTTACTATATTATTAATTCCAACCTGGACTTTCCATTATTATATTATGCATCACTTTACATTTATACATTTATAACTAGCTGTCATAAAATTTTTGTCTAAGTCATCTTGTGTCCATCCTATTACAGTCACTCTATGCAACACCACATCATCATCATGTGGGTGGAGACAAGAATTTTTTCCTCTTTTATTTCAAAGTTTACATGTATATAATATATTAAGGACAGTTTACAACTCACCCCAAAGACGTGGTGACGACCTGTGACAGGCACATGCAAAAGACACACACATACAACATTTTCAGCACGGTTGTGGGGATGGGTTAGATGGGAATAATGACATGCAGCTTAGAATGGAGTGGGGAGGCGGGTGAGGGGAGAAAAATAAAATAAACATACAAAATGTGTGCACACTGCAAGTACACTAGACCGTATACACACACATACACATACACACACACACACACAAACACAAACACACAGAGGCACAAACACACATACATACACACAGATGTGCACATGCACGCGCTCTCGCACACACACACACACACACACACACACACACACACACAGGCACAAACACACACATACATACACACAGATGCGCACATGCACGTGCTCACACACACTCACACACACACACAAACACACATGATCGCACATTCATGCACCACTCAAAATAGGTGAGGTTGGGGATAGAGAGGTAAGAACTGTAAGGTATGGGAAACCTACCTCTCCCTCCAAACTCCCTACCACCACTCCAAAACAACCTCAGAACACTGTGGTTAACCTATCCACAACAAACCTAAATCCCACTGAAGTTTCCATTTCATTCAAAGGTCTTACCTTTAGTCCTACACCCCAATTCAATCTTGTCAAAGACTTACTCTCCTTTTCCCGATCCCTACAATGGAAACACTACTTTGCCACCAATCCCTTTGACCGTAACCTATATAATCCCAATATTGAACCCTGCCTGTCCCAATTCATACCACCATCAAACAAAGATCCCCCTGCACTCCCACCTAACCACCCTCTGGTTACCCTCCAAGAGTTTCTCACCTCCAACCTGTCCTCACCATCCTTTCCCAAGTCCCTTTCCAAGAACACAAACCTTTCAGAGGAAGAAAGAAGAGCCATCCAAAACCTTAAAACTAATCCTGACATAATCATCCTCCCTGCAGATAAAGGTTCCACCACTGTAGTTATGGATCACAGTGACTACCTGGCAGAAGGGCTCCGCCAACTCTCTGACTCCTCCGACCTACAAGTTGTACCGGAAGAACCCCATCCTCAAAAGTCCAACAAGATCTCCAATCCCTACAAAAATCCTATGGCCCCTCCCAGATACTCTCCCCTGAATCCATCTCCCTCCTCACCCTAGCAGCACCCCACACACACACCTTCTACATGCTCCTCAAAATCCATACGCCTAATAATCCTGGACACCCTATTGTGGCTGGTTACTGTGCTCCTACCGAATGAATTTCAGTCCTAGTTGACTGACATCTCCAACCAATTGTCCAAAATCTATTTTCCCACATCAAGGATACCAACCACTTCCTTCAATGACTCTCCACCATTCCCATCCCTTTGCCTCCTGGATCCTTACTTGTCACTGTGTATGCCACCTCCCAACACGCCAACATCTCACATGCCCATGGCCTTGCTGCTCTCCAATACTACCTCTCCCAATGTCCCTCTGAACTCAAACCTGATAACTCATTCCTCATAATGCTCACCAATTTCTTCCTACTTAACAACTACTTTTCCTTTGAGGGGAAAGTTTACCATCAAATCCAAGGCACAGCCATGAGCACCCACATGGCACCCTCCTATGCCAACCTGTTTATTGGCCATCTGGAGGAATCCTTCCTAGCATCCCAAAACCTCAAACCTCTGGCCTGGTTCAGGTTCATTGATGATATTTTCATGATCTGGACTCAGGGCCAGGACACCCTATCGTCCTTTCTTCAGAACCCCAATTCCTTCTTCCCCATCCACTTCACCTGGTCTTCCTGAACCTATTGTGCCACATTCCTGGATGTCAACCTCCACCTCACTGATGGCTCCATCCACACTTCCGTCCACAATAAACCTACCAACCACCAACAGTACCTACACTTTGACAGTTGCCATCCCTTCCACATCAAAAAAATCCCATGCTTACAGCCTGGCTATCTGTGGACGGCATATCTGCAGTGACAATAACTCTCTTTCTGAATATGCTGAGGTCTTACAAAGGCCTTCACAGATGGAAACTACTCCCACAGACCTAGTCTGCAAACAGATCTCCCGTGCCATATCCTCACACATCCCAAATCCTCCTCCTAACACCAGTAACCATCCACAAAAGAGTGCTCCCCTTGTCACCCAGTACTACCCTGGACTCTAACAACTAAATTGCATCTTTCGCCAAGGTTTTGATTTTCTATCCTCATGCCGAGAAATGAGAGACATCCTGCCCAAGATCCTTCCCACCCCTCCTAAAGTGGTGTTCTGTCACCCTCCGAACCTTCACAACATCCTAGTTCATCCTTATGCCACCCCCGAAACCCAGCTCACTGCCACAGGGATCATATCCTTGTGGAAGACCCCGCTGCAAGACCTGTCCAATCCACCCACCCAGCACTTCCTATTCCAGTCCTGTCACAGGCTTATCTTATCCTATCTATCAGAGGCCAGGCCACCTGTGAAAGCAGCCACGTAATTTACCAACTGTGTTGCAAACACTGTGCATCTTTCTATATTGGCATGACCACCAACCAGCTATCCATTAGGATGAATGGCCACCATCAAACTGTGGCCAAAAACAAGGTGGACCATCCTGTGACACAGCATGCAGTGGAACACATGCTTGATTTCAATGGCTGCTTCACAACTCAGGCCATCTGGATCCTCCCATACACCACCAGCTTTCCTGAACTGCACAGATGGGAGTTATCCCTACAATACATTCTCCGATTGCACAATCAACCAGGCCTCAACCGACGATAACTTCCCTTCCTTTCCCCCCATACCTTACAGTTAGTGTGCCTCGGTTGCACAGTGGTAGAGTGCCAGACTACAAATCCAAAGGGTTCGATCCCCGCCAGGTCCTAGGATTTTTATCTGTCACTTTCCACTTCTTTCACCTCTGGCAGTATTGCTCATGTGAAAAATACCGAGTAGCACCATAGTTCAAAACGCACGTTAAACTGTAGGTCCCCCTATAACTAGCTGGGTAAGTCAGTTCGAAGGTCGGAGGAAGGCAACGGCATACCACCTCCAAACAGGACCATGCCTAGTAAAGCACTGTGGTGTTCAAACCAATCTTCGGATTGTTGACTGCTTTACCTTTTACCTTACAGTTCTTACCTTTCTATCCCACTGGTGCATGAATGTGTGATCATGTGTGTGTGTGTGTGTGTGTGTGTGTGTGTCTCGCGTGCGTGCGCGTGTGTTTGTACACAGTCATGTGTACTTGCAGTGTCACACATTTTGTATGTTTATTTTATTTTTTTATATTTCTCCCGTCACACACCTCCCCACTCCATTCTGAGCTGCATCACATTATTCCCATCTAATCCGTCCCCACCACCATGACGTAACCTTCCTATTCCGTCTCCCCTCCCCACCCCTCCCGTCACCGATTTACTCGCCGCAGTGCATGATTGGAAGTGTGGCAGCCGGAGGTGATGGTTGTATGACTGTGTTGTGTGCCTGTGTGATTGTGTGAGTGTTCTATTTTCTGAAGAAGGCCATGGCCGATAGCTGAAAGTGTTGTATGTGTTTGTCTTTTGTATGTGCCTGTCACAGCTCGTCGCCACGTCTTTGCGGTGAGTTGGAAACTGTACTTACTATATTATTAATTCCAACGTGGACTTTCGATTATTATATTTTACATGTATACATATAGCCACAGTATGATAATGAAGTAGAAAAATGAGGGAACTATGAATGTTATAAATGTTGTTCACCTAGAGCAAACACTGAAATTGATGTTTACAAAGGGTAAAACAAGTAAATGACAAGCTGTTGGCCATTATCTTGGAATATTGCTTGATAAAGGACACAGGAAATTCCAAAAGCTAAGAACTTGTGTCATATGGGACATACCAAAAAGTTGCACAGGAAGAGAGGAACTGGAGGTGGTTCCTCATCCATATACAGTATTTACTCGCATAGTCTCCACCCCCACATATTTTGTACACCCTAGTTTTTAAAACCATTTATCGTACTTTTTAAATCCTCACGTATTTTGCACACCCTAATTCTTTAGCATTTTCTAGTATTTTATAAAACTTTGTAAAATTTCCTCTCATACGATATTTGTGAAATGGCGATTGTAGGAGCTGTGGTTAAGTGTTTTCACAATCCATTCCCAGTGTGAAACATGCTGTAGTCACTAATCATTATGATTGTTACAAGGCTATGAACAGATGTAAACATTCCCCCTCCCACCGAACTCTCGCACGGCAGCACAGCCAACAGACTTCTTTTCAGAACCAAATACCGTAGTATATGCAGGATTTGCTCAGCATCCTTGAGTGTGTGTGCATGTTAATGTGAGCTTCATTTAATTAAATTAAACTTTCCAAAAGCTTTACAAACCTTACTTTAATCTATACCTGTCGGCTGTCATGATTTTCTGTATGTAGTGCACGATCTGCTTTCCTACACAATTTACACTTTAATGCCGCCTACCGTAACCATGCCATACTAAAACCTTCCCTTATCATAACCTTCTTTTGACAAGGTAAAAATAAGGCTTGAAAGGAATATTATTTACATGAAAGCTATTTATTAAGAAATTTTAACGCGGCAGTAAATATAACGAAAAATATATTGTTGTAAGTTACATTACAATTTCATGCTACTACAGTGCTACAAATCAGTACTTATAAAACTTTTGCGATTCGAAAGGGGAAAAAAAATCTTTAGCCAATTACCATAGGTAGTAATCAGAAACTGACTACCTATACATTACCGTATTTCTCGCTCCCTGTTGGTTTTCATTTGTTAAAGGCTATAGCTTGCCTTTTGTTTTATCAGTTGATGATCAGTTTTGGATAAAATCCTAGTTTATGAGCCCCGTCTTGTTGTCATGTAGATGTTGGCAAGGGCACAAACCAGCCAATCAGGAGTCGCATTCGTGCAGCCAATAACAAACACCTTTAGTGTTTACGGTTTAAACAAATCACCGTAGTGCAAATAAAGGCATAAATCAAGATGTACGTTCTGAAATGTAGATGATTTAATACATATAAAAAATGCTCTTCCTGCTCTGTTGAAAGTGCGTCTTCGAGGTACCGTATGTGGCACGCCAATAAATAGCCCGAGTAAACTTACTTTCTCTCTCTCTCTCTCTCTCTCTCTCTCTTATTCCTCACTTATTTTGCACACCGGGATTTAAAGACGGATTTTTCATCCAAAAAAGTGTGCAAATTACGTGAGAAAATACAGTAGTTTGTATATGATGTCATGAGTCTCATACGTTTCAAGTCATACCTGAAGCAGGAACTAGATCTAGACTGCCTTGTTACATTAATTAATAATTACTAGTAAGATCCCTGTTATTCATAATGTTCTCAAAAATAATTCTTTTATTGAAATCTTTTGGTCACTCTACTAGAGCATTGCATATTTCTGGTTCCATAGACTTATTGATGAATGTAGAACTTTCTACAGATATAAGTACCGCTCAATAAGTAATGAACTGCAGGACCCTTTCAAAATGGCATATTTATTAGTGATGCATGTTACAAGCAATCTGACATCAATTTTGTCACTGCAGAGAAAGAAACTGTGGGGAGCCTTCACAAATATGTATGCAAAACCTATGGAATATCTGCTGTTGACAGGAGTAAAATTAGTCTATGGCACACCACGCAGGGTAAGCCAAGTGATTCAGCAGAGCTCCTAGCTTTACAGCAGTTGGAGACAACTAAGACTAACGTGTTGCCAATTGCGAGGATGGGCAAAATATTACTTGGCAGTTGGCACTGAGTCTGTCAATCACTGAAAGAGATGTGGGTGCTTGATTTACAATGCACTTAAGATATGCATGCTCATAATTCCTCTCTGTCTATGGTTACAGCACTAAATGATATCCATTCATTGTGTAAGTGGAATGCTACTAATTGGGTGCTTATCAATTCTTTCTATTAAAACCACTCTCCTAGCCTTCTTGACTGATTTTTTAACTGTAGTAACCATTTTCGCTATGACAACATCACGATCTCTAACTCGTTGATTCTACATTAATATCAGTGATAAGATCAGATTGTTTCTAGCCACAGGATCTAAAATATTTCTATTGTGTGTGGGTTGCTGATTTAGTTGCTCAAGGCACTCTTCAGAAAATGTGTTCAGAAGTAGTTAACAAGGCTGCTTGTCTGTACCACCTGCAATGAAACCATAAACGTCCCAATCTATACCCCATACGTTAATGTGATAACTAATATTGTATGATTTGGGTACCTTTGAATGGTTTTATTCAAACTGACATTGGTCTTGAAGGCTTATGATCTTTATAACTAAAAACTGTTTTTGCCATTCTGTTATCTCCAAACTAACAGATTCCTTGGCCTCTCTATAATAGGAGCATATCAAAGTTCATGATATTTAAAGTAATTTAAATCAATAAATGTTATGGTTCTCGAGACAGTTTTAGTCGTATTATTATCACTGATAATGAGAATGGGATGCAGAAGTGAATAAAATTTGTGCCCAGGCTGGGATTTGAACCAAGGTCTCCTGCACACCAGGCAGTCACTTTATCCACTGAACACTCCTGGCAATATGGATAATTTAGTAGAACTGAGTACTTAAGTACAGCTTCCTCCCCAAAACAAACTTCAGTTCTGCCTCTGCTCATCTCTATACAAATTAAAATGGTACAGTCAAAAAGGGTGATTTCGGACAGTTTGGAGATTATTTTGGCTATAACTTTAGTAGGTTTTGTCAGATTTCATTGTTTCTTATGGAAATGGTGGGGTATATGTATAACCAATAAAATATTCTACAAACAGAACGTTTATGTGCACCTACTTTTGCCTGAGACAGACAAATAAAGTGTCCAAAATCACACCATGGACTGGGGTGATTTTGGACGTGTGTATTTTCAATCTCTGTCTGGTGTTTTGAAGTGTATGGGATGATTTTGGACACAGATTGACTTTTTCTTTATTCTACTTTCTTTCTGTTTGATTTTAGTGACTGATAACAAATTTTAAGGACATCCATCATTAAAATAAGGGATAAGAACTGATATAAAGAATTTTATTTATTAAAGGCTTTTCTATATGTTAATTTGCCAAACTGAATATTTCAAACTGCTTTCTTTAAAATTTCCGGGTCATAACTACACCAATCTTGAACACCTTTTTTACTTTTATACATTCTCATCATTGTCCAAAATCACCACAAAATTTTGAAATAACATTCATTACTCAGAAACTTTAAACAAAACTCGTGACAAATTGGTACAAAACTTCTCACAGTGCCACAGCCTATTGATCTCATTGGCAACTGACACTACAATACTTTTTCACCAGTCGCAACAACATAAAGTTTCCGCTCCATAACACAGTGACAACTTTTGCCAGTGAGATTGTCCAACTGATTATTGCATCGGTAAACAATTGATCCAAACATGGAAGTGTGGAATGCCGGAATTACAGTCCGGTGCATAAAATAAGCAGGAGGTGGAAATTAGCACTAATTCATTGCTACCCAGCGGGAAAGAGAAGACAAACTATATTGTCTGAAATCACCCCAGTGTCGCAATGTTGGGGAGGGACATATAAGTCTGTGCAGTTGTATTATACACAGTGCCAGGATGGCTACATGGTTAAGTCAACTGCCTAATGAGCAATAGACCAGAGTAAAATCCATCCTTTGCACAAATTTTAATTCAGTGCATTGCCCTATACGCAATAATAGATGTGAAGAAATGTTTGGCATAGGTTCTATGTTATTAGAGTGTTCAACAGTTACAATGGCTGAATTTGTTGGAGGCAGTGATGTGTTCACAGGGGTGATTGTGGCAGACAAAGTTAGTTTGAAGATGGTTTTCAACTCAAGAGATCATATCACTGTGAATGATGATCCTTTTGGTAATGAAATTAATGTGGCATTTCTTGTGCCAACTACATCAAAAGGGCTAAATTTCATGAAAAGTATGGGAAACAGTATATAGATTTGCATCAGAATGAAGAAATTAGAAAAGTGACGGAAAGTACTGAACGATCTGTAGAATATTTGGTGCCAAGAAAAAGAATGAGTACATGTACTTTCAATGTAAAGTATGTAATGAAAAAATTACAGTTTACCAGGAAATCAAATTTATGTACAGACAGACAATTTGATGAGATTAAAAGTTAGGTTTTTGTCTTTATATCAAAATTTAATGTGATGTTTTTTAATATTATAAGCTATTATGCTCCTTATGTTAAACATTTTGTCCTAAATCCTTGAGACTGACTTCTATTATTTTAGTTAAGAGGATGAAGTTCTCCATGCCTCTCAACTTATTAAGCTGAAACTGCAATTTGTTTCAGAGTTTTCAAATTATATGATTAGCTTACTTATAATTCTCCATCAAACTGCTTAATTCTTGGTAAAGAGGAGGCACAGCGCCAGTATTTTTCTTCCACAGTATTCTTGGTGATGGGGATCCCTCGGCTGCACATGGCATCACAACAGATTTTCCTGCAACTGTTTCTGTATCATCAGGCTGTACTCTCCAAGAAGGAGGATCTGTGAATAAATAAATAAAAGCTCAACCTACACATGCAGTTTTTAAACAAAAATCTAAATTAGTGACAAAATTCTGAAAGAAAAAGAAATTAAAATAGCAACAAGTATATATCACAAATACAAAGTGAAAATTCAGGGACATAGAACACATTCATAAACTACATTTCTGAATGGAAGTAATTTGCTTCACTATCAAATATAGGTAATTTCTGTTTTACTACTAGCAATTACATCTCAGTGGAATACATAATGAGTACACAGAGAGAGGGGAAAAAAGTATCATTTCAAAGATGATGCTGAGTTGGTAGTAACACTAGTCATTTTCAGTATAGTGACTAGCACAAGGTTTTTCTGCACCATGTCTTGTAAGGTTAAAGAGCATGAAAGTGAAATAAAGTATCTGTCAAAGGTAAATGAAACATAGTAACTGAACATTTTGTGGATCAAATGCGCAAAGTACAGTGACATAATGCTTCAGCATAAAATTAGAAAAAGTCAATTGTAAATTTTTTGATCACACTACAATAACTTTTATCTTGGCTGCTTTGCAATGCAAGACTTGTCCAATTGTAGTGGATGATGGGATTAGAAAGTCATGTAAAGTTGCATCATAACTGAAAGTTAGAGATAGAACTCATAAGATTAGTAATCAAGAACTCCTGGTGGCCAAAAGACTCAAAATTTTACATTCAGTAAATATTCATGACAGAATCTGTGACTGTAAATCATTTATATCACTGATAACCAAAATCATGACAAGAAAATAATTGTATGAACAACAGAGATATGATACAGAGAACAATTATCTAAGTATTTATCATTCATTTCTCAGCTACAAATATGTCATATCAATGGGAGTGGGTGGGGGGGGGGGGGCATTCAGGAGTATTGTACAACTATCAATCGCCATCAGGACTGACCATCTGCACTTGCTGAATGATGTACTGCATTTCCAGTAAACACTCAATCAGATAACTGCATTGGTAAGCTGTATTGCAGATGTATACAGCAGTCTTCTATGTGATTAGCTTAGAGTACCATGTATCAACAGAACTGTAATTCCCGTGAATCCACATGAATCAGAAATGACTTCCTCTTCCAACAGCACCTCCTTACTCATCTGTGTTCCATTATTGATCAATATAGTATGTAGAACCATGAATAATCAGAACTGTATTTTATTTAATCATGCCTCAGATCTCATTGCTTAGCCATTGAACGTTTTTCAATCAGTCTTTTATGTTCATCTTGATAAACGATCAACTGGAACTATGGTTATATTATTAATTTCCTAAATAAACACATTCAGTCACTTATATATTATCAAACTTTTAATTTCTAGTTTCAGTAATACAATATTACCATCTTCATACCCCTGCTTAGAACATAATTTTTTTGTCTGTTGGATAATGTTATGTTAACAGGGCTTAAACTAGTTATCTATCACATACATACATCATTTGTTTGATCTGCCTACTGAGGTTAAGTTTCCAAGCATCAACTGTCAAACCAACTATTATTTTTCAATACTGTCATACACTATTTTGATATCATATGCAGTCCATATATTTTATGAAAGTGATCGCCCAAAGCTTGTACAAATTTAAAACAGCAATAGTTCATCATCAAGAACTGACAAATACTTCATTTTTACAACCAGTTTCAGCTTTCATAGACAGTCATCAAGGTATCATCTACACCAAAATGTAGAAAGCATCAAATGCAGGTCATAATCAACTTGTCGGTATCAGACTAATTTGAGCTGATCGACTATATAAAATAAATAAATTCGACGCAAGAAGTTTACTGCAAACACAACTCTTTATTAGACAACAGAAGGAACTGACTGAAAAACAAAAGCTGTCAGAGAGTAAACTGTAGAGAGAGTAACATAAAAAATCATAGAGTATACATCGCCTATGGAATATACTACAACACGTAAAAATATACAGCGTTCCTGGCGGCTGGACGCTGAACTACGATTAACAGCCGCGACTCATTTATTACATCCGCGATAGTAGCGTGCCTCTGGTGGCTAGTACGGAACTAATTATAAACGCGATTCACTTGATTCAGTCGCTACACTGCACTGCACTTTCAACACTGAACTTGGCACTGACGCATGGCGGCTGGCAAAAAAGAGCACCACATCAGCCCCCCAGGCGGAAGCGGAGGGTGGTATTGATGAATCATGCTGGAAAGTGCACCCGACGACCAGAGCGAGTTGTCCGTGTTGGAGGCTGTTCCGTGGGTGGTGGCGGTGGTGTTGGTTGTGCATCTTGTTCAGCCAGGTTCTGATATCTCCGTTGGTTAGCAGTCGGGGATGACTCTTAAAACACATACGCAGGCTTCACTCTATTTAGAGAAACGGTTGTTGCTTTGCCACTAACCAATATGTCCATTGTCTACGTACTTCTCCGTACCACGCGGTATGGGCCAGTGTACGGAGGTTGTAGTGGTGGTTTCATGCCGTCTGTGCGAAGCATAACATGGGAGCACTGATCTAGGTCCTGATGAACATAACAAGGCGGTGTGCCATGTCGTGAAGCCTTTGGAGGATGGTTCTGTGCGATATGGTTTCGCAGGCGATATAAGAAATCTGGCTGGTCTTTTGTCGATTTTTGCAGTGTACTGATGTTGATGAATTCACCAGGCAGACACAATGTTTCTCCATATACTAATTCCGCAGCCGATGAATCGATGTCCGGTTTATATGTTGTTCGAAGGTCCAGTAACACCATTGGTAAAGCTGAAGTTCATGTGTTGTCATGGCACATGAGCGCTGCTTTTAAAGAGCGATGCCAGCGTTCGATCATGCCATTACTAGCGGGGTGGTAGCTAGTGGTTCTGTGGTGTAAATATCCGCAACACGTGGCCAGATGAGGGAACAGATCAGACTCAAACTGTCGTCCACGGTCAGTGGTGATATGTTGAGGGCATCGAAACCTTGCTAACCACGCAGACGCGAATGCAGAGGCTAACGTTTCCGCTGTTATATTGTCAATGGGAACTGCCTCTGGCCAGCGAGTAAAACGATCGATCATAGTTAAAAAATAGCGTTGACCGTTCGATGGCGGAAGTGGTCCAACAACGTCCAAATGAATGTGGGCGAAACGTACAGTTGCGTCTGGAAAGTCACTGATAAGGGCATGCACATGGCGAGACTCTTTACACTTTTGACATTGCAAACATGTTCTTGTCCATTCTTTACATTTTTTTTTTTGCATGCCTGGCCACACCAAACATTGGGACACAAGTCGAAAAGTGGAACGAATTCCTGGGTGGCACAAGTTGTGAACACTGTTGAAAGCTTGTCTTCTGAATGCTACAGGAAGAAATGGGCGGGACTGTCCATGTGAGACGTCACAGTAGAGCTTGGTGTCTTCTCCAGGAACATCAATGTGTTGCAACTCTAATCCTGACGTGTCATTGTCGACGAACATGCAGAGTTCCGCATCCTCTTGCTTTGCTTGGGCCAGTGCAGGAAAGTCGATAGGGCTCGTTATACTGTTAACGCGAGACAAACAGTCAGCCACTACATTGTGGATACCCGAAATATGCTTTGTCTGTCATGAACTGGGCTATAAACTGCAAATGGTTAAACTGCCGAGGAGAGCAGTTGATACTGTTCCGTTTGAATGAAAATGTCAGCAGTTTGTGGTCCGTATATATCGTGAACACACGTGCTTCAACTCGAGGGCGGAAGTATTTAACTGCTTCATACATGGCCAGGAGCTTGCAGTCGTAAGCACTCCACTTTCTCTGTGATGGTGACAGTTTCTGTGAGAAGTATTCTAGTGGCTGCCAGGTGTTGTCCGACCATTGTTGCAGCGCAGCGCCTATAGCTGTCTGTGACACGTCCACGACTATTGCTAACAGTGCTTTGAGGTTGGGGTGAGCTAGAAGCACTGCATCTGCCATGCTCTGTTTAGCAGCTTTGAACGCTGCACACATAGTCTCAGTCCAGTGTACAGTTGAACTGCCTTTCCTATTAGGACCAGTAAGTGCTGCATTCAGTGGTTCTTGTAATTCAGCTGCATGAGGTAGGTGTCGATGGTAGAAGTTGAGCATTCCTAAGAATCGACGCAGTTCCTTGATTATGGTTGGCCTAGGTAATTGCAGAATAGCTTCAACATTCTCTGGTAAAGGTAAAGAAACCGCAGCTGAAATTTTGTGTCCCAGAAAGGTCACTTCGGATGTCCAAAAACCCACTTGGCACCGTTTAACAGAACTGTGTAATGTTCTAGGCGTTTGAACACTTTCTGCAGTTGTTGTTGGTGTTGTTGCTCTGTCTCAGAGAAAACAAGCACATCATCCAGATAAGCAAAACAGAACGGAAGCCCTTGTAGGACTGAGTCAATAAATCTTTGCCAAGTCTGTGCTGCGTTGCGCAATCCAAAAGTCATATACATACTTTCAAACAGGCCGAAAGGTGTTATTATTGCTGTCTTAGGAGTGTCCTCTTTAGCCACTGGTATCTGAGTATAAGCCTTTGCACAGTCTAAGACACTAAATACCGTTGCACCATGTAAAGCATAGTTATAGTCTCTTAATAATGGTACAGGATATCGGTCTGGCACTGTTCTCGAGTTCAATGCACGATAGTCTCCGCAGGGGCGCCAGGATCCACCTTTCTTTGGCACTAAATGTAAGGCGGAGGACCACGGACTGTTCGACGGCCTGATAATACCTTCTCTGAGAATGGTGTCGAATTCGGCCTTAGCGATGGCGAGACGGTCTGGTGCTAAACGTCTTGGTCGGCATGACACTGGCGGTCCCTCCGTCGTCTTGATGTGATGCACTGTATTGTGATGGATCTGTTTAGCTGCTCCGCGTGGCCTGGTCAAACTCAGAAACTGACTTAAAAGTGAAGAATATTCACTCTCAAGTGCCTGTACGAGCTTCGCACTATGGATGGTTGCATTGCAGTGAAAACCAGTGACAGTTAAACCAGTGACACTGTCCACACGTTGGGCGTTTGCCCCATCTGGCAAGAGTTTGTAATACACCAGGAGATCTGCTCCAATGATCGCTTCTGTAACGTCTGCAAAAGTAAAATTCCATTTGAAAGGATGGCGTAAACCCAAGTTCAGCTCCATCTGCTGGGTACCATAAGTCGCAATTGTTGAATTGTTGGCAGCCGTTAGACAAAAGGCGGATGAAGGCCTGTAATGTTGTAGCGAAGACCGTGGCAGGATACTGAGGTCCGAACCGGTGTCCACTAGAAATTTCATGCCAGAAACTCTGTCACTGATGAACAGGCCCCTGGATGGTGACGGGCAGTCGGCTGCGCCTACGATCGAGCAAGCGGACCGCTAGCCTTGATACTGCACAATCTTCTGTCATCTCGATAAAAAGTCAGTAGCAGTTCGGTTCTTCTGGCTCGCGTATCACGTCGGGGTCACCAATTGTCGGTATCAGACTAATTTGAGCTGATCGACTATATAGAATAAATAAATTTGACGCGAGAGGTTTACTGGGAACACAACTCTTTATTAGACAACAGAAGGAACTGACTGAAAAACAAAAGCTGTCAGGGAGTAAACTGCAGAGAGAGTAACATAAAAAAATCATAGAGTATACATCGCCTATGGAATATGCTAGCACACGTAAAAATATACAGCGCTCCTGGCGGCTGGACGCTGAACTACGATTAACTGCCGCAATTCATTTATTACACCCTTGATAGTAGTGTGCCTCTGGTGGCTGGTACGGAACTAATTATAAACGCAGTTCACTTCATTCAGTCGCTACACTGCACTGCACTTTCAACACTGAACTTGGCACTGACGCATTGCGGCTGGCAAAATAGAGCGCCACAAACTGTTAATATAGCACCAATTGTTGTACATGCACACAAAATCTAACCTAATATTTACAAAACAAAATCTGACTAATGGCTCTAATTACTCTTTTACAGAGCATTATTTTATAAAAACATAAATGAATTAGTGATTCTAACAAAAATGTTTATCATACTAGGAAGTGACAAATTCATGTCCTTGTATACAGTTAACTAACACAAAGTTGTTCCTATAACACATGTTCCTCTAATATAATTACCAGTATCTGGGGGCACGGTAGTGCACCCACCAAGTCGAGTGCATGGCCATACCATCCTTTTCTCAAAGCAGTAGACGGCACTTTCGACCCCCATGTATATCAGTTGTGGATAAAGCTAGAAGCCTGAGTTTTCGGTTACCAAGACTATTTACTATAACTAGCTATATTTTCAAATTATACTATTCTACACCTTACAGTTTATGAAATATTTGCAGTCGAAAATCGCTCATTCTATCACTCACTGACTCACCGATTATCAAAATTCTAAGATACTTCTAGCACACACACAAACGTCAAATTTTGTATTTAGATAGTGTTTGCCTGTTGTACACCAGTGGCACATAGGAGCCACAAGTTTACAAAATATTCTTGGTACTTTTAGCGGTATTTAATTTCCTTTTCAAGTATAGGTCAAATTTCCATACTAAGATAACGTTCACCAAGGCAACAAGCACCTTCCGTGCACCAACATGAGGTCGCTGCCCTGTCCCAAATTCCAGCCGCCAGCCGTGCGTTTCAATGCCACGTGCTGGGTGCCATCGACCCTAGTTGGACAATCCTCTGTACCAACACTTGCAGCAGCCTCAAAACTGCTAAACAACATGCCAGTACCAAGCTCCCACCAAAGAGCCCCAGCCAAACAGAGCCCAGAATGTGGTGCTACCAAAAGATACCCGCCAATCTGGGACTAGAGCGTCTAACATCCTAGATTTGGTGTCTACTAGCTGCAAGATGGGCAGGGAGTCTATTATTGATTACGCGTTCAACTCTCGACCGAGCAGCACGATTCCTCCACTCTGCAGCTCACCGGGCTAGCACCCGCAGTCTCCTAGCACAATGCTAAACTCCTATCTACCACTGGTGCCACTCCTCAGGCCTTCAGAACCAGCTCACGTATCCCTTAATTGGAAATATACCTTCTCCTGGAGATGAAACCTGCTGCGTGTACTCATGATTTCCCCAATCACTCCCCAAACCCTGCACGGATATTATACCCTGCCTCCACCTCTCGAAACCATCCTGTACGCTGCAATGGCAGGAAAAATTCAAAACATCTGTATACATTAATTTTGTTCTAGAAAAAATTTTCGTTTGATATAACAGTATCAGAAAACTTGCTAATATGAGCATTGTGTTGCTGGTGGTCTGGTGGTAGTGCGTTAGGTTCACTTTTGGAAGGATGTGTGTTCGATTCCTACTGGTGTCACCTTTCTACTATATGAAGAGTCATAACAAATGACATCAGGTACCTGATTAGAGAGTGAAGAGTAACTGATAAGATATAGCTTACATTGCTGCAAATGGAAACAGTACCAATGACACCTACATTCTAGCTTGATTTCAGTTAAAAATGAGAAAACTGTTGCTCGTACTGTCAAAAATTCCATTACATGATGCGGGACAAAAGGCTTCAGACCAGAAGCAAAAACGTTAGATTATGATTTCATACCACAACACGGCAGAGATAAGGAGATGCCATTGATCTGGGAGTCACGTAGTCTATGTTATTTATGGTCTGTGTCATAGAGTGGAAACTCTCTGGAGTGAGTATTGTGTTCTGTCTTCTCTAAGAGGTGCTGTTTCTGCTCATGTTATCAACATGTCACGTGATACCATTATATAAATATGCAAAGTTGAAAATTGAAGTGCCAATTTTCTATGATAATTTTATCAGGAGGCCAATGAAACTTATATAATTTGGAATATGGTTTGTTGTAGATGTGCACAATATAATACTCATTAGTGTACATAGCCGGTGAGAGTGGTAAAATGGAGTAGATGTTTTCAAAGCTATAGCTCAGATCACAATTTAAAATCTCCAATTCTAATAAAAAGTGAATGTCAAATATTGAAGTGCTACAACAACGGCCTAAGGATGGTTGATATTAGAAAAACATTGATGGTAACATCAATGTTTGATTCAAAGAAATCAATGTACTATGAGCATCGTAAGGAAAATGTCCGGGAGTATCAGTGTTTTGGGTGCCAAAACAAACACTCCTCTGTAGAACCACAGACACACATTACTAGACTGACACTACCAACTACAGTATTATTGGCCTTCCTGTCGCTTTAATCAATGTATCAACAATTATTTTTGTATGGATATAACAGTCGTAAGTAGAGCTGGGTTTCAACATGACACAAACAATTTATGTCACAGTTCAGAAAATCTCAGGATATGTTCGAACATTCAATGATGACGCTATCTAGCAATATCAGGAGGTACTATCTCTATGATTTACAGTGATGATATTCATAAATCTTTTTGGCGTTGTGCAGTAAACTATTTATATCCAAGATAGTGTCATTAATGTACTAAGGGAATTAGTAAGTGTGAAATGCAGACTTTAGTAGCTTGTAGGGTACCGATCATAAATAAAAAAAGTAACAAGTATGAGCTATACTGTAGTATTACAGAATTACCTACATTTTCTTCTAGTATCGACTTGAGTTAATCAAGGCGTTAATTTGAGTGTAAGCGGCACAGCAATGCATTGTCTACCACGAGTATCTGTCTTTGTTGCAGATATGTCAAGCAGTCGGCATTGCATAGTGTATTGTAAGAGAAGAGGGCAGAAGAGAATCATGGAGTAAACAATATAGAAACTCAGTGTTTATATGTGAACTCCATATGTGAAAGCTTTTGTTTTAATTCTTCTGGTTTTTGACTCTGTTGCAATTGGATATAATGTGCAAAAGGGATACGGTAACTTATTCTGGCATTGTATCTAATTGCCAATAAAAGTGTTATAATTAATCAGAACAAATGATGTGTTGTTCAGCAGTTCTTTTCATGCAATGGTGTAAATTTACGAATGTCTTTGAAGTGTAATAATTTGAAGGAATTTAGAGGCACATCGTAGCTGGACCTCGTTTTATTGTTAATCACCTTCAAAAATAAATAGAAAGTTGCAAATACGGACTTGAAGGGAACTTTATGCCATATAATCCATAACTGAAATTGAAGTAACAATGCAATGTGTCAACTGTAACACAGGACATGAAATACCAGTATTTGGATACATATATAATACAGAACGGTGACCGATGGGCAACACAAACTTGAACTAAGAGGGTGAACAACTAAGTAAAGGTCTCACAGAAATAAAAAACTGTGAACCATTATTTTGTCGCAACTGAAGAAATCATTTGTGCAAAACTAGCACTTACACCGAGACGCCGCATGAGAAATTTGAGTTGCGGCCTACCGTCCTTACTGGCTGACCAGTGCTGCCACTGAGGTCTAGACGTACTCCGTGGTGAGTGTATATATTCTTTATCTTGTGTTTTAGTGTGTGTAGAAGTGGTTTTAATTTATGATAGTGATAATATCACAAACAAAAATAATGGCTGAAGAGAATGTTGCTGGTGCAGATTCACCGTTAATGGCAATGTTAAAAGAAATTAATAGCAGGATTGAAAGTCAATCTAAAGATTTGAGGGAGAGCTTAATAAAACTAGAAACTAATATTGATCTGAAATTAGAAACAGTAACTAATGATGTTTATAGTAGACTAGCTTATATGCCCGTGCTTCGCAACGGTTGTTAAAGAGGAACCTGTGAACGGTTTTTAGGGTTCCGGACCTAGGTCAGCGAAAACAGAATCATTGTTGGATCGCTCTGTCAATAAACTCAGTTTTCCTAGCCAAGATTTCAAATTTAAGTAGAAGTCATTGTCAAAAACGCTTAATGTTCATACAGTTTTTCATAAGAAAAGTGAAATTAATTTAAGTCCGTACTCCAGAACGATGTAAATTTAATGTTAGTTTGTGTTCATAAAGTTAAGACTACAGTGTGAAATTGTCTGTTTGGCATAAACTTCTGAAAACACTTCTATTGTTGGGATGAAAAATAGTAATAATAATAACAGCGCCATGTATTGGTTCTATGATGTAGTACTAAACTGTAAGTGTATGTGAAGTATTAGTATGTTGCAGTGTTGCACTGGGGACAATGTAGTTATTCTGTATGTAGTGCTCTCTATTATTGAAAACTCGACAAATGCTGAAAGTCTGGTAATTAAATCAACAGAGCAGTTCATGTCTGTATAAATAAGACGTCATGGTGCTGTCAATGTGCGATAAAGTAAGTCTGGGTAATCGTTGACGGAATGCCGTCAGCTGATCGTCTGTGTAGAATTTTCCATTAAATATAATATTTCCAGTTAATTTTCTTGACATGTTAGTAGCATCGGTCACTCTTTTACCTAATACATGTCCCCACGTCCTGCAGTGATTACTTTGTAATGCACGAAATTGAAATCGACCTTCTACAATAGAGCTATACATTCAGAACACTAAGTACAATTTTCTCTGCAAAAGAAGACATCTATATCTAATCTTAATGTAGACCGCACCAAAAAGTAAGTGATTTCAAATTTTAATCTCAATATTGTTCTGAACAATTAAGAAATAGAGAGGTTTCTAATAAGTTTGTTGCTAGTGTGTGTATATTATCTCTAGTGGTAGGCACAGAGCAGAAATATCTCTGGTGTGAACATTGAAATGCGCTGAACATTTTTCGTGTCCTACACATTAAGGTGGAAATTTCACGTAGTATTGGGAAAAATATATTAATTGCTGACTTTAACTTGGTCCTTTTTTGTTCAGTTAAGACAGATGACTATGTGTACATGGCTCTTTTAGCAACGCTTCCTCCACTTTCTTGTTGCTTCTGTGACACATTTATTTAGATATTATTTCATGTTATGTGGTTGCTCTGTGAAAAGGGGGGGGGGGGGGTCTTCTTTGCAGCCAATGCAGTACAAACCAATCGTAAGAGCAAATAAATTTGTGGAAAGAGTGGGTTTGTCTCAATATAACGTGGTAATTCCAACTTTAATGTTGAGAAGATGCACGGAATGCAATGCTCATTCCATAGATATTTCTTCCATGCACAATTTAGTGGTTATACCCATCGAAAGATGCACTTCTTTTCTTTCCATGACATTGCAAAGCATATGGGATATAGTTAGGAATGAAAAAAAAAGTCCTATTTGGGTTAAATTTTACTTGCAGTGGCAGCGATTTAGTTTGCTATTGTTGGCAACTAACTATTCGCTTTAGGAGGATGTTTAATTTACTGACCAGGACAGCATAAATTATTTCATCGGGAACATAAAGAATGATTCCCCTCATTCTACATGACTGAGTTTTTAAAAAGCATTCAACGGCTGTTGCAAACATCAGCACACAACGTTGCCGCCATAAGTAAAATTATACTCCTTCTTGTAGTGCATTACACTATAGTTATGAGAATGAAAAAGAAAAATGCAGCAACGCCACAATTAGTTCTTTGGTGTACTACGTAATTAACGACAACTCATGTTGTCCTTTCCTGTACTTCAAGGCATTACTAAAGAGAAAGCACTCAAAATGTAATCAGGATACACTCAAATCAAAAAGGGGACTCCATAAATTCGATTTTTCTTGCATATAATTCTTATGTAAATTAGAGTATCGATAAATATAAAAAATAGAAAACAGATGACTTACCCAAAGGACTGGTTCATCAGCAGCACAAATAAAATCACACACATACAAGCTTTCGCATTCGTTGGGTGCTTCTTCAGGAAAAGAGGAAGAAAGGAGAGGAGAAAGGGAAGGATATGAGTTTTAAGGAAGTGGAAAACGAGTCATTCCATTCCCAGGAGTGGAAGGACTTACCTTAGGGGAAAAAAAAGGAAGGTAAACAAATACACACACAGTCACTTTGGATATGTGTGAGTGTGTGTATATTTATTTACCTTCCTTTTTTTCCCCTACGGTAAGTCCTTCCACTCCTGGGATTGGAATGATTCATTTTCCACTTCCTTGAAACTCATATCCTTCCCTTTCTTCCTCTCTTCCTGAGGAAGCGACCAATGGTGCGAAAGCTTGTATGTGCATTTGTGTGTGATTTTATTTGTTTGTCGATGAGCCGGTCCTTTGGGTAAGTCATCCGTTTTCTATTTTTTATATTTGATTATCCCACCAGGAAAGTTTCCTTCTATAATTTTAGAGTATCGATAGACGTGAAGGAATGTCGTTATGTTTTTAATTCAAATGTTCTCTGTCGAAAGAAGCAAAGAAACATTGTTAAGCTGTGAATATACAAAGTGTAATCCGCAATTCGCTGTTCAATGTTAGTTTGTATTTGCAGAGATAAGATTGCGGCTCTTATTCAAAATACTTCTGTAACTGAGGGTATTGTGACCGAAGACCTGACTGGTCGGGAGCGACTAGCGACGACCGACCGATCAAGCATCGCCGCTAACGAGAAATACTCCACGAAACCACAGAGACGACAATAACAACAACTAATCGAAAAAACAAAGAACCAAACGAAAGCCAAATCGGAACCGTGTCAGAGCAGAGTACGAAGCCAGATAACCAATGAATAGCGAAAGTAAACGGAGCGCAGTCAACACAAGACTGAGGAGCGAGCTGTGGCTCCGGCCCTATATAGTGCGGCGCGGTAGGCGTGCCACAGCGTGCAGCGCTCTCGTGGCGATGGCAGCACTAGTAGGTTGTGCGCGCCGCCTAACGGCTGCTGTCATAGTCCATGTGGTCTGGCGGGCTCTCAAACATGTCGTTCCGGGATACCAGATCCCTCTCCCCTGAAATGGGCGCGTAGGGACGGAAGTGCCCAGGACGGTGCTTTGGAAGGTGGACCAATGGCACGAGTGGTGTCACGGGTGGAGAGCCCGCTAAGGCAAGGTACGGATGTGGGGCATCCGTAGAGGTACAAGGCTGTGGTGGTGTTGCCGATGCCGCCCCAAGGTGCACATGGGGCCCCGGTGGTGGGGGTGTGTCAGAGAGTGATCTGCCCTGTGAGCACCGTTGCGGCTGAGAGTGTGCCATCTCTGGGTCTGCATCGACTGGAGCCATGGACAACGCCCGAGAGCGCAGATTGTAGCCGTGTGATCGAGGAATTGGCGATAGCAGGGTCTCCGGGTCTGGCTGTGCTACTGGTTGGGATGAGGCAAGGAAACGAGGGCGAAGTAGGTTAGTATGTCGGGCTCCAAACCCCTCTGAGGGTTGACAGAGAGGAGGCGTCGCCCGTGAGTGGCCACTACGGTAGCCGGCACTCATGAGGGCTTCGTACCATAGGAATGGGCCCACACAGCGGATCCTGGTGCATATTGCCCAGTGTACCACGGCCTTGGTTCCGAGGGCTGTGGGGCCAAGAGATGGAGAAGGGTGCGTGGCTGGCGGCCATGGAGGAGTTCTGCCGGGCTACGATCCTGGATAGGGGTAGTCCTGTAGGTACTCAGGAATAATGTGAGGGCTGCTGGGTGGTGGAGGTGCCCACAGATTTCAGCATTTGTTGTTTAAACGTCCGCACCATCCGCTCAGCAGCACCATTAGAGGCTGGGTGGAATGGCGGACTAAACAGGTGTTTGATGCCATTTGCATCACAAAACTGCTCAAAGGCTGCCGCTGTAAACTCTGTAAACTGGGGCCCATTGTCAGAGATGATGATACAGGAAAGACCCTCGATAGCAAGAATTTGTGTGAGGGCATTGAGTGTAGCAGTCGTGGTGGTGGACGCCATGCTGACTACATAGGGGTAGTGGGAATAGGCATCAATGACAATAAGCCACATAGATCCCAGAAAGGGGACCGCAAAGTCAAGATGGAGTCAAGATGGATGCGATCCCAAGGGCGACATGGAGTAGGCCAGGGAGAGAAGGATTGGGCCGGAGCAGCCTGGTGCTTAGCACAAGTGGAGCAATTGTGGACGATGGCCTCCACGTCTTTGTTCAGACCTGGCCAATAAACGTGTCTCCTAGCCAGGGATTTCATACGTGACATACCCCAATGTCCCCGATGGAGAAGATCCAGAACCTGAGGGCGTAAAGCAGGTGGGATAACCACCCGGTGGGTATCGCCCTCAGCATCGAGGAGGAGAACACCATCAATGACAGACAATCAACGAGAGAGATGGGACCAGGCACGTAGCTGGGAGGCTGTCGACTTCGGGAAGTAAGTGGGCCACCCATGAAGTACATGATGGATGACCCGTCGTAAGAGGGGGTCCTGGCGTGTGTCTGCAGCAATGCGGGTGGCTGTGATAGGGAACCCATCTAAGGTATTTTGCCGTTCCAGATCAATATGGAAACAGGAGACTTCATGTCGGTCAAATGCTGGATCAGGTCCTGAAGGCAGACGAGAAAGAGCGTCTGCATTGGCGTGTTGTGTAGTAGGCTTGTACTTAATGGTGTAATTGTAGGAACTAAGAAATAGAGCCCAACGCTGGAGTCTTTGGGCCATACGTTCTGGGAGCTAAGAGTGTGGCCCAAATAGAGTGACCAATGGTTTGTGGTCAGTAATGAGGGTAAACTTGGCCCCAAAAAGACACACATGGAATTTCTTAACCGCATAGACGATCGCCAACGCCTCCTTTTCTATCTGAGAGTAGTTCTTTTGAGCAGGTGTCAGGGTCTTGGACGCATAGGCTATCGGTTGTTCAGTACCATCATCATTGCGGTGTGCCAAAACCGCTCCAATGCCATATGGAGATGCGTCCGCTGCCAGAACAAGGGGACGTGATGGAGAAAAGGGCGTAAGGCAGGGTGCCGAACGCAACAGGCGCTTCAGCCGCTGAAAGGAATGCTCACAAGCATCTGACCACCAGAATTGCACACCTTTCTTCCGGAGGCAGTTGAGGGGGTGCATAATGTGGGCCGCTTACGGGAGGAACTTTGCATAATAGTTCACCTTTCCCAAAAACGGCTGTAACTCCTGTAGGTTTTGAGGGCGTGGTAGAGCATCGACCGCCGATACATTGCGATCTGTGGGCTGGATTCCGTCTTTGGAGAGCAAGTAGCCAAGGTATTCAACCCGTTCCTGGAAAAACCGGCATTTATGGAGGCGGCACCTGAGCCCGGCGTCCCGCAATGTGGTGAAGAGAGTGCGGAGGTTATGCAAGTGCTCCTGGCGTGTAGGCCCAGTAACGATGACATCATCAAGATAGTTGGCACAACCGGGTATAGGCATGGTTAATTGTTCAAGATACCTCTGGAAGATGGCTGGAGCTGAAGAAATCCCAAAAGGTAAACGTTTGTATTTGTAAAGACCAAAAGGGGTATTGATGACCACGATTCGTTGAGATTCCTCATCAAGCGGGATTTGCAAATAGGCGTCAGCCAGGTCTATCTTAGAAAAGTATTTGCCGCCAACAAGCTTCGTGAGGAGGTCCTCCTGCCGCGGAATTGGGTAGGTTTCGACCTGTGCCTGGGCATTGATGGTGGATTTAAAATCGCCACAAAGGCAGAGGGCGCCATTAGGCTTGAGGACCACTACCAGTGGTGTGGCCCAGACACTCGTTTTGACAGGTACGATGACTCCTGCGGCGTGCAGACGGTCGAGTTCCAGCTTTACCGTCATCCGTAGGGAGACCGGAAGAGGGTGTGCACGGCAGAAACGGGGCACAGCATCGGGGCGTAAAGTAATATGTGCCTCAAAATTGGTTGCACACCCTGGACCCGGTTCGAACAGAGACGCAAAAGAGGCACAAAGGTCGTCGAGTTCCTGGAAAGGAACAGTGTCAGAAATGACCTGCACCTCATCGGAGATGGAGAACCCAAACCGTGAGAACGCACGAGGCCGAAAATGTTGCCAGCTGAGTGGCTATTGACCACAAAGAGGGTTACAGGACGTGTAACCATTTTGTAAGTTGCCAAAGTGGTAAACTGACCTTTCAGAGGAATCGCACTGTCACCATATGCTACCAACCTGCGGGAAGGCGGGTCCAATTCTGGGTAGCCGAGACGGGCATATGTCGGGAGGTTCACAAGAGAGACCGTCGCCCCTGTGTCCACCTGGAAGCGGACGTCATGGTTAGCTATTCTGAGATCAAGAAACAATTTGGTAGTGGGAGAATCACCCTGGGGAACAGTAGCCTGCAGTTCATGAACTGTCCCCTGACACCAATAAGAATTCGGGGAAGACTGTCCTGCCGTTTGCCGACAAACCAAATGGAGATGCCCATCTTTTCCACAACGACCACAGTGGGCCCAGCAGTCTGGACAGTCCGCCCATCGGTGCGCCGTAAAACAGTCGGGACAGGACGGTAAACCACGTTGCCTACGCCGACGAGAAGTGACCGGTCGTTCAGAGGCCATGGACACGTCAGAGAGGGAAGGATCACGACGCTGCTGGCGGGGCAAGACCTTCCGAACGTTACGTCCCCTTTGCGGCGGGTGTACAGTTGCTACCTGAGGACGAGCCATGAGGTGCTCATTCGCTGCCTGTGCAATCTCGAAAGAATGTGCAATCTTCAGGATGTCCTCCAGAGAGGGGTCGTCCAGCTTGAGGGCCGCCGTCCGCACTTCTGGATCTGGAGCCAACTGAACGACAACATCACGGATGAGAGAGTCAGCATAGGAGGTTTTACAAGATGGGTTGGAGCACGTGAATTCGCAACGCTGACTCAGTCCTTGCAAATCTGTCACCCATGACCGATATGATTGACCTGGCTGTTTGTGATACTGATGGAATTCGAGGCGCGATGTGACAACGTGAAATCGTTGGGAATAATAATTCGAAAGCAATGCGCACATCTCCTCGAACGTCAGTGCCACCGGATTGGAGAGGGGGGCCAACTTCTTTAATAAGAAAAACGTCTCGGGGGAAGCCCAAGAAAGAAAAAGCGACCGTTGGAGAGTGTCATCAGAGACCTGAAAGGCGGCAAAGTGCTGTTTCAGCCGCTGTAAGTAAGTATCCCAATCCTCTTTGGCGTCGTTAAAGGGCGGAAACGCAGGGGGGGGCGGATATCCGTCGACGACGTGACAACCGCTTGGGCAGGTTGGGAACCCTGAACCTGTAAGCATTCCGCCAACAGTTGAATTTCCTGTCGTAACAAATCAGTTTGCTGTTGCTGTAGGAGCAGATGTTGTTGTTGCTGCTCCACGAGTTGCACAAGTCGTTCGTCCATGAAACGTGATGGAACCTTTTACCTCGTCACCAATTATTGTGACCGAAGACCTGACTGGTTGGGAGCGACTAGCGACGACCGACCGATCAAGCGTCGCCGCTAACAAGAAATACTCCACGAAACCACAGAGACGACAATAACAACAACTAATCGAAAAAAATAAAAGATTAACAACAACTAATCGAAAAAAACAAAGATCCAAACGAAAGCCAAATCGGAACCGTGTCAGAGCAGAGTACGAAGCCAGATAACCAATGAATAGCGAAAGTAAACGGAGCGCAGTCAACACAAGACTGAGGAGCAAGCTGTAGCTTTGGCCCTATATAGTGCGGCGCGGTAGGCGTGCCACGGCGTGCAGCGCTCTCGTGGCGATGGCAGCACTAGTAGGCTGCTGTCATAGTCCATGTGGTCTGGCGGACTCTCAAACATGTCATTCCGGGATACCAGAGAGGGAGTATGCACTACACAATCATGTAGTTTCTTTGCAGCACTACAAAACCAACAGCACCTTTAGTGGTTCGTTGCTGTTCTATGGCATAATCATCAAAAAGAAATAAAAGATTTAAAAAATTGAAAAATTAAGCAGCGCCAACTATTAGTTATTTGGTGCACTATGTAACTAACAGGACCTCTGTTTGTTCTGTACTGTACTATCCAGTTTTCTACTCATTACTAAACAGAAAGGACTCAAGATGTAATAAGTATGCAGTGAAATTAGAAAGGAAACTACATAAATTTGTGTTTCCTCGCAAAGAATTCTTAGTAAATGAAAACATCGATAGATCCAAAGGAACATCGTTATGTTTCAAATGAAAATGATACCCGCAGAAAGAAGCACTTTTTTGTTTCCAAGGCACTGCAAGCCTGCGGGATACAGCTAGTAAAAAAATTATTTTTAGTGCCGTACCTGGGTTAAATTTTACTTGCAGTGGCAGTGTTAACGTTGGTAACTAAATATTTGATTTAGGAGGATCATTAATTTACTGATCGGAACAACATTATTTATTTATTTCATCATCAACACAAAGAATTATTCCCCTCATTGTACGTGGCTGATTTTTCAAAAAGGATTCAATCATCATTACCAACATCACTACACAACACCACTGCCATAAGGAAAGTCGTAGCCCTTGTGTGAATGTACTACACCTAACGTATGCGAATGAAAAACGCAACATCGCCATCTATTAGTTATTCCTGCACGTGGTGTCCCTGCATAGGTACCTGAAATAGGTACTGAACTGAACGTCAGCATTCCAGAAGCACTTATGAGTTCAACCAAGATATGTTTAAATAAATGGTTCTTTTCAGAACCTGCTCTGACAGTTATTTCAGTAAATATTGAAGACATGTCACAATCCAAGCAACAGCTGCTTCAAGAACTATGCCACGAACAGAAGTGTGTTGTACTGTGCCTACAAGAAACTCGCAGAGGTATCCATCAAATGCGACCGACAATACCTGATTTGCAGCTAGCTGCAGAAATACCGCATGCTAAACATGGATGTGCTGTTTTTGTCAAACCAGGAAAACAAGTCTTGAGTGCCTATTGGACAAATGACAATAACATCGAGATCATCACCTTGGAACTTAGCAACTGTGTGATCACTTCAGTGTACAAGCCTCCTTCTGAAAAATTCTCCTATGTTCCTCCTAAAAACTTCGATTCAAGAAAAATATCTGTGGTAATAGGGGATTTTAATAGTCACAGCCATGCCTGGGGATATACTCAAGAGGATGAAAATGGTGCAGCCATTATATCTTGGGCTAATACTAACTCCCTCACCATCATTCACGACAGTAAACTACCTCCATTCTTCAACAGTGGAAGGTGGCAATGAGGGTACAACCCTCACCTCTTATTTGTAAGTGAAAATTTAGCGCATCAGTGTTACAAATCAATGTGTAATCCCATACCCAGCACACAACACAGACCAATAATATGTCGACTTCTTCCCATCATAAGACCCCAAGAAATTGGTTTTAGACGAAGGTATAATTTCAAAAAAGCAGATTGGCCGAAATTCTCCATAATGCTGGATGAAAACATTTACACAATTAAGCCTGTGCCTGAAGAGTATGAACACTTTGTTGAGCTTGTTAAATTCTGCTCACGAGTATGTATCCCAAGAGGCTGCAAGACAAACTACCTGAAGGGCATTACTTCAGAAACAGCTACCTTGCTCGAGGAGAATTATACCCAATATGATGAAAACCCATTCAGTGATGAAACCTACCAAACAGCCAGATCCGTCCTCTACTCAATCTCTGAGGCAAAGAGAGTACAATGGGAGAAACTCATGGAAGACTGTGATATGAGCATAAGTAGTCACAAGGCCTGGAGGCTTCTAAAGCGCTTGAATAATGACCCTTCACAGTCGAATATGCATGTGAATGTTCGACCTGATCAAATTGCACACCAGCTCATACAAAACGGAAAACCACCTTATTCAACCAGGTCTGGTAAGAAGACATGTGAGAGACAACCTGACCAAGAAACCAATAATCTACTTTGACCATTTACTCAGGCTGAGGTAGATCTCGCTCTGAGTAAGTGCAAAAATGGAAAAGCTGCAGGCCTTGGTGATATAAGAGTTGAGCAGATTAAGAAATTTGGGCCGATAACTAAACGTTGGCTAATGGAGCTGATGAACAACTGTGTCCAATCCTGCAAGATTCCTAAACTCTTGAGGAAAGCCAAAGTTATAGCTATCCGTAAGGCAGGAAAGGAACAAAATGATCCTAAAAGCTACCGCCCTATATCCCTCCTATGCCATCTGTATAAACTTCTTGAAAGACTCATCCTACACAGACTAATGGAGAAGCTAGAGACAATATACATACCACAGCAGGCTGGATTTAGATTGGGAAAGAGCTGCACGTCTCAAGTGAAGAAACTTACACAGCACATAGAAGATGGGTTTGAAAGGAAACAGATCACTGGAGCTGTATTCATAGATCTGACAGCAGCTTATGACACTGTTAATCATAGAAGACTTCTTATGAATCCGTATAATGCAACTAAAGATTACCAACTTACATGTTTCATAAGGAATCTCCTTGAAAACAGAAAATTTTTTTGTTGAATTTCAGGGGCAAAGAAGCAGATGGAGATCGCAAAAGAATGGATTACCCCAGAGAAGTGTGCTTGCTCCAGCCTTGTTCAACATCTATACAAATGATCAACCACTACCTGAAGGAACACAGAGCTTCATCTATGCGGATGACTGTGCTATCATCGTCCAAGCTTTGAAAGAGAATCTGTCCAAAGCATTAAGAGAAATGTCAGCTTATTACAGGGAGAATCAATTGAGACCAAATCCTGGGAAAAACACAGACTTGCGCTTTCCACCTCAAAAACAGGCAGGCAGCTAGAACCCTTAAAATTACCTGGGAAAATACCAAACTAGAATACTGTACATATCCCAAATACCTAGGAGTCACCCTGAGATGAAGAGTATTTAGCAAATGTATTAATTCGAAGATACCCATGTCAGTTCAGAGTAAGATATGGTGTAAAAGATGGAAAACAATTAGAGAGTTGTTGGACGCTGCAGAAGTCCTGGGACAAATATAGTAACAATAAAGGACAGGCAAATTCAAATAGAGACAATCAAACGAGAGAAGTGTATTTATCTGACGTACACAGGAGGCAAGAAACAAATAAAAACAGCAATAGGACATACAAAAACAAAAAGTATTTAGGGAATAATAAAAGTTGTCAATCTAAATCAGTACAGAGTTGGACACAAACTGATGTTGAAACTACACAAAATATAGCTAAGGTAAACTCTCCACATCTTAGGTAGGGGGTCCATTCTCAAGATGTGATTTAGTGACTAAGGACCCTAATATTGACTTTGTTATAAGTTTCATACATTCCGAACCTACACGAGTATGGTTACTAAAGGAAAGTAATTGTATTAAGTGAATGAAAGAAAAACCTATAAAAGTTGGATCTATTTTTGACTTACCTGTTAATATTTTAATGGATAGTGGAAGTGAAATTTCCATTATTTCGCAAGAATATTTCGAGAGAATTAAGAAGGGTCATTCATGTCCAACATTACCTGTCAGTGGTGTAAACATATTAGGTATTATAGGTTATAAAAGCCAGTCAATAAGAACCAATACACAACTACCAGTCTGACTGAGTAATTTAGTATGTATGACAACCATGTTAGTAGTACCTAAATTAAATGTTGATTTATTATTTGGAATAGATTGCTTTATCATTATGAAGTGATTTTAGATTTTAAAACCAGTATGGGTACAGGGAATATCAAAGGAGATGTTTTCTGTTTACCTTTTTTCACATATAACAACAACTCAACAGAATTTGTTTCGATACATTTAGTGTCGACCTCACAAGCAATCAAAACAAAAGAAATTACTAGTTCTGTAAGTGAGAGTAACTTGAAATATAAAGCGTTTGAGTCTGACTTGTTGTCTAATGAGCAAAAGCAAGAATTATTTTCATTAATTGTAAAGTATCGAGAGGTATTTTTGAACAAACCTGGTACCTTAGGAGGATATACGAGCTATTTTAAAATGAAAGACACAAAACCGTTTTTCTGTCGGCCTTATCTGATACCTCTTAGATTACGACAACAAGTACAAGCAGAAATATACGATATGTTGGATAATGGTATTATAGAAAGGAGCAACAGTGTGTTTAACAAACCATTGGTTTCTGTGTGAAAGTTATGTGGTGGAATACGCATTGTACTTGATGTACATACTTTAAATAAACATATTGAAACGGAACTTGATAGACCAATGTGTATTGATGATATTTTGACTAAATTTGAGAAGGCTAAGTACTTTAGTTCTGTAGATTTGACATCAGTTATTGCCGTTTGGATTGAACATTTCTGTATCCGTATTTATAAGGGCATTGGATGAAGCATTGGGAAGAGACTTATTACAACAACTTATAATCTATGTCGATGATATTTTGATAATTTCAGAAAGTTGGGAGGATCACTGTGTGTTATTAGGAAAGTTGTTATCTAGGTGCCTTGAAAAAGGCATTATTTTAAACCTCAGTAAGTCATTTTTTGGAAGGGATGAAACCAGTATACAGGATCAAGTAGAAAACCACCTGAACATTGCAGCTGGACATAAGTTGAAAAAATTAAATGAGGAAGCAGTAATACCTAAATACAATGAAGGAGACTTGATATGGGTTAGAAATTTTCAACAAAGTTCTAACTTAAAGAAACAAACTAGTAATTTTTTTGAAAAATGGTGTGGTCATTACAAAATCGTAAAAATACCACAAAAAATCAGTATATGTCCAAGATCCTGTTACTGGTATGGGCAAAGGATTATACAACGTCAATATAATTAAACCGTATATTAAACCCTCAGAGGAATCAGCACTCTTTGCTGATTTGGCAGTATGACGTCTCCCAGGTCTCGAGTCATCTGTTCAGATTTTTCCTTTTCGTTTTCTTAAGAACAGAATCTTCACTCTTTTTCTATTCTTTAAACATTATATTCTTAATAATGCTTGGTAGAATTATCTACCTGGTGCTCACACATTTAGATATGAGAAATGTCTCTAGCTAAATAAACTTATATGAGACTTTAGTCTTGGATTTGACCAAACCTAACACCATGATATGAGATAAATCCTGGTATGAGATTTTTTTTAGTTACATATCTATGTATTTATTATAAAATATGTTTTATTTTACCCTTGTTTTCCTATGAATGTCTCCTAGAGAGGCAGAGTGCATCTATTTGTCTCTAAATAGAAGAGACTATACTCTAGCGAGGAAGTTCAATGTTATTTATAACATTTATACTGGGTAATTTTATACTTTTGTAAACATTTCATGAGTAATAACATGGGGAAGGGTTATTACTTGATTTTATAGGGAAGGTTTGTTTAATTTGTAGTTGGATATGCTACATATACAGTTACATATACACATTTTATACATACACACACTGCACAAACAAGTGCTGTTACTCACTCTTCATGGCATTGCAATAGGGGGAGATGGAGCTTTTCTTCAGGAGGGGGGGTCCTGGATGTGAAGCTATGGCGACCGTTCTGAAGTGGGGTGGCTCACACCTGGCTGCCACATTTTGCCCTCTGGTGTCATAGTGAAGTACAGAAGGTACCAGGGGTTTTATGGGGTGGGGTTGTTTCCAGTCTTTGGGGTCTATCTTTCTTTACTTTCTTCGCTCCAACTTCCTGTTTTTCTATCTTTTCATTTCTGTTTTTCTCCCTCTTTCCATGAAGCACGTTGATCTCAGTGGAGATACTTCCCGGTCTCTGTGTCAGACATTTTTTTTCTCTCAGTTTAGTCTGACTACAACCCCAGTGATTACCCTGAGGGTACGCTTGAGGAATAGCACGCCACACCTTTGCAAAATTACACACATACACACTTACAAACACAAACATGTTGCATGTACACTTTACACAAATCAACACTTACAAACAACAGTACACGACACACAGACATACACAAAACTTTAGGTTACTTTGATTTATTTCTATGTCATTGTCATTGGAGAACCAAAGGAAAGGAGACAGCCACACATAATGGAATTAGTGGCTGTTCATATCAGGAGAACATAAGGTTTACCCTGAATACTATATACATATAGCCCTTTAGTTAGGGGTATTTCCTATGTACACTCATTTCGAGTGGGAGGGGGGGAGAACAAAGGGAGTAATAAGTTGATAAACGAGTGCACTTTCAAACACATGTAAGAGGTGAATATCCTGTGGGTCCAAGGAACAAGGAAGTATTAGAGTAGGAGGGAGAGAGAGAGAGAGAGAGAGAGAGAGAGAGAGAGAGAGAGAGAGAGAGAGAGAGAGAGAGAGAGAGAGAGAGAGAGGCTCATAGAATGAAGTTGTCCTCAGTAAACAGGAAATGGCGATACTTGGTGGTTTTCATTGGGAGTAGTAGGCTTAATGGGAAAGCTACTATCTCTTTTTAGGTACCCATAATGAGGACCTAACTACTGCTGGTTCCTGTAAAGTGGGTGGGCAGCACCAAAAGAGAGTTGCTGGCATCTAAGAATATGCAAGTAAATGGATGGCTTGATACTAAAAATTTTTTGTTTGTTTGCTTGAGGCGATTAAAGACTTGGTGGTCTCTTCTTTCAAATCCTAAACATTGTTTTCCAGTTGTAGATTGACCCAAGGATTATTTTTCACTATATTCTGCAGAGTATTTTTGTGTTAAAGTGCTACCTAGTTTTTCTCTAATATGCCTTGAGCTACAAGACAATATGGAAGCTATGTATTCACTTACATAGGGATCTAGATGAAAAATAAAAGGGATACTAACCTGTAGTTGGGGAGTTATAGTTCTCCCGTCAAGAATAGTTTATTACTGTCATAAGGATAATGTCATTTTTTTCCATATAATGTAACATTGAGAAAGTTGACCTCAAAATAGATTAATGAATTTTAGTATCAAGTATTGATGGTGTTATTAAGGCTTGATAACTCAAGTCTGAGTGGGGGAATATGTAGTTGTTGTTGCGGTCTTCAGTTCAAGGACTGGTTTGATGCAGCTCTCCATGCTACCCTGTCCTGTGCAAGTCTCTTCATCTGAGAATATGTTCGGCATCCTACATCCTTTTGAATCTGCTTCTATATTCGTCCTTCGGTCTCCCTCTACGATTTTTACCCCACACGCTTTCTTCTAATGCTAAGTTGACAATTCCTTGATGTCTCAGAATGTGTCCAACCAATCTGTCCCTTCTCTTTGTCAGGATATGCCAGAAACTCCTTTTCTCCCCTATTCGGTTAAGCAACTCCTCTTTAGTCATGTGATCTACCCATCTAATTTTCATCATTCGTCTGTAGCACCACATTTCAAAAGCTTCTATCATCTATTTATCTGAACACCTTATCGTCAATGTTTCACTCTCATACAATGCTACACTTCAGAAAGGACTTCCTAGCATTTAAATTAATATTGGATGTTGACAAGTTTCGCTTCTTTAGAAACGCTTTTCTTCCCAAAGCCATTCTGCATTTTATATCTTCTTTACTTCGGCCATCAGAAGTTATCTTGCTACCCAAATAACAAAATTCATCTACTACTTTTATTGTCTCATTTCCTAATGTAATTCCTACAGCATCACCTGATTTTCTGACATTGCATTCCATTACCTTAGTTTTACTCTTGTTAATGTTCATCTAATATCTTCCTTTCAAGACACTGTCCATCCCATTAAATTGCTCTTCCAGTTCTTTTGCGGTCTCTGACAGGATTACTATGTCATCCACAAACCGCAATGTTTTTATTTCTTCTCCCTGCACTTTAATGCCCTCTCCAAATTTCTCCTTCCATTCCTTCACTGCCTGCTCAATGTACAGATTGAACAACATTGGGGAAAGGCTACAACCCTGTCTTACTCTCTTCACAACCTCTGCGTCCCTTTCTTGCCCTTCGACTCTAATAACCACTGTCTGGTTTTTGTATAAGTTGAGTATAACTCTTCGTTCCCTATATTTTACCCCTGCTACCTTCAGAATTTGAAACAGTGTATTCCAGTTGACATTGTCAAAAGCTTTCTCCAAATCTACAAATGCTAAAAATGTAGGTTTCCCTTTCCTTAGCCTACCTTTTAAGATAAGTCGTAATGTGAGTATTGCCTCCGGTGTTCCTACATTTCTCCTAAATCCAAACTGATCTTCCCCGAGGTTGGATTCCACAAGATTTTCCATTCACCTGTAAATAATTCGTGTTAGTATTTTGCACCCATGACTTATTAAACTGATAGTTCTGTAATTTACACACTTGTCTGCACTTGCTTTCTTTGGAATTGGAATCACAATAACGACATCAGCAGTTCAGACGGAATATCATCTATTCCAGGGGCCTTGTTTTGACTCAAGTCCTTCAACGCCCTGTCAAATTCTTCTCACAGTATCATATCTCTTATATCATCTTCCTCCACCTTGTCTTCCCTTTCTAGAATACTGCTTCCAAGTTTATTTCCTTTGTATAAGCCCTCTATATATTCCTTCCACAGTTCAGCTTTCCCCTCGTTGCTTAGTACTGGTTTTCCGTCTGAGTTCTTGATATTCATACAGCTGCTTTTCTTGTCTCAAATATCTCCTTTATTTTCCTGTAGGCGGTATCTATCTTTCCCCTAGTTATGCATTCTTCTACAGTTAGTATTACAGAATGTAGTATTACAGAATTAACTACATTTTCTTCTAGTATCGACTTGAGTTAATCAAGGCATTAATTTGCGTGTGAGCGGCATAGCAATGCAGTGTCTACCGCGAATATCTGTCTTTGTCGGCATTGAATAGTGGATTATAAGAGAAGAGGGCAGAAAAGAATTGTGCAGTAAACAATATAGAAACTCAGTGTTTATATATGAACTCCATATGTGAAAGCTTTAGTTTTAATTCTTCTGGTTTTTGACTCTGTTGAGATTGGATATAATGCACAAAAGAGATACAGTAACTTATTCTGGCATTGTATCTAATTGCCAATAAAAGTGTCTTAATTAATCAGAACAAATTATGTGTTGTTTAGCCATTACTTTTATGCAATGGTGTAAATTTACGAATGTCTTTGAAGTGTAATAATTTGAAGGAATTTAGAGCCACAGAATAGCTGGACCTCGTTTTATTGTTAATCACCTTCAATGATAAAGAGGAAGTTGCAAATACGGACTTGAAGGGAACTTTACACCATATAATCCATAACTGAAATTGAAGCAACAACACAATACGTAAACAATAGGAATCATTATTTAAAATTCTAGTGCTGCGATCTAGCAATGCCTGTTGGTACTACAAACACAGCAGCTTGTGCACTTTTTATTCCATGGTCACAATTACAGTTTATTTTCATACAATTTATTTCCATTATTTGGTATTAAATTTCTAATGTTTTCCCTACTAAATCTCTTTCTGCCACATCAAACGGTACCTTCCCTACAGCTTAGGTCTTCGTGGCAAACGAGTCTGCTCGAGTCCTTAATGCCTGAACTAGTACACCAATAACCTGATGACAGCCTTCACATCCCACAACCAGCCTCCTGATCTGGTACAAATAGCCAAGGCCACTTCCTCTTCCCCCAAACCCAGAACCTCCCACAGAGGGACCCTAAAAGTGCCCCTCTTGTCACTGGATACTTTCCAGGACTGAAGTGGACTCTAAATGTGGCTCTCCAGCAAGGATACAACTTTCTTAAATCCTGTCCCAAAATGAGATCCATCCTTCACGACATCCTTCCTACTCCACTGACAGTGTCTTTCCGCTGCCCACCTAACCTCTGTAACCTCCTAGTCCATCCCTATGAAATCACAAAACCACGTTCCTTACCCTCCAGCTCCTACCCATGTAACCGGCCCCGCTGTAAAACCTGCCCTATGCATCATCCTACCACTTATTATTCCAGTCCTGTAACCTGGAAGGAGTACACAATTAAGGGCAGAGCCACTTGCAACAGCACCCACATGATTTACCAGCTGACATGCCTGCACTGTGACGCCTTCTATGTGGGAATGACCAGCAACAAACTGTCCATTCACATGAACGGACACAGAGAGACAGTGTTTGTTGGTAATGAGGATCACCCTGTGGCTATGCCTTGCTGCACGGCCAGCACATCTTGGCATAGTGTTACACCGTCCGAGTTATATGGATACTTCCCACTGACACTAACCTTTCAGAACTCTGGAGATGGGAACTTACCCTTAAACATATTTTCTCTCCCCATTGCCCACCAGGTCTCAACCTTCATTAGTTTGAAATTCCTGACCAACATTCTACAACATCTTTGCCTCCTATCTCTGGACAGAGCCTCTGCATTGACTGGCATCTTTGTCCAACCTCTCTGAATTTTGCATATGTCTGCCTTGGTGTGTGTGCGTGTATATGTATGTGGGTGTGTGCGTTTGTTTACCTATCCTTTTTCCCCAAAGGTAATTCTTTTCTCTCCCAGGATTGGAATGACTCCTTACCCACTCCCTTAAAACCATCATCCTTTCCTTTTCCCTCTCCTTCCCTGCTCTTTCTGAAGAAGCAACCTTAGGTTGCGAAAGCTCAGTTTTGTGTGTGTTTGTGTGTGTATTTATTTGTTTATCAATGAACTGGTGCCTTTTCGTGTTTTCTTTACTTTTTATAAATAATTAGATAAAACTTATGACAAGGTGTTGAATATGTTGTTCCATGAACACTAACTAATATCACCGACTTGATTTCCCATAAGATCTCAAGACTTCTTATGGTGCAAGGAATTCTTCACGAGTTGCATTTTTGTACATTTTATGTTTTTGATGGTTTGTAAATAAAAATAAGGCTATAGAATTTACTGATCTACTAACACTTGTACTGTCATATAACTACTTTTGTTTTAATAACAATATTTACATAAGAAGAAAGGTCTTGTGATCAAGTTGCTGAGTCTGAACCTTTGGACCTTTCACATCACCGGGGTGAACACTACCTCATTTGAATGCCCATCATCGTTGCTCTTCCTCGTTGACATTGCTGCCTCTCCTCATACATGAAGAACACTGAGATTTGCAGCCTTGTCATGTCCTTCATATAGGGGAAAGGCCACTGTATATGAGTTTTACACCAGGGGCAGATCCAGGATGGCCTGCTGGGGGGAGGGGGGGGGGGGAGGGCAGTGAAACAATTCTCATCTTCAGCTAAGCTCTGGTTCAGCAGGAAGACTCTGGTCATGGCCACCCCTTTTTACCCTACACTCAATCAAACAAAAGTATCACAGTTTTAAAGGCTCAGTGTAAAGGAAGAAGAAGAAGAGCTGCTGAGGAGGGGGGGCAATGACCCTTTGCATCTGGTATTCATCAATTGTCTTTGTGTTTGTTGTTCCTCATCACAGGATTTTGTTTCTGTTACTCAAATATGGCAGGGAAAATCTTTCAGTTACAGTCTGGGACTCAAACATAATGTGAAGTTAGTCTTATGAACAAAGTGTACTAACTGCAAGTATGGGAACTTACCAGTTATGTTCTTCCTTACCGCCCAGGAAACTTGACAATGTAGTATACATAAATACTGGTCAGATCCTATTATTTACACCTGAGTAACACACTCATTTACTATCATTTGAACAAACTACAAAATCCTTCAGAAGATTCAAGTCAAACTGTAATTAACATGTATATACTGCTATTTTTTATCTACCTGACATTCTACAAGCTGGAGGCATAATATAATTGTTTGTAATTGAAATCTGCGTATGCAGAAAAGCCAAGATCATTTAATTAAAGAAGTTTACAAGAAAATTTATTCTCAATAAAATTCATATAAAAGTTAGTGAATAAGACATCTTGGATTGTTGCCCAATGCAGATCTCGATTACGTAGTTTCATTTTCTTTAACAACTGCATGCCCACATTTATACTGAAATTTAAGGCTTTCCCATTATTTGACATACAATATATTACAATTAAACAGTTATCTGCAAACTGTTCAAATAACTTACAGGAACACAGCTGGTTGATAAAAACTGAAATTTCAACAGTTGCACACTCTACCAGTTTCACAATTGCAACAAGGAAGTGCTCTGTAATGGAATATAAAACATCACTTTGCAGTGATACAGTGTGGCATACAGCTCTCTAAATATCAACATAAATATCAACATTGAAGATGTCATCTGGCTCCCTGCCTGTAAGTTATTTTATCATTTTGTACTCAAGGAGAAACTAAGGATCTTGCATAAAATTGATTTTCTAGAGGTTATCATAATTAATGAGAAATGTTGTCATAAAAAATTGATAAGTACTTCTCTGCTCTGTTACAGTACAGGAATACAACATATGCAGTGGGTCGTCAAGGTGTTTAATATTTTGGTGTTCATATTACTGAATACCATCAATGGGAAACAAAGTATTTGCAATATGGAAAGAACTGACAGTAATGTATTGTTAGCTCAGTTCACAAGGAGATAAGTGTAATGTATTATAAAATGTATGATAACAATCATTTTCAGAAAATAATTACCATTCACAATTATTTCCACTGTATAATTTGTTATAGCAGCAGAATTGGCTGCTTGACATGTGTAGTTCCCAGTGTGCCTGACAGCAAGGCTGGTGAAGCTGAGGATGTTGGAGAATTCATCATATGGCTTTGCAGACACATCCTGATCCTGAGGGATATCACTACCATCTTTCATCCAATGAATGCTGATTGGAAGATCGCCCTTTCTCACAACACATGTCAGATGCATTCTCATTCCCTGTTGCAAATCTGATTTCACAGCTATTGGTTCAATTTCAGGTGCTTCTACAAACAAAGAAAATATAAACTTAGCTTAGTACACAATGGAGCATTGATGACTAATCACATTTACATATCTTAACACAAATATTATTTTCTTGTGTATGATGGAAGAGAGTAACAGGATAATCAATTAGCAATAAAAGAGGCATTTTTAAAAGGAAAAGATTGAGTGCTGGGGCCATTAATAACTGCCCTATTACTTCTTCACCGTTTTCAATGTTAGCCTCTTTCCAAATACCTACCTGAATTCAAAATTTGTAACCAAAGAAAAAAACAAATGTAACAAATTCTCCAGTTACTGGTCAGTTTCTGAATCAGAACATGGATAATTAAGAGTTAATAACTATTTCAGAAGCCTCAAATCAGTTACGAATAACTTATAAATAATCTTGAGAAAATACTATCAAAGCTACATATGGCTGTATACTTCACAAATAGTGTAGTGCACAAAGGAAGGAATCAATTGATTAGAACCCAATTAAAAATTTTCCTTTCCCTTCTAAATTAGGTATTTTATTGTTTCACTCATAACCTAAATATGTCCTGATTTTGATAATACTTGCAAAGTCAGCCAAGTCAAGTAAGAAAACAATATCAGAGACACGTCCCTGAGTCGCCATTCTCTGCCCGAAATGATAGTACACAGCCCCTGCTGTAAAGCCCATAATGCAAAGAAAACATTAATTTGGGATATGTAATAGCAGTCTTAACATTTTTATGACACTGAAAAATGAAGGGGGCACCCGGGATTGAACCGGGGACCTCTCGATCTGCAGTCGAATGCTCTACAGCTGAGCTATACCGCCGTGGTGGCTATGCTTGGCAAAAATGTAAGGTGATGATTAGTTCTTAGCCTCATAAGTCTCTGCATTCCTATTCTGGAAAGCACTGTGATATGCGCAGTAGAGGGTACTGCAGCAAGATTTCCGGACCTCTCCATCATTGAGCACATGTGAAATAATGACACTGGAAGAGCCCTCCATCCCAGAACCAACCTGCCATCTGCAGCTGCAACAAATGTGGGCAAACTCGCCTCATGTAATGATACAAAGGCTGTTTGACACAAATCCAAACCAAATAAGGGCATGCATTGCAACCAGAGGGGTGCAACACCCTGCTGAGCTGTCACCTGTAACTACCAATGGTGTTGTCTCCTTCTCACCATACTGTAATTAGGAGGGGCCCTCACTTTTACTAAGGCAATTTTTCATACTGACATCACTGTCAACTTTTAACAACACACTCACAATTTTCTTGTAGATGGCTCATTATTCAGCCATGTTTACCATAATGTTTTGCTTCTGTCATTTCTTACATTCAAATGTGAAATTGCTATTATGATCTGCACTATATGTACAGAAATGGAAATTGGTGAACTTAACAGTGTGAAACTGCAGTATACCATTGCACCTTCCTTGACCTTTGGCATACACTGATTTAGTAGGGAAGATTGTCATAATGCTGTTAAGTTCTCTCCCAAGGCAAGAAATCTGACTAATGTTGTAAACTGTCCTCAATAAACTGTGTTATAGTGGGCCACATTGCTGCTAAGTGTAGTTCATAGAGATGCCATGTGTGGCAGTGTCGGTGATCACAATGCCACCACAGTACTGTGGCAGTTACAAGAGGCATGCTGCAACACAGTGGTCAGTGACAAGTAAATCCCTGCGGAATAATGTGCAAGAATCATTGTGTTAAGTGAAAGTTACAACAGTTTTTGGTGACAAGTTGGAGATTTTATACATGTGTGTTTGAACTCCGCCGGTGCCTTTTGTGTATTTGGACATGAAGGAAGTAGTTCAGGCTCTTCATGAGCAACAAGTCATTTCTCAGGCTGTTCTTGAACAGCAAAAAGCCTTCCTGGCTGTCATCAACAGTTTGTCCACAATTTGGACTAATAGGGGATCTCATCCCTCTCCACCCCCTTCCCGCTTTATGATGAAGCAGCCGAGGATGGTGTAGTTGATAAAAATTTGTGCAGGTCTCTTTATCTTAGATTTTTCAACATCTGTACTAATTGCTGTGTCAGTTATCCCCTCTAAAGGAGCCCGCATCACTTTTTTTTTGCAGAAACTTGTGAGTTCTTGTCTGCTTTTTATCGTAAAGAAACATATGTCATTGTGGTACATATTGAACTCAATCACTGTTGCCAATAACCACACCAGTCCTACAGAGCCTGTGTGGCCGAATTACAAGGCCTCAGCAGTAAATGTAATTTCATTACAGACATTCATCACAAATTCTACGCTGATTCCATTGTTCATAATGCTATTATTAGCATGCTCTTTGGTTTGCAAATCCATCTCTGTTGGAAATTTATAGTATTTAGTATTGCCCTGGCCTTTGAAGTTTTGCATACAGTCGGCAATCAAACTGAAGCATGGTGCGCTGTAGCAGCAATTGCCACTGACACCAGGTACAGGGCATCCACTAGTTTCCATGAGGAGGAGGAAGTGGTAGCCATTTAAACTCAACCTCAGCATCTAATAGGTCGCTTGTCTCCAAAGTGTTAATTATTATTATTATTATTATTATTATTATTTTATAGGTCTAAATTTCATCTCATAATGGACTACAAGCCAATGGTTTCCTTATTCCACCCATTGGCCTCCTTGCCTGATAAAGCTGCACATCGCATACAGCAGTGGGCCTTGTTGTAACAGAATGTATACATATGAAACCGGTGAGAGCTACCACATTACTGAGGCATGCCTTGCACACCGCTGCAGTCCCTCAGAGGTGGCACCATCGTGCGGCAGACTCGGCCGTGGCGCGTCTTTCAGATGCCGCAGACAGACGGGAAACGGTTTGCAGTGGTGCGCTCCAACACCCCTCCCCTCTTCCGGGAAACCGACATCGCAGATGGAGGTGGAAGAAGGCCAGCGACACTGGATCGTGGAGGCCACGGGAGTTGCCCATGTGACCCTGCGGCGGTGGCGATCGCAGTGGGGCGGGAGCCGGACGGAGACGGCGAGTGCCTCCATCGCCTCATCTGCGTCCGAGGGGATGTCGTCAGCACATCGCTGTGCGGCCAGCCAGTCCGGAGGCACGTAGGGGCAGAAGAGCCCACGCCGGCAGCAACCAGGTCAGGGCATGGTTCCCGCCAGCACAGGTGACAGTGGTGGAGAGGCTGGTCGCATCTCGACGTCGCCACTGGAGGAAGACACCTCCCCTGCTGGCGCTTCCACCACCGCCAGTGCGGGAAATGACACAGCTGCGTCTGTCCGTAGCAGGACCCGAGCAGGTAGGAGATGAGGGCGACAGAGGGGTACCGGCCGGAGCGTCGACCCGTGGGGAGAGAGGGCGCATCTCAACGTCATCATCAGCGGCCGACTGTTGGCATTGTGGACGCCCATCCGTAGCGCCACATCCCCGAGCCTCGTCGAGCGCCAGCCAGGAAAAAGACAACTCGGTGGGCCTGACAACGGAGCTAGTTTTCATAGTAAACAAAAAGTATTTGGCTCGACAAGAAGAATCACACACTAAAATAGTGAGTGGGGTCAATATAGGAAAGGTTGGGGAAATTCCAGCCAACTATATTGTAACCCCATACTGCTTCAACAAGCCTTTTAGTATAACAATTGGAAGTAGGGAGCAGTGGGAGAAAATAGTTCGACACCATACGGGGGATATTGTCTGGTTCACTGACGGGTCAAAAACAGACCAAGGCGTTGGGGCCGGGGTATACGGGGTGCATCCAAGACTGGAGGGCGTCATCTCTCTAGGGAAACAGGACTCAGTATTCCAGGCCAAAATCACTGCCATCAGGGCATGTGTGGAGGAGAATTTGTGTAGGTGCTACCAAGATCGTAGCATCTATATCTATTCAGACAGCCAGGCAGCCCTGAGATCACTGGCAGCTCCTGCAACAAGGTCTAAAATTGTTGCAGAATGTCACATGGTTCTGGTGGAGCTAGGGGAAAGGAATAGAGTAAACCTTTTGTGGGTCCCTGGCCATTCGGGGATCAGTGGCAACGAACATACCGACAGATTAGCCAGGATGGGCGCAGAGACTCCATTTATTGGACCGGAACCTGTCCTGACAATCACCAAGGCAATGATAAAATTGGAGCTATGTAACTGGCTCAGAAGACAGCATGTAGAATATTGGACCAAAGTCTACCAACAAAAACATGGCAAGGTAATGATGCCAAAGCCATGTTTTAAAAGAAGCTCTGCAATCTTGGGCCTGAACAGGAGAGAGATTAGACTCATGATTGGCCATGGGAATTTCAAAAGACACCTACATACAATGGGAATAACAGAATAGGACCCTAAATGTAGGATCTGTGATGACGGTGATGAAACTGCATCACATATAATCTTCGAATGCATTGCATTGGACAGTAAAAGGCACAGAATATTTGGGACAACTAGACCTGAAGAAATTGTGTCTAATGAAGAACTGGTAAAGGGACTCCTTGCACTGTTCAAGGGCATTGGTTGGCTTTACTAGATATACAGGGAGGGATACCGCACAATAAACTTAGTTTTGGTGCGGGCAGTGGCGGGTCGGACCTAGACTGTTTTGGCTTCCCTAGAAAAATCAAATCAAATCAAGACAAGAAGAAAGACTTTTGTAAGTCAGGATCCGTTACCTTAAAAGCCACAAAATGCTGCTGTAGACGCCACACATAGGAGTCCCAGTCTTCAGTCTTCCTTAGACTCTTGGAAAGCCAGAAGGGGGGGGGGGTAGGCCTGTAGGCATGGGGTGGCAGCGAAGGGGCCGCAGCAGGATGAAAAGACATAATCCACTCCATAAGCAAATCTAGCTGTTGCTGCTGTTTTTGCAGTAACTGAAGCAACGCCAGATCCATAACCACCGCAAACACACATAAGAATGAAACTCGTTGCCAATTATACTGTTGTAACAGTACAATTTATTGCATACACAGAACGGTAAAACATATACATCAAAAGAAAAGTACTATGGTGGCAAGTCACGGACACAGCTAATGTTTACAGATGAAACCGGCGAGAGCTACCACATGACTGAGGCACGCCTCGCACACCGCGTGCTCGCCCTGTCGTGACGGCACTGCAGTCCCTCAGAGGCGGCGCCATCATGCAGCGTACTCGGCCATTGCGCGTCTTACAGATGCCACAGGCAGATGGGACGCGCCTTGCAGTTGCGCCCTCCAACAGGCCTTGTATCTGTTCTGTTTCAACTACAAAACACATTTTCGCCCAAAGCATACCATGCAAACACTGATGCTCTTTCCTGGTTTTCCATGGGTCTAGATCCTAATTTTGATCTAGGTGAACTCCTGTGTTTGTACCTGTATGAGGAGGTGCAACGCACATTTAATGGCTTTCCTATCACTGGTTCGCAGATGCTACTGCTACGGCGGCCTATCCAGTTTTGCGTCAGGTAATTCACTACATTCAGCAACGGTGGCTTGACTGGCCCTCTGGTAGGGCTTCTGATCCCTTACGTAACTACACTGCATTACATTACTGATTGTCCATACACAATGGTGTGGTTCTACTGGCTACAGAAGATTCAACACCAGGAGCTGTGATTCCTACCACTCTTCGACAAGAGGTTCTTCAACTCTTATATCACAGCCACTGAGGTATTTCCTGCACAAAGTCTTGTTTTTGTGGCCTGTCATTGATTCTTACATCATTCATCTTGTGGCAGCATGTACACAGTGTGCCACTCATCAAAGCAGCACTCCTTGCCACACTTTCTCCTTGGACAGCATCTCAATAGTCATGGAAGTGTATCATCTTGATTTTGCGGGCCTCTTTCTGAACACATGTGTGTTATTGTTAGTCAATGCCTACACTAAATTTCCATACATAGTACGGTACCCATCGACAACCACAGAAGCAACTACTTGGGCTCTGCTAAAAATATTTTGCATAGAAGGAGTTCTATGTACTCTTGTAACGGATAATGGTCTACAATAAACCTCTGAATCCTTTAGTTGAGTTCTGTACCCATCAAGGTATTCACCATGTTACAGCTTCTTCCCTTCACCACCAATCAAATGGTGAGGTGGAAAGACTGGTTCGAACATTTGAAGTCCAGATGAAGAAGTACATGACTCAATCATCTACAGATAAGGCTCTCAGCCAATTCCTTAGTCCTAACGCTTCACACTAGTTGGGGACCACAGACCCACAGAAATGCTTCATGGCAATCAACCATGCACACTATTTCACCTGCTCATGCCATCAAGGTCTAGTGTGGTGGTTCTGCCTTCTCAGCAGTTTGTTCCTAGAGTGAAGGTGTGGGCATGTGTATATGACCACTGCTGACAACAGGTTTTCTGCACTACCTATGTACATATGTGAGCATACTCTTCATTTTAATATGTAAAATTCTTGCATACTGATCTTGTTATGTATTGATATGTGATTTAAAAAATACTTGCTATTAGCCTAATAAAATGGCTAAAACCAGACATGTGGACTTCATAAACTTCATGTAAAGGTACTAGTGCAGAATTTTACTAATTTAACCAGAGCTGAAACTTCCTGGCAGATTAAAATTGTGTGCCGGAACCGGGACTTGAACCTAGGACCTTTGCCTTTCGTGGACAAGCACACTACCACTGAGCTATCTCATCACAACTCATGATCCGTCCTCACAACTCTACTTCCAAACATCACAGTAGTTCTCCTGCAAATGATGAAAGACTAGCACTCCTGAAAGAAAGGATATGGTGGAGAAATAGCTTTGCCAGGCCCAAGGGACGTTTCCAGAATGAAACTTTCACTCTGCAATGGAGTGTACAGGCAGAAGAAAAGTTGTGAGGACGGATCATGAGTTGTGTCTGGATAGCTCAGTGGTAGTGCGCTTACCCGCAAAAGACGAAGGTCCCAGGTTCGATTCCCAGTTCCAGCACACAATTTTAATCTCCCAGGAAGTTTCATATGAGCGCACACTCTGCTGTAGAGGGGAAGTTTCATTCTGGAAATGTCCCTTAGGCTGTGGCTAAGCCATGTCTGTACCATATCCTTCCTTTCAGGAGTGCTAGTCTTGCAAGGTTTGCAGGAGAACTTATGTGAAGTTTGGGAAGTAGGAGGTGAGGTACTGGTGGAAGTAAAGTTGAGAGGACAGATTGTGAGTCATGTTGGGGTAGCTCAGTGGTAGTGTGCTTGCCCATGAAAGGCAAAGGTCCCAGGTTCGAGCATACAATTTTAATTTGCCAGGAAGATTCATATCAGTGCACACTCGGCTGAAGAGTGGAATTTTCATTCTGTTAACCACAGTTGCTGAAGCAGTACTCATCCTCCAAATATTTAGAAAGTAACTAGGGATCTTACTGGCTATGGGTGGTCCACCTCAACATCAAACACACATGACACACAGACATGTACTGTTGTATATGAGCATTATTCTGTTGAAACATACTACAATAATGTTGCCTTAGGTAACATATAAGATACAGGATGTCTGTAACTTAGCATTGTACTGTTCTCTGATGCACTTCTAGCTGTGATCTGACGTCATACTTGATGTTTTGCCCACCCATTACACAAGGCGTAACATAGCTGTGGCTCTACAAAATATTGAAAGAATGGTTTTTCCCTCTAGGCGACCACCACATTCATTTAATATTGTCATCTGATGTAGTGCAGAAATGCAGCTCATTGGCAAACATGTGATACCAGCACTACATGGTATCACCCTGAAATGCAACCATTTGTATTGTGACGTTACGACACTAGCAGCCTAAACTGTAGCCTTCCCTAGTCCAGTTGCTTAGTGAGTTCACATTGCAACTTATAATAGTTTACCTGGGTTCCTACTCTTGTATTATTCCTTTGTAATTTTTGTAATTATACCCCTGTAATCTTATCACTTATGTTTGTATTGCCACTGCCCTTCACTAATTCCAACTATATCTACCTCCAATCTACATTCATTTCCCTTTTTAAATGTTCTAACCTGCTTAAGGGATCCAATATTCCAGTCTCCAAAGATTAATACCAGTTTTGTTCTTTTCATTCTCAGGAATATTACCACTCTTGGAATTCAAAAGAGGAATTATTTTGTATCAGAATATTTTACCCTATGCCACCCTGTAGAGATGCATGCTTTGGGAAAAAAGTATTTACTTTCCACCCTCAGTAGTATGTAATGTCTCCTCTTTTTTATCGACTAAAACAGAAGTGATATCTGGTGTTCCACACGATAATCTATTCCTTATCTACATAAACTATCTGGGAGAAAATCTGAGCAACCCTCTTAGGTTGTTTGCAGATGACGCCATCATTTATCATCTAGTAAAGTCATCTGAAGATCAAAACCAACTGCAGAATGATCTAAACAATAAATCACTATGGTGTAAAAATTAGCAATTGACTCTAAATAATGATAAGTGTGAAATCATCCACGTGAATATGAAAAGAAATCCACTGAACTTTGTTTACGAGATAAATCAATCGAATGTGAAGGCCTTAAACTCCACTAAATACCTAGGAATTACTATTACATCAGACTTAAACTGGAAAGAACACGTAGATAATGTCATAGGAAAGGTGAACCAGAGACTGTGTTTTATTAGCAGAACACTTAAAAGATGCAACTGAACTACTAAACAGAATTCATACACCACAATTGCCCATCCTTGTTTGGAGTATTGCTGCCCAGTAGGGGTTCCTTATCAAGTGGGTTTGACAGAAGTCATCGAAAGAGTCCAAAGAAGAGCCATAAAGGGGAGACAGAGTCACAGAGATGATACAGGATCTGGGATGAAAATCATTACAACAACGGTGTTTATCACTGCAGCATAGTCTACTTATGAAACTCCAATCGCCAACGTTCCCCCATGAATGCGAGAATATATTGTTGACTGCCACCTACATAGGTAGAAATGATCATCAGAATAAAATACAAGAAATCAGACCTGGAAGGGTGAGATTCAGATGTTCTTTCTGCCTGTGTGCTATTTGAGAATGGAATGGTAGATGAACCCTCTGACAGGCACTTAAATGTTGCTGTTGTTGTTGTTTGTTTAGGATAGGGGGACCAAACTGCTATGGTTATTGATCCCCAAGTGGGGAGGGAAAGGAGTGAGGATAGGAAAGGAGGGGAAGGGAAAGGAAATGCAGTCTGGGGAGCACTTAAATGTTATTTGCAGAATATCCCATGTAGATGTTGAGTTAATGAATCAATGCTTTTTTTATCTACAAATAACACTGCAGAGGGAACATAATAAAGTTGTAAGTGAAACATTAAAGTTGGACACTTATCTCACAGATCTTGAAGTTCAATCTAGATTGTATCATTGCCTGCAAGAATATGATTTTAAATACATAAAAGGACCTAGACTTCCATCTGTCTGTTAATAATAGATGGACTTTAGAATTGTTTTAATAACTGTCATTTATGAGGGGTTTTCAAATGAAAAGTATAAAACGTCTTAACAGTCAAACTGGTAGAAATTAGAATGTGACACTTTGGGATAACGTATTGTGCAAAACATACATTGTCGCTTTCCCTTGAAAAATTCACAGCTGTGCCCTCAGCAGACGAGGCGATACTCACCAGATTTTTCGAATTCTGAGGTCTGATACTCATCAAATTCCTCAAGCAAGGAAAAACCATTAATAGTGACATGTACTAAGAGACACTCCCTTAGCCTACACAAGCTCATCAAGAACAAATGGCCTGGGCTGCTCAAGGGGGGGGGGGGGGGGCGATTCTAATCCATGATAATGCATATCCACACATCTTCACGGTCACTCAAAGTGTACCAGCCAAGCAGTAGCAGCTTGAGCATCTGTCCTACAGCCTGGGCATATCGCCCTGTGACTTCTATCTGTTTGGTCCGCTAAAAAGCATCTCAAAGGGAAGTGATTCAACTCTTACAACGAACTAAAGGAGACAATAGAAGACTGGCTCTTGTCATCGCCACAGAAATTCTGGGAACAGGGAAGCTTACAGCTTGTTAAATAGTGCGATAGTTTTGCTCAGGACTATGGCAATTACTTTTGAATGAAGACTTCAATTATACCCAAGGGGTCATTTCATACCGTTTCATTTGAGCAACCCTCATATTCATCATTAAGCACTTTGAACAAGCACTTCAACATTGTACACGATATTAAATGGTGTCCATCTTGTCCCAAAAACAAAACACAGTCTACACCAGCTGATTTACTAGACAGTGCTTATGTGTGTCATATTGCACGTACGAATGAACGCTGACTCTGAGATCCGTGCTGTACATGGTTAACTTCAATGAGAACTTCACAGCTATTGTCATATGTATCTTTCCTACCAACTCCAGCTTTTCTAAACTGAACATATGGGAACACTCCCTTAGTCCTATAATCCCCACTGAGGTGGCACAGTGGTAATGTATTGGACATGCGTACAAGAAGACAGTGGTTCAAATCCACCTCTGGCATCTATATTGTGATATCCCCCATTCACTTCAGGCAAATACCAGGATGGTTTCTTTGTAAGAGCACAGTCAACTTTCTTCCCCAGTATTATCAAAAAATCTGAGCTGAGCTCCATGTCCATTGACCATGCTGTCGATCGGGCATTAAACCCAAAGCTTCAGTCCTTCCATCTTTCTTCTGTAGTCGCCCGTAGCCTCAACTTTTGTGCTAGTTTCTGTCCTCTACCACCTCTGCTCTTTCCAGTCTCTAGATTGATTCTGCACCTAATAGCTTATCATAGACCTATCTAATTATTGCATGCTCCACACATCAGCTCTAGTATCTGCCCACATATGTAACCTGCTTATGTCCCCTCTTCTTCAACTTTCCAATCCAGCTCCTCATCCCCACCACTGACTTCTGCTCCCATCAGACACACACACACTGCACAACCACAGCAGCTCTCAACGTTGGCTGTGTGTGTGTGTGTGTGTGTGTGTGTGTGTGTGTGTGTGTGTGTGTGTGTGTGTGTGTGCGCGCGCGCGCACGCACGTTGCACGCATGCGCGTGCCCGCACGTGCTTGCAACTGTATGGGACAAGAGTAAAATAGATGAGCTGTCTTAATTCTCCCTGTCTGCGAATAATTGTATCACATAAATTTATCTAAGGAGGGAGAAATTACAGCTTTTTATGTACATAAAGTGTTCTCTTTGGGGTGGGTTTCTGCCACAAGAACTAAACATTACAGGCAACACAAAAAACACAGTTTGTTTATTCAAGCAGATTTTTCGGTCACCTCAATGTGTCTTTTTAGTTTTTTTTCCTTTTATTTGATTAGGAAAACATAAAATATGTTCTTTATTAGCATTATATTAATCATGCAGTTAAAAACAAATTAAAAATAATATTGGAGTTCTTACCTAGAACTTGAATATTCAGCTTGCTCCTAGATGTGTGTCCATCTGGATTTGTAGCTATACAAACATAGCCACCTTCATCAGCTTGCTTCTGAATTTGTTGAATCACTAATGTTCCATTTGGGAAAACTAACTGACGATGATTAACTGGCAGGGTTCTTCCTGAAAATTATTATTTTGTAAAATACAATAAACTTCATATATTAAAACAAATTACTAAATGACTAGTAGGTTGGCATGCAAATTAATTATTTAGGCTATTTTCCTTCTGCATAATTAGTCAAACTAATATTGAATCCTCAGTATTACTGTTAATTATCATAAGCACCTGACGATACTATGAAGGGATTGATTGTGATAGCTGACTGAATGAAAAAAGAATCAAGAAACAATGGTTACAGTTGTTTTGTACAAATCCCCCCCCTCTCTCTCTCTCTCTCTCACACACACACACACACACACACACACACACACACACACACACAGAAAGTTGGGGGTAATGTAGAAGAAACATTGCCTATTGAAGTCACACCTCCAAATGATATCCATAAGAAACATGTGAGCATCATAGTCAATGATATGGTTTACCACACTGAGAAGAGTGATGTTGGCCTCTGTAGCTCAGTGGCAGTGTCACTGACTGCTATACAAGGAGAGGTTTCATGGCTGTCAGTGGACTGGGTTTTGAGCCTGTCATCGCCATTGCATCACTATAATTGAGTCAGCATAAGTTTACCCGCGACAATCTGCAGTTCTGTTACAAGCTTTCAACAATGAAGTGTAAAAGGCTTCAGTCAAAAACTATAATGTGGTGTTGCCACAGACACATTTACTAAATCGCATAACATGACAGGATGTGCATGTAGCTGCTGTGACCGACTCACTGCAATTTTCAGGGATCAACTTACTTACAACGACCAGGCATCTGCAACCCAATGAATACACCCCGGCCACTAAAGGCATTATGTTCATTTCATTTCCAAGAGCAACACAAAAGAGTAAATTATATTAAGGACATAAAAATTTACAGGTTCAATATTATACAAAGTTTGCGCAGTTGTCAGAAGTGTGAATGGTGGGCAGAGGCTCCACTGATGGACAGTATCCTCACACGCCAGCTGGCTGACTGTGAGATAGGCCTCTGTCTCATTTGTCTGCCTGCATTTGTTGCTACTACTTGCGTCCAGACACTCTGCCCCTTCTTGAACTAGACAGTGTAGACTTTGTGTGTTTAGTTGTCGTCTGGGTTGTGCAATAAATGTAATATTCTTAAAGCATTTAATATCTTTGGTAATTTGGTGTCGCTCTTGTCAACGGAGTGAACAATAACAATACCTTTCACTATGATATTCACAAATTTGATATAGAGGAAATAAGGCTATAAAGGGTAAAATGATATAGCAAGCTAGTTAAGTGGTGCCACTTGCACTATAGTCTGTGGAAGGGTCATTAGCAAACATATTCCTGTGTATAAAATAATCAGCTGCAGGCTCCCATGTTTTTTCTGTGAATGAAAAAAAAATATATATATATAGGTAAGCCTTCAATATTTTACTTTTAAGAATACATAGGCTATAGACATATGTATTTGGTAGTAGAGTATTTAATTACATAGTTGAGGAAAGATAACTTAAAGTACCTCATAAAGCACACTTTTGTATGTACAGCTAGAGCATGTGGTAGTTTGACGTTTCTTGAAGAAATCAAAAGTGAAGTTCAAGGCTGAAATAACATACTATATGAATTCAAATGCTATTTTGTATTGTCTTTCATATTACTTCAACAATTTGTTATCTGTGGTAGTTGAATTTTGATAACTACATGGTTTACAGCCAACTCATTGAAATTAAACTTTGAAAAAACTCACTACATGCAGTTTAGAACATGTAAGAGATTACCATCCAGTATATGTGTGGCAGCCGCCACTCCCCAAGCAACTCACTGACGGATTCTCGGTGCAGTGATTAAAAGACGCCCACCATAGTGATGAAAATTGTGCCCTTAGTTGTATTTGCACGCCTGTGTATCCTGCACGCTCGGCCAGCAAGGAATTTCGGCAACCTAGCTCCCCTTCCAAGCCCGTGTCCAAATGGTAGAAGGGAGGTTCTGCAGTGCCGGCGATTCGTGGCGCCGACGAGTCGGCCCCGAGCAGCGGAGAGCAGGGCAGCAGGTGAGTCCGGCTTGGCGCGGCTAGCAATCTTCCGCATGGCCATGAGCAAACCACCTCATGTAGACACGGGCAGGAATCACAGGCGTGCTCCCCTTTTCTTTTACTTCATTTAAAAACAGGAATCACAGGCGTGCCCCCTTTTCTTTTATTCAGTGAAAAATGTTAGTTATTGTTCCATGTAATTTTATTGTAGTAGTTAGTTAGTTTAATAAATTCGTTGATTTCACCTGACTGTTTTTCTTATATAACCCTCCCTCAGTCAGATAGTTGGTGTAGTTTATTAGCTTAGCCACTTATGCATAAAGTGTGAAGGAGAACAGATAGAAGATGTTGACAGTATAAAATACCTGGGATTACAGGTTGATAGATTAGATTAATACTTGTTCCATAGATAATGAATAGGACACTTCATAATGATGTGGAATGTGTCAGTTAAATGAAATGTGTCTATACATAATATTACATGACACTCAATATTTGAATATTTTATTTTATTTTTTTATTTTTAATTTTTTCCTAAAGTACTAACTTTCATCTAGCAATTCATCTAATGTGTAATAGGAATTACCATTGAGAAATTCTCTTAATTTATTTTTAAATGCTAGTTGGCTATCTGTCAGAATGTTGATACTACTTGGCAAGTGACCAAAGACTTCTGTTGCAGAATAATTAACCCCTTTCTGTGACAGAGCTAAATGTAATCTTGAATAGTGTATGTCACCCTTTCTCCTAGTGTTGTAGCTATGCACACTGCTATTACATTTGAATTCAGTTGGATTGTTAATAATAAATTTCATAAGGGAATATATATATTGGGAAGCTACTGTGAAGATTCCTAGATCCTTAAATAAATGTCTGCAGGATGAACTTGGGTGGGCTCCAGCAATTATTCTGATGACCCACTTTTGGGCAATGAATACTTTCTTACTAAATGATGAATTGCTCCAGAATATGATGCCATAAGAAAGCAGAGAATGAAAATAGGCATAGTATGCTAGTTTACTGAGTTGTACATCACTAAAGTTTGCAATCACCCTAATAGCATCAATGCATAAACCTAAAAATTTTGAATATTCTACCTTAGCTATAGATTTCTGGTTGGAGTCAATATTAATTAATGGTGTGATTCCATTTATTGTGTGAACTGAATATACAGTCCATTTACAGAGAACCACCTAATAATTCTCTGAAATACTTCATTGATAATTTCATCAGTTAATTTCTGTGATTCGGGTGTGATAGCAATACTTGTATCATCAGCAAAGAGAACTAGCTTGGCATCTTTATGAATATAGAAAGGCAAATCATTGATATATATTAAGAACAGCAAAGGTCCCAGTACCGAACCCTGTGGCACCCCATGCTTGATAGTTCCCCAGTTTGAGGACTTGGCTGTTTTTTTTTTTTTTTTTTTTTTTTTTTTTTTTTTTTTTTTTTTTTTTTTTTTGTGAATTACTTATATCAACTTTCTGAACTCTTTCAGTTAGGTATGATTTAAACCATTTGTGCACTTTCCCACTCATACCACAGTACTTAAGCTTTTCTAGAAGAATTCCATGGTTAACACAATCAAAGGCCTTTGATAGATCACAAAAAATCCCAACGGGTGATTTACGGTTATCCAGAGCATTTAATATTTCATTAGTGAAAATATGTATTGCATTTTCTGTTGAAAATGCCTTTCTGGAAACCAAACTGGCATTTTGTTAGAACTTTATTTTTATTAATATATTAAGATACTCTGGAATACATTACTTTTTCAAGAATTTTTGATAGAGCGGTCAGAAGTGAGATTGGGCAGTAGTTGTTGACATCAAACGTATCACGTTTTTTATGAAGTGGGTTGACAATATCATATTTCAGTCTATCAGGGAAAATACCCTGCTCCAGTGAGCTATTACAAATGTGGCTAAGAATCCTACATATTTATTGGGAACAAGCTTTTCATACCCTGCTGGATATGCCATTAATGCCATGAGTAACTGCCTAGCTTCTTCTAATGAACATTTGGATCCTATATTCTCCACAACATTTAAAAAAAATAATTATTAAAAGTGTTTTCAACTTCTGACTTTTTGTTTGTAATTTTTTCATTCACTTTGATAGTAATGCTGTCTTCCTGTATTCTTGGTTGCCCTGTCTCCCTTGTTATAATATTCCAGATTGTTTTATTTTTATTATTGGATGTACTAATTTCAGACATGATGCACATGCTTTTGGATTTTTTAATAACTTTCCTTAATAAAGAACAGTAGTTTTTATAATAGTTGGATATTTCTGGGTCACTACTCTTTCTTGCTGTGTGATACAGTTCCCTTTTCCGGTTACAAGATATTTTTATACCTTTGGTGAGCCGTGGTTTTTTTGCTTGGTTCCTTACAATTAAATTTGACTAATTTCCTGGGGGAAACAGTAATCAAATACCCTTACAGAAGTATCATGAAATAAGTTGTATTTTAAATTAGCATCAGGTTCCTTGTACACTTCATCCCAATCTAGCTGCTGAAGACTTTCTGTGAAATTTCTAATTGTCGAATCATTAATTGTATGAACAACTTTGGAGGACTGATTCAAATTACTGAAAGGAGCTATATCACATAATGTAACTAGCTGTGCACCATGATCAGAAAGACCATTCTCAACAGGACATGCACTAATGTTGTTAAACCTATTTTGGTCTCTAAAAAAATTGTCTATCAATGTGCTGCTGTTCTTTACAACCTGAGTAGGAACATCAATAACAGATGTCAAATTGAAAGAACCGAATAAGACTTCCAGGTCATTCTTCTTATTACACTCTTGGAGTGAATCAACAATGAAATCCCCCACAGATAATAATTTGCTTCCCCCTGTTTGACAGATAGCACAACAAAGCATCCAAGTATTCCAGGAATAAATGAAAGTTTTCTGAGGGGGGCCTATACTCTGTGACAATTATAAAAGAACCACCCTTCAGTTTAAGCTCAAGGCACATGCTTCTATATGTTGCTCTATACAATTTTTTTTTTTTCTAAATTTTTTACACTGTGACAACTTTTGACATAAAGGGCAACTCCTCCCCACACCTTCTTCTGTCTACTTACATGTGCTGCTAGTTTATACCCACTAATATTTACTTTATTCATATCAGCAACAATGTGATGCTCAGTTAGGAGGAGCACATCACAGAACTGCAGAAATGCCTTAACAAACCTGTATTTGCAAGAGGTATCAGACATAGGAGAGATAAAAATGAAAAAGCTTGCATACTTTGCTTACTTTGGGGTAACTCTTCAAGTCAAGCAAAAGTTTTCAGAGTCCAAAAGCGTGTAATACGTATTATTTGTGGTGTAAATTCATGGACGTCCTCTTCAAAGAACTGGGTAGCTATATTAACTACTGCCTCTCAGTATATTTATTCCTTAATTAAATTTGTGGAACAAAAATGATCTACCCAAGGACATAAAAGCACTTACTTTAGTTCAAAAAGGGGTCCACTACTCAGGAACACACATTTTCAATAATTTACCAACAACCATAAAAATTTAGCTACAAATAAACATCATGAGATTAAAAGACTTTCTGGTGGCCAACTGCTTCTACTCCACTGATGAATTCTTAAACAGAACCAAATGATGCGTGTATCTGTATTCATACTATTAGTATTATTATATTACCAGATTGTAAAAAGTGTACGTACTTGTATTAGTAATTATCAACCTGTTAAAAAAAATTACATGTTCCACATCCACCAGGTTCACCTCAACATGGATCTATGGAATGAACCAACTTGACTTGAGCAGGGGAAGCTCAAGTCTAGTTTACAATACATTTTTTATGATACAATATGATGCTATTTAATGAGATATCTGTATCATATTCTTGACTTGAGCAGGGGGAGGTCAAGTCTAGTTTACAGTACATTTTTAAATGTTACCAAATTATGCTATTTCATAAGATATCTTTATCGTATACTTTACTCAGCGAGGAAAAGTTAACTAAAAAACAGGTGACTATTGGAAAGTAATTGATTGATTTTAGGCTATCTAATATATTATCAACACAATTATACATTACTACATGTTTCGAATGCACATATTTAAGGAAGTAAATCTTATGACGTACTGCAAGTGCTAAAACCAGGTACGATAATACAACAAACATAACAAGCAAACACTGACACAAGCACACATAGGCCTATACAAAAAACCAACACCTACTGCAGTAGACAGCTAGTCATTAATTAAAAATTGAAGTACTATATATACATATATATAAAACTAAAAAAAAGAAAAGAGATGACTTACCAAAAGGACCGGCTCATCGATAGAAACGAATAAAATCACATACAAACACACATACAAGCTTTCGCCACCACTGGCAGCTTCTTGAGGAAAAAAGGGGAGGAGAAAGGGAAGGATATGGGTTTTAAGGAAGTGGAAAAGGAGTCATTCCAATCCCTGTTTGCATTTGGATATGTGTGAGTGTGTGTGTATTTGTCTACCTTTCTTTTTGTCCCCTAAGGTAAGTCCTTCCACTCCTGGGATTGGAATGACACCTTTTCCACTTCCTTAAAACCCATATCCTTCCCTTTTTTACTCTTTTTCCTGAAGAAGCTGCCAGTGGTGGCGAGAGCTTGTATGTGTGTTTGAGTGTAATTTTTATTTTTATTTGTGTCTATCGACGAGCCGGTCCTTTTGGGTAAGTCATCCGTTTTCTAATATTTATATGTATACCCAAAACTACACCCGATGTCACACAATTCATAATTGAAAGAAAATTAATTTTCTAGCTAAGGGGACTGTACATTTTTGCAACACATTTAAACAGACAAAAATTTTTAGGATTGCACCTACGCCAAGAATACCCGTCTAAATGAGCTTGTAAAAATTTCAACCTCATTTTCCCACGCACAATCATCGACTTGAAAGCCCCCCAGTACCCCACAATGCTGTTAGTGCATGCCCCATTTTCATATTTTCTAAACTGTAATTTGTGATCAATAACAAGAAGTGTGTGCCCCCTTTTCCCCAAACCTTTATAACTGGGAAACCTATCAGACATAATTACAGCCACAGTTGCTATATTTCCTTCAATTAATTGACATTGGCATGGATATTTGTGCCGTTCTTAGTGTTAGTTCCGTGACGACAGACGAAGGGAACTGCTTTATCCTATTATTTAGAACTTTAAAAATAACAGCCCCCCATACCAATATGCTTCCCGCTGGTGAACGCCTATGACATTTAATTTCCTCAAAAACCGATTCATCCACCTCCACTAAAATGCCCTGCCCACCCAATGGTCCCCTAATTTCAAATAAAACCCACATACCTCCCTATAAAATGAAAACAAGTCTACCAATGTAGACCTGGACACACAACACTGATGAGCACACAACTACACAGGGTATCTATAGCACCAGCAGTACGTCAAAAACATTATATCCTTCAGAGTCAGTTTCGACTTTTCAAACCATATAGGCTAATAGATCTCCAAATTTTGTCCCTTCTACACCTCCACATAGAACAATCTTTAGTTCTTTTATCAGATACTTCCGTTAATGTCATGTTATTTCCACAATCCTTACATTTCACAACTTCCAACTATTAATCCAAATAATTTTAAAAATTCAATTAGACACATCATGTATTCACCAATCATTAATGAAAGTTGATCTTTATTAACTTTGTTATTATTATCCATTCCGAAAAAAGATGGATAAAACGAAGACGGATGAAATTCACATCTAATAAAAACGAATGATAAAATATATTACTTCCTGTCGAATGAAAGCAATCAGTTCCTCAATTAAAATATTTATCTTTAAATTATAACAAAATCGTCAAATCGCTTTAATCAATATAGAGTAGAAATATCAATTATCTTTCCGGTAGCGTCGCCTGATTATGTTGGCAACATCGACAACACGGTAAAAAAACCCTCTGACAAGATGTTGATATTCTTAGATATCGACATTAGAATGACTTGATTCATGTTTCGTACAGAGTTACAGACCATGACGTAAATAAATAATGCTGTTTCTGCACTATGGTTGACAGGTTCTTGTACGGTAGCTTTGTCCGCTCAGTGAACGTAAGTGTCCATGTAAAACGAAGATTTCATGCCGAAACATGTGTGTTGTCATGGGATTGACTGATGCCAACGCCACATGATTGCCAAGATTATCACGCGAGACCCTCAGGACAGTAAGTAAAATTTAACCGGAGGACCTCAATGTTGGTAATACTGTTTGTAGTTACAGCTGGACACAACAATGCTTAGGTAGCGGGGTTAGTTTGTCAGTACTCAATAGGGTTAAATTGTACGACGCTTCTCGCCGGGCTGCAGTGGTTATGTTGGCACCAATGGTAATGACGGTAACTCAGATGACCAATAAATGTTTTTTCGTGATAACTTTAATTAAAATGAAAATTATTTTTTTCTTAACGGACAAGTGTACATACAAGAACCTGTCAACCATAGAGCAGGTATAGTATTAATTTTGCTGTGAGTGAAACGAGCACCAATAACATTTACTCAGTAGCTCGTGAAAAATATGAACGCAATTCTACACTTCATTTTTCATCTGTTGCCAACATAAGCACTGGAGCCCGGCGAGAAGCGTCGTAAACTTATACCCTCAATAGTAGGGCCTATCAAGAAGAGACAGTGTATCTGGTCTGGCCCAAAGTTTAAATTATGTTACAACTTACTTCACTGTATCACAAAGTAGAGTAGACGCAATTGGAAAAGTCGAAGGTACTCGATCCCGACCGGCGCTGTTGACACGCATACAGTATGTTAACTGTAATGAAATGCAAAAGCTGAAGTCGAGCACATCACATTAAATGTTGCTTACAAACGAAACAGCAAATTAGTCTTATCACAAGGCATGGAAGGTGATTCCCAACACGGGCCAGAAAGCTCATCATCACTCACTTAAATAACGTACTGGACAGTACAAAACTCACACGACAGTAGTAAACAAGGCAAACGACAATGGCTGCCTACACATTACCGGCAGCAAGGAAATAAATAGCTGCTGTGCCGAAGCCTTCCAGTGTTGCCAACTTACTGTTGTTCGCACTAGATTTACCGACTTTTAAGCTTCGATCGCGCAAAAATTATTTTCAGCGCCAAAATTTGTGCCTTTTTTTAGCTTCAGAAATACATGTTTTTATACAGTTGAACATATTTTAAGAGGACGAGGATTGTGACTGCGTTGTAACTCGGTACACAGCTACTTACAGCATTTCAGATGGCTGGGCCTGCGCACGGAAGACTGGGAGTACCCTAGCAGTCAGTCGCCTTATTTCAGGCGGCTCATTGTGTAGCGTAAAGCCCAGTTTACACCGAAGCGAACACAAGCGAACGAGAATTCGCTCTGGTGTAAACGCTATGCGCGCGCTGTTCGGTCACGATCGGCTCGCATTCGCAGGTGTTCGTTTGTGTTCCGCTGGGTGTCGGTTTCAGGGCGAACCATCAAAGTAAGTTCCCGTCCTCTCGGCTGCAGCACTAGCGTTTGCGACAAACCAAAGCTGTGTATGATCGCATTGCGGCAGTGTGCTGTTTTCTCTTCCGTTCGCTCCGCTGTAAACGCTTAATCGCGAGTACAAGCCAATGCCTGCGCGCACAGGCGAATTCCTGGCGAATGCGCATTCGCCTATGTTCGCTCGTGTTCCCTTTGGTGTAAACGAGGCTTAAGCATACGGTAACTGTGTATGCTTTGTTCCTAAGTATTGTGATCTTGAGAAGTGAGAAATAAGTTTGCCTTTTCAAAAGAAAATTTACATGCAGTGATATAAACGCGAGTGGGAAACAATCGAAGATTACAAATATTGGTTTGAAATCTGTTGGAGCCAGTGATGCGAAAGCTCAGTGCCTTTACTACCGTGTTGAATTTTACGCGCCGGCCGCGGTGGCCGAGGGGACTGAGGCTCTTCATTCACGGTCTGCACGGCCAGTACGGTCGGGGGTTCGAATCCCCCCTCGGGCATGGATATTTGTGCCGTCCTAGTTCGTAAGTTCTTCATAAGTAGTTTATAAGTTTAGGAACTGATGACCCCGTAGTTAAGTCCCATAAGATTTACAAACATTTGAACATTTGAATTTTACGCCAAGTCAAGTGATATCAGAACACATAGTGCTACTGTACTAGAAGAAATCCTCAGAAACTTCAGGCCTCAGTTATTCTGAAATCGAAAAAGTTATTATTTAAGCTGAGTAGCGCTAATGAAAAATTACAAGCTGTGCACAAGGCGGAAGGAACACTATCCTTGAAACTTCCTGGCAGATTAAAATTGTGTGCCAGAACCGGGACTCGAACCTGGGACCTTTGCCTTTCGCAGGCAAGCGCTCTACCGACTGAGCTATCCCGACACGCCTGACGATGCCGCCCCACAAATTCTGCCAGTACCTCGCCTCCTACTTTCCAAACTTCACGGAAGCTCTCCTGCGAAACTTGCAAGACTAGCACTCCTGGAAGAAAGGATATGGTGGAGACATGGCTTAGCCACAGCCTAAAGGATAGCTGATTTATTGACCGGACATGGGTAGATCGAGAATCTGTCAACCATAGAGCAAGAACAGCTTTAATTTATTAATTTCCGCAAATTTGTCGCGAATTTCTAGGGCAGTGTTACGTTTAGACTGAAATTGCAGTAGGGTAACATTCGTGACGAGAAAACCTGGCCGGCCGCGGTGGCCGAGGAGACTGAGGCGCTTCAGTCACGGTCTGCATGGCCACTACGGTCGGGGGTTCGAATCCCCCCTCGGGCATGGATATTTGTGCCGTCCTTAGTTGTAGGTAGTTCATAAGTAGTTTGTAAGTTTAGGGACTGATGACCCCGTAGTTAAGTCCCTTAAGCTTAACAAACATTTGAACATTTTTTGAGAAAACCTGTAAAATTCACGTCCAGCATGAGCAGGTATGTTTCGAATATAAGTAAATAACATCATCTTTGGTTAGCAACCGATAAACTCGACGTGCGTGTGCGATTTACGAGGCGAAAAAACGAGAAAAATACATATACTTTTTCTCTCTCAAGGTCCTTAGTGCGATTCCGCTATGTCCAGTGGAGATTATGGAGAGGGCGGTGAATGAGAGTTGTCCGAAAACCTTCACACTCTCGCGACTGTTGCAAATGTGGTACAAGTCATGTACGAGGAGGACATGTATATGGGTATTCAAGACGCAATATCAACACGAAAAAGGCAAGCAGAAGCAGAAATGGTGATGCCAGAAAAGCGAACGACTCCAGAGACTGCAAACTCCTCAGGTAAGACTCCCTCTAAGACAGTGAATAATATTGTCGGGTTACATTTTCAAGGTACAACAAACTCTTCGGAGAAATTTTGGAGGTGATTCAATCCTCGTTCCCTGTTATCTGTGTTCGGAGATTTATGAAGAGATATGGTAAGGAACAATTTGTCAAACTTCAGACGTGCTTATTAACATTTGACTCTCAAACTTTACCAGAAGATGTGTCTATCCATGGTACCAGATGCTCTGTAGATCCTTACGTGCCAAATGTCAGACAGTGCTTTAATTGTCTACGTTATGGCCACATAAGCAAACAATGTCGATCTCAGAAGAGATGTGACAAATGTAGTGGGCCTCTTCCTGTTGAATCATGTGCCTCCCCAATTACTACTCGTTCTCATTGCGGGGGACAACACTTATCCACAGATCGATCCTGCCCTGAATATCATATAAGACGGCGAGCACAAGAATTAGCTACAATCCACCAAATTGACATCAGCGAAGCTCTGTCCATAGCTCGTAAGCCAACTTATTCATCTGTTACGGGGATTCAACAAGACAAAATGCTGGCGCCAGTCAGAGATGCTTCAACTTATCTGAATGTTCCGGACTCTCAAAATTCTCAACATTTTCCATTGATATCTACCAAAAGCATGCAGGCAGAACAATGTAAAAGTGAGGATGGAATTCAGCACCTGGATGTACCTCTACAGTCAGCCACTGTTTACAGATCTCTTCGGCGTCAGACAGTAGCAACCAAAAACAATAATGTCCGGGAGTGATCGCAGTACCGTAACCTGTTATAACTTCTTAACATCCATCCACTTCTATAATCCATAACCCTTATCCTCCTGGTGCTCACAGGTTAGCTACTTCCCAAGTATTCAACGAAGAATCCCAGGTATTGAATCAAGTACAGTCTGCAGCTAATGTTGAACTCATTGATAAGATAATAAATGTTATTGGTACTGTCATTCAAAATATTAAACAAAATAGTGTCATGAATGATTCAGATATCCGACAACTTGTATCTGGCATGTTTCAATCACTACATACCTGATTTATAATGGCTTTAAAAGTACTGCAGTGGAATTGCTCATTAGTCAACCGTATATTGTATTGTTAAGTGAAACTTGGTTCAAGTTTGAGCAGAATGTTGGATTTTTAATTACTTCATAGTGAGAGAAGATGGCCCAGATGGGTGGGGCGGTGTTTCTATCCTTGTTAAAAATTCATTTTCATATAAACCTCATGCTTCATGTAAGCAACGTCAACATTGAACCAGTTACTGTGCAGACACAAACAGTTTGCAAAATTTTTACAGTTGTCTCGGTATATATTGCTTCCCACAACAGTATCACGGAAGATGATTAGAGACATTTAATAAAACATATTCGACCTCCTTTTATAATAAGTGGAGACTTCAATGCCCATCATGTTGCATGGGGAGGAGACATAACAGGCCACAATGGCAGAACTATGATGAATGTTATTGAAGATCATAACCTAGTAATTCTCAATTATGGCTCTCCTACTATGGTATCTTCGCCGTTTCGCAGACTTTCGGCAGTTGATGTAACAATTAGCAACCCCTGTTTTAACGAAATTACAAATTGGCATGTTAAAACAGATTCAATGAGATCTGACCATCTCCCCATAGAGTTCTATATTAATATCAATGTGGAAACTACACATATACGATATTCTAATAGTATATGGAAAATCAAGGAAGCTAATTGGAACTCATATAAGGGATCAATTCGAAGGACTATAGCAAACATTACTGGGTATTTTAGGACTGAAGATGCATATCAAGTTTTCATCAACGCTGTGAATGATTCTGCGGAAGTCAGAATACCCAAGAAAAAAGAGTTTACTATCTGTAAGCAACGCTCTCCTCCATGGTGGACTCTGGAATGTTCTCGAGAAATTGCCAAGCGTAGACTCTCTTTGAAAAGATATAGTCAGAATCCTACCTTGGATAACTTCTTAGAAGTTTCACAAACTAAAAAAATCCTGAAAAAAGCTAAACTGGATAGTTGGAAAAAATTCTGCTCTTCCCTTAGTAATGAAACTAGTATGGGAAATATTTGGTTCAAAACGAGGGCTTTTAGAACTAATGGATTACCTTCACCGCCTCCTGCTACCAATGCTTGGCTAGAGGAATTTATCGTTAGGCTTGCTCCTCCTAGAGTTCCAGTCTCAAACTTTCCGTTTCCGGTTGTAGAAGACCAACAACACGCGCTGCTTAGTCCTTTCTCGAAAGAAAACTTAACGAGGCTATGAAGACACCATGTGATAGCTGTCCAGGTATCGATTTTATCCATTATTCTAAGCTCACCAATTTACCTACAGAAGGGAAAGAGCTGTTGTTACATATTTTCAATCAGTATTGGATGCAGAAGGATCTCATAGGAACTTGCAAGACTCAAGTTATAATCCCTGTTTTGAAACGTGGAAAAGACCCAAATGTGGGCTCTAACTACAGACCGATTGCATTGTCATCATATGTGATAAAAAGGCTGGAACGTATGGTGAAAAGGAAACTTGAATGGTGGCTTGAAAGCAATACTTTGATGCCTCGGACTCAATACGGCTTCAGGAAAGGCAAAGGGACCTTGGATAATTTGTTTACACTGGCTATGGATATCGCTTCTGGCTTTCAAAAGAAACAAACGGTTGTCGCAGCCTTTCTTGATGTAAAGGGAGCATATGATCATGTGCAAATACCGATTCTGTTGGAACGTATTGGAATCCCAGCACAGATGATTTTTGATATCAGTTCCCTGGTTTCTCAAAGAACAATCTACATACGATTCAAAAATAATATGTTTTGACCTTTCCATGTCTCCCAGGGCTTGCCACAGGGTGCAGTTTTGAGTCCTCCCCTGTATACTCTATATATGTATGGCTTAGAATGCATTGCTTCTCCTCCCACGAAAATACTTCAGTATGTAGATGATGTATGTGTGTACTCCACTGCTGCCTCGTATTCTCAAGCCGAAACTGAATTAATCTCTACCATAACTCATAATGGTTATCGACAAATGGGCTGGAGTTCTCAGATGAAAACTCAGTAATCGTTCCCTTTAACAAGGCAACATCAAATACTAATGAAGATCACATAACTTGTGGAAGATATACTTTTAAAGTTAAATCTAATGCACGATTTCTGGGTATGATTTTCGACTCTAGACTCAACTGGGCACCTCACATCCAATCTGTTATCAAGAAGTGTGAAGAAGGTTTAAACATAACTCGTTCACTAACCCGAGTGTGTTGGGGAGCACATCAGAGTAGTCTGATGACTATGTACCGAGGAATGATTCGAGCTCGGTTGGATAATGGCTGTATACTGTACCACAATTCGCCTAAGATTTACCTCTCTAAACTAGATACTCTTCAGTACAGAACTATTCGAACTTGTCTTGGAGCAATGCGATCGACGCCCACAAATGCACTTTTAGTGGAAGCAGGGGAGATGCCTCTTAAAATAAGACGCCAAATGTTGTCAGACGAATTTTACATTCAAAGTATGGCATACAGGGATAGTTCTGTTTACCAAATGAGAGACTGTATATACCGACTACGGATCGCTAACTCCAGAATGAAAAATCCTCTGGCTATTTGCTCCAGCTATGACACTAAGCATGACATCATACACTCTGTAGGATACTCTTCTAAACAGTCTCTCTTTGAATATGAACTTGATACAATCAGCTGCCAGATAACAGTTATTATTTTAATAGATATGCATAGGAAATGTTAATGTCAATAGTGGATTCAACCGCCTCATTGAAGTTCAGTGGCCTGGTTTCATGTTCATATATACTGATGGCTCCAAAAATCCGCATGAAAACTTAACTGGTTGTGCCTTTTTCCGTCATCGAATTCAGTTCTGGAAATCATTCAGACTACCTCCTATTGCTTCTATATTTACAGCGGAGACAGTGGCAATTATAGAAGCTCTCAAATTCATTTCTACCTCTCAATTCCTCAAGATATTAATCTTTTCTGATTCTCAAAGTGTCCTAAAAATATCCATCAACACAATTGGAATAGAACAACCATCTATTATATTTTGGATTTGGTCTCGGAATATAATCGTAATATTCAAATGAGGAGGAAAATTCATCTGTTGTGGGTTCCTTCTCATGCTGGTATTTGTTTTAACGAAGAAGTTGATTCATTAGCGAAGCAAGCAGCCACAATAGATGAAGTTCTTGATCTGCAGATACCTCATACAGATTACTTATGTGAGGTCAAAAAGTATACAAAACTACAGTGGTAAGAGGAGTGCAACGTTTCTCTACAAACAAAAAGGCGTTTCTACGGTATGATACAGCCTCGGATACCTTCACATTCTTGGTTCATGAAAACACATTTGAGCAGATCAACTATTTCGTCAATCATCCGACTCCGATTCAATCACGCTTTCTTTCCTCTTCATCGCCTGCATGTGCATGTGATCCATAATCAGAAGCGGATATAAACGACATCTTGTTTAAGTGTTCAAAATATGATTGTGAACGAGTGGTTTTCTTGAAGTCATTGCTGAATATGGGGTACCAACTACCTCAGACAGCTCCATCTCTCTTATGCTCCAAAGACACACGGCTTTATAAATCAATTGTTAAGTTCCTCAATAATATTGGTCTTCGTCTATAGTATGTATTGAGGAGCTGAATTTTTCTTTTTTTTATATAACGTAATGTGTAAAATTGTGCTATGGATGGCTAAATCGAGGATATGCTCGGAAGGCCAAATAAAGAGAAAAAAGTAAATAACATCTTTGGAAATCTGTTATTAATTTTCTTTCTTCATGTGTTTCTTTATTGTATAATATACGTTGCGTCTGAAGTTGTTGGTGTGGTATTTTGTTGATCTGTCTATATTATCGAGAGATTGGTTTGGTTTTTATTTTTATTTGAAAGTGAGTTGCTAATGGTTGTTTTTCGTGTTAGCATAATTTCATGTCACAGTTGTCTTATTTTATTCGTGTATTTCTTCGTTTTAATTTTTCGTAAAATTCCTACAGTAATTTGAGCTCTTGGCCGAAGTCTTCCAATGTAGTGAATGTAGCCAATCCATGGAACTGACGAAGGTCTCACCATCTCGGACCCATGACCCTCATGTCTGGAGATGTCGTAAAGATAACCGATGGAGATCTATAAGGAAAGGCACGTGGTTCGAGAGACGAAGTTGGCTATGCGTGATATTATGTTGATGGTGTATTTCTTCTGTTATGAATCTGCTGTACGTTTTGCTGCGCATGAATGTGGTGTGAATGTGTCAACAATTGTCGATTGGTATTCCTTTTGTAGGGAGTTTGTGGGGATTTTTTGAAACATAGGGGTAAGTTGGGTGGGCCGGCTGTGGTTGTTAATCTAGATGAATCTTGTTTTGGTAAAAGGAAATATAGGAGGGGTGGGCCGTGTGTACGTTTGTGGGTATGGAGGGCTGTTGTTTCAGGTGGGGGGCGTTCACAAGTTGTTTTGAAAACAGGACAAAAGAGCTTTTGGTTCATTTGATTGAAGAGTATATTGAAACTGGCTCGACTATTATGTCAGACTCATTTGCTTCGTATAGGGCTTTGGGGAAGACGGGTTTTAAACACCTATCAGTTAACAATAGATTGCAGTACTGGAGCTTGTACTAACACCATAGAGGGGAATTGGGGGGCTGTTAAGTCTGTGGTGGGGAGGGGGGGGGGGGAACGGCGCTCTTCTGCTCTGCAGACTCATCTCGATGAGTATTGTTGGCGGAAGAGCGTCCCTGACAATCATTGTATTTTCCAAACATTTTTTATTCAAATGCAAAAGTGCATCCTCCAAGCACGTCAGGTTAATTTTTGTGGATGGGAGTTTCTTTTGTCTTTTGCATGGGGGGTGGATTGTGTAAACTTTTTGTAATGGCTGGACACATTTAATTGTTTAGGGGGATGTTAGTTTTTTTACCGATGTTTTGGGGGTGTAATTTTTAGTTCAGTATTATGTTGGAAGGGTACTTTGTAGCTTGTGTTATTATTAATGGGAAGGGAATTTTAATTTTTTGGTTTGGGGTTTTTAGGGAGGGGGTAGTTAAAATGTGTTGTTAATTTTGCTTGTTTGTGTGTGTGTTTGTGTTTCTTTACTTGTATGTTTTTCTTTTTATGTTTGTGTGTGAGGGCCAACTTTGACTCAGTGGGTGAGACCTTTCATTTCGGTAAGTTTTTGCTCGTTATTTTTCTATTGTGGTTCGTCTTATTGTGAAATTTAGCTTTTGGTTGTTTGATTGTTACCACAATTTCTCTGTTGTCCTAGTTTTTATTTACGGCGTCTTATAGGTCATTTAATTTTTTTCAAATAATTTTTTTTTATTTTTTTGATAAAGTGCGTAATAGGTAACGTTTTGGCGCTGCGGAGTTATTGTTTTTCGTGACGTTAAAGGTTATATTACATTGAGCGAATTTGGTCGCTAGTCGCTGGCGTATTTGGACGCAGCTGCTAAATTCGCTCCGTGTAAACAGGGATAGCGAACAAAGTCGCTGCTTCGAAACGCGAGCGTCTAAAGTTGAAGGGTGGGCTACTTTAGACGCTGGTCGCTGGCGTTTTTGGTCGCCCCGTGTCATATACGAGAGCGTCTAAAGTAGCCACTAGTCGAGTCAAAATGTCTAAGGAAATTGTAAATGCTGGCGTTGTGTTTCTCGCAACAGTTTTAAAAGTACAATTAATGAACCAAAAGCAAAACGGAAAAGTAGAAAAGAATAAAAAATGGATTAGAAGGTGGATTGCGATGACGGATAAATATGGTGTTTCTGCATACAGAAATATAATGAGGATCACATAAGAAAATTTTGATAGATTACTGTAAATGGTAGAGGATAAAATAAGGAAACAGATTACCATCATGAGGATGGCAATCTCAACAAGAATAAAATTTAAATAATCGTTATTTTTAATGTCCCATAATACTGGACAACTTTGATAAATTTTCAGGAATTTGATTACAATTCCACTTCGTATTTTGTTTGGTGGGACACAGAACTTTTAATATCTTTATTTACGTCAATGATCACAAAATTTCTCGCCGTTTTGACTACCGGTTTAGGTCAGGATGATCATTTTCAAGTCTACAACAAATCAGAAACAGAAGAATACATTAAGTATTAGACTAACTTAGAAAACAAATAATGCATTACAGTCATCAATACATGTAATATAGCCATATGGCATCCTCAAAGCATAAGTGTATCTTCATTAAGGAATGTAACAACAGGTTTATGTATGATATTTTAACGCTTTTTTTTATATATATTGATGACTGTAATGCCTTATTTATGTTTTATAAGGTACCGTAGTCCATTACTAAATTTGTCGTTTCCGATTTGCTGTAGACTTGAAAATGGTCATCACTGACGGAAACCGATCGTCAAAACGACGAGAAATTTTGTGATCGACGTAAATGAAGATATTAAAAGTAATTACAAAATGGATCACTGATATAAATTCGCGACCATGTCGCACCTTGGGAAACAGAACTGTTTGGTATCACCTAACCTCGAAAACAATGTATCATATGCTACGTCGTGTTTCAATTGTTTTTACGAAGATGCTAGCGTCTGAAGTCGCTGCGTGTCATTGCGTCACCGTATTCATTCGCTATCCGCCAATACGCCGAGCGACAACAGACGCCAGCGACTAGCGACCAAATAGGCTCCGTGTGATATGCCCTTAACGTTGGCAGCATAGATGTAAACTAATGTTTTGACATTATTTTCTTTATCTCATGGATAATGTCGGTTATCATAGTATTGTGAAAATGCAAATCTTTTGGGCTTTAAATTTTCTCTTAATTTGGTCAGAGTAAATTGAGAACGTTTTAACCACTAAGTCGGAGCAGCAATTATTACTTACTAGTATTGCTTGTGGTCGAAAATCGACCAATTGTGTTTACAATGGTCACTGGGGGTAAAATTTTACGTATCATGTCGGCGGCCACGCGTGATTATGTTGGCAACATCAATAACACGATAGAAAATCTTTGCCCATTTGTTCGAACCATATAGAATGACTCGATTAGTGTATCGTACAGACCATGAAGTAAACAAATAATGATGTTCCTGCTTTATGGTTGACAGGTTCTTGTATGTACCATCGTCCGCTCAGTAAAAATAATTGCTCTCGTAAAGCGAAGATTCTATTAGAAAACATCAGCTTTGTCAAGCGATTGGCTAAAATGAACACTCACAGGATTCTCACTATTCAGCATCTGTTGCCAACATTATCATAGGAGGCCGCTGGGATATTTGGTAAAATTTAACCGGCACTGAGAGGAATGAAACGGTATCTTTTACGTGTTAAGGAAAATGCCTGTCACAATAACAACAAATAAAAAGGGAAGTATATACTTCTCAAGCCATTTTCGAATTATGTAACTTTCATTAGCCTAATATTTGAAGTTCGTATATTTATACAACGCCAAGAAATAATGTTATTTCGATACTGCGATATTCAGAATTCCAGAGCTTACAACATGTCGACCTCGTAGTTCCACCCGTGCACTACATGCCTCTCCCGGCGTATCATCATTTATATCAGCATTCTCGACTTCGTAATTCCACCCGAGCACTGCTTGATGCCTCTCCCGGTGCATCATCCTTTATATCGGCATTCATATGAAAACATCCATTTCCTTTAACTACTCTTAATCACTGCGAAAATGAAGCATTTGAATGGCACATGAAAGTGAGTTGGGAGCACTCCATATTTCAATATTCAGTTATTTTTATAGGTTATTTTAATACTGCAGATGCACTGCATTACAGCGTCTTTGGTCGAGGCGAATAGCCAATCAGTGAGATGAAAATGTTTCTAATGTTTGTATAGCTTATGGTAATTAACTACGGGATCATCATTCCCTAAACTAACAAACTACTTATGAACTAGCTAACACTAAGAACGGCGCAAATATCAATGCCCGAGGGGGGATTCGAACCCCCGACCGTAGTGGCCGTGCAGACCGTGAGTGGAGCTCCTCAGTCGCCTCGGCCACCGCGGCCGGCTCAGTGAACTGGTTGTTGGAGAATGTAGAACTTGATCCAAGCTGTAGATTTCCTTTTGCAAAATATACAATGCACACATAATATTTTTATTCGTGAAATCTACGACAAACAGTCTTTCGAATTGCCGGCCGCGGTGGCCGCGGAGACTGAGGCGCTCCAGTCACGGTCTGCACGGCCACTACGGTCGGGGGTTTGAATCCCTCCTCGGGCATGGATATTTGTGCCGTCCTTAGTATAAGGTAGTTCGTAAGTAGTTTGTAAGTTTAGGGACTGATGACCCCGTAGTTAAGTCCCATAAGCTTAACAAACATTTGAACATTTTCTTTCGAATTATGTAACTTTCATTGGCCTTCTTGTACAAATAAATTAGTAATCTGTACCACAAGTTTCGTGTTAGCGTTTTTATATAATGATAATGATTGTACTTATGCGAATTTTGAGTTTTGTCCAGATTTGCTGTTTACTAGACGTAAATAAATCTGAAATAAGCTGTTTCTTCACGTTATCTTACCGGTAGGCTTACTAATATACATAAATAAGGTAAGAGCAAATGTTGTCTATTATACATTTTGGCCGATTTTTGTTATTACTGTGGAGCTGTACAGATGTATAGCATTTTATTGTTTCTGTAGTTTTTTCGGTTCTTCTTGACAGTCTGTGTTAAATTTTAAGGTGCTTCTCGCCGGACACTAGTGTTTATGTTGGTACCATTGTTTAATAGCGGCTAATCACCTGCTTCAATTAAAATGAAAATTTTTTTTCCCGAATTGACAGGGGTACATACAAGAATCTGCAGTTCTGAAAAATATTAATGCTAATCTACATTTCATTATTCATCCGTTGCCAACATAAGCTATGGACCCCAGCGCAGAGTGCAGTAAAATTTTTCCTAGTACATTATTTTGCTTGGGTTCTTGACATTATTCAAGAATTTCTCCTATAGAAATGGCACTATATCGTCAATTATTTATCAAAATTGTATCATCCCTTTATCTCGTGGTTTTTTATATACAGAAACACATATTATTCTGCTGTACTTAATTTAATATCGTTTTGTTACGATCTGTTGATGCATGTGTGAATACGCAAAGATAACCTTATATTCTTGTATCATAGTAAACAGGAAACTTCGACTAGCGGCCCAGCACAAATGTTCATGTCTCTCCATTTATTTAAATCAAAGCCCAGTGGCAGCTAAAGTCGAAAATACCTTTGTGTCTTGCTTTAATAGGGGCCAAATTCATAATTAGGAAATTTGATGGAAATTGTTTTAATTTTAAATCTTTTCTGAATACTATTAAAGGATCCAAATTGGTTGGCTATGTAAAATTCACAACCAAGAAGGAGTGAGCAATTTTTAATTAATTGATAATTAATTATCTGCCAGTAGTATTAAGACTGTATAGGAAGTGGATTTGAAAAGTGAAAAGTAGTATTTTAATTTGAAAAATTTATTTCTCACGACAACACTTCCAAAACCGTAACGTTCTGAATTTTTCCCAGGTATCTTACTCTTTCAATCTGGCAAATCTAACTGCACGGAACACTTCTCTAGTACATCAGTTATAGTCTATAATCACGACTTACAACAAATTGTGCGAGCATCTTTTTCCAAGATTAGGAAAAACAATGAAATTTCGTCTCATCGGTGTTGACTCCAACTGCCAATACCAATTATGACTTTCTCATTCGCAAAAAACGTAGCAATGGCTAGAACGATTTTCTAAAAATAAGGCAGCAGCTGAAAAAATTTTAACAAAAAAACTGACTTCTAAAAAGAAAACTATTCTAAATCAGAGTAATATGCAAAAAGTAATAATAATAATAATAATAATAATAATAATAATAATTGCGCGTTCTTCTCCAACTTAACAATCAACTTACTTTTTCTACTCATCAATATGTAGGTACGATCTATGTGTTTACCACGCAAGAAGATAGGTAGGTACTTACACACCTTAAATCTAACTCATCACGTACCTATAAGTAACAAACAATGATCAAAATATTTTTTAGAGTAAAACAAAATGAAAAATGTTAAACTACTTAAAAGTAAATCAAGTTACTACGAGAAGTTAATGTAGTTACAATTATTGTTATTTCTGGAGTCAGCCAAGGAAACGTCCGATGCGACTTTGGTCTCAATATTCTCATATTATTTTTGCTTGGTATATTGTAGTGATTCCTTGGCTGACACTGACTCCAAAAATAACAATAGCTGTAACAATACTACTGGCCATTAAAATGGCTACACCTAGTATAAATGCAGATGATAAACGGATATTCATTGGACAAATATATTGTACTACAACTGACATGTGGTAACATTTTCACGCAATTTCGGTGCATAGATCCTGAGAAATCAGTACCCAGAACAACCACCTCTGGCCGTACTAACGGCCTTGATACGCCTGGGCATTGAGTCAAACAGAGCTTAGATGGCGTGTACAGGTACAGATGCCCATGCAGCTTCAACACGATACCACAGTTCATCAAGAATAGTGACTGGCGGCCAACATTGACCAGACGTTTTCAGTTGGTGAGAGATCTGGAGAATGTGCTGGCCAGGGCAACAGTCGAACATTTTCCGTATCCAGAAAGGCCCGTACAGGACCTGCAACATGCGGTCGTGCATATCCTGCTGAAATGTAGGGTTTCGCAGGGATCGAATGAAGGGTAGAGCCACGGGTCGTAACACATCTGAAATGTAACGGCCACTGTTCAAAGTGCCATCGATGGGAACAAGAGGTGACCGAGACGTTTAACAAATAGTGATACGCCAGTATGGCGATGACGAATACACGCTTCCAATGTCCGTTCACCGCGATGCCGTTAAACACGGATTTGATCATCATGATGCTGTAAACACAACCTGGATTCATCCGAAGAAATGACGTTTTGCCATTCGTGCACCCAGGTTCGTCGTTGCGTACACCATCGCAGGAGCTCCTGTCTGTGATGCAGAGTCAAGGGTAACCGCAGCCATGGTCTCCGGCAGGTAGTCCATGCTGCTGAAAACGTTGTCGGACTGTTCTTGCAGATGGTTGTCTTTCAAACGTCCCCATTTGTTGACTCAGGGATCGACACGTGGCTGCACGATCCGTTATGGTCATGCGGATAAAATGCCTTTCATCTCGAATGCTAGTGATACGAGGCCATTGGGATCTAGCACGGCGTTCCGTATTGCCCTCATATTTTGCTAACACTCGTTGGATCACGACCAATGCTAGCAGCAATGTCGCAATACGATAAACCGCAATCGCGATAGGTAACAATCCGACCTTTATCGAAGTCGGAAATGTGATGTTACGCATTTCTCCTCCTTACTCGAGGCATCACAACAACGTTTCACCAGGCAACGCCAGTCAACTGCTGTCTGCTTATGAGAAATCGGTTGGGAACTTTCCTCATGTCAGGACGATGTAGGTGTCGCCACCGACGCCAACCTTGTGTGAATGCTCTGAAAAGCTAATAATTTGTATATCACCGCATCTTCTTCCTGTTGGTTAAATTTCGCGTCTGTAGCACGTCATCTTCGTGGTATAGCAATTTTAATGGCCAGGGGTGTACATTATATTATCGTAATAACTTATTTGACTTTTAAGAAGTCTAATATTTTTCATTTCATTTTACTTAGGAGAATCCTAAAAAATATTTTGATCAGTTTGTTATTCATAGGTATGTGTTGAATCAGATTTAAAGTGGGTAGGTACCTACCTACCTATCGCCTTGCGTGGCGAACACATAGATAAATACCTACATACTGATGAGTAGAAAAAGTAAGTTGATTATTACGTTGTAGAAGAATACGGAATTATGTATTTTTACTGCATATTAATTTGTTTTGAAATAACTTAGTTTTATTTAAGTCGTTTACTTTGTTAAAATTTTCGTTTATTTTTTCATTTTTAGTGAATGTGAAATACACTAACTAATTTTTCTGAATATGGGTAGACCTACTAAACGTGATGCTCACATGAGACAGCGGCGTTTAAATGAAACAAACGAAGACAGGGAGAAACTCCTATCTCAACAGAGGAAATCTACCTCGAAGACCAATTTCAAGAGAGACTTGCGAAGAGCGCAAAAATAGACCTTCGAAAATGCGGCTTTACATAAAAAGGTTTTGAAAAGGGAATATCCGGATAGCCTGTAAAAGATTCGGCCGAGTATCGTTAATTTGCTCCTAAGATTTGAAGAGTTCCGTTAGTTTGTCATTGATCCCATAATGAGAACCTAACAAAACTCTCATCAAACTACTCTTGAAGTAAATTCTTTCCATTGATTTATTCGTCTGTTTGTCATGCACATAATGCACATTTAAGACTTTAAAATAATAATAATAATAAAAACGAATCATCAAAATCACTTCACACAATCGAATGTCCTGAGGTAACAAACATGAGAAAGATACAGTCGATTTGAGAACCTCCTTTTTTGAAGTCTGTGAAAAATAGCTCTCTTAGTCAGCGACCCCATAAACATCACAATGGGTACCGTACTCTCAGAACAGAGAAAGGATTTGTCACAGAACTGCCCCTGGGCCCTCTCCCTCGCCTTGTCCAGACTCCCCACCGCCCTCTGCCGCCCCGTGCGGCCCCACACGTGCCTTGCGCGGGGCGCCAGCCCTGTATCTAGTGGATCGCTTATGCCTACGTGTATGGGGGGCAGTACCCGCGAGACATTTTGCGAGTGTACCTTGTACGTTTGTTCCGTCGGACGACCTCTACTGGCCCTTGAAACTGGCGAGTATTCGAGGGGCACTTGAGAAGTCCGCGCAAAAATAAAAAAACTACTAACGTGTGTGGGAAACATTTTTATTTTTAGACGTAGTCTCCTTTTAGACTTACACACTTCGTCCAACATTTTTCTAATTTGTCGATCCCTTGCGAATAACAGGAATTGTCCAAGCCTTGCAAAATAGCTATTAGTTTCTGCAATCACCTCCTCGTTTGAATGAAATCTTCGTCCCGCCAGCCATTTCTTCAAACTGAGGAACAAATAGTAGCCCGAGGGAGCCAAGTCTTGAGAATAGGGAGAATGTGAAACTAGTTGTGATCCTATTTCCAATAATTTTGCAACCACAAATGCTGAGGTGTGTGTTGGTGCATTGTCGTGATGGAAAAGGACTTTTTTGTGGGCCAATCGCCGGCGTTTTTCTTGCAGCTCGATTTTCAAACGATCCAATAAAATAACGATTAATAATATGCACCTGTAATAGTTTTACCCTATACCAGGTAGTCGATGAGCATTACCCCGTGCTATCCGAAAAGACTGTCGTCAGGACCAGTCTTCGCCTTTTTTGGTGTAGGTTCGCCGTTGGTAACCCATGATTTAGATTGTTCTTTGGTCTCAGGAGTGTGGTAATGTATACATGTTTCATCCACTGTGACGAAACAACGCTTAAAGTCCTCCGGATTCATCCTGGACAGCTGCAAACCTTCCTTGCAAAAGTTCATAAGATTCCGTTTATGGTCTACTGTGAACAATTGCGGCACCCATCTTGCGGATAGCTTTCTGATGTCCAAATGTTTATACAAAATATTATGTGCCCGTTGATTCGAGATGCCCACAGCACTAGCAATCTCACAAACCTTAACTCTTCTGGCATCGCTGGACGCGGTGGCCGAGGGGACTGAGGCGCTCCAGTCACGGTCTGCACGGCCACGACGGTTGGGGGTTCGAATGCCCCCTTGGGCATGGATATTTGTGCCGTCCTTAGTTGTAGGTAGTTCATAAGTAGTTTGTAAGTTTAGGGACTGATGACCCCATAGTTAAGTCCCATAAGCTTAACAAACATTTGAACATTTCTTCTGGCACCCATCATCATATCATGGATTTGTTTGACTATTTCAGTGTACATGAAGCACGATGCTGAAGAGCTGCTCAGCGTTTAAATGCTTAAATCAATTTAAGAAAGGAATAAAAAGAACGAATACTGTCTTACCATTTATATTTTTCAGGAATATAATTAGCCCTACTACTTGTGTTCAGAGACAGTTACTCTTTCTTAACAGGTTGTTATTCAAGTCAATATAGGATTGAATGAAATAAATAACAGGCTGTTACAATACTGGCAGCTCTTCAAAACGAGCTACTTTAGGCAGTACTGGTAGACAGGAAGTTCAAAAAGTTTCATTTTATGATTGTGTAAAATAACTACTGGGGCCAGGAGATTAGTTGCCTAACTGTAATTGGAATTTCTGTTTATGAAATTAATATTAGCAACTTGTAACACAGAATTTAAAGGTAGTCTGCTTTACATATAGGAATAACAACTGGAAGGGGTTTGGAGAACTGTATATAGTTCCATATATGAATGAAACATAGCCACTCTGGATGCACTTTGTAAAGTTAAAGTCTATGACAGTAGTTGTTGACTTATGAGCAGTTCACACTACTGTAAGGTATTTGGCTTACAGAATTAAAAATGCAAATATTTTCGCTAGATACCCTAATGCTAATGTTAGATGCATTAGTTAAAAGTTGTGGCATACTTGATGTTCTTAAAAAAAATTGGTAGTGGCTGGTAGCCGGCCGCGGTGGCCGAGGGGACTGAGGTGCTCCAGTCACTGTCTACATGGCCACTACGGTCGGGGGTTCGAATTCGCCCTCGGGCATGGATATTTGTGCCGTCCTTAGTCTTAGTTAGTTCATAAGTAGTTTGTAAGCTTAGGGACTGATGATCCTGTATTTAAGTCCCATACGTTCTACAAACATCTGAACATCATCTCAGTGGCTGGTTGCTGCATTCACAAGGTAAAGACGCTATTTTTAATTTATGTACCTGATGGCATATTTCACTTTCACAGTCGATTATTAACATTAGCTGTTTCATTTTTGGATGCTACGAAACATCTAAATATTAGAGAATATAGCACTAAAGCAAAGACGTAAAGTGTGAAATTCTTCCGAAATTGAGGTTTGTACAAAAGTTTCGCAAGTGTAGAATATACTGAGAAAGTATCAAAAATAGTACCTGACGATAAATTCAGTTCATATGCTGCACTTGGAACGCTAAAAAACTAAATGATATAATTCGGTCTCGTTAGGAAGAGGAAACGCTGTTGACCAATTTCTACACCGTATGTGTAATAAATTTACACAAAACCGATAGTTGCTGCATATTCAAAGAGTCTGAAGTTGTTTTGTAGTTATATATTACAGGTAGACATAGTTTCCGCGACTTGATTCAAATGAATACTCTCTCTAATCAAAAGAGTTGGAAGTTTGCCACCACAATGGCCGCCGAGGCGCTCTTCAATTTGTGCACTGTTTGCAGTCGGCTGCTTACGGGCGTTGGCTCGGTGTGCGTTCTTTCCAAAGAAGCTAGCAACTAAACTTGACGTCTGTCGGACGTTTGAAACGCCCCTGGTACTGACCGTCGCGCTCCCAGCGGATCTGGCTGATGGGGAAGCCGGTGACGCGGCAGTGGAAGGCGGCGTCGGAGTGCGCGACGGCGCGCCGGTCGGCCATGGGGCGCACGCGCGGCGGCCCCCGCACGCGCAGCGGCGCCGCGTGCGTCACCGCGCCCACCGCGTTGCCCGCCACGCACTCGTAAACGCCCGCGTCGTCCGGCCGCACCGCCGACACCGACAGCCGGCCCGTCACCGACGCGCCGCCCGCCTCCACGCTCACCTGCAAACCGGCACCGTGTTACCTAAAGTGTCGACACTGGCGTTTAATGTCTAGACTGCATCGAGACCACAGTTTGTTACATTGTCCACAGATGTCACTCGACCCACACAAATATGTAAACAACCACGCATGAGAAGTGCCGACAGTTTGGGTTGGTTGGTTTGTTTGGTTGGGATATGGGGACTAAGCTGCTAAGGTTACAAGTCTCCCGGTGGGAACAGGAATGGGTGAGGATAGGAAAGGAGGGGAGGGGGAAAGGAAATACAGCCTGGGAAGTAAAGAAGGAAGGAAGACTGCATTAGCTCGGGGCCCCGTGCTCGCCACACACGTACTCGCGAAAGAAGAACCGTGAGCCCCATGGGGGTGGGCGAGACGATCGATCACTTCCAGTCATAACACAAATAAGAAAGTGCACTGCTTGTATTAACTGTACTTCTGCCATCCCTTGAAGGCAATTCCAACGTTTGATCGTATCCGCTTTGCTATTCTCTGTCAGGAGGAATTCTTATGGACGAATATACCCAAAAGACTCGGAATGAACCCAGAATGAAACTTTTACTCTGCAGCGGAGTGTCCGCTGATATGAAACTTCTTGGCAAATTAAAATTGTTTGCCAGAACCGAAACTTGAACCTGAGACCATTTCCTATGTTCGAGTCACTGTGTTGGCTCACAATCGTAATCTGCGAGGACTTTTTATATCAGTGCAATCTCCGCTGTAGAGCGATAGTTTCATTCTGGAAACATCCCTTAGGCTGTGGCTAAGCCATGTCTCCACCATATCCTTTCTTACAGGAGTGCTACTCTGTGAAGTTTAGAAAGTAGGATACAGCTTATGCAAGAATTGAAGTTGTGAGGACGGAGCGTGAGTCGTGTCGGGAGAGCTCAGTGCTAGAGTACTTACCCGCGAAAGGGAAAGGTCCCAGGTTCGAGTCCCGGTTCCAGCACACAATTTTAATCTGCAAGGAAGTTTCAAAGCGATGTTGTTCAGAGGTGTAGAAGAGTCGATGACTTGCCCCACTCTGCTTGCTCAAAGGCTACCTCAGCATCTGATGGCCGCTATTTACGGATTTCATCTCGGAGGAACCTTGAAAGGAACGGCACCCTGCAGCCACAGTTTTGACTCAAATTGTACGTAAAAGGCTGCATGAGATGTAATTTCAGTCCCGACGTTCATGACGAGATCCAACTTTGACACCCAGACACGATGCAGCGCGGAACAAATGGACACATTACAACTGGTATCAAGTGCTATTCAGAGTTAAAATTGGCAAATGCCTTCAATCAGGCAAACGTCGGAGATGTTTTCGTAGGCTTTTTGGTCAGCCTGTACGTCTTAATTACTCCATCCAGCGAGTGTATCAAGATGGTGGTGTAGCATCGTGTGCGGCCATCATATACCACTGGTGGACGTAAAAAGCAATCAGACGGCTATATGGTAAACGATGATATCCTCCACCGTAAAGTGCAACCATATCGCCAGTATTTCGGTGAGGGGTTCGTCTTAATAGATGACCGTTCTTGCACTCATTGTGCACATCTGGTGAATGCGTTCCTTCACGATAACATTGCAAGATCTGAATGACCAGCATGTTTTCCAGACACGAAGCCTACCTAAAATACCTGAAATACTTAGGTAAGGGCTGTTTTGGTGGAGGCGTCCCAGCAAAAAACCTGAGAGACATACGCCGAATTGCCGTAGAGCGTGAAACAGTCTGGACCAACGGTCCCTGGTGATCTAGTGGACAGTATGCCACGACGAATGTATGGATGCATTAGTGCAACAGGACGTGCTATCGGGTATTAGGTGTACTTGTGTATGATGCATTATGTTCGGCGATCGTAGAACGCAATCAAACGGCTATACGGTACTGGTATGAGATTCTTGGATGTATAGTAGAACTATCTTTGCAGCATTTCGGTGTGGCATTTGTCTTAATACTCACAGTGTTGATGTAGTTTGTAGTTACCATCACCTGCGGACTGGGTAAAATAGGAGTTTTTCTGTAATTTCTTACTACTGTACAGCTCACTGTTATTAAATTCCAAAACATTTTATGTTTATTGGAGTTTTATGTTAAGTACTTAAAACTTTGGGGTCAATAATTTAAAATTCGAAGGCACCAATGAATTTTCATGTCAGTGATATTTATTGATGGAAAAAGAATTACTGTACTGTTTTATACAATGAAACATGTTATTATCTTCCAAAAGTATTAACAAAACATTTGAAATGAAGACAAATAACAATAAGCATAAGTTCAGAACACAATGAAACGTTCATAGTGGACAACGGTGTGATAATTGAAGCAGAAGATACACAAGATACACATACACATTACATTCGGTGTACTGATATGAGGTGTCCTTTCTTTTCGGCCTTCTTTGTTGAACATTTCTTGACTTACTACTATTTTCAGACGACGTATAATCTGAATCGTCGTCAAACAGCCTTATTTAACCATCTGAAAACTCGTCAAGGTCTTCATAAATCATTTGCTCCAAATGTTTGTCTTCTTCACTGCACATATCGAACAGAAAATCAACACGGATAACCCAATAGATTTCGGGAATGCAGCCGCGTAAAACTCACTTCTTCTGCTGATATTTCGGCCGCGTACCTTCCGGCCATCTTCAGAGTGAGTCGAAGACTGTCGACGAGGTGCCGGGCGCGGCCTTATAAGCCTGATCGCGGTGGCAATGCGCGTGCGCGTCACAGATGCTGGTATACTGCATATCGAAGTACTCACACGCGTGCGCCCCCCGTGGCGGAAGCGCCCCGGTGTTCACTTATCGATATATGCTCGGCGGCGGCGGCACCTTCACGTCTTCTCTGTGATTTCAATACTCCAAGTGCAGGGTTCCAAGCTTTGTCTAAATTAAAACCTTTATCTCTGTTCAATAAGTTGTTGGCCAGTCTAATTTCAACAGCTTCCTTAAATATAGCATCCCAAAACGAAGATATGGGTGTCAAAATCTTCACATCGCTATAGTTCATTGAATGACCAGTTTCTATGCAATGTTCAGCCACAGCTGACTTGTCTGGCTGTAATAGGCGAGTATATCTTCTGTGTTCAACGCATCTCTCGTGGACAGTGCGTATTGTCTGGCCTATATATGAATTATCACAATTTCCGCAAGGGATCTGGTACACTCCTGACTTGCGAAGCAACAAATCATCCTTCACTGACCCGAGTAAGGCTGCAATCTTCACTGGTGGCCGGAAGATCACCTTAACACGATGTTTGTCGAGAATGCGGCTTATCTTTGACGAAAGAGCGCCCACGTAAGGTAAGAAGGCTCTTGATCTATAACTATTATTTTCGTCTTCTTCTTCCACGTCTCGTGCTTGCATTCTTGGACTCACATCGAATGCTCTGCGAATTTGTTGCTGCGAGTATCCATTTGCTTTGAAAATGCTCTTCAGGTGTGCGAGCTCTTCCTGCAAGTTGTCATCGTCTGATATACAATGTGCTCTGTGCACCAATGTCTTAAGGACCCCTGCGGTTTGTGAGGGATGATGGCAGCTACTGGCATGTAAATACAGGTTCGTATCTCCTCCCCGAAGAGGTATTTGATGTGCATTTTCAACTATTCACGGCGTAATGTATAGTCCAATAGATTTCGGGAATGCAGCCGCAGTATACCAGCATCTGTGACGCGCACGCGCATTGCCACCGCGATCAGGCTTATAAGGCCGCGCCCGGCACCTCGTCGACAGTCTTCGACTCACTCTGAAGATGGCCGGAAGGTACGCGGCCGAAATATCAGCAGAAGAAGTGAATTTTACGCGGCTGCATTCCCGAAATCTATTGGACTATACATTACGCCGTGAAAAGTTGAAAATGCAACACGGATAACACTCAAAACGAATGAAACTGAGATGATGCTAACGCCAGACTGTCTACTAAGCTACTGGGGGTTCTTCTAAAAATAATTATGTATTCGACACCACACAAAGAAATAAAACTGCCACAAAATGCGTACAGTGCATTTTTTTATTATTCCTTTTTTAGTATCTATAACAACGAACAATACAAAGATAAAATATTTCCAAAGTGCGTTCATAGCTTCCAGAGACTTTCTATCGTCCATTCACTGTACATGTTACGCCACATACTACTCCCTTCCCTGTGAAAACGTTGAGATATTTCTTGGGGAAGTGTACTGTTCGCCCAGAACGTGTAGCTTGTTGAGGTGGCTGGTGACCTTCTGGAGTTTTGATGGCTGGAGCTGATTATTTATGTGGAGTCAACATGGTTGTTGCCGGATCCATGTTCTTCAGCAGGAAGGCTGGCTTGAGCCTGTCAATCGAGATAGTCTTCTCGCCATGTGGTGTTTCAACAACAAAGTATTTGTCAGAGCGTGACTGTACCAGATATGGTCCATCATAGATAGGCTGCAGTGGTTTTCTCTGTGAATCATGTCCAATAAATACGTATGAGTTCAGGATGAACAAAAACAGACCTTGAAGCATGATGTTGAACACTGACTGGCTTAAGTGATGCCATGTGCTGCCTCAAATTTTAAATGAAAGTTTGTATGTCACATTCTATTGTATGTTACATGTATCAGCTGGAATATTTTCCCCTCCTGGAAGGTATCTAATATCTGTGGTGAATTGACTGATGAATTCCAGGTGACGTAGTTGCCAGGGTGTTGCTTTTTCTGGACGCTGTTTAAAAGCAAATGTTAATGCCTTTTGGTCCGTTATTATAGTAAATTCTCTGCCTTCCAGAAGATAACGGAAGTGTTTGACTGCTAAATAAACTGCTAACAATTCACGGTCAGATGTACTATAATTGCGTTGTGTGTCGGTAAGAGACTTGGAGAAGAAAGCAAGTGGTTCAGGTGTTCCTTCTCGTAACTGATATAAATCAGCACCTATAGCATAGTCTGATGCATCTACCGTCAATATTAAGGGAAGGTGTGTTGATGGATGTGCAAGTTGAGCTGCATTAGCTAGTTCTTCTTTTAATTTACTGAATGATTCGTTTGCCTTGTTAGTCCATGTAATGGGGCGTTTATCTTTTTTCTTGGTATTTTTGCACAAGTTAAACAAAGGTTGTTGTATTTCTGTAACATGTGGTAACATGCACCTGTAGAAATTTACCAATCCTAGAAAACGGCGTAATTATGCTACTGTTTTAGGCTGAGGGAAGTCCTTAATTACTTTTAATTTTTCGTCTAATGGTGAAATGCCTTGATGTGATACGCAGAAACCCAAGAATGGTACCTTTTCTTTTCCAAAAACGCATTTTCCTACATTAATGTTAAGACGGAACCTATCTAGCCGTTGAAGAAGTATTTGCAAATGTGTCATATGTTCTTCTTCTGATGCTGATGCCACAAGAATATCGTCTTGATATGAATATACAAAGGGTAAATCATTCAAAATGGTGTGAATAAACCGTTGGAATGTCTGAGCTGCATTGCGTAGACAAATGGCATTTTTACAAATTCAAAAAGTCCAAATTATGTGATAACCTCTGTTTTAGCTACATCTTCTGGTGCTTTAGAGATGTGGTGATAAGCTCGGGTAAGGTCGATTTTAGAGAATATATTTTTGTTGAAGAGTTGGCAGTTGAAATCTTGTAAATGCGGTATGGGATAGCGATCTGGCACCGTGACTGCATTTAAAGCCCTATAATCACCACAGGGCCGCCAAATTACATCCTTCTTTGGTACGAGATGGAGAGTGCTAGACCAGCAACTTTTAGAAGGACGACATATGCCAAGATTTATCATTTCCTGAAATTCAAGTTTCGCTTGCGCTAATTTTTTTGGCGACAAGCGTCCGGCCTTTGCGTGCACTGGAGGTCCTGTAGTTGTGATTGTGTGTTGCACATTAACTTCAGGAAACTTGTAATTAGGTTTCTCCGTGAGAATGTTAGGATAACTTTTTAGTAGGTCCCGGTATTTGTGCTGTGGATCAATCAAAAATATTGAACTGTCAGCAGGTACATTTGTAGAGCCTGTACTAGTAAGTAGAGTGGCTCGGTCGAGTAACTTTTTTGACTTGACATCAAGTAATAGACCATACTGGCTCAAGAAATCAGCGCTGATAATCGGCTGGCGCACGTCTGCGAGAAGGAATGGCCACGGAAATCTTCTTCTAAGACCAATTTCGAGGTTCAGTAGCATCTCACCGTATGTATGTATAACAGAACCGTTTGCAGCATAGAGTTGCCGTTTCTGTACGTTTTTGTGCTCTCGTACTGTTGCTGGCAATACAGAAACGTCTGTTCTCGAATCGACCAAAACTCGTAGTCGCGTGTTGCGATCTGTTATGAACATGCGGCAAGATGAACCCGTCTTCTCCCCTACTTCCGATTGAGAGTTATCGCATTGTTGAGAAAGAAATGTACATGGTGGCGTGCATTTCTGTGCATTCTATTTGAATTTATAATGATACCAGTACACGGAATGTTTCTGTGAGCGCCGCGATGATTTAAACCTGCTTCTCGTTCGTGCCTTAGTTCGTAATTTTTGCATCTGGTTCGTTAGTTCTGCAGCTGTCTTTCTAGCCTGGCAAATCTGTCATCTTGAGTTGAAGGCGAAAACTGTATCAGCACTGTAGACTGACTGATTAGGTGTCGTAATCTCTACGATTTTGTCGGCCATACAAGCCATGACATCGTGATTTACTTCTTGACTAGCGGCTAGTATCGAACGCGCATTGGTTGACAGTCGTTGAAGGAATATAGCTCTCAAAAAATCGTCTGATACTTGCGTTCCGGCAAGAACGCGCATCTCTCGAAGTAAAACAGGTGGCTTTTTATCTCCTAATTCTTCTTCTGTTAGCATTTTTTTTTAACTTTACGTGACTCTGATTCCTCAAATTCAGCAGTGAGACGTGTTTTTAAGTCTGTATATGGTGTAGTTGATAACGGTTTGGCCAGGAAATCTGAAATTAGTTCGAGCGATCCCAGAACATGAAATTTGGTTACCTCATTGCTTATATTTGCGGTAACAAATTGTTATTCCACTTACAGAACCAAATCTTTACATTTTTCCGCCAGAACTGCGGTATTTCACTGCTACGCGCGATATTTCCATACCGATTTCGGCAGTTGGGGCGTTTGCCATGACGACGTATTTAAATTGCCGCAGCCAAAATCGTAATAATGATGAGAGTGAATCTTGTGTACTCACGATCATGTCGGGCGTCACCAGTTGTGGGTTTTTCTAAAAATAATTATCTATTCGACACCACACAAAGAAATAAAACTGCCACAAAATGCGTACAGTGCATTTTTTTATTATTCCTTTTTTAGTAACTATAATAACGAACAATACAAAGATAAAATATTTCCAAAGTGCGTACATAGCTTCCAGAGACTTTGTATCGTCAATTCACTGTACATGTTACACCACACTACAATGACAAAGTCTTTCACAAAGTATTCAACTGAGTTCGCTGTTGTCATCTAGCGGTAGCGGTTGAAACTACGAAGCCAGGAGACCACTCTGACTTCACGAGAGTAGTAAATATACGTTTGACGCCACAGAGAAACATTGTATCTGCCGAGACGTAATATTACGTCGGCCGCACAAGTCTGTTTCCTTCTGACGACGTAATATTACGTCGGCCACACGCTAAGTGTTATCAGGGACTACAAACCTCGCACTCATCGTGCACATGTTGTGAATGAGTTTCTTCATGATAACGACATCACAAGATTACAAGGGGACAGAATGTTCTCCAGTCATGAAAGTTATCCATCTTTCTGGGATACATTGAATAGGGCTGTTTTTAGACGAGACGTACCGCAAGCATCGGAGGAAGATGCAGTGTTTCAATACTGCTGTTTGCTCCAATCTGGAACTCAAATTCATAATGTCTACCCCACTGCCGTATAACTTGTCAATTTCTGTTTTCATGGGCAATAAAGAGAACTGAAATGTTAATCTTGTATTTCTCTGTTCCATTATTATTAGATCGTGGTGATGTAACACTTTTTATGTATGTATTTTGATGAATTAACAGCCAATAAGTTTGACTTAAATCTTTCTTTTGCTACGTCATTTATGTTGAAAATCGAGTACAGTTACAGGCTGTCCAAAGGACAGTTCTGCAGCGACTGTCGCGCTTTCAGTGCGAATTGGTAAAACGGTTAAACCTACTTCCTGCACCACAGTGAAAAATACTCGCGGAACAACGTTAAAAAGTGTCTTTATGGATTCTGTTGTTGATCGCCTCGTTATTATTGTAGATGATTACAGTTTCAGTACTACAATGTAGGTATTCTTTGGATTCGGATATGGGAGGCGTTAAAGAGATTATGGTAAAAGACGAGAGAGACTAATAATTTCACGTCACTCATAGCACATGCAGAAAAATTATCACGCCTTTAAGTTAGGAATTTTGATCGCTCTTCTTTATAATCACAACCAGCTGGAAAATGCTGTCGACGAAGCAGCGAAAGGGGAAAAAAGTTCGTTTTTTAACGACAGAAAAGTGCGGAACAAACTGCCTTAGTCGTCAACCCTCCCTGCCTCGCGTAAAATTTTGGTATGAGACCTTAATCGCGCTCTTTTAACATGGAACATGCTAAATCCTTTTACCCATTTTCTTATTGTAACGCACTCTTAGTTCACAGCACCTCCCTTTCGCTACCACTGTTTACATGTACGTCTCCCCACTGTTTCCTCTTTCTTCCATCGGCACTTTCGCCTGTCTGTCACTCTCACTGTCTTTTTTCCCTTCCTTACCATAGTTTCCTTGTCTGCCACTTTGACAGTCTGTCTGCCATTATTTTTGTCCCATTTCGTTTTTCTCCCTTTCTCTCTTCCTTTCTCACAGTCTGCGGTCATTCTCTTCAGTCACCGTTGTCTCTTCACGACATATATCCTTACCGTTGGATTTGTCGGGCTTGAGTATATGGGGTGGACGTAAGTGGACACATTTTTTTCTTGTATAAAACTTTCACTCTGCAGCGGAGTGTGCGCTGATATGAAAGTTCCTGGCAGATTAAAATTGTGTGCCGGAACCGGGACTGGCAAAGGTCCCAGGTTCGAGTCCCGGTTGCGGCACACAATTTTAATCTGCCAAGAAGTTTCAAATTTTTCTTGTTAAAGTTCGCCAGTCTGTATTCCGAGCGCCTTAGTTGCTAGTGGTGCGGTGATCTAGTGGTTAAGACGTCTGTCTAGTGAGCATGCAGGTCCGGGTTTGATTCCCGGCAGCATCACACATTTTAATTCAAAGCTTCCCTTTAACTTTAATGTCTTTGACATTTACCTATTGTCACTGCCACTGTTCTCTCTCACCACGACTCTGTGCTCTCCCTTTGTCTTCTATTGGCCCAGTCTCATCTCTTGTCCAACACATCGTTTTGATATTCTCTTTTTGCACAAAAAGCACGAATACGTTCGCATGCCAAAGTGTCTGCTGCGGAAAGCAGACTGATAACTGAGGCGACTTGTTCCCCACTTTTGTGTCAGCGAGTTTCAAAGATATATATCGTGCAGCGACAGAAGCATTTTTCAGCTGGTTCCCTTGATTTCCTTGCTACGACAGTGTGTCCTGCTTATCTAACAAGGAGGCCACATGGGTATCGGATTTTAGAATTTTTTTTATACTTATGATACGTGAAGTTCAGAACTCAAATAACAATCAGCCAAAGGCATTCGACGCAACTCTCAAAAATTATCGAGAAAATCGGCTTTAAATTGTTGAAAGTACGCGTAAATACCAATAGTTAAGTCACAGATAAGGAAACGCTGGAGCCTTCCCACCTATGCTGTTCAATCTGTATACCGAGCGAGGTGGCGCAGTGGTAACGCACTGGACTCGCATTCGGGAGGATGGTGGTTCAAATCCACCTCCGGCCATACAGATTTAGGTTTTCCGTGATTTTCCTAAATCACTTCAGGCATATGCCGGGATGGTTCCTTTGAAAGGGCACGGCCGATTTCCTTCCTCATCCTAACCCAACATCCCGAGCGTTAGCTCCGTCTCTAATGGCCAAGCTGTCGACGGGACGTTAAACCCTAAGCATCTATCCATCCATCCATCAATCTGTACATTGAGAAAGCTGTGAAGGAAAGCAATGAGAGATTTGGAGAGGCAATTAAAGTTCAGGGAGAATAAATAAAAACCTTTCGGTTTGCTGATGACATATAGTCCAGTCAATAAATGCTTTGTAGAGTGCATGGAATGTGCAAGTAATTTTGACTTCAGGACTTTGTTACGGATAGTTAGGAGGTGAACATATTAAAAGTTCTCGCCCCTAGAGGGTGAGCTAAAGCGGGGAGGAGGGTGGAGAGGTACCATTTTTTGTTTTTTCGCTTATATCTCGAAAACGGACCGCTTTAGGAAGAAAACGTTCTAAATAAAAATGAAAGATAATTGAATTTGCTATAAAATTGTTTCGATACATAAACGTCGAATTCCTAACGGTTTTCGAGATATACGTTATCGAAAATCGGTAATTTCGGGAAAAAATCATTTTTACCTCAGTAATTTTGTCAAACATTTACTTCTAATGACTTACTCGATCGCTTCTCATAAAATTTGTCAGAAAGAAAGTTGTAGAACAATTCAATTCAATTTGATATGCACATTTGCTACCGCATCTTCAGCCAATCAGAAGTTACATCATTTATAAAATGTGCGCTCAGTTCCGATGTTCTTCAAGAAATGAGTGTTTTGAGTGGCTCTGACGATTTTATCATATGAAACGTGCTAGTATGGTAAATAACAACACTTTAACAATGACAAGATGGTAATTGAAATTGAAATTTATAATTATAGCTTAAATTATAATATTGTGAATCATACCTGTCAATATTGGTTTAAGAAGGTTCGTGGCCTGACAACTGATGTGATGACATGCCCAATAGCAACGCACTTCCTCCTTGATTCCTGTTTTCTTGCTTTTTTTCAACATAACCTCCTCAAGAAAGATTTGGAGGGATTGTGAGAGAGAATCTGCATCCTTCAAGAAGGTATCTCTGTGCGGATATGAATTATTATTGTACACTTCACTTTGAATATCTCAGCAGTTTTCTCGACAATCTTGAGTCGCTCTTCTTTATCATCGTTTTCCTTGTTATCATACTAGGCGTTGTTATCAATTTGTACTCAGTGTCCCTAAAACAAATTATTCGAACCTTAAATCTGTTGGAGCCTGCGATAACGATCATGCGATCCCCATACCTCTTGAATAGTTCTGATAGTTTCCACTAAGGTTTCCTCCCAGTAATAACACCCATAATTTCGTTTACAGTGAACTGACACTCACTATCCCCCTCCAGTAAGACACTAACCTCTTCCTCTGTGTTTGAGACGGAGAGTGGATGTTGAGAGTTTCTGGTAAAACGGCCTTAGAAGTACAACCGACATTCATCAAGATACACAACCTAAATCATTTGAGTTGGAAAGACGCCTCATCACTTCCTCTCCCCACTGGTCATGCCTAGCTCGAGGACCATCCATACTCGTCACTTTTATGTCAGTTTCGTTTCGTCCTTTTGTGATATTAGTAAATGAAAATATCTTCCTGCGTCTCTCTTTGGGCTTCTTTTACTCGCCGCCAACACTTTCGGCGCAAAAGAAACATTTTGTTTTGAAATCTAATTTCGGTTGTTTGGATCTCGAAGCCGCAAGCTGAGGGTCTTCAGAGGACGACGAGAGTGCCTGTCTCTTTAAATGAACCTTGATGGATTGTGGGCTGATGCAATTCTTTCCACATTCCGTATGAATCAGGTGGATGTCCAAACCTTCTAAAGACGAGCCCTTGATATCTCCTCTTTCTCTACTTGCTTTGATGAGTGATAGTATTCCTTTTTTGTCAGTATTATTTCATTCAGTATTATCACATACAAAACACCGATTAGCCATTGTGCACAGTACACAGTCAACATTTTCATAAATAAAAAATATCACTAAAAGCCGACACACAATACCGACACACAATCTTTCTATACGCTTAGCGAACTTTTGAAGTGAACTTAAGTAAGAAGTGAGTGAGAACAGTCCATTCCACCCCACAGTCCGGTGTCTTGTAACAAGACAGTGACAGGCCTTCCATGTTCGTCGTGGGGCGTTAGGTGCCGGCGACCTTGATGGCGTGTCCACTGTACACGAAATTAATGACCTTCGATTCCTCCTCCTCAGAAAAACGAAGAAATGCGTTGAATGTACTTTTTTTCATTCTGAATCACTATCAGTACTTGTTAATGCTTTCATTGTATGATTCATAATAAAATAAAAGCTACAATTATAAAAAGGTGTTCTGTTCCAATTGCAATTACCTTATTAAAAGTGTTAAAATATTGTTATTTACCATGCTAACACGTTTCATAAGATAAAAAAGTCACAGCCCCTCAAAACACTCATTTCTAGTAGGACGTCGAAACTGAGCGCACATCTTATAAATGATGTAACTTCTGATAGGCTGAATATAAGGTAGCAAACGTGGATATCAAATTGAAGGACATTTAATGCTCTACAAGTTTCTTTCCGACAAATTTCCTTAGAAACGATCTAGTGAGTCACTAGAAGTAAATGTTTGACAAAATTGGTGAGGTAAAAATGATTTTTTTCCGAAATGGTCGATTTTCAATACCGTATATCTCGAAAACTCTTGGGAATTCGACGTTTATGTATAGAAACAGTTTTATAGAGAATTAAATGATCTTTCATTATTATTTGGAACATTTTCTTCCCAAAGCAGACCGTTTTCAAGATATAAGCGAAAAACCAAAAAATGGTACCTTTCCACCCCCCTCCCCGCTTTAGATCATCCCCTAGGGGCGGGGACTTTTAGTATGTTCACCTCCTAACTGTTGTTATGGTCTTCAGACCGAAGACTGGTTTGATGCAGCTCTCCACCCTACTCTAACCTGAGCAAGCCTTTTCATCTCCTCATAAGAACGACAACCCACATCCACTTGAATCTGCTTACTATACGCGTCTCTTGGTCTCCCTCTGCGATTTTTACCCCATAAATTTCCCTCCAATGGTAAATTTACGATTCCTTGATGTCTAATAATGTGTTCTACCAAGCGATCCCTTCTTTTAGTCAGGGTGTGCCAAAAATTCCTTTTTTCACCAATTCTGTTCAGTACCTCTTCATTAGTTATGCAATCTACCCACCTAATCTTCAGCATTCTTCTGTAGCACCACATTTCAAAAGCCTCTATCCTCTTTCTGTCTGCACTGCTTATCGTCCATGTTTCACTCCCGTACAAGGCAACACTCCACACAAATGCCTTCAGAAAAGACTTCCTTACACTTAGATTAATATTCGATATTAGCAAATTTCTCTTTTTGAAAAATGCTTTTCTTCTCATTGCCATTCTTCATTTTATATCCTCTGTACTGCGACCATCGCATGTTATTTTACTACCCAAGTAACAAAACTCATCTACCACCTTCATTGTTTCGTTACCTAATCTAATTCCTTCAGCATCACGTGATTTTCTAAGACCGCATTCCATTATTTTTGTTTTGCTCTTGTTAATGTTCATTTTATACGCTCTCTTCAAGACACTGTCCATTCCAGATCCTTTGCTGTCTCTGACAGAATTACAATGTCATCAGCAAAACACAATGTTTTTAATTCTTCACCCTGAACTTTAATCCCTATTCCAAATTTTTCCTTGCTTTCCTTCACCGCTTGCTCGATGTACAAATTGAATAGCATCGGAGAAAGGCTACAACCCTGTCTTACTCCCTTCCCAACTGATGCTTTCCTTTGATGCCCTTCGAGTCTAATAACTGCGGTCTGGCCTTTGTACAAGTTGTAAATAACTCTCCTTTCCCTGTATATTACCCCTGCTGACTTCAGAATTTGAAAGAGTGTATTCCAGTCAACATTGTCAAAAGCTTTCTCTAAATCTACAATAGCTAAATATGTAGGTTTGCCTTTCCTTAATCTATCGTCTAAGATAAGACGTAAAGTGAGTATTGCCTCCCGGGTTCCTACGTTCCTCCTGAATCCAAACTGATCTTCCCCGAGGTCAGCTTTTACCAGATTTTCCATTCTCCTGTAGATAATTCGTGTTAAAATTTTGCAACCGTGACTTATCAAACTGACGGTTCTGTAATTTTCACACCTGTCTGCGCCTGATTTCTTTGGAATGGGGATTATTACATTTTTCTTAAAGTCGGGGGGTATTTAACCTGTCTCATACATCCTACACACAAGTTCAAATAGTTTTGTCAGAGACTTTAGTATCTCTGAGGGTATATCATCTGGGGCCTTGTTCTGACCTAGGTCTTTCAGGGCTCTGTCTAATTCATCTCTCAGTATAGTATCTCCTATGTCATCTTGATCTACTTCCTCTTCCATTCCTACAACATCGTCTCTAACTTCATTTCCTTTGTAGAGCTGCTCTATGTACTCTTTCCACCTTTCAGCTTTCCCTTCTTTGCTGAGAACTGGTTTTCCATCAGAGTCCTTGATATTCATAGAGCTGTTTTTCTTATCTCCAAATGTTTCTTTTATTTTCCTGTAGGCTCTATCTATTTTTCCCCTATTTATACATTCTTCTACAGATTTGCATTTGGCTTCTAGCCACTCCTGCTTAGCCATTTTGCACTTCCTGTCAATCTCATTTCTTAGTCGTCTGTACTCCATTTTGCCTGTTTCATTTACTGAATTTTTATATTTTCTCCTTTCATCAATTAAATTTAGTATTTCCTGTAATATCCAAGGATTTTTTGTAGGTCTTGCCTTTCTACCTATTTTGTCCTCTGCTGCCTTCTCTATTTCATCTCTCAACGCTACCCATTCCTCTTCTACTGTTTTATTTCCCCCCTTTTTCTGACAATTGATGCCTAAATCTCCCTCTGAATTTCTCCAGAACTTCACGTTCCTTCAATTGATCTAAGTCCCATCTCCTTAGTTTCCTACCTTTCTGCAGTTTTTTCAGTTTCAGCCTACAGGTCATAACCAACAAGTTATGGTCAGAGTCTATATCTGCCCCTGGGTATGTTTTACAGTTTATCACCTGGTTCCGGAATCTATGTTTTACCATTATAAAATCTATCTGATACCTTCCGGTGTCTCCTGGTCTCTTCCGCGTATACAACCTTCTTTTGTGATTCTTAAACCACGTGTTTGTTACGATTAAATCATGTTCCGTGCAAAATTCTACCAGGCGGCTTCCTCTTTCATTCCTTCTGCCCAGTCCATATTCACCTACTATTTTTCCTTCTCTTCCTTTTCCTACTACCGAATTCCAGTCTCCCATCACAATTAAGTTTTCCTCTCCCTTAACTGTCTGAATAATTTCCTTTAGCTCCTCATATATTTCTTCGATCTCCTAATCATCGGCAGAGCTAGTTGGCATATAGACCTGTTCTATTGTGGTCGGTGTTGGCTTCGTATCTATCTTGACAATGATAGTGCGATCACTGTGCTGCTCATAGTAGTTTACCCGCATTCCTATTTTCTTATTCATTATCAATCCTACTCCTGTGATACACCCAACTGATTTTGTATTTATTATCCTGTACTCACCTGACCAGAAATCCTGTTCATCCTGCCACCGAACTTCACTAATCCCCACTATATCTAAATTCAACCTATCCATTTCCCTTTTTAAATGTTCTAATTTTCCTATCAGATTAACGGATCTAACATTCCACGCTCCGACCCGTAGTATGCCAGTATTGTCTTTCCTGATGACAACATCCTCCTGAGTAGTCACCGCCCGGAGATCCTAAGGGGGGACTATTTTACCTCCGGAATATTTTACCCGAGAGGATGCCATCGTCATATTTTCATACAGTAGAGCTGCATGTCCTCGGGAAAAGTAACGGCTGTAGTTTCCCCTTGCTTTCAGCCGTTCGCATTAACTGCATGGCAAGGCCACATTAGCTGATGTTACTAGGCCAGCTCAGTCAATCATCCAGACTGTTGCCCCTGTAACTACTGAAAAGGCTGCTGCCTCTCTTCAGGAACCACACGTTTGTCTGGCCTCTCCACAGATACCCCTCCGCTGTGGTTTCACCTACGGTACGGCTATCTGCATCTTTGAGGCACGCAAGCCACCCCACCTCGGCAATGTCTGTGGTTCATGGGGGTGGACCTCCTAACTATCCGTAACAAAGTCCTGAAATCAAAAATTCTCGCATAATCCATGCACTCTACACCCTTCTTTTGAGCACTCATTGACTGGACAGGCTTTAAAAGAAGTAGAGTTTTGTTATTTGGGTAGCAGAGTAACTTCTGATGGCGAAAATAAAGAACATACAAAATGCAGAATGGCTATGGGAAGAAAAGCTTTTCTGAAGCATCAAAATTTGTTGACATCGAATACTAATTTAAATGTTAAGAAGTAGATCACGTAACTAATGAGGAGGTGCTCAACAGAATTGAGGAGAAAAGCTGTTTCTGGCATATTTGAGTAAGACAAGGGATATGTTGGTGGGACATATTCTGAGACATCAAAGAATCGTCGACTTAGCATTAGAAATAAGTGTATGTTGCCGTGGCGCAGTCGCGGGTGGGGTGCTAGGGGGAGCTTATGGTGTTGAAGCTCCCCTCACCCCCGAAACACCGCCCTTATATTTTTATTTTTATTATTTTTTGTTGTTTGCACTCTTTACTTTTCTAAACAGATCGGCACCGGAAATTTGAAGTAGTACATATGTAATAAATCGCAACGTAACTATAATTGTCAAGCTGAACGTGACAATAGGTCGCCAACGTGATGCCGCCATGAGAACGTGTGCTGCTGTTACTGTGAGCGGTTGTAATGCCGCCGCGACCAGCTTTTATGCTGCCGCTATTGTTACTGCTATGCTGAAGTTCCGATTGAGCCGATTGTTCATGTGCTTAGCAGGTCAGCGGCACCACCGAGTGCAATCTTATGAACAACAATAGTGAAATTTTAGTTCAATTAGTACACGTAGAGTCCCGTGTTAATTCAACTGTAAAAACCATTCTCTTTGGCTAGTAACTATAGAAGCTGCTTAATTATTTTACGAGCTGATTATATACGCTCCATTTCCACCACGTTACTCCTCTACCACTTACAAATTAATGCGAGCCTACTCATTTTATTTTTTGTGCAATTGTTTTCGTAGTATACTTCGTTAAATTATAAAAAGTGTAAAAATAAGTCTTGGATTAATAAATTGAATAGGCGTTACTTTTTTAAAAAATTAGCCCCCCCCCCTCCGAGCCAAATCCTGGCTGCACCACTGCTATGGGGTCGAAATCGTAGAGGGAGACCGAGGGACGAATACAGTAAGCAGATACAAAAGGATGTAAGATGCCTTTCTTATTCGCAGATGAAGAGGCTTGCACAGGACAGGATAGCGTGGGGAGCTGCAGCAAACCAGCCTGCGGACTGAAGACCATAACCAGCATAAATACTGGCCGAATTAAAAAAATTTAAATTTCATCATAATATACTCATTATATTAAGTTACGATATAAGACATATACTCTGTGAGTGTGGCTTGAAGCTGAAGTGAAGCTACGATATTTATCACACGTTGTGAATCAATATTTCCATTTCAAATAGTTGACTGTTCACTATACAGATGTGAGCCATATTGAATTTTGAGGAAACGTGTGCCTCTACAGATGTAATAGTGTATAAATTAGTAACGCAGCGTTTTAAAGAACGACGCTGGTTTGTGCGCGGCTGGAATTGGCGTCGTAGTTGACTGGACGCCCCATTGTTGTCAGTACGTGTCAATACAAAACGCCGGTTCGTCCATAGGCTGGCGGATGGTTGGACGCCCTCTGAGCACGGCCTTCCGGATCTCCAGAGCGCTGCACGTCGGCAACGCGTGTCTTATATCGTTCTGCGCTTCCAGCATCGAGCAGTGGCTACATTTGCATCGAAAACACCAGTAGTGACGTCAGGCACAATAGTGGAGTAGCTCACGATGCGGCCCTTTCGGATACACCCTGCGGCTCGGAACATCCGCAGACCCTCCTTCACGGTAGGTCCCGTTTCCGGAGCTGCCGCCACTTTGCAAGTAAATGCCTCATTCCTTGCTACGGTACAAGCTCTGATGCGACTCTTTCTCAGACAGTGCATGCTTTTTAAGGTCGGTATTTGCATGCCTAGTTATATCTACAACTACATCTACAAGGTTACTCTGAAAACCAAATTTAATTGCCTGGCAGAATGTGTATCGAAGCACTTTCATGTATTTATCTACCCTTCTCGAATACCACGCTGGAAGAAAATATAATTACATCTCTCTGTTCGCGCTAAGATCTCTCCCCTTTGGATTTGATGATCATATCTTCTCTACGTAGGTGGAAGTCAACAACATAAGAGGGTCGTCCACAAAGTAAATTCCGTTTCTATTTCTATCCGCGGCAGCGCTACGATCGCAGTTTAGAGCATGCGCGGCAGTTACTGTGTGTCAAGGAGAAGACATGTACTCAAATTTCAGATCGCTGCTGCCGACGTGTCGTTTGTAGTGCATCTTTATAATGTCAGTCGTAATTGAAAATGCTGCCGCACGTGAAATCAGATCTGTGGTTCGTTTTCTAAATGCAAGAAAGCTAAACCAAAGTAAATTCATCGGCAAACCTGCGATGTTTACGGACAAAATGCTATGAGTGATTCAATGGGTCAGGTTCTTCAGTGAAGGACGTGATCAAGTGCACGATGAAGAACGAAGTGGACGCCCGTCTGTGGTTACTGATGAGCTGGTTCAGACAATTGAAGAGAACATTAAGCACAACAGTAAGTTTACAGTTAGTGCCCTTGCTATGGAAGTTCTGCAAATCTCACGATCACTAATTCATGAAATTGTTACTGAAAAACTGAAATTTCGAAAGCTTTGCTCACGTTGGATGCCCAAAATTCTTATTGAACAACACAAAAACAACCGATGGACAATTCACTTCAGTTTTTGACGAGCTACAATGAAGAAGGCGACGGTTTTCTTTCTCGGATAGTCTCGGGGGATAGAACTTGGGTATCGTAAGACAACCCTGAAACAAAACGGCAATCAGTGGAATGAAGGCACACTTCATCTCCTACGAAGGCCATGTACACTGTTTTTTTGGACATTTTGCTGATTGATTTATTACCACGAGGCCAAACTATCAAGATAAAGAGAGGAGTGAGGGGGTGGGGGGAGGAAGTGTTAACAAGATAGGGGATAAAAGCAAATGTTACTAATAATTATGAACAAGTCTAGACTTGGTATACAAGATAGGGGAAGGAAGGAATTGTTAGTAACATTACCTTCCTTTCCCTATCTTTACTTGTTCACACTTCCTCCCCCCCCCCTCTGTATTATCTTTCTTTAATTTTAGACACAATACAGACATTTACCTGGTTATCCCTTTATTTATTTTATCGCTAACTTGACTATAATTAGCTAACATTGTTTAAGGACCTGTAATAATCCGTTACAGTGTTAACTTTTAAAGTAAGGTGAGCAGCTATGTGACTGTCACCTCACAATGGTCTTGCGTGCTTGCTCTTTGATATTTTAGTGTGGATTTTATGCTGTATTTAGCCACGCCCAATCCCAACCTTCTGCCATCCCACTCCTTCCTTTTCGTACGCCCAATCCCAGCAGTATCTTTTAATGTACTTATAATATGGTATCTGATTTTTTCATACGACTTAACACATCTTGTGGTTTGACCTATAGAACGTTTTCCACACTCACAAGGGATTTCATAAACCCCCGCTTTTCGTAATAACATCTTATATAACGTTATATAGGTCAAACCACGCGCACTGTGCAGGAACGATGCGTTGAGCACCAGCGGTATACACGCCTTCTTCAGTCCAACAAGTCTGCAGTAGCCGAACATTGTATTTCTACTGGCCATTCCATGAATTACAAAGAAGTAAAGATTTTAACCACAGCTTCTACTTTCTGGGACTCAGTTGTAAAGGAAGCTGTACACATACAACTGGCGAACCACCTGTTAAATCGTGACGACGGTTTTCATCTTGACAATGCATGGAAGCCGCTTATATCACACCTTCGTCCTGAAAGAAAGTCTGCGTCTTCACTTCCGATTGATGTTACCACTTTTAATGAATAATTATTCATTAGTAAGCACTGTGGATACGTAACAGCTCTGTTTATGTTTGCACTCTGTGCTCACATGTTTATCTTTGAAGTATATATTTATCTATGACTAGCGCAGCAGTTACGAATGTGATATCTTCGATCATGCGCAGTTTAATCCTCAGTAGCTTTGCATCACGTGATTTACCGTATAAATAGGCACGCGTAGACGCTGAGAACTCAGTCTTGGACTCGCCTTGAAGATGGCTGTAAGGTTTGTAGCCGAAATATTGGACGAAGAATTGTCGCTGTCCCGGGTGCACTCCCGAAAGATGATGGAATATTGTGTCCGACGGGAAAACTTCAAGAATCACAAGAATTAGGTGCTTTAAGGAAATATAATGTGGTAAAGTGACTGTAACTTTTATCCCAATAATAAATTAGGCGACAAGACTCGTCTTGGAAATAGTAGGATCAAACTTTATTAGATTGCAGGACAGGCTAAAGCTCGAGAATTTGACAGACTCGTGATTGTAATGTTACATTTCATTCAAAATATGAATATCATGACTGATGGAGAAGTTGTCAATGAAATGATTTGACATCAGCTCCCATCCGGCGTCGTATGATGAATGGCGACAGACTAAAACAGTGTTTTGGCCGGGATTTGAACCCGCATCTCCTGCTTACAAGGCTTACGCTGATCAAATACATAACTGCCTCGCAGTAGGAGATATGCGTTCGAATTTTGTCATCAGTTTTATGACCTGTTTGACGCGACCCGGTAAGGATTTCTCTCCCGTGCCAAACTCATTTAAGAGTAGCACTAGCACTCTAGCACGTTAGTGTTTGCTGGAAGTATACCAGTCTGGACTTCACCTACAGCTTTTACTCTTTCCAGCTCCCTCTGGTACCATGAAGGTTATCATATTACTCCTTCTAATTGTCACTGTTTACCATAATTTCCTTCCTTCAGCAATTTTACTGAGAGTCTCATTTATTATCTTATTGGTACACTTAATTTTCAAAATTCGTCTGTAGCACCACATCTCAAATGCTTCGACTCTCTTCTGGTCCGGTTTGTCATAGTTCATGTTTCACTTTCTTACGTAGCTGTGCGTCAAACGTACTTTCTGAGTAATGTCTTTCTCACAGTAAGGCCAATGTGTGATACCAGGGGATTCCTTTTGGCGTGAATGCCTCGTCCTCCTTTCTTCGTACGCCCTGGGTTATTTCATTGATCACCAATTTTAAGTTTCTTGCTACTTTCATTTTTACTACTGCTCATTACATTTGTCATTTTCGCATTACCCTGAGTCCAAATTATGTACTCAGTAGACTACTAATTACACACAAAGCATTTAGTCATTACTCTTCGCTTGCAGCGACGATAGCAGTGTCTTCGCCCTAATTTTTATACCTATTTCCGCCATTGGTTTTTCGATGTACAAAGTAACATGAACACCTAATATTTGTTAATTAATAAGGAGTTGGCCCACCACTGGCTTTCAGAACTGCTGCAACTCTCCGAAGAACAGATTCGTGAAGTGTATATATAGTTTCCAACAGAATGTTTTCATTGTTGAACTAAAACATCAACCAATTACTTCACTGATGTTGCGATGTTGGTGCTGTAAATTTGGTCCACAGTCTTTGCTCTAAAACTTCCCATAACAGTTTAATCATTTTGAGACTTGGCGATTTTGCTGTCCAGAGGAATTGCTTGATACAAAGCTGCGTTGAACCATTTGGCAATGTGTGTTGGCGCATTATTATTTTGAAACATGTGAGTGTTTGTTAAAGCTGTGTTAGCCTTTGCTTTCTCAGCAGCTTTCTAACATTATTATTATACCACGGTGGATCTTTTCCATCCCTTAGTCGTCTTTACTGGCACATATTTCTCTAACCCTTTATTAACAATGCACTTAAATTTAGCACACGATTCCTCTACATCCATAGTCCCGGAATTAAACGATGCCCATTCATTTTCCAAGTGCGATCGTAACATTTGCTTATCGGTTCTTACCAACAAAAACACGCTACTAGCCTTCTTGATTGGTTTATGAACTTTCGTCACCATCGACGCTATGACGGTATCATGATCACTAATTCCTGTCTCTGACAGACATCGTTAATAAGGTCAGGCCTGTTTGTGGCTATAAGGTCTAGAATATTTCCATTTCGCGTGGGTTGCAAGTTTAACTTCTCAAGACAGTTTTCGGAGAATGTGTCCAAAAGTAGCTCGCAAGACTGCTTGTCCGTACCGCCTGAAATGTCACTAGCTAGGTCCCAATCTATACTCTTAAGGTTGAAGTCTCCTCCGACTAATATTACATGATCCGGATACCTATGCACTACCTGGTGTAGGCTTTCTTTGAATGATTCTAAAACTGCTACAGCAGCACTGGGGGCCGGTAGAAACAGCCAACTATTAACTTTACTTCTTTTAGACCTGTTATACGTGTCCAGATAACTTCACAGTTACTTTCAATAGCGATCCCAGTAGAAACAATATCTTTATCCACAGCGATGAACACTCCCCCTCCAGTTGTATTCGATCTATCTTTCCGATATACATTCCACGCTTCGCTAAATATTTCTGAACTTGCCACATCATGATTTAGCCAGCTTTCGGTGCCTAAAACTATCTGAGCGCCATAACTTCCATGCAGTGCGGCAAATTAGGGAACTTTGTTTCTAATACTCTGTAAGTTCGCGGTTAATATTTTGATGTTCGAATTTTTGTTCCGAACGTGGACTGAATTTGCTGTTTGAATGCTAACAGGCGAGTGCTCATCAGAGTTAGCGCCTAGCCTAAGAAAACCCATGTGCACTCCACAAGTACTTTGCTACCCGAGTAGTCGTTTCCTTAGTGTATTGCACCCCTGATCTATCTAGGGGCACCCTACAATTCCCCACCCGATAACGCAGATCCAGAAATCTGCAGCCATGACTGTCACAGAGTCTGCGAAGCCTCTGGTTCAGACCCTCCACTCGGCTTCAAACCAAAGGACCCCGATCAACCCTGGGAACAATGCTTCAAATCGACAGCTCTGCTTGCACCCCGCGTGCGAAGGCAGCAGCCATCACCAATTCCGCCAGCCGCTCGTAGGACCTGAGGATGTCCTCAGAACCCAAGCGACAAGCGTCATTGGTGCCGTCGTGAACCACGACTTGCAGTCAACTACAACCCGCACCGTCGATAGTCGCCGGCAAGGCCGCCTCCACATCTCGGATGAGGCCCCCCGGCAGACACACCGAGTGCACGTTGGAATTCCTTCCGGATCTGGACGCTATCTGCCTAAGGGGCTCCATCACGCGCCTAACATTGGAGCTCCCAATAACTAATAATCCCCTCCCCCCGTGCACCTACTCGGACCCTGCTGAAGGAGTGGCCACACGTTCACTCACAGGACGAACGGGCGCGGACGGACGTCCAGCCTCCACATTGGCCTTCCGCCTCGAGCGACGCGAACGCCGTACAACCCGCCACTCCCCTTGCGGAGAAGGCGGCTCGATGACGTCCGGTACACCTGAAGGTGCCTCGGTAGCTGGGACAGAGAGCGAAGCGTGAGACACCTGAGGTGTCCCACTCGACGCATCAGACTCCCCACCATCGCTGCACCCCGAGACAGCAGCCTGAAGACGGCTGACAGTAGTCAACAGCACGCTCAGCTTTTCGCGAACTGCGGCCCACTCCTCGTGCGTCCGCACACAGCAGGCACACATCCTATCCATCCTATCGATACAATTAACTGCAGAAAGTAGAAAACTAAGTAAACAACTTTTAAGTAGCCTAGTACTCTAATAAAGGCGGCTGGCTGCTGACTGAACTGTGGTCAGTGGTAACTACACTGTCAAATCAACAAAACTGAGTCCGGCAGTTTTCAAAATAAACAAGAATATATGTGGAATACACCGTTATGAAACGCGCGGGAATATAGGCTTTGCGCTTTTTACGATGTGTCACTGGTGGCAGCTGGCACTGGACTGACTGACAACGAGCTATAGTAACGGTCTCTGACTTGTTTTGAAATACACCAGTCAAAGACGAAGACAAAACACAACCGTATTTATCAAATACGATAGAATAAACTAATGAAACAGTAGTACAAACGCAATCTGCAAGTACGCGGGAATAAACCTCTCAAAACAGAAGTACTACGAAAATGAACTAGACTGGCAAATTAAAATTCACACAAATTAAATTAAGATACTTAGCGCTGTTTACGATGTGTCACTGCTGGCAGTTGGGACTGGACTGACTGATAACGAGCTTTAGTAACGGTCTCTGACTTGTTTTGAAATACACCAGTCAAAGACGAAGACTAAACACAACGGTATTATCAAATACGATAGAATAAACTATTAAAACATTAGTACAGTACAGTAGTAATAGTATTTAAGTGTTTCAATTTTGTAGTCGCTATTTACGTGGTAGTTTTATATCTTTAATAATAGTCATCGGTCGTTGTCAGTTAACTTCGAATTTCGTCTACTATTCCTCTGCGCCAATGAAGTTTTAACTTCTCGGGCTTACAGCCGCGTCATGTGGTTTACTGTCGACGACGTTTCGGCCGAGATATCCTCGGCCATTTTCAAGTGGTTGACTGTCGAGTGATTGCTGCTGTCGTCCTTATATAGCTGCGGGCTCCGCGAAATGATTATAAAAGGCAATGTTTTGGTCGCCTCCGTTCCATTGATTGCCGTTTTGTTTTAGGGGTATCGTACGATACCCAAGTTCATCCCCCGTGACTTCATTGTAGCGTCTTAAAACCTGAAGTGCTCTACCCTTTTGTTGCTTTTTGTGTTGTTCAGCAGGAATTTTGGGTACCCAACGTGAGCAAAGATTTCAGTTTTTCAGTAACTATTTCATGAATTATTGATCATGAGATTTGCGGAACTTCCATAGCAAGGACACTAAGTGTAAACATAGGGTTATGCTTAATCTTCTCCTCAATTGTGTGAACCAGGTCATCAGTAACCACAGAGGGGCGTCCACTTCGTTCTTCATCGTGCACATGATCACGTCCTTCATTGAAGAGTCTGACATTATCTGAGGACTGAATCACTCATAGCATTTTGTCCGTAAACCTCGCAGATTTGCCGATGGATTTCCTTTGGTTTAGCTTTATTGCATTTAGAAAACGAATCACAGATCTAATTTCACACGCGGCAGCATTTCCACTTACTAGAGATGGGCAAAACCGATCTTTTCAGGGATCGGAGCAGAAATAGTCATTCACAGGGATGAGCTATTACTTTTTCATGATTCACCGACTCACCAGTCACCAACTGATAAAAAGCGTAAAACGATGGCACATTGTTTTTGTCACTGTACTTTATTTATCTGATTTTGCCCTTATTGTGAAAGAAGAAAGAGGAGTAATAATTTTATTGTAAGTCCTTAGTAGTTTCGACAATTAAAATTTGTGAATTACAGCTACATAAAACTTTAAAAAAGAATTTACATATTTTTGCATGTGAAATAATTCGAAAAATAAAAACTGATTATTTTTATTGAGAAATACAATATTTTTCAGAACGATACTAGTTCCATATTTATACAGTGAGTAGTTTGAGAAATTGAGCGAGTTGAATGAAACTTGATGTATCGCGAGAATCCCATTCAGGGCGTGGCAACTGCCGCGGCGGAATAGCCGTGCGCAATAAGACCATGTCCTACGTGAGCGACAGATGCGAGCGACAGCGCGCGACATTTAGCGACGCGACACTGCAGCTATAAGCAGCGACATTCGCACGACACGGCCGGGTGTGTTACGTGAGCGCGACCGATTCTCGCTACAAGATGGCCGCTATTTTTTTTTCACCTGTTTCTAAAGTCTGGCATCCATAAACAGAAGAATACTGATAGTTCCAGCATAAGGCATAAAGTTTTATTTACTTTACGAAATAACGTATAAAAAGAGTGCTGAGCATTAAATTTACAAAGTGAGGAATGTACGTAGACTATTTCATTAATAAATTTAAATATGAAAAATAGACAAGATCTCCAGCCAAATTCTTCGAAAATACGACGAGTACAGATACTTTCGACTATGCCATCAATGAGTTTTTCTTTTGGGAGTACAAACCATCAACAACTGATTACGTACGAAGAGATTCTTACTGACATAAATCATTAGGTAAATCGTTTAAACCTGCGGTGACACTATTACAGTCGGCGTAATACAGGAGTAGCGTTCTGGGCTCCTAAATTGTGAGTTTTGCGGTTGCTGGTACGATTTCCGTTCCATCTCATATTTTTAGTTCCTGTAACTACAACCCTTTCACCTATTATTTGTGCAAAGTTTTATATATTCTCTATACAGAGAGCACCGCAAATTATTTTTAAGTGCTTATCAATATAGTTTATTTTTAATTCCAAACACATACATCCCACTGTACCAAACACATTAAGTTCCTAACGAAACATTATATTAAGATAGTCTACACAGAAATGTAATTTTACACGCATCTCGTTTGACATGCTAGTGTTCTCTCTATCTTGCGAAGTAAGTTCGTTGTTACTGTCAAACATTCGACGCCAGCAGCAAAAATTTCAAATGGACATATTCCCTAAACTAAATTTCTGAAATAGAAAACATTAATGCACATTGTTATTTTCTTTGTTATTTGGTATATAGTCATTGTTTTCAACATACCAAAATGGTGTAGATGAAGAGAAGACGCATAATTTGATACAGGACACTTGTCAAACAAGTCAAGAAACAGAGTGATATGAGCTTACAAAACCTATTTAAGCAACACAGAATACACATTTCACAAGACTTTGTCTCTGTTGTTCTCTTCATGCAGTCTTCATGCAGTCTTAGAGAAAAAGTGAGTAGGATTTTCCGCGGAAAATATATATAGGTTAATTTTGTACAGTAACGCGTTTTCGCTACAGACTGCATATTTCCTGTTATTCAGACAAAGCGTATAAAAGTAACATTAAATAAATACGTTTTATCTCGAAAACTATTCGGAATAAAACATTTGTCTGTATGATGGTTTCTTTTGCTTCAGATGATCGCATCTGTAAGCGAGCTGCAAGCTTTATCAGAACGCCAGGAGTTGAGAAAACAATGTGATGCATGGAGTCGCTTTGTTCGATGCCATGTGGTTCACCAGAGGTGTGGAGGGAACCGTAAGCAGCGCGCCACATGGGCGGCTCGGCAAGCGAGCGGAGTCGGGAGAGTGGTGGGGAGAGGTGAACCGGTGAACCAGCTAACTCACCGACTCAGGTGGTGGTCGGATCGCCTCGATCGCCGGAGTCGTGCGGAGCAGTAGGATTCGGGAGCCGCGCGCTCACTGAACCGTCCTACTTGCGCGACTCACTGATTCTCGACTCGTAGCGCGGAGACACTGCACGTGCTTAGGCGCTCATTTTTTGCAGTTTTATACTTGCACATGGTCTATACCACATTTATTTTGTACCTTAGGAAACTTCTGAAGCATGTGGCAAGGGGTTTACGATACTTCTGAAGCATGTGGCAAGGGGTGCTTATGCGGCTCACTGCTGTCACCAGCGGGACTTTTCGGATCGGATGAACTACCACTCCTTTTTTCGGATTCATCCAGCACTCACTCCTTAGAAGGATCTGGCTCTCTGAATCAATTCAGGAGCAGATTGCCCATCTCTACCACTTACGGCTGACATTATAAAGAAGCACTAAAAAGCACACGTCAACAGCAACGATCTAAAAATGTCATACATGTCTTCTCTTTGAGTCAGAGTAAGTGCCGCGCATGCTAGGAAGTGCGATTGAAGCGCTGCCGTGGATAGAAATAGTAACGAACTTACTTTGCGGACGACCCTCTAGAACGCACGGGCCGAGAAGTCGTGAGAAAGGCACTCAGGCCCCTGGCTTGATCATTTCAATCGATCCGCAGTGCAACGTTTGCCTGAGTCACCATAATGACCATTGACAGGTGGGTTACAGAAAGAGGTGGTTACAGCGTTCCTTGGGCCGATTACCGTTGATCTTTGGTCACCTAGTTGGCAGTGCTGTCGGGGACATTCGTATTTACTGGAGTAGAGCTGCCTCCGGTGATGGATCATGCTTCGGTATGAACTCCAGTGAGCAGCGAAGATGTGTCTGGAGAGGCCCTGGACAGCGGACGTCTAACAAGCTGATGTCTGTCCCCTATACGGCTCGACAGGATGAGTAATGGCGAGGGGTGAAATTTTATTTAATAGGGCGACCCGATTGGATGAATTGCACGGAACCCCTAAGGACAGCGATACGTCGACAATAGCTGTTCCACACATTGTTTGGTTGCCGTTGATGACAATCCATCGTGGGGCTGCATTTCAACAAGATAATGAGTTACGCAACAAACTAGAGATCGGGAGACGAAATTAATTTTTGTTGAAATTAAGCCGATGGATTGCTTGCAGGGGGGACGGTTACGGAAGGCACGGGCGTGGGGTCTGCTGACACACAAAGCAGTGGGCATGACGTTGGAGACACACACTGATATGAACACTGAAATGAGCTCACGGTCCTGGAGAAACACCAACTCAATTCCATGGTCAGAAACGTAGTGTAGGCCCAAGGAAACGTGGAGTAACTACACTCAATACTTTCTCAAAAGCAGTGTCCGAGGAGAAAGCGTTGCTCTAAGGATCTGTTGTGTCTGCCCTCGAAGAGTGCGCGTTCCCGCTAGAGAGCGCTCGCGGGGCAGTGCAGCGACGCGGGTGCAAAGGGCACCAACAGAGGGTGACACTGCCGCCGCACCACTTTATGCTTCCGCGCGAGGCAGCCAATCGAGACGAGGACAATCGGATTCCGCGCGTCCGACGATCGATGTGAGATCCCTCCGCCAC